>CATKUP010000084.1:1200000-1800000 GCA_949786385.1 Onychomys leucogaster
TCTCATCCATGGATCACACTCTGCTTTAGAGCGAGAAGCACGCTCTTGCTTTCTAGAGTCTCTAAGAGAGCAGGAAACGTGAGTGTGCTGAGAACAAAAGAACGGTGTTTCCTACTCATACGGACCATATCTAGTCCAACTCTTCTTCTGAAACTGATACAAAGCACTGGTCCTCTAACATCCAATCCTTGTCAATTAAGATGAGAAACGTGTGAGGTTCGTGAACGATGTAGTTCGTTTGAGCAGAAAAGTGACTGCCCTTACCTGAATGGAAGTCTTGTTGTAGGAAGACTCAGAGCCTGGGATTTAACTCCATTTCTGAAGTAAAACACACAGCAGTGTAATCATCCATTGATCACACTCTGCTTTAGAACAAGAAGCACGCTCTTGCTTTCTAGACTCTCAAAGACAGCAGGAAACGTGAGTGTGCTGAGAACAAAAGAACGGTGTTTCCTACACATAGGGACCATATCTAGTCCAACTCTGCTTCTGAAACAGATACAAAGCACTGGTCCTCTAACATCCAATGCTTGTCTGTTAAGATGAGAAACGTGTGAGTTCAGTGAACGATGTAGTTCGTTTGAGCAGAAAAGTGACTGCCCTTACCTTAAACGAAGTCATGCTTGTAGGGAGACACAGAGCATGGAAAATAACCCCATTTCTGAAGTGAAACACACAGCATTATCTCATCAATTGATCACACTCTGCTTTAGAACAAGAAGCACGCTCTTGCTTTCTAGAGTCTCTAAGACAGCAGGAAACGTGAGTGTGCTGAGAACAAAAGAACGGTGTTTCCTACACATACAGACCATATCTAGTCCAACTCTGCTTCTGAAACTGATACAAAGCACTGGTCCTCTAACATCCAATGCTTGTCTGTTAAGATGAGAAACGTGTGAGCTCAGTGAACGATGTAGTTCCTTTGAGCTGAAAAGTGACTGCCCTTACCTGAAATGAAGTCTTGCTTGTAGGAAGACTCAGGCCTGGGATTTAACTCCATTTCTGAAGGGAAACACACAGCAGTGTTCTCAACCATGCATCACACTCTGCTTTAGAGCGAGAAGCACGCTCTTGCTTTCTCTAGTCTCTAAGACAGCAGGAAACGTGAGTGTGCAGAGAACAAAAGAACGGTGTTTCCAACCCATACAGACATTATATAGTCCAACTCTACTTCTGCAACTGATACAAAGCCCTGGTCCTCTAACATCCAATGCTTGTCAGTTAAGATGAGAAACGTGTGAGCATCGTGAAGGATGTAGTTCGTTTGAGCAGAAAACTGACTGCCCTTACCTGAAACGAAGTCTTGCTTGTACGAAGACATAGAGCCTGGGATTTAACTACTTTTCTGAAGGGAAACAAACAGCATAGTTTTCATCCATGGATCACACTCTGCTTTAGAGCGAGAAGCACGCTCTTGATTTCTAGAGTCTCTAATACAGCAGGAAACGTGAGTGTGCTGAGAACAAAAGAACGGTGTTTCCAACCCATATGGACATTATATAGTCCAACTCTTCTTCTGAAACTGATACAAAGCACTGGTCCTCTACATCCAATGCTTGTCAGGTAAGATGAGAAACGTGTCAGCATCGTGAACAATGTAGTTGGTTTGAACAGAAAACTGACTGCCCTTACCTGAAACGAAGTCTTGCTTGTAGGAAGACTCAGAGCCTGGGATTTAATTCCATTTCTGAAGTAAAACACACAGCAGTGTAATCATCCGTTGATGAGTCTCTGCTTTAGAAGAAGAAGCACGCTCTTGCTTTCTAGAGTCTCTAAGACAGCAGGAAACGTCAGTGTGCTGAGAACAAAAGAACGGTGTTTCCTACACATACGGACATTATATAGTCCAACTCTGCTTCTGAAACTGATACAAAGCTCTGGTCCTCTAAAATCCAATGATTGTCTGTTAAGATGAGAAATGAGTGAGCTTCGTGAATGATGTAGTTCGATTGAGCTGAAAAGGGACTGCCCTTACCTGAAACGAATTCTTGCATGTAGGAAGACACAGAGCCTGGGATTTAACTCCATTTCTGAAGGGAAACATACAGCATAGTTCTCATTCATGGATCACACTCTGCTTTAGAGCAAGAAGCACGCTCTTGCTTTCTAGATTCTCTAATACAGAAGGAAATCTGAGTGTGCCCAGAACAAAAGAAAGGTGTTTCCTACACATAAGGACCCAATCCACTCGAACTCTGCTTCTGAAACTGATACAAAGCACTGGTCCTCTAACTTCCAATGCCTGTCAGTTAAAATGAGAAATGTGTGAGCTCAGTGAACGATGTAGTTCGTTTGAGCAGAAAAGTGACTGCCCTTACCTGAAACGAAGTCTTGCTTGTAGGAAGACTCAGAGCCTGGGATTTAACTCCATTTCTGAAGGCAAACACACAGCATAGTTCTGATCCATGGATCACACTCTGCTTTAGAGCGAGAAGCACGCTCTTGGTTTCTAGAGTCTCTAAGGCAGCAGGAAACGTGAGTGTGCTGAGAACAAAAGAACGGTGTTTCCTACTCATACGGACCATATCTAGTCCAACTCTTCTTCTGAAACTGATACAAAGCACTGGTCCTCTAACATCCAATCCTTGTCAATTAAGATGAGAAACGTGTGAGCTTCGTGAACGATGTAGTTCGTTTGAGCAGAAAAGTGACTGCCCTTACCTGAATGGAAGTCTTGCTTGTAGGAAGACTCAGAGCCTGGGATTTAACTCCATTTCTGAAGTAAAACACACAGCAGTGTAATCATCCCTTGATCACACTCTGCTTTAGAACAAGAAGCACGCTCTTGCTTTCTAGACTCTCAAAGACAGCAGGAAACGTGAGTGTGCTGAGAACAAAAGAACGGTGTTTCCTACACATAGGGACCATATCTAGTCCAACTCTGCTTCTGAAACAGATACAAAGCACTGGTCCTCTAACATCCAATGCTTGTCAGTTAAGATGAGAAACGTGTGAGCTTCGTGAACGATGTTGTTCCTTTGAGCAGAAAAGTGACTGCCCTTACCTGAAACGAAGTCTTGCTTGTAGGGAGACACAGAGCATGGGATTTAACTCCATTTCTGAAGTGAAGCACACAGCATAGTCTCATCCATGGATCACACTCTGTTTTAGAGCGAGAAGCACGCTCTTGCTTTCTAGAGTCTCTAAGGCAGCAGGAAACTTGAGTGTGCTGAGAACAAAAGAACGGTGTTTCCTACACATACAGACCACATCTAGTCCAACTCTGCTTCTGAAACTGATACAAAGCACTGGTCCTCTAACATCCAATGCTTGTCTGTTAAGATGAGAAACGTGTGAGCTCAGTGAACGATGTAGTTCCTTTGAGCTGAAAAGTGACTGCCCTTACCTGAAACGAAGTCTTGCTTGTAGGAAGACTCAGAGCCTGGGATTTAACTCCATTTCTGAAGGGAAACACACAGCAGTGTTCTCAACCATGCATCACACTCTGCTTTAGAGCGAGAAGCACGCTCTTGCTTTCTCTAGTCTCTAAGACAGCAGGAAACGTGAGTGTGCAGAGAACAAAAGAACGGTGTTTCCTACACATACGGACATTATATAGTCCAACTCTACTTCTGAAACTGATACAAAGCACTGGTCCTCTAACATCCAATGCTTGTCAGTTCAGATGAGAAACGTGTGAGCATCGTGAAGGATGTAGTTCGTTTGAGCAGAAAACTGACTGCCATTACCTGAAACGAAGTCTTGCTTGTACGAAGACATAGAGCCTGGGATTTAAGTACTTTTCTGAAGGGAAACAAACAGCATAGTTTTCATCCATGGATCACACTCTGCTTTAGAGCGAGAAGCACGCTCTTGATTTCTAGAGTCTCTAATACAGTAGGAAACGTGAGTGTGCTGAGAACAAAAGAACGGTGTTTCCAACCCATACGGACATTATATAGTCCAACTCTTCTTCTGAAACTGATACAAAGCACTGGACCTCTAACATCCAATGCTTGTCAGGTAAGATGAGAAACGTGTCAGCATCGTGAACAATGTAGTTCGTTTGAGCAAAAAACTGACTGCCCTTACCTGAAACGAAGTCTTGCTTGTAGGAAGACTCTGAGCCTGGGATTTAATTCCATTTCCGAAGTAAAACACACAGCAGTGTAATCGTCCGTTGATGAGTCTCTGCTTTAGAAGAAGAAGCACGCTCTTGCCTTCTAGAGTCTCTAAGACAGCAGGAAACGTTAGTGTGCTGAGAACAAAAGAACGGTGTTTCCTACACATACGGACATTATATAGTCCAACTCTGCTTCTGAAACTGATACAAAGCTCTGGTCCTCTAAAATCCAATGATTGTCTGTTAAGATGAGAAACGAGTGAGCTTCGTGAATGATGTAGTTCGATTGAGCTGAAAAGTGACTGCCCTTACCTGAAACGAATTCTTGCATGTAGGAAGACACAGAGCCTGGGATTTAACTCCATTTCTGAAGGGAAACATACAGCATAGTTCTCATTCATGGATCACACTCTGCTTTAGAGCAAGAAGCACGCTCTTGCTTTCTAGATTCTCTAATACAGAAGGAAATCTGAGTGTGCCCAGAACAAAAGAAAGGTGTTTCCTACACATAAGGACCCAATCCACTCGAACTCTGCTTCTGAAACTGATACAAAGCACTGGTCCTCTAACTTCCAATGCCTGTCAGTTAAAATGAGAAATGTGTGAGCTCAGTGAACGATGTAGTTCGTTTGAGCAGAAAAGTGACTGCCCTTACCTGAAACGAAGTCTTGCTTGTAGGAAGACTCAGAGCCTGGGATTTAACTCCATTTCTGAAGGCAAACACACAGCATAGTTCTGATCCATGGATCACACTCTGCTTTAGAGCGAGAAGCACGCTCTTGGTTTCTAGAGTCTCTAAGGCAGCAGGAAACGTGAGTGTGCTGAGAACAAAAGAACGGTGTTTCCTACTCATACGGACCATATCTAGTCCAACTCTTCTTCTGAAACTGATACAAAGCACTGGTCCTCTAACATCCAATCCTTGTCAATTAAGATGAGAAACGTGTGAGCTTCGTGAACGATGTAGTTCGTTTGAGCAGAAAAGTGACTGCCCTTACCTGAATGGAAGTCTTGCTTGTAGGAAGACTCAGAGCCTGGGATTTAACTCCATTTCTGAAGTAAAACACACAGCAGTGTAATCATCCCTTGATCACACTCTGCTTTAGAACAAGAAGCACGCTCTTGCTTTCTAGACTCTCAAAGACAGCAGGAAACGTGAGTGTGCTGAGAACAAAAGAACGGTGTTTCCTACACATAGGGACCATATCTAGTCCAACTCTGCTTCTGAAACAGATACAAAGCACTGGTCCTCTAACATCCAATGCTTGTCAGTTAAGATGAGAAACGTGTGAGCTTCGTGAACGATGTTGTTCCTTTGAGCAGAAAAGTGACTGCCCTTACCTGAAACGAAGTCTTGCTTGTAGGGAGACACAGAGCATGGGATTTAACTCCATTTCTGAAGTGAAGCACACAGCATAGTCTCATCCATGGATCACACTCTGTTTTAGAGCGAGAAGCACGCTCTTGCTTTCTAGAGTCTCTAAGGCAGCAGGAAACTTGAGTGTGCTGAGAACAAAAGAACGGTGTTTCCTACACATACAGACCACATCTAGTCCAACTCTGCTTCTGAAACTGATACAAAGCACTGGTCCTCTAACATCCAATGCTTGTCTGTTAAGATGAGAAACGTGTGAGCTCAGTGAACGATGTAGTTCCTTTGAGCTGAAAAGTGACTGCCCTTACCTGAAACGAAGTCTTGCTTGTAGGAAGACTCAGAGCCTGGGATTTAACTCCATTTCTGAAGGGAAACACACAGCAGTGTTCTCAACCATGCATCACACTCTGCTTTAGAGCGAGAAGCACGCTCTTGCTTTCTCTAGTCTCTAAGACAGCAGGAAACGTGAGTGTGCAGAGAACAAAAGAACGGTGTTTCCTACACATACGGACATTATATAGTCCAACTCTACTTCTGAAACTGATACAAAGCACTGGTCCTCTAACATCCAATGCTTGTCAGTTAAGATGAGAAACGTGTGAGCATCGTGAAGGATGTAGTTCGTTTGAGCAGAAAACTGACTGCCATTACCTGAAACGAAGTCTTGCTTGTACGAAGACATAGAGCCTGGGATTTAAGTACTTTTCTGAAGGGAAACAAACAGCATAGTTTTCATCCATGGATCACACTCTGCTTTAGAGCGAGAAGCACGCTCTTGATTTCTAGAGTCTCTAATACAGTAGGAAACGTGAGTGTGCTGAGAACAAAAGAACGGTGTTTCCAACCCATACGGACATTATATAGTCCAACTCTTCTTCTGAAACTGATACAAAGCACTGGACCTCTAACATCCAATGCTTGTCAGGTAAGATGAGAAACGTGTCAGCATCGTGAACAATGTAGTTCGTTTGAGCAAAAAACTGACTGCCCTTACCTGAAACGAAGTCTTGCTTGTAGGAAGACTCTGAGCCTGG
Organism: Onychomys leucogaster; assembly: GCA_949786385.1. NCBI lineage: Eukaryota > Metazoa > Chordata > Mammalia > Rodentia > Cricetidae > Onychomys > Onychomys leucogaster. The sequence continues at coordinate 1,206,473 of CATKUP010000084.1, forward strand.
GATTTAATTCCATTTCCGAAGTAAAACACACAGCAGTGTAATCGTCCGTTGATGAGTCTCTGCTTTAGAAGAAGAAGCACGCTCTTGCCTTCTAGAGTCTCTAAGACAGCAGGAAACGTCAGTGTGCTGAGAACAAAAGAACGGTGTTTCCTACACATACGGACATTATATAGTCCAACTCTGCTTCTGAAACTGATACAAAGCTCTGGTCCTCTAAAATCCAATGATTGTCTGTTAAGATGAGAAACGAGTGAGCTTCGTGAATGATGTAGTTCGATTGAGCTGAAAAGTGACTGCCCTTACCTGAAACGAATTCTTGCATGTAGGAAGACACAGAGCCTGGGATTTAACTCCATTTCTGAAGGGAAACATACAGCATAGTTCTCATTCATGGATCACACTCTGCTTTAGAGCAAGAAGCACGCTCTTGCTTTCTAGATTCTCTAATACACAAGGAAATCTGAGTGTGCCCAGAACAAAAGAAAGGTGTTTCCTACACATAAGGACCCAATCCAGTCGAACTCTGCTTCTGAAACTGATACAAAGCACTGGTCCTCTAACTTCCAATGCTTGTCATTTAAAATGAGAAATGTGTGAGCTCAGTGAACGATGTAGTTCGTTTGAGCAGAAAAGTGACTGCCCTTACCTGAAACGAAGTCTTGCTTGTAGGAAGACTCAAAGCCTGGGATTTAACTCCATTTCTGAAGGGAAACACACAGCATAGTTCTGATCCATGGATCACACTCTGCTTTAGAGCGAGAAGCACGCTCTTGCTTTCTAGAGTCTCTAAGGCAGCAGGAAACGTGAGTGTGCTGAGAACAAAAGAACGGTGTTTCCTACTCATACGGACCATATCTAGTCCAACTCTTCTTCTGAAACTGATACAAAGCACTGGTCCTCTAACATCCAATCCTTGTCAATTAAGATGAGAAACGTGTGAGGTTCGTGAACGATGTAGTTCGTTTGAGCAGAAAAGTGACTGCCCTTACCTGAATGGAAGTCTTGTTGTAGGAAGACTCAGAGCCTGGGATTTAACTCCATTTCTGAAGTAAAACACACAGCAGTGTAATCATCCATTGATCACACTCTGCTTTAGAACAAGAAGCACGCTCTTGCTTTCTAGACTCTCAAAGACAGCAGGAAACGTGAGTGTGCTGAGAACAAAAGAACGGTGTTTCCTACACATAGGGACCATATCTAGTCCAACTCTGCTTCTGAAACAGATACAAAGCACTGGTCCTCTAACATCCAATGCTTGTCTGTTAAGATGAGAAACGTGTGAGCTTCGTGAACGATGTTGTTCCTTTGAGCAGAAAAGTGACTGCCCTTACCTGAAAGGAAGTCTTGCTTTTAGGGAGACACAGAGCATGGGATTTAACTCCATTTCTGAAGTGAAACACACAGCATAGTCTCATCCATGGATCACACTCTGTTTTAGAGCAAGAAGCACGCTCTTGCTTTCTAGAGTCTCTAAGGCAGCAGGAATCGTGAGTGTGCCCAGAACAAAAGATCGGTGTTTCCTACACATATGGACAATATGTAGTCCAAATCTGCTTCTGAAACTGATACAAAGCACTGACCCTCTAACATCCAATGCTTGTCAGTTAATATGAGAAACGTGTGAGCTTCATGAACAATGTAGTTCGTTTAAGCAGAAAACTGACTGCCCTTACCTGAAACTAAGTCTTGCTTGTAGGAAGACTCAGAGCCTGGGATTTAACTCCATTTCTGAAGTGAAACACACAGCAGGGTTCTCATCCTTTGATCACACTCTGCGTTAGAACAAGAAGCATACTCTTGCTTCCTAGAGTCTCTAAGACAGCAAGAAACGTGAGTTTGCTGAAAACAAAAGAACAGTGTTTCAACACATAAGGACCATATCTAGTCCAACTCTGCTTCTGAAACTGATACAAAGCACTGGTCCTCTAACATCCAATGCTTGTCTGTTTAGATGAGAAACATGTGAGCTCCGTGAAAGATGTAGTTCGTTTGAGCTGAAAAGTGACCGCCCTTACCTGAAACGAACACTTGCTTATAGGAAGACATAGAGCCTGGGATTTAACTACATTTATGAAGGGAAACACACAGCATAGTTTTCATCCATGGATCACACTCTGCTTTAGAGCAAGAAGCACGCTCTTGCTTTCTAGAGTCTCTAAGACAGCAGGAAATCTGAGTGTGCCCAGAACAAAAGAAGGGTGTTTCCTACACATATGGACCATATCTAGTCCAAATCTTCTTCTGAAACTGATACAATGCACTGTTCCTCTAACATCCAATGCTTGTCAGTTAAGATGAGAAACATGTGAGCTCAGTGAACGATGTAGTTCGTTTGAGCAGAAAAGTGACTGCCCTTACCTGAAACGAAGTCTTGCTTGTAGGAAGACTCAGAGCCTGGGATTTAACTCCATTTCTGAAGGCCACCACACAGCATAGTTCTCATCCATTGATCACACTCTGCTTTAGAGCAAGAAGCACGCTCTTGCTTTCTAGAGTCTCTAAGAGAGCAGGTAACGTGAGTGTGCTGAGAACAAAAGAACGGTGTTTCCTACACATATGGACATTATATAGTCCAACTCTTCTTCTGAAATTGATACAAAGCACTGGTCCTCTAACATCCAATGATTGTCAGTTAAGATGAGAAACGTGTGAGCATCGTGAACGATGTAGTTCGTTTGAGCAGAAAACTGACTGCCCTTACCTGAAACGATGTCTTGCTTGTAGGAAGACTCAGAGCCTGGCATTTAACTCAATTTCTGAAGTGAAACACACAGCAGTGTTCTCATCCATTGATCACACTCTGCTTTAGAACAAGAAGCACGCTCTTGCTTTCTAGACTCTCAAAGACAGCAGGAAACATGAGTGTGCTGAGAACAAAAGAACGGTGTTTCCTACACATAGGGACCATATCTAGTCCAACTCTGCTTCTGAAACAGATACAAAGCACTGGTCCTCTAACATCCAATGCTTGTCAGTTAAGATGAGAAACGTGTGAGCTTCGTGAACGATGTTGTTCCTTTGAGCAGAAAAGTGACTGCCCTTACCTGAAACGAAGTCTTGCTTGTAGGGAGACAAAGAGAATGGGATTTAACTCCATTTCTGAAGTGAAACACACAGCATAGTCTCATCCATGGATCACACTCTGTTTTAGAGCAAGAAGCACGCTCTTGCTTTCTAGAGTCTCTAAGGCAGCAGGAAACGTGAGTGTGCCCAGAACAAAAGATCGTTGTTTCCTACACATATGGACAATATGTAGTCCAAATCTGCTTGTGAAACTGATACAAAGCACTGGTCCTCTAACATCCAATGCTTGTCAGTTAAGATGAGAAACGTGTGAGCATCGTGAAGGATGTAGTTCGTTTGAGCAGAAAACTGACTGCCCTTACCTGAAACGAAGTCTTGCTTGTACGAAGACATAGAGCCTGGGATTTAACTACTTTTCTGAAGGGAAACAAACAGCATAGTTTTCATCCATGGATCACACTCTGCTTTAGAGCGAGAAGCACGCTCTTGATTTCTAGAGTCTCTAATACAGCAGGAAACGTGAGTGTGCTGAGAACAAAAGAACGGTGTTTCCAACCCATACGGACATTATATAGTCCAACTCTTCTTCTGAAACTGATACAAAGCACTGGTCCTCTAACATCCAATGCTTGTCAGGTAAGATGAGAAACGTGTCAGCATCGTGAACAATGTAGTTCATTTGAGCAGAAAACTGACTGCCCTTACCTGAAACGAAGTCTTGCTTGTAGGAAGACTCTGAGCCTGGGATTTAATTCCATTTCTGAAGTAAAACACACAGCAGTGTAATCATCCGTTGATGAGTCTCTGCTTTAGAAGAAGAAGCACGCTCTTGCTTTCTAGAATGTCTAAGACAGCAGGAAACGTCAGTGTGCTGAGAACAAAAGAACGGTGTTTCCTACACATACGGACATTATATAGTCCAACTCTGCTTCTGAAACTGATACAAAGCTCGGGTCCTCTAAAATCCAATGATTGTCTGTTAAGATGAGAAACGAGTGAGCTTCGTGAATGATGTAGTTCGATTGAGCTGAAAAGTGACTGCCCTTACCTGAAACGAATTCTTGCATGTAGGAAGACACAGAGCCTGGGATTTAACTCCATTTCTGAAGGGAAACATACAGCATAGTTCTCATTCATGGATCACACTCTGCTTTAGAGCAAGAAGCACGCTCTTGCTTTCTAGATTCTCTAATACAGAAGGAAATCTGAGTGTGCCCAGAACAAAAGAAAGGTGTTTCCTACACATAAGGACCCAATCCAGTCGAACTCTGCTTCTGAAACTGATACAAAGCACTGGTCCTCTAACATCCAATCCTTGTCAATTAAGATGAGAAACGTGTGAGCTTCGTGAACGATGTAGTTCGTTTGAGCAGAAAAGTGACTGCCCTTACCTGAATGGAAGTCTTGCTTGTAGGAAGACTCAGAGCCTGGGATTTAACTCCATTTCTGAAGTAAAACACACAGCAGTGTAATCATCCCTTGATCACACTCTGCTTTAGAACAAGAAGCACGCTCTTGCTTTCTAGACTCTCAAAGACAGCAGGAAACGTGAGTGTGCTGAGAACAAAAGAACGGTGTTTCCTACACATAGGGACCATATCTAGTCCAACTCTGCTTCTGAAACAGATACAAAGCACTGGTCCTCTAACATCCAATGCTTGTCAGTTAAGATGAGAAACGTGTGAGCTTCGTGAACGATGTTGTTCCTTTGAGCAGAAAAGTGACTGCCCTTACCTGAAACGAAGTCTTGCTTGTAGGGAGACACAGAGCATGGGATTTAACTCCATTTCTGAAGTGAAGCACACAGCATAGTCTCATCCATGGATCACACTCTGTTTTAGAGCGAGAAGCACGCTCTTGCTTTCTAGAGTCTCTAAGGCAGCAGGAAACTTGAGTGTGCTGAGAACAAAAGAACGGTGTTTCCTACACATACAGACCATATCTAGTCCAACTCTGCTTCTGAAACTGATACAAAGCACTGGTCCTCTAACATCCAATTCTTGTCTGTTAAGATGAGAAACGTGTGAGCTCAGTGAACGATGTAGTTCCTTTGAGCTGAAAAGTGACTGCCCTTACCTGAAACGAAGTCTTGCTTGTAGGAAGACTCAGAGCCTGGGATTTAACTCCATTTCTGAAGGGAAACACACAGCATTGTTCTCAACCATGCATCACACTCTGCTTTAGAGCGAGAAGCACGCTCTTGCTTTCTCTAGTCTCTAAGACAGCAGGAAACGTGAGTGTGCAGAGAACAAAAGAACGGTGTTTCCTACACATACGGACATTATATAGTCCAACTCTACTTCTGAAAATGATACAAAGCACTGGTCCTCTAACATCCAATGCTTGTCAGTTAAGATGAGAAACGTGTGAGCATCGTGAAGGATGTAGTTCGTTTGAGCAGAAAACTGACTGTCATTACCTGAAACGAAGTCTTGCTTGTACGAAGACATAGAGCCTGGGATTTAACTACTTTTCTGAAGGGAAACAAACAGCATAGTTTTCATCCATGGATCACACTCTGCTTTAGAGCGAGAAGCACGCTCTTGATTTCTAGAGTCTCTAATACAGTAGGAAACGTGAGTGTGCTGAGAACAAAAGAACGGTGTTTCCAACCCATACAGACATTATATAGTCCAACTCTTCTTCTGAAACTGATACAAAGCACTGGACCTCTAACATCCAATGCTTGTCAGGTAAGATGAGAAACGTGTCAGCATCGTGAACAATGTAGTTCGTTTGAGCAAAAAACTGACTGCCCTTACCTGAAACGAAGTCTTGCTTGTAGGAAGACTCTGAGCCTGGGATTTAATTCCATTTCCGAAGTAAAACACACAGCAGTGTAATCGTCCGTTGATGAGTCTCTGCTTTAGAAGAAGAAGCACGCTCTTGCCTTCTAGAGTCTCTAAGACAGCAGGAAACGTCAGTGTGCTGAGAACAAAAGAACGGTGTTTCCTACACATACGGACATTATATAGTCCAACTCTGCTTCTGAAACTGATACAAAGCTCGGGTCCTCTAAAATCCAATGATTGTCTGTTAAGATGAGAAACGAGTGAGCTTCGTGAATGATGTAGTTCGATTGAGCTGAAAAGTGACTGCCCTTACCTGAAACGAATTCTTGCATGTAGGAAGACACAGAGCCTGGGATTTAACTCCATTTCTGAAGGGAAACATACAGCATAGTTCTCATTCATGGATCACACTCTGCTTTAGAGCAAGAAGCACGCTCTTGCTTTCTAGATTCTCTAATACACAAGGAAATCTGAGTGTGCCCAGAACAAAAGAAAGGTGTTTCCTACACATAAGGACCCAATCCAGTCGAACTCTGCTTCTGAAACTGATACAAAGCACTGGTCCTCTAACTTCCAATGCTTGTCATTTAAAATGAGAAATGTGTGAGCTCAGTGAACGATGTAGTTCGTTTGAGCAGAAAAGTGACTGCCCTTACCTGAAACGAAGTCTTGCTTGTAGGAAGACTCAAAGCCTGGGATTTAACTCCATTTCTGAAGGCAAACACACAGCATAGTTCTGATCCATGGATCACACTCTGCTTTAGAGCGAGAAGCACGCTCTTGCTTTCTAGAGTCTCTAAGGCAGCAGGAAACGTGAGTGTGCTGAGAACAAAAGAACGGTGTTTCCTACTCATACGGACCATATCTAGTCCAACTCTTCTTCTGAAACTGATACAAAGCACTGGTCCTCTAACATCCAATCCTTGTCAATTAAGATGAGAAACGTGTGAGCTTCGTGAACGATGTAGTTCGTTTGAGCAGAAAAGTGACTGCCCTTACCTGAATGGAAGTCTTGCTTGTAGGAAGACTCAGAGCCTGGGATTTAACTCCATTTCTGAAGTAAAACACACAGCAGTGTAATCATCCATTGATCACACTCTGCTTTAGAACAAGAAGCACGCTCTTGCTTTCTAGACTCTCAAAGACAGCAGGAAACGTGAGTGTGCTGAGAACAAAAGAACGGTGTTTCCTACACATAGGGACCATATCTAGTCCAACTCTGCTTCTGAAACAGATACAAAGCACTGGTCCTCTAACATCCAATGCTTGTCAGTTAAGATGAGAAACGTGTGAGCTTCGTGAACGATGTTGTTCCTTTGAGCAGAAAAGTGACTGCCCTTACCTGAAAGGAAGTCTTGCTTTTAGGGAGACACAGAGCATGGGATTTAACTCCATTTCTGAAGTGAAACACACAGCATAGTCTCATCCATGGATCACACTCTGTTTTAGAGCAAGAAGCACGCTCTTGCTTTCTAGAGTCTCTAAGGCAGCAGGAATCGTGAGTGTGCCCAGAACAAAAGATCGGTGTTTCCTACACATATGGACAATATGTAGTCCAAATCTGCTTCTGAAACTGATACAAAGCACTGACCCTCTAACATCCAATGCTTGTCAGTTAATATGAGAAACGTGTGAGCTTCATGAACAATGTAGTTCGTTTAAGCAGAAAACTGACTGCCCTTACCTGAAACTAAGTCTTGCTTGTAGGAAGACTCAGAGCCTGGGATTTAACTCCATTTCTGAAGTGAAACACACAGCAGGGTTCTCATCCTTTGATCACACTCTGCGTTAGAACAAGAAGCATACTCTTGCTTCCTAGAGTCTCTAAGACAGCAAGAAACGTGAGTTTGCTGAAAACAAAAGAACAGTGTTTCAACACATAAGGACCATATCTAGTCCAACTCTGCTGCTGAAACTGATACAAAGCACTGGTCCTCTAACATCCAATGCTTGTCTGTTTAGATGAGAAACATGTGAGCTCCGTGAAAGATGTAGTTCGTTTGAGCTGAAAAGTGACCGCCCTTACCTGAAACGAACTCTTGCTTGTAGGAAGACATAGAGCCTGGGATTTAACTACATTTATGAAGGGAAACACACAGCATAGTTTTCATCCATGGATCACACTCTGCTTTAGAGCAAGAAGCACGCTCTTGCTTTCTAGAGTCTCTAAGACAGCAGGAAATCTGAGTGTGCCCAGAACAAAAGAAGGGTGTTTCCTACACATATGGACCATATCTAGTCCAAATCTTCTTCTGAAACTGATACAATGCACTGGTCCTCTAACATCCAATGCTTGTCAGTTAAGATGAGAAGCATGTGAGCTCAGTGAACGATGTAGTTCGTTTGAGCAGAAAAGTGACTGCCCTTACCTGAAACGAAGTCTTGCTTGTAGGAAGACTCAGAGCCTGGGATTTAACTCCATTTCTGAAGGCCACCACACAGCATAGTTCTCATCCATTGATCACACTCTGCTTTAGAGCAAGAAGCACGCTCTTGCTTTCTAGAGTCTCTAAGAGAGCAGGTAACGTGAGTGTGCTGAGAACAAAAGAACGGTGTTTCCTACACATATGGACATTATATAGTCCAACTCTTCTTCTGAAATTGATACAAAGCACTGGTCCTCTAACATCCAATGATTGTCAGTTAAGATGAGAAACGTGTGAGCATCGTGAACGATGTAGTTCGTTTTAGCAGAAAACTGACTGCCCTTACCTGAAACGATGTCTTGCTTGTAGGAAGACTCAGAGCCTGGCATTTAACTCAATTTCTGAAGTGAAACACACAGCAGTGTTCTCATCCGTTGCTCACACTCTGCTTTAGAACAAGAAGCACGCTCTTGCTTTCTAGACTCTCAAAGACAGCAGGAAACATGAGTGTGCTGAGAACAAAAGAACGGTGTTTCCTACACATAGGGACCATATCTAGTCCAACTCTGCTTCTGAAACAGATACAAAGCACTGGTCCTCTAACATCCAATGCTTGTCAGTTAAGATGAGAAACGTGTGAGCTTCGTGAACGATGTTGTTCCTTTGAGCAGAAAAGTGACTGCCCTTACCTGAAACGAAGTCTTGCTTGTAGGGAGACAAAGAGAATGGGATTTAACTCCATTTCTGAAGTGAAACACACAGCATAGTCTCATCCATGGATCACACTCTGTTTTAGAGCAAGAAGCACGCTCTTGCTTTCTAGAGTCTCTAAGGCAGCAGGAAACGTGAGTGTGCCCAGAACAAAAGATCGGTGTTTCCTACACATATGGACAATATGTAGTCCAAATCTGCTTCTGAAACTGATACAAAGCACTGGTCCTCTAACATCCAATGCTTGTCAGGTAAGATGAGAAACGTGTCAGCATCGTGAACAATGTAGTTCGTTTGAGCAGAAAACTGACTGCCCTTACCTGAAACGAAGTCTTGCTTGTAGGAAGACTCTGAGCCTGGGATTTAATTCCATTTCTGAAGTAAAACACACAGCAGTGTAATCATCCGTTGATGAGTCTCTGCTTTAGAAGAAGAAGCACGCTCTTGCTTTCTAGAATCTCTAAGACAGCAGGAAACGTCAGTGTGCTGAGAACAAAAGAACGGTGTTTCCTACACATACGGACATTATATAGTCCAACTCTGCTTCTGAAACTGATACAAAGCTCGGGTCCTCTAAAATCCAATGATTGTCTGTTAAGATGAGAAACGAGTGAGCTTCGTGAATGATGTAGTTCAATTGAGCTGAAAAGTGACTGCCCTTACCTGAAACGAATTCTTGCATGTAGGAAGACACAGAGCCTGGGATTTAACTCCATTTCTGAAGGGAAACATACAGCATAGTTCTCATTCATGGATCACACTCTGCTTTAGAGTAAGAAGCACGCTCTTGCTTTCTAGATTCTCTAATACAGAAGGAAATCTGAGTGTGCCCAGAACAAAAGAAAGGTGTTTCCTACACATAAGGACCCAATCCAGTCGAACTCTGCTTCTGAAACTGATACAAAGCACTGGTCCTCTAACTTCCAATGCTTGTCAGTTAAAATGAGAAATGTGTGAGCTCAGTGAACGATGTAGTTCGTTTGAGCAGAAAAGTGACTGCCCTTACCTGAAACGAAGTCTTGCTTGTAGGAAGACTCAGAGCCTGGGATTTACCTCCATTTCTGAAGTAAAACACACAGCAGTGTAATCATCCCTTGATCACACTCTGCTTTAGAACAAGAAGCACGCTCTTGCTTTCTAGACTCTCAAAGACAGCAGGAAACGTGAGTGTGCTGAGAACAAAAGAACGGTGTTTCCTACACATAGGGACCATATCTAGTCCAACTCTGCTTCTGAAACAGATACAAAGCACTGGTCCTCTAACATCCAATGCTTGTCAGTTAAGATGAGAAACGTGTGAGCTTCGTGAACGATGTTGTTCCTTTGAGCAGAAAAGTGACTGCCCTGACCTGAAACGAAGTCTTGCTTGTAGGGAGACACAGAGCATGGGATTTAACTCCATTTCTGAAGTGAAACACACAGCATAGTCTCATCCATGGATCACACTCTGTTTTAGAGCGAGAAGCACGCTCTTGCTTTCTAGAGTCTCTAAGGCAGCAGGAAACTTGAGTGTGCTGAGAACAAAAGAACGGTGTTTCCTACACATACAGACCATATCTAGTCCAACTCTGCTTCTGAAACTGATACAAAGCACTGGTCCTCTAACATCCAATGCTTGTCTGTTAAGATGAGAAACGTGTGAGCTCAGTGAACAATGTAGTTCCTTTGAGCTGAAAAGTGACTGCCCTTACCTGAAACGAAGTCTTGCTTGTAGGAAGACTCAGAGCCTGGGATTTAACTCCATTTCTGAAGGGAAACACACAGCAGTGTTCTCAACCATGCATCACACTCTGCTTTAGAGCGAGAAGCACGCTCTTGCTTTCTCTAGTCTCTAAGACAGCAGGAAACGTGAGTGTGCAGAGAACAAAAGAACGGTGTTTCCTACACATACGGACATTATATAGTCCAACTCTACTTCTGAAACTGATACAAAGCACTGGTCCTCTAACATCCAATGCTTGTCAGTTAAGATGAGAAACGTGTGAGCATCGTGAAGGATGTAGTTCGTTTGAGCAGAAAACTGACTGCCATTACCTGAAACGAAGTCTTGCTTGTAAGAAGACATAGAGCCTGGGATTTAACTACTTTTCTGAAGGGAAACAAACAGCATAGTTTTCATCCATGGATCACACTCTGCTTTAGAGCGAGAAGTACGCTCTTGATTTCTAGAGTCTCTAATACAGTAGGAAACGTGAGTGTGCTGAGAACAAAAGAACGGTGTTTCCAACCCATACGGACATTATATAGTCCAACTCTTCTTCTGAAACTGATACAAAGCACTGGTCCTCTAACATCCAATGCTTGTCAGGTAAGATGAGAAACGTGTCAGCATCGTGAACAATGTAGTTCGTTTGAGCAGAAAACTGACTGCCCTTACCTGAAACGAAGTCTTGCTTGTAGGAAGACTCTGAGCCTGGGATTTAATTCCGTTTCTGAAGTAAAACACACAGCAGTGTAATCGTCCGTTGATGAGTCTCTGCTTTAGAAGAAGAAGCACGCTCTTGCTTTCTAGAGTCTCTAAGACAGCAGGAAACGTCAGTGTACTGAGAACAAAAGAACGGTGTTTCCTACACATACGGACATTATATAGTCCAACTCTGCTTCAGACTGATACAAAGCTCTGGTCCTCTAAAATCCAATGATTGTCTGTTAAGATGAGAAACGAGTGAGCTTCGTGAATGATGTAGTTCGATTCAGCTGAAAAGTGACTGCCCTTACCTGAAACGAATTCTTGCATGTAGGAAGACACAGAGCCTGGGATTAACTCCATTTCTGAAGGGAAACATACAGCATAGTTCTCATTCATGGATCACACTCTGCTTTAGATCAAGAAGCACGCTCTTGCTTTCTAGATTCTCTAATACAGAAGGAAATCTGAGTGTGCCCAGAACAAAAGAAAGGTGTTTCCTACACATACTGATTATATGAAGTCCAAATCTTCTTCTGAAACTGATACAATGCACTGGTCCTCTAACATCCAATGCTTGTCTGTTAAGATGAAAAACGTGTGAGCACAGTGAAGGATGTAGTTCGTTTGAGCAGAAAAGTGACTGCCCTTACCTGAAACGAAGTCTTGATTGTAGGGAGACTCAGAGCCTGGGAATTAACTCCATTTCTGAAGTGAAACACACAGCAGTGTTCTCATCCATTGATCACACTCTACTTTAGAACAAGAAGCATGCTTTTGCTTTCTAGAGTCTCTAAGACAGCAGGAAACGTGAGTATGATGAGACCAAAAACGGTGTTTCACACACATACGGACCATATCTATTCCAAATCTGCTTCTAAAACTGATACAAAGCACTGGTCCTCTAACATCCAATGCTTGTCTGTTAAGATGAGAAAAGTGTGAGCTTCGTGAACGATGTAGTTCGATTGAGCTGAAAAGTGACTGCCCTTACCTGAAACGAAGTCTTGCCTGTAGGAAGACACAGAGCCTGGGATTTAACTCCATTTCAGAAGGGAAACATACAGCATAGTTCTCATTCATGGATCACACTCTGCTTTAGAACAAGAAGCACGCTGTTGCTTTCTAGAATCTCTAAGACAGAAGGAAATCTGAGTGTGCCCAGAACAAAAGAACGGTGTTTCCTACACTTACTGTTTATATGTAGTCCAAATCTTCTTCTGAAACTGATACAAAGCACTGGTCCTCTAACATCCAATGCTTGTCTGTTAAGATGAGAAACGTGTGAGCTCAGTGAACGATGTAGTTCGTTTGAGCAGAAAAGTGACTGCCCTTACCTGAATGGAAGTCTTGCTTGTAGGAAGACTCAGAGCCTGGGATTTAACTCCATTTCTGAAGTAAAACACACAGCAGTGTAATCATCCATTGATCACACTCTGCTTTAGAACAAGAAGCACGCTCTTGCTTTCTAGAGTCTCTAAGACAGAAGGAAACGTGAGTGTGCTGAGAACAAAAGAACGGTGTTTCCTACACATAGGGACCATATCTAGTCCAACTCTGCTTCTGAAACAGATACAAAGCACTGGTCCTCTAACATCCAATGCTTGTCAGTTAAGATGAGAAACGTGTGAGCTTCGTGAACGATGTTGTTCCTTTGAGCAGAAAAGTGACTGCCCTTACCTGAAACGAAGTCTTGCTTGTAGGGAGACAAAGAGAATGGGATTTAACTCCATTTCTGAAGTGAAACACACAGCATAGTCTCATCCATGGATCACACTCTGTTTTAGAGCAAGAAGCACGCTCTTGCTTTCTAGAGTCTCTAAGGCAGCAGGAAACGTGAGTGTGCCCAGAACAAAAGATCGGTGTTTCCTACACATATGGACAATATGTAGTCCAAATCTGCTTCTGAAACTGATACAAAGCACTGACCCTCTAACATCCAATGCTTGTCAGTTAATATGAGAAATGTGTGAGCTTCATGAACAATGTAGTTCGTTTGAGCAGAAAACTGACTGCCCTTACCTGAAACGAAGTCTTGCTTGTAGGAAGACTCAGAGCCTGGGATTTAACTCCATTTCTGAAGTGAAACACACAGCAGGGTTCTCATCCATTGATCACACTCTGCATTAGAACAAGAAGCATACTCTTGCTTCCTAGAGTCTCTAAGACAGCAAGAAACGTGAGTTTGCTGAAAACAAAAGAACAGTGTTTCAACACATAAGGACCATATCTAGTCCAACTCTGCTTCTGAAACTGATACAAAGCACTGGTCCTCTAACATCCAATGCTTGTCTGTTTAGATGAGAAACATGTGAGCTCCGTGAAAGATGTAGTTCGTTTGAGCTGAAAAGTGACCGCCCTTACCTGAAACGAACTCTTGCTTGTAGGAAGACATAGAGCCTGGGATTTAACTACATTTATGAAGGGAAACACACAGCGTAGTTTTCATCCATGGATCACACTCTGCTTTAGAGCAAGAAGCACGCTCTTGCTTTCTAGAGTCTCTAAGACAGCAGGAAATCTGAGTGTGCCCAGAACAAAAGAAGGGTGTTTCCTACACATATGGACCATATCTAGTCCAAATCTTCTTCTGAAACTGATACAATGCACTGGTCCTCTAACATCCAATGCTTGTCAGTTAAGATGAGAAACGTGTGAGCTCAGTGAACGATGTAGTTCGTTTGAGCAGAAAAGTGACTGCCCTTACCTGAAACGAAGTCTTGCTTGTAGGAAGACTCAGAGCCTGGGATTTAACTCCATTTCTGAAGGCCACCACACAGCATAGTTCTCATCCATGGATCACACTCTGCTTTAGAGCGAGAAGCACGCACTTGCTTTCTAGAGTCTCTAAGAGAGCAGGAAACGTGAGTGTGCTGAGAACAAAAGAACGGTGTTTCCTACTCATACGGACCATATCTAGTCCAACTCTTCTTCTGAAACTGATACAAAGCACTGGTCCTCTAACATCCAATCCTTGTCAATTAAGATGAGAAACGTGTGAGCTTCGTGAACGATGTAGTTCGTTTGAGCAGAAAAGTGACTGCCCTTACCTGAATGGAAGTCTTGCTTGTAGGAAGACTCAGAGCCTGGGATTTAACTCCATTTCTGAAGTAAAACACACAGCAGTGTAATCATCCATTGATCACACGCTGCTTTAGAACAAGAAGCACGCTCTTGCTTTCTAGACTCTCAAAGACAGCAGGAAACGTGAGTGTGCTGAGAACAAAAGAACGGTGTTTCCTACACATAGGGACCATATCTAGTCCAACTCTGCTTCTGAAACAGATACAAAGCACTGGTCCTCTAACATCCAATGCTTGTCTGTTAAGATGAGAAACGTGTGAGCTCAGTGAACGATGTAGTTCCTTTGAGCTGAAAAGTGACTGCCCTTACCTGAAACGAAGTCTTGCTTGTAGGAAGACTCAGAGCCTGGGATTTAACTCCATTTCTGAAGGGAAACACACAGCAGTGTTCTCAACCATGCATCACACTCTGCTTTAGAGCGAGAAGCACGCTCTTGCTTTCTCTAGTCTCTAAGACAGCAAGAAACGTGAGTGTGCAGAGAACAAAAGGACGGTGTTTCCAACCCATAGGGACATTATATAGTCCAACTCTACTTCTGAAACTGATACAAAGCACTGGTCCTCTAACATCCAATGCTTGTAAGTTAAGATGAGAAACGTGTGAGCATCGTGAAGGATGTAGTTCGTTTGAGCAGAAAACTGACTGCCCTTACCTGAAACGAAGTCTTGCTTGTACGAAGACATAGAGCCTGGGATTTAACTACTTTTCTGAAGGGAAACAAACAGCATAGTTTTCATCCATGGATCACACTCTGCTTTAGAGCGAGAAGCACGCTCTTGATTTCTAGAGTCTCTAATACAGCAGGAAACGTGAGTGTGCTGAGAACAAAAGAACGGTGTTTCCAACCCATACGGACATTATATAGTCCAACTCTTCTTCTGAAACTGATACAAAGCACTGGTCCTCTAACATCCAATGCTTGTCAGGTAAGATGAGAAACGTGTCAGCATCGTGAACAATGTAGTTCGTTTGAGCAGAAAACTGACTGCCCTTACCTGAAACGAAGTCTTGCTTGTAGGAAGACTCTGAGCCTGGGATTTAATTCCATTTCTGAAGTAAAACACACAGCAGTGTAATCGTCCGTTGATGAGTCTCTGCTTTAGAAGAAGAAGCACGCTCTTGCTTTCTAGAGTCTCTAAGACAGCAGGAAACGTCAGTGTACTGAGAACAAAAGAACGGTGTTTCCTACACATACGGACATTATATAGTCCAACTCTGCTTCAGACTGATACAAAGCTCTGGTCCTCTAAAATCCAATGATTGTCTGTTAAGATAGGAAAGGAGTGAGCTTCGTGAATGATGTAGTTCGATTCAGCTGAAAAGTGACTGCCCTTACCTGAAACGAATTCTTGCATGTAGGAAGACACAGAGCCTGGGATTAACTCCATTTCTGAAGGGAAACATACAGCATAGTTCTCATTCATGGATCACACTCTGCTTTAGATCAAGAAGCACGCTCTTGCTTTCTAGATTCTCTAATACAGAAGGAAATCTGAGTGTGCCCAGAACAAAAGAAAGGTGTTTCCTACACATACTGATTATATGAAGTCCAAATCTTCTTCTGAAACTGATACAATGCACTGGTCCTCTAACATCCAATGCTTGTCTGTTAAGATGAAAAACGTGTGAGCACAGTGAAGGATGTAGTTCGTTTGAGCAGAAAAGTGACTGCCCTTACCTGAAACGAAGTCTTGATTGTAGGGAGACTCAGAGCCTGGGAATTAACTCCATTTCTGAAGTGAAACACACAGCAGTGTTCTCATCCATTGATCACACTCTACTTTAGAACAAGAAGCATGCTTTTGCTTTCTAGAGTCTCTAAGACAGCAGGAAACGTGAGTATGATGAGACCAAAAACGGTGTTTCACACACATACGGACCATATCTATTCCAAATCTGCTTCTAAAACTGATACAAAGCACTGGTCCTCTAACATCCAATGCTTGTCTGTTAAGATGAGAAAAGTGTGAGCTTCGTGAACGATGTAGTTCGATTGAGCTGAAAAGTGATTGCCCTTACCTGAAACGAAGTCTTGCCTGTAGGAAGACACAGAGCCTGGGATTTAACTCCATTTCAGAAGGGAAACATACAGCATAGTTCTCATTCATGGATCATACTCTGCTTTAGAACAAGAAGCACGCTCTTGCTTTCTAGAATCTCTAAGACAGAAGGAAATCTGAGTGTGCCCAGAACAAAAGAACGGTGTTTCCTACACATACGGACATTATATAGTCCAACTCTGCTTCTGAAACTGATACAAAGCTCGGGTCCTCTAAAATCCAATGATTGTCTGTTAAGATGAGAAACGAGTGAGCTTCGTGAATGATGTAGTTCGATTGAGCTGAAAAGTGACTGCCCTTACCTGAAACGAATTCTTGCATGTAGGAAGACACAGAGCCTGGGATTTAACTCCATTTCTGAAGGGAAACATACAGCATAGTTCTCATTCATGGATCACACTCTGCTTTAGAGCAAGAAGCACGCTCTTGCTTTCTAGATTCTCTAATACAGAAGGAAATCTGAGTGTGCCCAGAACAAAAGAAAGGTGTTTCCTACACATAAGGACCCAATCCAGTCGAACTCTGCTTCTGAAACTGATACAAAGCACTGGTCCTCTAACATCCAATCCTTGTCAATTAAGATGAGAAACGTGTGAGCTTCGTGAACGATGTAGTTCGTTTGAGCAGAAAAGTGACTGCCCTTACCTGAATGGAAGTCTTGCTTGTAGGAAGACTCAGAGCCTGGGATTTAACTCCATTTCTGAAGTAAAACACACAGCAGTGTAATCATCCCTTGATCACACTCTGCTTTAGAACAAGAAGCACGCTCTTGCTTTCTAGACTCTCAAAGACAGCAGGAAACGTGAGTGTGCTGAGAACAAAAGAACGGTGTTTCCTACACATAGGGACCATATCTAGTCCAACTCTGCTTCTGAAACAGATACAAAGCACTGGTCCTCTAACATCCAATGCTTGTCAGTTAAGATGAGAAACGTGTGAGCTTCGTGAACGATGTTGTTCCTTTGAGCAGAAAAGTGACTGCCCTTACCTGAAACGAAGTCTTGCTTGTAGGGAGACACAGAGCATGGGATTTAACTCCATTTCTGAAGTGAAGCACACAGCATAGTCTCATCCATGGATCACACTCTGTTTTAGAGCGAGAAGCACGCTCTTGCTTTCTAGAGTCTCTAAGGCAGCAGGAAACTTGAGTGTGCTGAGAACAAAAGAACGGTGTTTCCTACACATACAGACCATATCTAGTCCAACTCTGCTTCTGAAACTGATACAAAGCACTGGTCCTCTAACATCCAATTCTTGTCTGTTAAGATGAGAAACGTGTGAGCTCAGTGAACGATGTAGTTCCTTTGAGCTGAAAAGTGACTGCCCTTACCTGAAACGAAGTCTTGCTTGTAGGAAGACTCAGAGCCTGGGATTTAACTCCATTTCTGAAGGGAAACACACAGCATTGTTCTCAACCATGCATCACACTCTGCTTTAGAGCGAGAAGCACGCTCTTGCTTTCTCTAGTCTCTAAGACAGCAGGAAACGTGAGTGTGCAGAGAACAAAAGAACGGTGTTTCCTACACATACGGACATTATATAGTCCAACTCTACTTCTGAAACTGATACAAAGCACTGGTCCTCTAACATCCAATGCTTGTCAGTTAAGATGAGAAACGTGTGAGCATCGTGAAGGATGTAGTTCGTTTGAGCAGAAAACTGACTGTCATTACCTGAAACGAAGTCTTGCTTGTACGAAGACATAGAGCCTGGGATTTAACTACTTTTCTGAAGGGAAACAAACAGCATAGTTTTCATCCATGGATCACACTCTGCTTTAGAGCGAGAAGCACGCTCTTGATTTCTAGAGTCTCTAATACAGTAGGAAACGTGAGTGTGCTGAGAACAAAAGAACGGTGTTTCCAACCCATACAGACATTATATAGTCCAACTCTTCTTCTGAAACTGATACAAAGCACTGGACCTCTAACATCCAATGCTTGTCAGGTAAGATGAGAAACGTGTCAGCATCGTGAACAATGTAGTTCGTTTGAGCAAAAAACTGACTGCCCTTACCTGAAACGAAGTCTTGCTTGTAGGAAGACTCTGAGCCTGGGATTTAATTCCATTTCCGAAGTAAAACACACAGCAGTGTAATCGTCCGTTGATGAGTCTCTGCTTTAGAAGAAGAAGCACGCTCTTGCCTTCTAGAGTCTCTAAGACAGCAGGAAACGTCAGTGTGCTGAGAACAAAAGAACGGTGTTTCCTACACATACGGACATTATATAGTCCAACTCTGCTTCTGAAACTGATACAAAGCTCTGGTCCTCTAAAATCCAATGATTGTCTGTTAAGATGAGAAACGAGTGAGCTTCGTGAATGATGTAGTTCGATTGAGCTGAAAAGTGACTGCCCTTACCTGAAACGAATTCTTGCATGTAGGAAGACACAGAGCCTGGGATTTAACTCCATTTCTGAAGGGAAACATACAGCATAGTTCTCATTCATGGATCACACTCTGCTTTAGAGCAAGAAGCACGCTCTTGCTTTCTAGATTCTCTAATACACAAGGAAATCTGAGTGTGCCCAGAACAAAAGAAAGGTGTTTCCTACACATAAGGACCCAATCCAGTCGAACTCTGCTTCTGAAACTGATACAAAGCACTGGTCCTCTAACTTCCAATGCTTGTCATTTAAAATGAGAAATGTGTGAGCTCAGTGAACGATGTAGTTCGTTTGAGCAGAAAAGTGACTGCCCTTACCTGAAACGAAGTCTTGCTTGTAGGAAGACTCAAAGCCTGGGATTTAACTCCATTTCTGAAGGCAAACACACAGCATAGTTCTGATCCATGGATCACACTCTGCTTTAGAGCGAGAAGCACGCTCTTGCTTTCTAGAGTCTCTAAGGCAGCAGGAAACGTGAGTGTGCTGAGAACAAAAGAACGGTGTTTCCTACTCATACGGACCATATCTAGTCCAACTCTTCTTCTGAAACTGATACAAAGCACTGGTCCTCTAACATCCAATCCTTGTCAATTAAGATGAGAAACGTGTGAGCTTCGTGAACGATGTAGTTCGTTTGAGCAGAAAAGTGACTGCCCTTACCTGAATGGAAGTCTTGCTTGTAGGAAGACTCAGAGCCTGGGATTTAACTCCATTTCTGAAGTAAAACACACAGCAGTGTAATCATCCATTGATCACACTCTGCTTTAGAACAAGAAGCACGCTCTTGCTTTCTAGACTCTCAAAGACAGCAGGAAACGTGAGTGTGCTGAGAACAAAAGAACGGTGTTTCCTACACATAGGGACCATATCTAGTCCAACTCTGCTTCTGAAACAGATACAAAGCACTGGTCCTCTAACATCCAATGCTTGTCAGTTAAGATGAGAAACGTGTGAGCTTCGTGAACGATGTTGTTCCTTTGAGCAGAAAAGTGACTGCCCTTACCTGAAAGGAAGTCTTGCTTTTAGGGAGACACAGAGCATGGGATTTAACTCCATTTCTGAAGTGAAACACACAGCATAGTCTCATCCATGGATCACACTCTGTTTTAGAGCAAGAAGCACGCTCTTGCTTTCTAGAGTCTCTAAGGCAGCAGGAATCGTGAGTGTGCCCAGAACAAAAGATCGGTGTTTCCTACACATATGGACAATATGTAGTCCAAATCTGCTTCTGAAACTGATACAAAGCACTGACCCTCTAACATCCAATGCTTGTCAGTTAATATGAGAAACGTGTGAGCTTCATGAACAATGTAGTTCGTTTAAGCAGAAAACTGACTGCCCTTACCTGAAACTAAGTCTTGCTTGTAGGAAGACTCAGAGCCTGGGATTTAACTCCATTTCTGAAGTGAAACACACAGCAGGGTTCTCATCCTTTGATCACACTCTGCGTTAGAACAAGAAGCATACTCTTGCTTCCTAGAGTCTCTAAGACAGCAAGAAACGTGAGTTTGCTGAAAACAAAAGAACAGTGTTTCAACACATAAGGACCATATCTAGTCCAACTCTGCTGCTGAAACTGATACAAAGCACTGGTCCTCTAACATCCAATGCTTGTCTGTTTAGATGAGAAACATGTGAGCTCCGTGAAAGATGTAGTTCGTTTGAGCTGAAAAGTGACCGCCCTTACCTGAAACGAACTCTTGCTTGTAGGAAGACATAGAGCCTGGGATTTAACTACATTTATGAAGGGAAACACACAGCATAGTTTTCATCCATGGATCACACTCTGCTTTAGAGCAAGAAGCACGCTCTTGCTTTCTAGAGTCTCTAAGACAGCAGGAAATCTGAGTGTGCCCAGAACAAAAGAAGGGTGTTTCCTACACATATGGACCATATCTAGTCCAAATCTTCTTCTGAAACTGATACAATGCACTGGTCCTCTAACATCCAATGCTTGTCAGTTAAGATGAGAAGCATGTGAGCTCAGTGAACGATGTAGTTCGTTTGAGCAGAAAAGTGACTGCCCTTACCTGAAACGAAGTCTTGCTTGTAGGAAGACTCAGAGCCTGGGATTTAACTCCATTTCTGAAGGCCACCACACAGCATAGTTCTCATCCATTGATCACACTCTGCTTTAGAGCAAGAAGCACGCTCTTGCTTTCTAGAGTCTCTAAGAGAGCAGGTAACGTGAGTGTGCTGAGAACAAAAGAACGGTGTTTCCTACACATATGGACATTATATAGTCCAACTCTTCTTCTGAAATTGATACAAAGCACTGGTCCTCTAACATCCAATGATTGTCAGTTAAGATGAGAAACGTGTGAGCATCGTGAACGATGTAGTTCGTTTTAGCAGAAAACTGACTGCCCTTACCTGAAACGATGTCTTGCTTGTAGGAAGACTCAGAGCCTGGCATTTAACTCAATTTCTGAAGTGAAACACACAGCAGTGTTCTCATCCGTTGCTCACACTCTGCTTTAGAACAAGAAGCACGCTCTTGCTTTCTAGACTCTCAAAGACAGCAGGAAACATGAGTGTGCTGAGAACAAAAGAACGGTGTTTCCTACACATAGGGACCATATCTAGTCCAACTCTGCTTCTGAAACAGATACAAAGCACTGGTCCTCTAACATCCAATGCTTGTCAGTTAAGATGAGAAACGTGTGAGCTTCGTGAACGATGTTGTTCCTTTGAGCAGAAAAGTGACTGCCCTTACCTGAAACGAAGTCTTGCTTGTAGGGAGACAAAGAGAATGGGATTTAACTCCATTTCTGAAGTGAAACACACAGCATAGTCTCATCCATGGATCACACTCTGTTTTAGAGCAAGAAGCACGCTCTTGCTTTCTAGAGTCTCTAAGGCAGCAGGAAACGTGAGTGTGCCCAGAACAAAAGATCGGTGTTTCCTACACATATGGACAATATGTAGTCCAAATCTGCTTCTGAAACTGATACAAAGCACTGGTCCTCTAACATCCAATGCTTGTCAGGTAAGATGAGAAACGTGTCAGCATCGTGAACAATGTAGTTCGTTTGAGCAGAAAACTGACTGCCCTTACCTGAAACGAAGTCTTGCTTGTAGGAAGACTCTGAGCCTGGGATTTAATTCCATTTCTGAAGTAAAACACACAGCAGTGTAATCATCCGTTGATGAGTCTCTGCTTTAGAAGAAGAAGCACGCTCTTGCTTTCTAGAATCTCTAAGACAGCAGGAAACGTCAGTGTGCTGAGAACAAAAGAACGGTGTTTCCTACACATACGGACATTATATAGTCCAACTCTGCTTCTGAAACTGATACAAAGCTCGGGTCCTCTAAAATCCAATGATTGTCTGTTAAGATGAGAAACGAGTGAGCTTCGTGAATGATGTAGTTCAATTGAGCTGAAAAGTGACTGCCCTTACCTGAAACGAATTCTTGCATGTAGGAAGACACAGAGCCTGGGATTTAACTCCATTTCTGAAGGGAAACATACAGCATAGTTCTCATTCATGGATCACACTCTGCTTTAGAGTAAGAAGCACGCTCTTGCTTTCTAGATTCTCTAATACAGAAGGAAATCTGAGTGTGCCCAGAACAAAAGAAAGGTGTTTCCTACACATAAGGACCCAATCCAGTCGAACTCTGCTTCTGAAACTGATACAAAGCACTGGTCCTCTAACTTCCAATGCTTGTCAGTTAAAATGAGAAATGTGTGAGCTCAGTGAACGATGTAGTTCGTTTGAGCAGAAAAGTGACTGCCCTTACCTGAAACGAAGTCTTGCTTGTAGGAAGACTCAGAGCCTGGGATTTACCTCCATTTCTGAAGTAAAACACACAGCAGTGTAATCATCCCTTGATCACACTCTGCTTTAGAACAAGAAGCACGCTCTTGCTTTCTAGACTCTCAAAGACAGCAGGAAACGTGAGTGTGCTGAGAACAAAAGAACGGTGTTTCCTACACATAGGGACCATATCTAGTCCAACTCTGCTTCTGAAACAGATACAAAGCACTGGTCCTCTAACATCCAATGCTTGTCAGTTAAGATGAGAAACGTGTGAGCTTCGTGAACGATGTTGTTCCTTTGAGCAGAAAAGTGACTGCCCTTACCTGAAACGAAGTCTTGCTTGTAGGGAGACACAGAGCATGGGATTTAACTCCATTTCTGAAGTGAAACACACAGCATAGTCTCATCCATGGATCACACTCTGTTTTAGAGCGAGAAGCACGCTCTTGCTTTCTAGAGTCTCTAAGGCAGCAGGAAACTTGAGTGTGCTGAGAACAAAAGAACGGTGTTTCCTACACATACAGACCATATCTAGTCCAACTCTGCTTCTGAAACTGATACAAAGCACTGGTCCTCTAACATCCAATTCTTGTCTGTTAAGATGAGAAACGTGTGAGCTCAGTGAACGATGTAGTTCCTTTGAGCTGAAAAGTGACTGCCCTTACCTGAAACGAAGTCTTGCTTGTAGGAAGACTCAGAGCCTGGGATTTAACTCCATTTCTGAAGGGAAACACACAGCATTGTTCTCAACCATGCATCACACTCTGCTTTAGAGCGAGAAGCACGCTCTTGCTTTCTCTAGTCTCTAAGACAGCAGGAAACGTGAGTGTGCAGAGAACAAAAGAACGGTGTTTCCTACACATACGGACATTATATAGTCCAACTCTACTTCTGAAACTGATACAAAGCACTGGTCCTCTAACATCCAATGCTTGTCAGTTAAGATGAGAAACGTGTGAGCATCGTGAAGGATGTAGTTCGTTTGAGCAGAAAACTGACTGTCATTACCTGAAACGAAGTCTTGCTTGTACGAAGACATAGAGCCTGGGATTTAACTACTTTTCTGAAGGGAAACAAACAGCATAGTTTTCATCCATGGATCACACTCTGCTTTAGAGCGAGAAGCACGCTCTTGATTTCTAGAGTCTCTAATACAGTAGGAAACGTGAGTGTGCTGAGAACAAAAGAACGGTGTTTCCAACCCATACAGACATTATATAGTCCAACTCTTCTTCTGAAACTGATACAAAGCACTGGACCTCTAACATCCAATGCTTGTCAGGTAAGATGAGAAACGTGTCAGCATCGTGAACAATGTAGTTCGTTTGAGCAAAAAACTGACTGCCCTTACCTGAAACGAAGTCTTGCTTGTAGGAAGACTCTGAGCCTGGGATTTAATTCCATTTCCGAAGTAAAACACACAGCAGTGTAATCGTCCGTTGATGAGTCTCTGCTTTAGAAGAAGAAGCACGCTCTTGCCTTCTAGAGTCTCTAAGACAGCAGGAAACGTCAGTGTGCTGAGAACAAAAGAACGGTGTTTCCTACACATACGGACATTATATAGTCCAACTCTGCTTCTGAAACTGATACAAAGCTCTGGTCCTCTAAAATCCAATGATTGTCTGTTAAGATGAGAAACGAGTGAGCTTCGTGAATGATGTAGTTCGATTGAGCTGAAAAGTGACTGCCCTTACCTGAAACGAATTCTTGCATGTAGGAAGACACAGAGCCTGGGATTTAACTCCATTTCTGAAGGGAAACATACAGCATAGTTCTCATTCATGGATCACACTCTGCTTTAGAGCAAGAAGCACGCTCTTGCTTTCTAGATTCTCTAATACACAAGGAAATCTGAGTGTGCCCAGAACAAAAGAAAGGTGTTTCCTACACATAAGGACCCAATCCAGTCGAACTCTGCTTCTGAAACTGATACAAAGCACTGGTCCTCTAACTTCCAATGCTTGTCATTTAAAATGAGAAATGTGTGAGCTCAGTGAACGATGTAGTTCGTTTGAGCAGAAAAGTGACTGCCCTTACCTGAAACGAAGTCTTGCTTGTAGGAAGACTCAAAGCCTGGGATTTAACTCCATTTCTGAAGGCAAACACACAGCATAGTTCTGATCCATGGATCACACTCTGCTTTAGAGCGAGAAGCACGCTCTTGCTTTCTAGAGTCTCTAAGGCAGCAGGAAACGTGAGTGTGCTGAGAACAAAAGAACGGTGTTTCCTACTCATACGGACCATATCTAGTCCAACTCTTCTTCTGAAACTGATACAAAGCACTGGTCCTCTAACATCCAATCCTTGTCAATTAAGATGAGAAACGTGTGAGCTTCGTGAACGATGTAGTTCGTTTGAGCAGAAAAGTGACTGCCCTTACCTGAATGGAAGTCTTGCTTGTAGGAAGACTCAGAGCCTGGGATTTAACTCCATTTCTGAAGTAAAACACACAGCAGTGTAATCATCCATTGATCACACTCTGCTTTAGAACAAGAAGCACGCTCTTGCTTTCTAGACTCTCAAAGACAGCAGGAAACGTGAGTGTGCTGAGAACAAAAGAACGGTGTTTCCTACACATAGGGACCATATCTAGTCCAACTCTGCTTCTGAAACAGATACAAAGCACTGGTCCTCTAACATCCAATGCTTGTCAGTTAAGATGAGAAACGTGTGAGCTTCGTGAATGATGTTGTTCCTTTGAGCAGAAAACTGACTGCCCTTACCTGAAAGGAAGTCTTGCTTTTAGGGAGACACAGAGCATGGGATTTAACTCCATTTCTGAAGTGAAACACACAGCATAGTCTCATCCATGGATCACACTCTGTTTTAGAGCAAGAAGCACGCTCTTGCTTTCTAGAGTCTCTAAGGCAGCAGGAATCGTGAGTGTGCCCAGAACAAAAGATCGGTGTTTCCTACACATATGGACAATATGTAGTCCAAATCTGCTTCTGAAACTGATACAAAGCACTGACCCTCTAACATCCAATGCTTGTCAGTTAATATGAGAAACGTGTGAGCTTCATGAACAATGTAGTTCGTTTAAGCAGAAAACTGACTGCCCTTACCTGAAACTAAGTCTTGCTTGTAGGAAGACTCAGAGCCTGGGATTTAACTCCATTTCTGAAGTGAAACACACAGCAGGGTTCTCATCCTTTGATCACACTCTGCGTTAGAACAAGAAGCATACTCTTGCTTCCTAGAGTCTCTAAGACAGCAAGAAACGTGAGTTTGCTGAAAACAAAAGAACAGTGTTTCAACACATAAGGACCATATCTAGTCCAACTCTGCTGCTGAAACTGATACAAAGCACTGGTCCTCTAACATCCAATGCTTGTCTGTTTAGATGAGAAACATGTGAGCTCCGTGAAAGATGTAGTTCGTTTGAGCTGAAAAGTGACCGCCCTTACCTGAAACGAACTCTTGCTTGTAGGAAGACATAGAGCCTGGGATTTAACTACATTTATGAAGGGAAACACACAGCATAGTTTTCATCCATGGATCACACTCTGCTTTAGAGCAAGAAGCACGCTCTTGCTTTCTAGAGTCTCTAAGACAGCAGGAAATCTGAGTGTGCCCAGAACAAAAGAAGGGTGTTTCCTACACATATGGACCATATCTAGTCCAAATCTTCTTCTGAAACTGATACAATGCACTGGTCCTCTAACATCCAATGCTTGTCAGTTAAGATGAGAAGCATGTGAGCTCAGTGAACGATGTAGTTCGTTTGAGCAGAAAAGTGACTGCCCTTACCTGAAACGAAGTCTTGCTTGTAGGAAGACTCAGAGCCTGGGATTAACTCCATTTCTGAAGGCCACCACACAGCATAGTTCTCATCCATTGATCACACTCTGCTTTAGAGCAAGAAGCACGCTCTTGCTTTCTAGAGTCTCTAAGAGAGCAGGTAAAGTGAGTGTGCTGAGAACAAAAGAACGGTGTTTCCTACACATATGGACATTATATAGTCCAACTCTTCTTCTGAAATTGATACAAAGCACTGGTCCTCTAACATCCAATGATTGTCAGTTAAGATGAGAAACGTGTGAGCATCGTGAACGATGTAGTTCGTTTTAGCAGAAAACTGACTGCCCTTACCTGAAACGATGTCTTGCTTGTAGGAAGACTCAGAGCCTGGCATTTAACTCAATTTCTGAAGTGAAACACACAGCAGTGTTCTCATCCGTTGCTCACACTCTGCTTTAGAACAAGAAGCACGCTCTTGCTTTCTAGACTCTCAAAGACAGCAGGAAACATGAGTGTGCTGAGAACAAAAGAACGGTGTTTCCTACACATAGGGACCATATCTAGTCCAACTCTGCTTCTGAAACAGATACAAAGCACTGGTCCTCTAACTTCCAATGCTTGTCAGTTAAGATGAGAAACGTGTGAGCTTCGTGAACGATGTTGTTCCTTTGAGCAGAAAAGTGACTGCCCTTACCTGAAACGAAGTCTTGCTTGTAGGGAGACAAAGAGAATGGGATTTAACTCCATTTCTGAAGTGAAACACACAGCATAGTCTCATCCATGGATCACACTCTGTTTTAGAGCAAGAAGCACGCTCTTGCTTTCTAGAGTCTCTAAGGCAGCAGGAAACGTGAGTGTGCCCAGAACAAAAGATCGGTGTTTCCTACACATATGGACAATATGTAGTCCAAATCTGCTTCTGAAACTGATACAAAGCACTGGTCCTCTAACATCCAATGCTTGTCAGGTAAGATGAGAAACGTGTCAGCATCGTGAACAATGTAGTTCGTTTGAGCAGAAAACTGACTGCCCTTACCTGAAACGAAGTCTTGCTTGTAGGAAGACTCTGAGCCTGGGATTTAATTCCATTTCTGAAGTAAAACACACAGCAGTGTAATCATCCGTTGATGAGTCTCTGCTTTAGAAGAAGAAGCACGCTCTTGCTTTCTAGAATCTCTAAGACAGCAGGAAACGTCAGTGTGCTGAGAACAAAAGAACGGTGTTTCCTACACATACGGACATTATATAGTCCAACTCTGCTTCTGAAACTGATACAAAGCTCGGGTCCTCTAAAATCCAATGATTGTCTGTTAAGATGAGAAACGAGTGAGCTTCGTGAATGATGTAGTTCAATTGAGCTGAAAAGTGACTGCCCTTACCTGAAACGAATTCTTGCATGTAGGAAGACACAGAGCCTGGGATTTAACTCCATTTCTGAAGGGAAACATACAGCATAGTTCTCATTCATGGATCACACTCTGCTTTAGAGTAAGAAGCACGCTCTTGCTTTCTAGATTCTCTAATACAGAAGGAAATCTGAGTGTGCCCAGAACAAAAGAAAGGTGTTTCCTACACATAAGGACCCAATCCAGTCGAACTCTGCTTCTGAAACTGATACAAAGCACTGGTCCTCTAACTTCCAATGCTTGTCAGTTAAAATGAGAAATGTGTGAGCTCAGTGAACGATGTAGTTCGTTTGAGCAGAAAAGTGACTGCCCTTACCTGAAACGAAGTCTTGCTTGTAGGAAGACTCAGAGCCTGGGATTTACCTCCATTTCTGAAGTAAAACACACAGCAGTGTAATCATCCCTTGATCACACTCTGCTTTAGAACAAGAAGCACGCTCTTGCTTTCTAGACTCTCAAAGACAGCAGGAAACGTGAGTGTGCTGAGAACAAAAGAACGGTGTTTCCTACACATAGGGACCATATCTAGTCCAACTCTGCTTCTGAAACAGATACAAAGCACTGGTCCTCTAACATCCAATGCTTGTCAGTTAAGATGAGAAACGTGTGAGCTTCGTGAACGATGTTGTTCCTTTGAGCAGAAAAGTGACTGCCCTTACCTGAAACGAAGTCTTGCTTGTAGGGAGACACAGAGCATGGGATTTAACTCCATTTCTGAAGTGAAACACACAGCATAGTCTCATCCATGGATCACACTCTGTTTTAGAGCGAGAAGCACGCTCTTGCTTTCTAGAGTCTCTAAGGCAGCAGGAAACTTGAGTGTGCTGAGAACAAAAGAACGGTGTTTCCTACACATACAGACCATATCTAGTCCAACTCTGCTTCTGAAACTGATACAAAGCACTGGTCCTCTAACATCCAATGCTTGTCTGTTAAGATGAGAAACGTGTGAGCTCAGTGAACGATGTAGTTCCTTTGAGCTGAAAAGTGACTGCCCTTACCTGAAACGAAGTCTTGCTTGTAGGAAGACTCAGAGCCTGGGATTTAACTCCATTTCTGAAGGGAAACACACAGCAGTGTTCTCAACCATGCATCACACTCTGCTTTAGAGCGAGAAGCACGCTCTTGCTTTCTCTAGTCTCTAAGACAGCAGGAAACGTGAGTGTGCAGAGAACAAAAGAACGGTGTTTCCTACACATACGGACATTATATAGTCCAACTCTACTTCTGAAACTGATACAAAGCACTGGTCCTCTAACATCCAATGCTTGTCAGTTAAGATGAGAAACGTGTGAGCATCGTGAAGGATGTAGTTCGTTTGAGCAGAAAACTGACTGCCATTACCTGAAACGAAGTCTTGCTTGTAAGAAGACATAGAGCCTGGGATTTAACTACTTTTCTGAAGGGAAACAAACAGCATAGTTTTCATCCATGGATCACACTCTGCTTTAGAGCGAGAAGTACGCTCTTGATTTCTAGAGTCTCTAATACAGTAGGAAACGTGAGTGTGCTGAGAACAAAAGAACGGTGTTTCCAACCCATACGGACATTATATAGTCCAACTCTTCTTCTGAAACTGATACAAAGCACTGGTCCTCTAACATCCAATGCTTGTCAGGTAAGATGAGAAACGTGTCAGCATCGTGAACAATGTAGTTCGTTTGAGCAGAAAACTGACTGCCCTTACCTGAAACGAAGTCTTGCTTGTAGGAAGACTCTGAGCCTGGGATTTAATTCCGTTTCTGAAGTAAAACACACAGCAGTGTAATCGTCCGTTGATGAGTCTCTGCTTTAGAAGAAGAAGCACGCTCTTGCTTTCTAGAGTCTCTAAGACAGCAGGAAACGTCAGTGTACTGAGAACAAAAGAACGGTGTTTCCTACACATACGGACATTATATAGTCCAACTCTGCTTCAGACTGATACAAAGCTCTGGTCCTCTAAAATCCAATGATTGTCTGTTAAGATGAGAAACGAGTGAGCTTCGTGAATGATGTAGTTCGATTCAGCTGAAAAGTGACTGCCCTTACCTGAAACGAATTCTTGCATGTAGGAAGACACAGAGCCTGGGATTAACTCCATTTCTGAAGGGAAACATACAGCATAGTTCTCATTCATGGATCACACTCTGCTTTAGATCAAGAAGCACGCTCTTGCTTTCTAGATTCTCTAATACAGAAGGAAATCTGAGTGTGCCCAGAACAAAAGAAAGGTGTTTCCTACACATACTGATTATATGAAGTCCAAATCTTCTTCTGAAACTGATACAATGCACTGGTCCTCTAACATCCAATGCTTGTCTGTTAAGATGAAAAACGTGTGAGCACAGTGAAGGATGTAGTTCGTTTGAGCAGAAAAGTGACTGCCCTTACCTGAAACGAAGTCTTGATTGTAGGGAGACTCAGAGCCTGGGAATTAACTCCATTTCTGAAGTGAAACACACAGCAGTGTTCTCATCCATTGATCACACTCTACTTTAGAACAAGAAGCATGCTTTTGCTTTCTAGAGTCTCTAAGACAGCAGGAAACGTGAGTATGATGAGACCAAAAACGGTGTTTCACACACATACGGACCATATCTATTCCAAATCTGCTTCTAAAACTGATACAAAGCACTGGTCCTCTAACATCCAATGCTTGTCTGTTAAGATGAGAAAAGTGTGAGCTTCGTGAACGATGTAGTTCGATTGAGCTGAAAAGTGATTGCCCTTACCTGAAACGAAGTCTTGCCTGTAGGAAGACACAGAGCCTGGGATTTAACTCCATTTCAGAAGGGAAACATACAGCATAGTTCTCATTCATGGATCACACTCTGCTTTAGAACAAGAAGCACGCTCTTGCTTTCTAGAATCTCTAAGACAGAAGGAAATCTGAGTGTGCCCAGAACAAAAGAACGGTGTTTCCTACACTTACTGTTTATATGTAGTCCAAATCTTCTTCTGAAACTGATACAAAGCACTGGTCCTCTAACATCCAATGCTTGTCTGTTAAGATGAGAAACGTGTGAGCTCAGTGAACGATGTAGTTCGTTTGAGCAGAAAAGTGACTGCCCTTACCTGAATGGAAGTCTTGCTTGTAGGAAGACTCAGAGCCTGGGATTTAACTCCATTTCTGAAGTAAAACACACAGCAGTGTAATCATCCATTGATCACACTCTGCTTTAGAACAAGAAGCACGCTCTTGCTTTCTAGAGTCTCTAAGGCAGCAGGAAACGTGAGTGTGCCCAGAACAAAAGATCGGTGTTTCCTACACATATGGACAATATGTAGTCCAAATCTGCTTCTGAAACTGATACAAAGCACTGACCCTCTAACATCCAATGCTTGTCAGTTAATATGAGAAATGTGTGAGCTTCATGAACAATGTAGTTCGTTTGAGCAGAAAACTGACTGCCCTTACCTGAAACGAAGTCTTGCTTGTAGGAAGACTCAGAGCCTGGGATTTAACTCCATTTCTGAAGTGAAACACACAGCAGGGTTCTCATCCATTGATCACACTCTGCATTAGAACAAGAAGCATACTCTTGCTTCCTAGAGTCTCTAAGACAGCAAGAAACGTGAGTTTGCTGAAAACAAAAGAACAGTGTTTCAACACATAAGGACCATATCTAGTCCAACTCTGCTTCTGAAACTGATACAAAGCACTGGTCCTCTAACATCCAATGCTTGTCTGTTTAGATGAGAAACATGTGAGCTCCGTGAAAGATGTAGTTCGTTTGAGCTGAAAAGTGACCGCCCTTACCTGAAACGAACTCTTGCTTGTAGGAAGACATAGAGCCTGGGATTTAACTACATTTATGAAGGGAAACACACAGCGTAGTTTTCATCCATGGATCACACTCTGCTTTAGAGCAAGAAGCACGCTCTTGCTTTCTAGAGTCTCTAAGACAGCAGGAAATCTGAGTGTGCCCAGAACAAAAGAAGGGTGTTTCCTACACATATGGACCATATCTAGTCCAAATCTTCTTCTGAAACTGATACAATGCACTGGTCCTCTAACATCCAATGCTTGTCAGTTAAGATGAGAAACGTGTGAGCTCAGTGAACGATGTAGTTCGTTTGAGCAGAAAAGTGACTGCCCTTACCTGAAACGAAGTCTTGCTTGTAGGAAGACTCAGAGCCTGGGATTTAACTCCATTTCTGAAGGCCACCACACAGCATAGTTCTCATCCATGGATCACACTCTGCTTTAGAGCGAGAAGCACGCACTTGCTTTCTAGAGTCTCTAAGAGAGCAGGAAACGTGAGTGTGCTGAGAACAAAAGAACGGTGTTTCCTACTCATACGGACCATATCTAGTCCAACTCTTCTTCTGAAACTGATACAAAGCACTGGTCCTCTAACATCCAATCCTTGTCAATTAAGATGAGAAACGTGTGAGCTTCGTGAACGATGTAGTTCGTTTGAGCAGAAAAGTGACTGCCCTTACCTGAATGGAAGTCTTGCTTGTAGGAAGACTCAGAGCCTGGGATTTAACTCCATTTCTGAAGTAAAACACACAGCAGTGTAATCATCCATTGATCACACGCTGCTTTAGAACAAGAAGCACGCTCTTGCTTTCTAGACTCTCAAAGACAGCAGGAAACGTGAGTGTGCTGAGAACAAAAGAACGGTGTTTCCTACACATAGGGACCATATCTAGTCCAACTCTGCTTCTGAAACAGATACAAAGCACTGGTCCTCTAACATCCAATGCTTGTCTGTTAAGATGAGAAACGTGTGAGCTCAGTGAACGATGTAGTTCCTTTGAGCTGAAAAGTGACTGCCCTTACCTGAAACGAAGTCTTGCTTGTAGGAAGACTCAGAGCCTGGGATTTAACTCCATTTCTGAAGGGAAACACACAGCAGTGTTCTCAACCATGCATCACACTCTGCTTTAGAGCGAGAAGCACGCTCTTGCTTTCTCTAGTCTCTAAGACAGCAAGAAACGTGAGTGTGCAGAGAACAAAAGGACGGTGTTTCCAACCCATAGGGACATTATATAGTCCAACTCTACTTCTGAAACTGATACAAAGCACTGGTCCTCTAATATCCAATGCTTGTAAGTTAAGATGAGAAACGTGTGAGCATCGTGAAGGATGTAGTTCGTTTGAGCAGAAAACTGACTGCCCTTACCTGAAACGAAGTCTTGCTTGTACGAAGACATAGAGCCTGGGATTTAACTACTTTTCTGAAGGGAAACAAACAGCATAGTTTTCATCCATGGATCACACTCTGCTTTAGAGCGAGAAGCACGCTCTTGATTTCTAGAGTCTCTAATACAGCAGGAAACGTGAGTGTGCTGAGAACAAAAGAACGGTGTTTCCAACCCATACGGACATTATATAGTCCAACTCTTCTTCTGAAACTGATACAAAGCACTGGTCCTCTAACATCCAATGCTTGTCAGGTAAGATGAGAAACGTGTCAGCATCGTGAACAATGTAGTTCGTTTGAGCAGAAAACTGACTGCCCTTACCTGAAACGAAGTCTTGCTTGTAGGAAGACTCTGAGCCTGGGATTTAATTCCATTTCTGAAGTAAAACACACAGCAGTGTAATCGTCCGTTGATGAGTCTCTGCTTTAGAAGAAGAAGCACGCTCTTGCTTTCTAGAGTCTCTAAGACAGCAGGAAACGTCAGTGTACTGAGAACAAAAGAACGGTGTTTCCTACACATACGGACATTATATAGTCCAACTCTGCTTCAGACTGATACAAAGCTCTGGTCCTCTAAAATCCAATGATTGTCTGTTAAGATAGGAAAGGAGTGAGCTTCGTGAATGATGTAGTTCGATTCAGCTGAAAAGTGACTGCCCTTACCTGAAACGAATTCTTGCATGTAGGAAGACACAGAGCCTGGGATTAACTCCATTTCTGAAGGGAAACATACAGCATAGTTCTCATTCATGGATCACACTCTGCTTTAGATCAAGAAGCACGCTCTTGCTTTCTAGATTCTCTAATACAGAAGGAAATCTGAGTGTGCCCAGAACAAAAGAAAGGTGTTTCCTACACATACTGATTATATGAAGTCCAAATCTTCTTCTGAAACTGATACAATGCACTGGTCCTCTAACATCCAATGCTTGTCTGTTAAGATGAAAAACGTGTGAGCACAGTGAAGGATGTAGTTCGTTTGAGCAGAAAAGTGACTGCCCTTACCTGAAACGAAGTCTTGATTGTAGGGAGACTCAGAGCCTGGGAATTAACTCCATTTCTGAAGTGAAACACACAGCAGTGTTCTCATCCATTGATCACACTCTACTTTAGAACAAGAAGCATGCTTTTGCTTTCTAGAGTCTCTAAGACAGCAGGAAACGTGAGTATGATGAGACCAAAAACGGTGTTTCACACACATACGGACCATATCTATTCCAAATCTGCTTCTAAAACTGATACAAAGCACTGGTCCTCTAACATCCAATGCTTGTCTGTTAAGATGAGAAAAGTGTGAGCTTCGTGAACGATGTAGTTCGATTGAGCTGAAAAGTGATTGCCCTTACCTGAAACGAAGTCTTGCCTGTAGGAAGACACAGAGCCTGGGATTTAACTCCATTTCAGAAGGGAAACATACAGCATAATTCTCATTCATGGATCACACTCTGCTTTAGAACAAGAAGCACGCTCTTGCTTTCTAGAATCTCTAAGACAGAAGGAAATCTGAGTGTGCCCAGAACAAAAGAACGGTGTTTCCTACACTTACTGTTTATATGTAGTCCAAATCTTCTTCTGAAACTGATACAAAGCACTGGTCCTCTAACATCCAATGCTTGTCTGTTAAGATGAGAAACGTGTGAGCTCAGTGAACGATGTAGTTCGTTTGAGCAGAAAAGTGACTGCCCTTACCTGAATGGAAGTCTTGCTTGTAGGAAGACTCAGAGCCTGGGATTTAACTCCATTTCTGAAGTAAAACACACAGCAGTGTAATCATCCATTGATCACACTCTGCTTTAGAACAAGAAGCACGCTCTTGCTTTCTAGAGTCTCTAAGACAGAAGGAAACGTGAGTGTGCTGAGAACAAAAGAACGGTGTTTCCTACACATAGGGACCATATCTAGTCCAACTCTGCTTCTGAAACAGATACAAAGCACTGGTCCTCTAACATCCAATGCTTGTCAGTTAAGATGAGAAACGTGTGAGCTTCGTGAACGATGTTGTTCCTTTGAGCAGAAAAGTGACTGCCCTTACCTGAAACGAAGTCTTGCTTGTAGGGAGACAAAGAGAATGGGATTTAACTCCATTTCTGAAGTGAAACACACAGCATAGTCTCATCCATGGATCACACTCTGTTTTAGAGCAAGAAGCACGCTCTTGCTTTCTAGAGTCTCTAAGGCAGCAGGAAACGTGAGTGTGCCCAGAACAAAAGATCGGTGTTTCCTACACATATGGACAATATGTAGTCCAAATCTGCTTCTGAAACTGATACAAAGCACTGACCCTCTAACATCCAATGCTTGTCAGTTAATATGAGAAATGTGTGAGCTTCATGAACAATGTAGTTCGTTTGAGCAGAAAACTGACTGCCCTTACCTGAAACGAAGTCTTGCTTGTAGGAAGACTCAGAGCCTGGGATTTAACTCCATTTCTGAAGTGAAACACACAGCAGGGTTCTCATCCATTGATCACACTCTGCATTAGAACAAGAAGCATACTCTTGCTTCCTAGAGTCTCTAAGACAGCAAGAAACGTGAGTTTGCTGAAAACAAAAGAACAGTGTTTCAACACATAAGGACCATATCTAGTCCAACTCTGCTTCTGAAACTGATACAAAGCACTGGTCCTCTAACATCCAATGCTTGTCTGTTTAGATGAGAAACATGTGAGCTCCGTGAAAGATGTAGTTCGTTTGAGCTGAAAAGTGACCGCCCTTACCTGAAACGAACTCTTGCTTGTAGGAAGACATAGAGCCTGGGATTTAACTACATTTATGAAGGGAAACACACAGCGTAGTTTTCATCCATGGATCACACTCTGCTTTAGAGCAAGAAGCACGCTCTTGCTTTCTAGAGTCTCTAAGACAGCAGGAAATCTGAGTGTGCCCAGAACAAAAGAAGGGTGTTTCCTACACATATGGACCATATCTAGTCCAAATCTTC
The DNA here is from genome assembly GCA_949786385.1 of Onychomys leucogaster. Taxonomy (NCBI): domain Eukaryota; kingdom Metazoa; phylum Chordata; class Mammalia; order Rodentia; family Cricetidae; genus Onychomys; species Onychomys leucogaster. Next base: position 1,242,285 of record CATKUP010000084.1, read on the forward strand.
TTCTGAAACTGATACAATGCACTGGTCCTCTAACATCCAATGCTTGTCAGTTAAGATGAGAAACGTGTGAGCTCAGTGAACGATGTAGTTCGTTTGAGCAGAAAAGTGACTGCCCTTACCTGAAACGAAGTCTTGCTTGTAGGAAGACTCAGAGCCTGGGATTTAACTCCATTTCTGAAGGCCACCACACAGCATAGTTCTCATCCATGGATCACACTCTGCTTTAGAGCGAGAAGCACGCACTTGCTTTCTAGAGTCTCTAAGAGAGCAGGAAACGTGAGTGTGCTGAGAACAAAAGAACGGTGTTTCCTACTCATACGGACCATATCTAGTCCAACTCTTCTTCTGAAACTGATACAAAGCACTGGTCCTCTAACATCCAATCCTTGTCAATTAAGATGAGAAACGTGTGAGCTTCGTGAACGATGTAGTTCGTTTGAGCAGAAAAGTGACTGCCCTTACCTGAATGGAAGTCTTGCTTGTAGGAAGACTCAGAGCCTGGGATTTAACTCCATTTCTGAAGTAAAACACACAGCAGTGTAATCATCCATTGATCACACGCTGCTTTAGAACAAGAAGCACGCTCTTGCTTTCTAGACTCTCAAAGACAGCAGGAAACGTGAGTGTGCTGAGAACAAAAGAACGGTGTTTCCTACACATAGGGACCATATCTAGTCCAACTCTGCTTCTGAAACAGATACAAAGCACTGGTCCTCTAACATCCAATGCTTGTCTGTTAAGATGAGAAACGTGTGAGCTCAGTGAACGATGTAGTTCCTTTGAGCTGAAAAGTGACTGCCCTTACCTGAAACGAAGTCTTGCTTGTAGGAAGACTCAGAGCCTGGGATTTAACTCCATTTCTGAAGGGAAACACACAGCAGTGTTCTCAACCATGCATCACACTCTGCTTTAGAGCGAGAAGCACGCTCTTGCTTTCTCTAGTCTCTAAGACAGCAAGAAACGTGAGTGTGCAGAGAACAAAAGGACGGTGTTTCCAACCCATAGGGACATTATATAGTCCAACTCTACTTCTGAAACTGATACAAAGCACTGGTCCTCTAACATCCAATGCTTGTAAGTTAAGATGAGAAACGTGTGAGCATCGTGAAGGATGTAGTTCGTTTGAGCAGAAAACTGACTGCCCTTACCTGAAACGAAGTCTTGCTTGTACGAAGACATAGAGCCTGGGATTTAACTACTTTTCTGAAGGGAAACAAACAGCATAGTTTTCATCCATGGATCACACTCTGCTTTAGAGCGAGAAGCACGCTCTTGATTTCTAGAGTCTCTAATACAGCAGGAAACGTGAGTGTGCTGAGAACAAAAGAACGGTGTTTCCAACCCATACGGACATTATATAGTCCAACTCTTCTTCTGAAACTGATACAAAGCACTGGTCCTCTAACATCCAATGCTTGTCAGGTAAGATGAGAAACGTGTCAGCATCGTGAACAATGTAGTTCGTTTGAGCAGAAAACTGACTGCCCTTACCTGAAACGAAGTCTTGCTTGTAGGAAGACTCTGAGCCTGGGATTTAATTCCATTTCTGAAGTAAAACACACAGCAGTGTAATCGTCCGTTGATGAGTCTCTGCTTTAGAAGAAGAAGCACGCTCTTGCTTTCTAGAGTCTCTAAGACAGCAGGAAACGTCAGTGTACTGAGAACAAAAGAACGGTGTTTCCTACACATACGGACATTATATAGTCCAACTCTGCTTCAGACTGATACAAAGCTCTGGTCCTCTAAAATCCAATGATTGTCTGTTAAGATAGGAAAGGAGTGAGCTTCGTGAATGATGTAGTTCGATTCAGCTGTAAAGTGACTGCCCTTACCTGAAACGAATTCTTGCATGTAGGAAGACACAGAGCCTGGGATTAACTCCATTTCTGAAGGGAAACATACAGCATAGTTCTCATTCATGGATCACACTCTGCTTTAGATCAAGAAGCACGCTCTTGCTTTCTAGATTCTCTAATACAGAAGGAAATCTGAGTGTGCCCAGAACAAAAGAAAGGTGTTTCCTACACATACTGATTATATGAAGTCCAAATCTTCTTCTGAAACTGATACAATGCACTGGTCCTCTAACATCCAATGCTTGTCTGTTAAGATGAAAAACGTGTGAGCACAGTGAAGGATGTAGTTCGTTTGAGCAGAAAAGTGACTGCCCTTACCTGAAACGAAGTCTTGATTGTAGGGAGACTCAGAGCCTGGGAATTAACTCCATTTCTGAAGTGAAACACACAGCAGTGTTCTCATCCATTGATCACACTCTACTTTAGAACAAGAAGCATGCTTTTGCTTTCTAGAGTCTCTAAGACAGCAGGAAACGTGAGTATGATGAGACCAAAAACGGTGTTTCACACACATACGGACCATATCTATTCCAAATCTGCTTCTAAAACTGATACAAAGCACTGGTCCTCTAACATCCAATGCTTGTCTGTTAAGATGAGAAAAGTGTGAGCTTCGTGAACGATGTAGTTCGATTGAGCTGAAAAGTGATTGCCCTTACCTGAAACGAAGTCTTGCCTGTAGGAAGACACAGAGCCTGGGATTTAACTCCATTTCAGAAGGGAAACATACAGCATAGTTCTCATTCATGGATCACACTCTGCTTTAGAACAAGAAGCACGCTCTTGCTTTCTAGAATCTCTAAGACAGAAGGAAATCTGAGTGTGCCCAGAACAAAAGAACGGTGTTTCCTACACTTACTGTTTATATGTAGTCCAAATCTTCTTCTGAAACTGATACAAAGCACTGGTCCTCTAACATCCAATGCTTGTCTGTTAAGATGAGAAACGTGTGAGCTCAGTAAACGATGTAGTTCGTTTGAGCAGAAAAGTGACTGCCCTTACCTGAATGGAAGTCTTGCTTGTAGGAAGACTCAGAGCCTGGGATTTAACTCCATTTCTGAAGTAAAACACACAGCAGTGTAATCATCCATTGATCACACTCTGCTTTAGAACAAGAAGCACGCTCTTGCTTTCTAGAGTCTCTAAGACAGAAGGAAACGTGAGTGTGCTGAGAACAAAAGAACGGTGTTTCCTACACATAGGGACCATATCTAGTCCAACTCTGCTTCTGAAACAGATACAAAGCACTGGTCCTCTAACATCCAATGCTTGTCAGTTAAGATGAGAAACGTGTGAGCTTCGTGAACGATGTTCTTCCTTTGAGCAGAAAAGTGACTGCCCTTACCTGAAACGAAGTCTTGCTTGTAGGGAGACAAAGAGAATGGGATTTAACTCCATTTCTGAAGTGAAACACACAGCATAGTCTCATCCATGGATCACACTCTGTTTTAGAGCAAGAAGCACGCTCTTGCTTTCTAGAGTCTCTAAGGCAGCAGGAAACGTGAGTGTGCCCAGAACAAAAGATCGGTGTTTCCTACACATATGGACAATATGTAGTCCAAATCTGCTTCTGAAACTGATACAAAGCACTGACCCTCTAACATCCAATGCTTGTCAGTTAATATGAGAAACGTGTGAGCTTCATGAACAATGTAGTTCGTTTGAGCAGAAAACTGACTGCCCTTACCTGAAACGAAGTCTTGCTTGTAGGAAGACTCAGAGCCTGGGATTTAACTCCATTTCTGAAGTGAAACACACAGCAGGGTTCTCATCCATTGATCACACTCTGCATTAGAACAAGAAGCATACTCTTGCTTCCTAGAGTCTCTAAGACAGCAAGAAACGTGAGTTTGCTGAAAACAAAAGAACAGTGTTTCAACACATAAGGACCATATCTAGTCCAACTCTGCTTCTGAAACTGATACAAAGCACTGGTCCTCTAACATCCAATGCTTGTCTGTTTAGATGAGAAACATGTGAGCTCCGTGAAAGATGTAGTTCGTTTGAGCTGAAAAGTGACCGCCCTTACCTGAAACGAACTCTTGCTTGTAGGAAGACATAGAGCCTGGGATTTAACTACATTTATGAAGGGAAACACACAGCGTAGTTTTCATCCATGGATCACACTCTGCTTTAGAGCAAGAAGCACACTCTTGCTTTCTAGAGTCTCTAAGACAGCAGGAAATCTGAGTGTGCCCAGAACAAAAGAAGGGTGTTTCCTACACATATGGACCATATCTAGTCCAAATCTTCTTCTGAAACTGATACAATGCACTGGTCCTCTAACATCCAATGCTTGTCAGTTAAGATGAGAAACGTGTGAGCTCAGTGAACGATGTAGTTCGTTTGAGCAGAAAAGTGACTGCCTTTACCTGAAACGAAGTCTTGCTTGTAGGAAGACTCAGAGCCTGGGATTTAACTCCATTTCTGAAGACCACCACACAGCATAGTTCTCATCCATGGATCACACTCTGCTTTAGAGCGAGAAGCACGCACTTGCTTTCTAGAGTCTCTAAGAGAGCAGAAAACGTGAGTGTGCTGAGAACAAAAGAACGGTGTTTCCTACTCATACGGACCATATCTAGTCCAACTCTTCTTCTGAAACTGATACAAAGCACTGGTCCTCTAACATCCAATCCTTGTCAATTAAGATGAGAAACATGTGAGGTTCGTGAACGATGTAGTTCGTTTGAGCAGAAAAGTTACTGCCCTTACCTGAATGGAAGTCTTGCTTGTAGGAAGACTCAGAGCCTGGGATTTAACTCCATTTCTGAAGTAAAACACACAGCAGTGTAATCATCCATTGATCACACGCTGCTTTAGAACAAGAAGCACGCTCTTGCTTTCTAGACTCTCAAAGACAGCAGGAAACGTGAGTGTGCTGAGAACAAAAGAACGGTGTTTCCTACACATAGGGACCATATCTAGTCCAACTCTGCTTCTGAAACAGATACAAAGCACTGGTCCTCTAACATCCAATGCTTGTCTGTTAAGATGAGAAACGTGTGAGCTCAGTGAACGATGTAGTTCGTTTGAGCAGAGAAGTGACTGCCCTTACCTTAAACGAAGTCATGCTTGTAGGGAGACACAGAGCATGGAAAATAACCCCATTTCTGAAGTGAAACACACAGCATTATCTCATCAATTGATCACACTCTGCTTTAGAACAAGAAGCACGCTCTTGCTTTCTAGAGTCTCTAAGACAGCAGGAAACGTGAGTGTGCTGAGAACAAAAGAACGGTGTTTCCTACACATACAGACCATATCTAGTCCAACTCTGCTTCTGAAACTGATACAAAGCACTGGTCCTCTAACATCCAATGCTTGTCTGTTAAGATGAGAAACGTGTGAGCTCAGTGAACGATGTAGTTCCTTTGAGCTGAAAAGTGACTGCCCTTACCTGAAACGAAGTCTTGCTTGTAGGAAGACTCAGAGCCTGGGATTTAACTCCATTTCTGAAGGGAAACACACAGCAGTGTTCTCAACCATGCATCACACTCTGCTTTAGAGCGAGAAGCACGCTCTTGCTTTCTCTAGTCTCTAAGACAGCAAGAAACGTGAGTGTGCAGAGAACAAAAGGACGGTGTTTCCAACCCATAGGGACATTATATAGTCCAACTCTACTTCTGAAACTGATACAAAGCACTGGTCCTCTAACATCCAATGCTTGTAAGTTAAGATGAGAAACGTGTGAGCATCGTGAAGGATGTAGTTCGTTTGAGCAGAAAACTGACTGCCCTTACCTGAAACGAAGTCTTGCTTGTACGAAGACATAGAGCCTGGGATTTAACTACTTTTCTGAAGGGAAACAAACAGCATAGTTTTCATCCATGGATCACACTCTGCTTTAGAGCGAGAAGCACGCTCTTGATTTCTAGAGTCTCTAATACAGCAGGAAACGTGAGTGTGCTGAGAACAAAAGAACGGTGTTTCCAACCCATACGGACATTATATAGTCCAACTCTTCTTCTGAAACTGATACAAAGCACTGGTCCTCTAACATCCAATGCTTGTCAGGTAAGATGAGAAACGTGTCAGCATCGTGAACAATGTAGTTCGTTTGAGCAGAAAACTGACTGCCCTTACCTGAAACGAAGTCTTGCTTGTAGGAAGACTCTGAGCCTGGGATTTAATTCCATTTCTGAAGTAAAACACACAGCAGTGTAATCATCCGTTGATGAGTCTCTGCTTTAGAAGAAGAAGCAAGCTCTTGCTTTCTAGAATCTCTAAGACAGCAGGAAACGTCAGTGTGCTGAGAACAAAAGAACGGTGTTTCCTACACATACGGACATTATATAGTCCAACTCTGCTTCTGAAACTGATACAAAGCTCGGGTCCTCTAAAATCCAATGATTGTCTGTTAAGATGAGAAACGAGTGAGCTTCGTGAATGATGTAGTTCGATTGAGCTGAAAAGTGACTGCCCTTACCTGAAACGAATTCTTGCATGTAGGAAGACACAGAGCCTGGGATTTAACTCCATTTCTGAAGGGAAACATACAGCATAGTTCTCATTCATGGATCACACTCTGCTTTAGAGCAAGAAGCACGCTCTTGCTTTCTAGATTCTCTAATACAGAAGGAAATCTGAGTGTGCCCAGAACAAAAGAAAGGTGTTTCCTACACATAAGGACCCAATCCAGTCGAACTCTGCTTCTGAAACTGATACAAAGCACTGGTCCTCTAACTTCCAATGCTTGTCAGTTAAAATGAGAAATGTGTGAGCTCAGTGAACGATGTAGTTCGTTTGAGCAGAAAAGTGACTGCCCTTACCTGAAACGAAGTCTTGCTTGTAGGAAGCCTCAGAGCCTGGGATTTAACTCCATTTCTGAAGGCAAACACACAGCATAGTTCTGATCCATGGATCACACTCTGCTTTAGAGCGAGAAGCACGCTCTTGCTTTCTAGAGTCTCTAAGGCAGCAGGAAACGTGAGTGTGCTGAGAACAAAAGAACGGTGTTTCCTACTCATACGGACCATATCTAGTCCAACTCTTCTTCTGAAACTGATACAAAGCACTGGTCCTCTAACATCCAATCCTTGTAAATTAAGATGAGAAACGTGTGAGCTTCGTGAACGATGTAGTTCGTTTGAGCAGAAAAGTGACTGCCCTTACCTGAATGGAAGTCTTGCTTGTAGGAAGACTCAGAGCCTGGGATTTAACTCCATTTCTGAAGTAAAACACACAGCAGTGTAATCATCCCTTGATCACACACTGCTTTAGAACAAGAAGCACGCTCTTGCTTTCTAGACTCTCAAAGACAGCAGGAAACGTGAGTGTGCTGAGAACAAAAGAACGGTGTTTCCTACACATAGGGACCATATCTAGTCCAACTCTGCTTCTGAAACAGATAGAAAGCACTGGTCCTCTAACATCCAATGCTTGTCAGTTAAGATGAGAAATGTGTGAGCTTCGTGAACGATGTTGTTCCTTTGAGCAGAAAAGTGACTGCCCTTACCTGAAACGAAGTCTTGCTTGTAGGGAGACACAGAGCATGGGATTTAACTCCATTTCTGAAGTAAAACACACAGCAGTGTAATCATCCGTTGATGAGTCTCTGCTTTAGAAGAAGAAGCACGCTCTTGCTTTCTAGAGTCTCTAAGACAGCAGGAAACGTCAGTGTGCTGAGAACAAAAGAACGGTGTTTCCTACACATACGGACATTATATAGTCCAACTCTGCTTCTGAAACTAATACAAAGCTCTGGTCCTCTAAAATCCAATGATTGTCTGTTAAGATGAGAAACGAGTGAGCTTCGTGAATGATGTAGTTCGATTCAGCTGAAAAGTGACTGCCCTTACCTGAAACGAATTCTTGCATGTAGGAAGACACAGAGCCTGGGATTTAACTCCATTTCTGAAGGGAAAAATACAGCATAGTTCTCATTCATGGATCACACTCTGCTTTAGAGCAAGAAGCACGCTCTTGCTTTCTAGATTCTCTAATACAGAAGGAAATCTGAGTGTGCCCAGAACAAAAGAAAGGTGTTTCCTACACATACTGATTATATGTAGTCCAAATCTTCTTCTGAAACTGATACAATGCACTGGTCCTCTAACATCTAATGCTTGTCTGTTAAGATGAAAAACGTGTGAGCACAGTGAAGGATGTAGTTCGTTTGAGCAGAAAAGTGACTGCCCTTACCTGAAACGAAGTCTTGATTGTAGGGAGACTCAGAGCCTGCGAATTAACTCCATTTCTGAAGTGAAACACACAGCAGTGTTCTCATCCATTGATCATACTCTACTTTAGAACAAGAAGCATGCTTTTGCTTTCTAGAGTCTCTAAGACAGCAGGAAACGTGAGTATGATGAGACCAAAAACGGTGTTTCACACACATACGGACCATATCTATTTCAAATCTGCTTCTAAAACTGATACAAAGCACTGGTCCTCTAACATCCAATGCTTGTCTGTTAAGATGAGAAAAGTGTGAGCTTCGTGAACGATGTAGTTCGATTGAGCTGAAAAGTGATTGCCCTTACCTGAAACGAAGGCTTGCCTGTAGGAAGACACAGAGCCTGGGATTTAACTCCATTTCTGAAGGGAAACATACAGCATAGTTCTCATTCATGGATCACACTCTGCTTTAGAACAAGAAGCACGCTCTTGCTTTCTAGAATCTCTAAGACAGAAGGAAATCTGAGTGTGCCCAGAACAAAAGAACGGTGTTTCCTACACTTACTGTTTATATGTAGTCCAAATCTTCTTCTGAAACTGATACAAAGCACTGGTCCTCTAACATCCAATGCTTGTCTGTTAAGATGAGAAACGTGTGAGCTCAGTGAACGATGTTGTTCCTTTGAGCAGAAAAGTGACTGCCCTTACCTTAAACGAAGTCATGCTTGTAGGGAGACACAGAGCATGGAAAATAACCCCATTTCTGAAGTGAAACACACAGCATTATCTCATCCATTGATCACACTCTGCTTTAGAACAAGAAGCACGCTCTTGCTTTCTAGAGTCTCTAAGACAGCAGGAAACGTGAGTGTGCTGAGAACAAAAGAACGGTGTTTCCTACACATACAGACCATATCTAGTCCAACTCTGCTTCTGAAACTGATACAAAGCACTGGTCCTCTAACATCCAATGCTTGGCTGTTAAGATGAGAAACGTGTGAGCTCAGTGAACGATGTAGTTCCTTTGAGCTGAAAAGTGACTGCCCTTACCTGAAACGAAGTCTTGCTTGTAGGAAGACTCAGAGCCTGGGATTTAACTCCATTTCTGAAGGGAAACACACAGCAGTGTTCTCAACCATGCATCACACTCTGCTTTAGAGCGAGAAGCACGCTCTTGCTTTCTCTAGTCTCTAAGACAGCAGGAAACGTGAGTGTGCAGAGAACAAAAGAACGGTGTTTCCTACACATACGGACATTATATAGTCCAACTCTACTTCTGAAACTGATACAAAGCACTGGTCCTCTAACATCCAATGCTTGTCAGTTAAGATGAGAAACGAGTGAGAATCGTGAAGGATGTAGTTCGTTTGAGCAGAAAACTGACTGCCCTTACCTGAAACGAAGTCTTGCTTGTACGAAGACATAGAGCCTGGGATTTAACTACTTTTCCGAAGGGAAACAAACAGCATAGTTTTCATCCATGGATCACACTCTGCTTTAGAGCGAGAAGCACGCTCTTGATTTCTAGAGTCTCTAATACAGTAGGAAACGTGAGTGTGCTGAGAACAAAAGAACGGTGTTTCCAACCCATACGGACATTATATAGTCCAACTCTTCTTCTGAAACTGATACAAAGCACTGGTCCTCTAACATCCAATGCTTGTCAGGTAAGATGAGAAACGTGTCAGCATCGTGAACAATGTAGTTCGTTTGAGCAGAAAACTGACTGCCCTTACCTGAAACGAAGTCTTGCTTGTAGGAAGACTCTGAGCCTGGGATTTAATTCCATTTCTGAAGTAAAACACACAGCAGTGTAATCGTCCGTTGATGAGTCTCTGCTTTAGAAGAAGAAGCACGCTCTTGCTTTCTAGAGTCTCTAAGACAGCAGGAAACGTCAGTGTGCTGAGAACAAAAGAACGGTGTTTCCTACACATACGGACATTATATAGTCCAACTCTGCTTCAGACTGATACAAAGCTCTGGTCCTCTAAAATCCAATGATTGTCTGTTAAGATGAGAAACGAGTGAGCTTCGTGAATGATGTAGTTCGATTGAGCTGAAAAGTGACTGCCCTTACTTGAAACGAATTCTTGCATGTAGGAAGACAGAGAGCCTGGGATTTAACTCCATTTCTGAAGGGAAACATACAGCATAGTTCTCATTCATGGATCACACTCTGCTTTAGAGCAAGAAGCACGCTCTTGCTTTCTAGATTCTCTAATACAGAAGGAAATCTGAGTGTGCCCAGAACAAAAGAAAGGAGTTTCCTACACATACTGATTATATGTAGTCCAAATCTTCTTCTGAAACTGATACAATGCACTGGTCCTCTAACATCCAATGCTTGTCTGTTAAGATGAAAAACGTGTGAGCACAGTGAAGGATGTAGTTCGTTTGAGCAGAAAAGTGACTGCCCTTACCTGAAACGAAGTCTTGATTGTAGGGAGACTCAGAGCCTGGGAATTAACTCCATTTCTGAAGTGAAACACACAGCAGTGTTCTCATCCATTGATCACACTCTACTTTAGAACAAGAAGCATGCTTTTGCTTTCTAGAGTCTCTAAGACAGCAGGAAACGTGAGTATGATGAGACCAAAAACGGTGTTTCACACACATACGGACCATATCTATTCCAAATCTGCTTCTAAAACTGATACAAAGCACTGGTCCTCTAACATCCAATGCTTGTCTGTTAAGATGAGAAAAGTGTGAGCTTCGTGAACGATGTAGTTCGATTGAGCTGAAAAGTGATTGCCCTTACCTGAAACGAAGTCTTGCCTGTAGGAAGACACAGAGCCTGGGATTTAACTCCATTTCTGAAGGGAAACATACAGCATAGTTCTCATTCATGGATCACACTCTGCTTTAGAACAAGAAGCACGCTCTTGCTTTCTAGAATCTCTAAGACAGAAGGAAATCTGAGTGTGCCCAGAACAAAAGAACGGTGTTTCCTACACTTACTGTTTATATGTAGTCCAAATCTTCTTCTGAAACTGATACAAAGCAAAGGTCCTCTAACATCCAATGCTTGTCTGTTAAGATGAGAAACGTGTGAGCTCAGTGAACGATGTAGTTCGTTTGAGCAGAAAAGTAACTGCCCTTACCTGAATGGAAGTCTTGCTTGTAGGAAGACTCAGAGCCTGGGATTTAACTCCATTTCTGAAGTAAAACACACAGCAGTGTAATCATCCATTGATCACACTCTGCTTTAGAACAAGAAGCACGCTCTTGCTTTCTAGAGTCTCTAAGACAGAAGGAAACGTGAGTGTGCTGAGAACAAAAGAACGGTGTTTCCTACACATAGGGACCATATCTAGTCCAACTCTGCTTCTGAAACAGATACAAAGCACTGGTCCTCTAACATCCAATGCTTGTCAGTTAAGATGAGAAACGTGTGAGCTTCGTGAACGATGTTGTTCCTTTGAGCAGAAAAGTGACTGCCCTTACCTGAAACGAAGTCTTGCTTGTAGGGAGACACAGAGCATGGTATTTAACTCCATTTCTGATTGAAACACACAGCATAGTCTCATCCATGGATCACACTCTGTTTTAGAGCAAGAAGCACGCTCTTGCTTTCTAGAGTCTCTAAGGCAGCAGGAAACGTGAGTGTGCCTAGAACAAAAGATTGGTGTTTCCTACACATATGGACAATATGTAGTCCAAATCTGCTTCTGAAACTGATACAAAGCACTGACCCTCTAACATCCAATGCTTGTCAGTTAATATGAGAAACGTGTGAGCTTCATGAACAATGTAGTTCGTTTGAGCAGAAAACTGACTGCCCTTACCTGAAACTAAGTCTTGCTTGTAGGAAGACTCAGAGCCTGGGATTTAACTCCATTTCTGAAGTGAAACACACAGCAGGGTTCTCATCCATTGATCACACTCTGCGTTAGAACAAAAGCATACTCTTGCTTCCTAGAGTCTCTAAGACAGCAAGAAACGTGAGTTTGCTGAAAACAAAAGAACAGTGTTTCAACACATAAGGACCATATCTAGTCCAACTCTGCTTCTGAAACTGATACAAAGCACTGGTCCTCTAACATCCAATGCTTGTCTGTTTAGATGAGAAACATGTGAGCTCCGTGAAAGATGTAGTTCGTTTGAGCTGAAAAGTGACCGCCCTTACCTGAAACGAACTCTTGCTTGTAGGAAGACATAGAGCCTGGGATTTAACTACATTTATGAAGGGAAACACACAGCATAGTTTTCATCCATGGATCACACTCTGCTTTAGAGCAAGAAGCACGCTCTTGCTTTCTAGAGTCTATAAGACAGCAGGAAATCTGAGTGTGCCCAGAACAAAAGAAGGGTGTTTCCTACACATATGGACCATATCTAGTCCAAATCTTCTTCTGAAACTGATACAATGCACTGGTCCTCTAACATCCAATGCTTGTCAATTAAGATGAGAAACGTGTGAGCTCAGTGAACGATGTAGTTCGTTTGAGCAGAAAAGTGACTGCCCTTACCTGAAACGAAGTCTTGCTTGTAGGAAGACTCAGAGCCTGGGATTTAACTCCATTTCTGAAGGCCACCACACAGCATAGTTTTCATTCATGGATCACACTCTGCTTTAGGCGAGAAGCACGCTCTTGCTTTCTAGAATCTCTAAGAGAGCAGGAAACGTGAGTGTGCTGAGAACAAAAGAACGGTGTTTCCTACTCATACGGACCATATCTAGTCCAACTCTTCTTCTGAAACTGATACAAAGCACTGGTCCTCTAACATCCAATCCTTGTCAATTATGATGAGAAACGTGTGAGGTTCGTGAACGATGTAGTTCGTTTGAGCAGAAAAGTGACTGCCCTTACCTGAATGGAAGTCTTGCTTGTAGGAAGACTCAGAGCCTGGGATTTAACTCCATTTCTGAAGTAAAACACACAGCAGTGTAATCATCCATTGATCACACTCTGCTTTAGAACAAGAAGCAAGCTCTTGCTTTCTAGACTCTCAAAGACAGCAGGAAACGTGAGTGTGCTGAGAACAAAAGAACGGTGTTTCCTACACATAGGGACCATATCTAGTCCAACTCTGCTTCTGAAACAGATACAAAGCACTGGTCCTCTAACATCCAATGCTTGTCAGTTAAGATGAGAAACGTGTGAGCTTCGTGAACGATGTTGTTCCTTTGAGCAGAAAAGTGACTGCCCTTACCTGAAACGAAGTCTTGCTTGTAGGGAGACACAGAGCATGGTATTTAACTCCATTTCTGAAGTGAAACACACAGCATAGTCTCATCCATGGATCACACTCTGTTTTAGAGCGAGAAGCACGCTCTTGCTTTCTAGAGTCTCTAAGGCAGCAGGAAACTTGAGTGTGCTGAGAACAAAAGAACGGTGTTTCCTACACATACAGACCATATCTAGTCCAACTCTGCTTCTGAAACTGATACACAGCACTGGTCCTCTAACATCCAATGCTTGTCTGTTAAGATGAGAAACGTGTGAGCTCAGTGAACGATGTAGTTCGTTTGAGCTGAAAAGTGACTGCCCTTACCTGAAACGAAGTTTGCTTGTAGGAAGACTCAGAGCCTGGGATTTAACTCCATTTCTGAAGGGAAACACACAGCAGTGTTCTCAACCATGCATCACACTCTGCTTTGGAGCGAGAAGCACGCTCTTGCTTTCTCTAGTCTCTAAGACAGCAGGAAACGTGAGTGTGCATAGAACAAAAGAACGGTGTTTCCTACACATACGGACATTATATAGTCCAACTCTACTTCTGAAACTGATACAAAGCACTGGTCCTCTAACATCCAATGCTTGTCAGTTAAGATGAGAAACGTGTGAGCATCGTGAAGGATGTAGTTCGTTTGAGCAGAAAACTGACTGCCATTACCTGAAACGAAGTCTTGCTTGTACGAAGACATAGAGCCTGGGATTTAACTACTTTTCTGAAGGGAAACAAACAGCATAGTTTTCATCCATGGATCACACTCTGCTTTAGAGCGAGAAGCACGCTCTTGATTTCTAGAGTCTCTAATACAGTAGGAAACGTGAGTGTGCTGAGAACAAAAGAACGGTGTTTCCAACCCATACGGACATTATATAGTCCAACTCTTCTTCTGAAACTGATACAAAGCACTGGTCCTCTAACATCCAATGCTTGTCAGGTAAGATGAGAAAAGTGTGAGCTTCGTGAACGATGTAGTTCGATTGAGCTGAAAAGTGATTGCCCTTACCTGAAACGAAGTCTTGCCTGTAGGAAGACACAGAGCCTGGGATTTAACTCCATTTCTGAAGGGAAACATACAGCATAGTTCTCATTCATGGATCACACTCTGCTTTAGAACAAGAAGCACGCTCTTGCTTTCTAGAATCTCTAAGACAGAAGGAAATCTGAGTGTGCCCAGAACAAAAGAACGGTGTTTCCTACACTTACTGTTTATATGTAGTCCAAATCTTCTTCTGAAACTGATACAAAGCACTGGTCCTCTAACATCCAATGCTTGCCTGTTAAGATGAGAAACGTGTGAGCTCAGTGAACGATGTAGTTCGTTTGAGCAGAAAAGTACCTGCCCTTACCTGAATGGAAGTCTTGCTTGTAGGAAGACTCAGAGCCTGGGATTTAACTCCATTTCTGAAGTAAAACACACAGCAGTGTAATCATCCATTGATCACACTCTGCTTTAGAACAAGAAGCACGCTCTTGCTTTCTAGAGTCTCTAAGACAGCAGGAAACGTGAGTGTGCTGAGAACAAAAGAACGGTGTTTCCTACAATTACGGACCATATCTAGTCCAAATCTACTTCTGAAACTGATACAAAGCACTGACCCTCTAACATCCAATGTTTGTCAGTTAAGATGAGAAACGTGTGAGCTTCGTGAACGATGTTGTTCCTTTGAGCAGAAAAGTGACTGCCCTTACCTGAAACGAAGTCTTGCTTGTAGGGAGACACAGAGCATGGTATTTAACTCCATTTCTGATTGAAACACACAGCATAGTCTCATCCATGGATCACACTCTGTTTTAGAGCAAGAAGCACGCTCTTGCTTTCTAGAGTCTCTAAGGCAGCAGGAAACGTGAGTGTGCCTAGAACAAAAGATTGGTGTTTCCTACACATATGGACAATATGTAGTCCAAATCTGCTTCTGAAACTGATACAAAGCACTGACCCTCTAACATCCAATGCTTGTCAGTTAATATGAGAAACGTGTGAGCTTCATGAACAATGTAGTTCGTTTGAGCAGAAAACTGACTGCCCTTACCTGAAACTAAGTCTTGCTTGTAGGAAGACTCAGAGCCTGGGATTTAACTCCATTTCTGAAGTGAAACACACAGCAGGGTTCTCATCCATTGATCACACTCTGCGTTAGAACAAAAGCATACTCTTGCTTCCTAGAGTCTCTAAGACAGCAAGAAACGTGAGTTTGCTGAAAACAAAAGAACAGTGTTTCAACACATAAGGACCATATCTAGTCCAACTCTGCTTCTGAAACTGATACAAAGCACTGGTCCTCTAACATCCAATGCTTGTCTGTTTAGATGAGAAACATGTGAGCTCCGTGAAAGATGTAGTTCGTTTGAGCTGAAAAGTGACCGCCCTTACCTGAAACGAACTCTTGCTTGTAGGAAGACATAGAGCCTGGGATTTAACTACATTTATGAAGGGAAACACACAGCATAGTTTTCATCCATGGATCACACTCTGCTTTAGAGCAAGAAGCACGCTCTTGCTTTCTAGAGTCTATAAGACAGCAGGAAATCTGAGTGTGCCCAGAACAAAAGAAGGGTGTTTCCTACACATATGGACCATATCTAGTCCAAATCTTCTTCTGAAACTGATACAATGCACTGGTCCTCTAACATCCAATGCTTGTCAGTTAAGATGAGAAACGTGTGAGCTCAGTGAACAATGTAGTTCGTTTGAGCAGAAAAGTGACTGCCCTTACCTTAAACAAAGACATGCTTGTAGGGAGACACAGAGCATGGAAAATAACCCCATTTCTGAAGTGAAACACACAGCATTATCTCATCCATTGATCACACTCTGCTTTAGAGTGAGAAACGCTATCTTGATTTCTAGAGTCTCTAATACAGCAGGAAATGTGAGTGTGCTGAGAACAAAAGAACGGTGTTTCCAACACATACGGACATTATATAGTCCAACTCTTCTTCTGAAACTGATACAAAGCACTGGTCCTCTAACATCCAATGCTTGTCAGGTAAGATGAGAAACGTGTCAGCATCGTGAACGATGTAGTTCGTTTGAGCAGAAAACTGACTGCCCTTACCTGAAACGAATTCTTGCTTGTAGGAAGACTCTGAGCCTGGGATTTAACTCCATTTCTGAAGTGAAAAACACAGCATAGTTCTCATCTATGGATCACACTCTGCTTTAGAGCAAGAAGCACACTCTTGCATTCTAGAGTCTCTAAGACAGCAGGAAATCTGAGTGTGCCCAGAACAAATGAACTGTGTTTCCTACACATACGGATTCTATGTAGTCCAAATCTTCTTCTGAAACTGATAGAATGCACTGGTCCTCTAACATCCAATGCTTGTCAGTTAAGATGAGAAACGTGTGAGCTTTGTGAATGATGTAGTTTTTTGAACTGAAAAGTGACTGCCCTTACCTGAAACGAAGTCTTGCTTGTAGTAAGACACAGAGCCTGGGATTTAAGTCCATTTCTGAAGGGAAACACACAGCATAGTTCTCATCCATGGATCACACTCTGCTTTAGAGCAAGAAGCACGATCTTGCTTTCTAGAATCTCTAATACAGCAGGAAATCTGAGTGTGCCCAGAACAAAAGAATGGTGTTTCCTACACATACTGAATATATGTAGTCCAAATCTTCTTCCTAAACTGATACAATGCACTGGTCCTCTAACATCCAATGCTACTCAGTTAAGATGAGAAACGTGTGAGCTTCGTGAACGATGTAGTTTTTTTGAGCAGAAATTGACTGCCCTTACCTGAAACGAAATCTTGCTTGTACGGAGACTCAGAGCATGGGATTTAACTCCATTTCTTAAGTGAAACACACAGCATTGTCTCATCCATTGATCACACTCTGCTTTAGAAGAAGAAGCACACTCTTGCTTTCTAGAGTTTCTAAGACAGCAGGAAACCTGAGTGTGCTGAGAACAAAGAACGGTGTTTTCTACACATACGGACCATATCTAGTCCAACTCTGCTTCTTAAACTGATACAAAGCACTGGTCCTCTAACATCCAATGCTTGTTTGTTAAGATGAGAAACGTGTGAGCTCAGTGAACGATTAGTTCGTTTGAGCTGAAAAGTCACTGCCCTGACCCGAAACGAAGTCTTGCTTGTAGGAAGACACAGAGCCTGGGATTTAACTCCATTTCTGAAGGGAAACACACAGCATAGTTCTCATCCATGGATCACACTCTGCTTTAGAGCAAGAAGCACGCTCTTGCTTTCTAGATTCTCTAAGACAGCAGGAAATCTGAGTGTGCCCAGAACAAAAGAAGGGTGTTTCCTACACATATGGACCATATCTAGTCCAAATCTTCTTCTGAAACTGATACAATGCACTGGTCCTCTAACATCCAATGCTTGTCAGTTAAGATGAGAAACGTGTGAGCTCAGTGAACGATGTAGTTCGTTTGAGCAGAAAAGTGACTGCCCTTACCTGAAACGAAGTCTTGCTTGTAGGAAGACTCAGAGCCTGGGATTTAACTCCATTTCTGAAGGCCACCACACAGCATAGTTCTCATTCATGGATCACACTCTGCTTTAGAGCGAGAAGCACGCTCTTGCTTTCTAGAGTCTCTAAGAGAGCAGGAAACGTGAGTGTGCTGAGAACAAAAGAACGGTGTTTCCTACTCATACGGACCATATCTAGTCCAACTCTTCTTCTGAAACTGATACAAAGCACTGGTCCTCTAACATCCAATCCTTGTCAATTAAGATGAGAAACGTGTGAGGTTCGTGAACGATGTAGTTCGTTTGAGCAGAAAAGTGACTGCCCTTACCTGAATGGAAGTCTTGCTTGTAGGAAGACTCAGAGCCTGGGATTTAACTCCATTTCTGAAGTAAAACACACAGCAGTGTAATCATCCATTGATCACACTCTGCTTTAGAACAAGAAGCAAGCTCTTGCTTTCTAGACTCTCAAAGACAGCAGGAAACGTGAGTGTGCTGAGAACAAAAGAACGGTGTTTCCTACACATAGGGACCATATCTAGTCCAACTCTGCTTCTGAAACAGATACAAAGCACTGGTCCTCTAACATCCAATGCTTGTCAGTTAAGATGAGAAACGTGTGAGCTTCGTGAACGATGTTGTTCCTTTGAGCAGAAAAGTGACTGCCCTTACCTGAAACGAAGTCTTGCTTGTAGGGAGACACAGAGCATGGTATTTAACTCAATTTCTGAAGTGAAACACACAGCATAGTCTCATCCATGGATCACACTCTGTTTTAGAGCGAGAAGCACGCTCTTGCTTTCTAGAGTCTCTAAGGCAGCAGGAAACTTGAGTGTGCTGAGAACAAAAGAACGGTGTTTCCTACACATACAGACCATATCTAGTCCAACTCTGCTTCTGAAACTGATACAAAGCACTGGTCCTCTAACATCCAATGCTTGTCTGTTAAGATGAGAAACGTGTGAGCTCAGTGAACGATGTAGTTCGTTTGAGCTGAAAAGTGACTGCCCTTACCTGAAACGAAGTCTTGCTTGTAGGAAGACTCAGAGCCTGGGATTTAACTCCATTTCTGAAGGGAAACACACAGCAGTGTTCTCAACCATGCATCACACTCTGCTTTAGAGCGAGAAGCACGCTCTTGCTTTCTCTAGTCTCTAAGACAGCAGGAAACGTGCGTGTGCAGAGAACAAAAGAATGGTGTTTCCTACACATACGGACATTATATAGTCCAACTCTACTTCTGAAACTGATACAAAGCACTGGTCCTCTAACATCCAATGCTTGTCAGTTAAGATGAGAAACGTGTGAGCTTCGTGAACGATGTTGTTCCTTTGAGCAGAAAAGTGACTGCCCTTACCTGAAACGAAGTCTTGCTTGTAGGGAGACACAGAGCATGGTATTTAACTCCATTTCTGAAGTGAAACACACAGCATAGTCTCATCCATGGATCACACTCTGTTTTAGAGCGAGAAGCACGCTCTTGCTTTCTAGAGTCTCTAAGGCAGCAGGAAACTTGAGTGTGCTGAGAACAAAAGAACGGTGTTTCCTACACATACAGACCATATCTAGTCCAACTCTGCTTCTGAAACTGATACACAGCACTGGTCCTCTAACATCCAATGCTTGTCTGTTAAGATGAGAAACGTGTGAGCTCAGTGAACGATGTAGTTCGTTTGAGCTGAAAAGTGACTGCCCTTACCTGAAACGAAGTCTTGCTTGTAGGAAGACTCAGAGCCTGGGATTTAACTCCATTTCTGAAGGGAAACACACAGCAGTGTTCTCAACCATGCATCACACTCTGCTGTAGAGCGAGAAGCACGCTCTTGCTTTCTCTAGTCTCTAAGACAGCAGGAAACGTGAGTGTGCATAGAACAAAAGAACGGTGTTTCCTACACATACGGACATTATATAGTCCAACTCTACTTCTGAAACTGATACAAAGCACTGGTCCTCTAACATCCAATGCTTGTCATTTAAGATGAGAAACGTGTGAGCATCGTGAAGGATGTAGTTCGTTTGAGCAGAAAACTGACTGCCATTACCTGAAACGAAGTCTTGCTTGTACGAAGACATAGAGCCTGGGATTTAACTACTTTTCTGAAGGGAAACAAACAGCATAGTTTTCATCCATGGATCACACTCTGCTTTAGAGCGAGAAGCACGCTCTTGATTTCTAGAGTCTCTAATACAGTAGGAAACGTGATTGTGCTGAGAACAAAAGAACGGTGTTTCCAACCCATACGGACATTATATAGCCCAACTCTTCTTCTGAAACTGATACAAAGCACTGGTCCTCTAACATCCAATGCTTGTCAGGTAAGATGAGAAACGTGTCAGCATCGTGAACAATGTAGTTCGTTTGCGCAGAAAACTGACTGCCCTTACCTGAATGGAAGTCTTGCTTGTAGGAAGACTCTGAGCCTGGGATTTAATTCCATTTCTGAAGTAAAACACACAGCAGTGTAATCATCCGTTGATGAGTCTCTGCTTTAGAAGAAGAAGCACGCTCTTGCTTTCTAGAGTCTCTAAGACAGCAGGAAACGTCAGTGTGCTGAGAACAAAAGAACGGTGTTTCCTACACATACGGACACTATATAGTCCAACTCTGCTTCTGAAACTGATACAAAGCTCTGGTCCTCTAAAATCCAATGATTGTCTGTTAAGATGAGAAACGAGTGAGCTTCGTGAATGATGTAGTTCGATTGAGCTGAAAAGTGACTGCCCTTACCTGAAACGAATTCTTGCATGCAGGAAGACACAGAGCCTGGGATTTAACTCCATTTCTGAAGGGAAACATACAGCATAGTTCTCATTCATGGATCACACTCTGCTTTAGAGCAAGAAGCACGCTCTTGCTTTCTAGATTCTCTAATACAGAAGGAAATCTGAGTGTGCCCAGAACAAAAGAAAGGTGTTTCCTACACATACTGATTATATGTAGTCCAAATCTTCTTCTGAAACTGATACAATGCACTGGTCCTCTAACATCCAATGCTTGCCTGTTAAGATGAAAAACGTGTGAGCACACTGAAGGATGTAGTTCGTTTGAGCAGAAAACTGACTGCCCTTACCTGAAACGAAGTCTTGATTGTAGGAAGACTCAGAGCCTGGGAATTAACTCCATTTCTGAAGTGAAACACACAGCAGTGTTCTCATCCATTGATCACACTCTACTTTAGAACAAGAAGCATGCTTTTGCTTTCTAGAGTCTCTAAGACAGCAGGAAACGTGAGTATGATGAGACCAAAAACGGTGTTTCACACACATACGGACCATATCTATTCCAAATCTGCTTCTAAAACTGATACAAAGCACTGGTCCTCTAACATCCAATGCTTGTCTGTTAAGATGAGAAAAGTGTGAGCTTCGTGAACGATGTAGTTCGATTGAGCTGAAAAGTGATTGCCCTTACCTGAAACGAAGTCTTGCCTGTAGGAAGACACAGAGCCTGGGATTTAACTCCATTTCTGAAGGGAAACATACAGCATAGTTCTCATTCATGGATCACACTCTGCTTTAGAACAAGAAGCACGCTCTTGCTTTCTAGATTCTCTAAGACGGAAGGAAATCTGAGTGTGCCCAGAACAAAAGAACGGTGTTTCCTACACTTACTGATTATATGTAGTCCAAATCTTCTTCTGAAACTGATACAAAGCACTGGTCCTCTAACATCCAATGCTTGTCTGTTAAGATGAGAAACGTGTGAGCTCAGTGAACGATGTAGTTCGTTTGAGCAGAAAAGTGACTGCCCTTACCTTAAACGAAGACATGCTTGTAGGGAGACAAAGAGCATGGAAAATAAGCCCATTTCTGAAGTGAAACACACAGCATTATCTCATCCATTGATCACACTCTGCTTTAGAACAAGAAGCACGCTCTTGCTTTCTAGAGTCTCTAAGACAGCAGGAAACGTGAGTGTGCTGAGAACAAAAGAACGGTGTTTCCTACACATACAGACCATATCTAGTCCAACTCTGCTTCTGAAACTGATACAAAGCACTGGTCCTCTAACATCCAATGCTTGTCAGTTAAGATGAGAAACGTGTGAGCTCAGTGAACGATATAGTTCGTTTGAGCTGAAAAGTGACTGCCCTTACCTGAAACGAAGTCTTGCTTGTAGGAAGACGCAGAGCATGGGATTTTACTCCATTTCTGAAGTGAAACACAGAGCAGTGTTCTCATCCATTGATCACACTCTGCTTTAGAACAAGAGCATGGTTTTGCTTTCTAGAGTCTCTAAGACAGCAGGAAACGTGAGTTTGATGAGAACAAAAGAACGGTGTTTCCTACACATAGGGACATTATATAGTCCAACTCTTCTTCTGAAACTGATACAAAGCACTGGTCCTCTAAAATCCAATGCTTGTCAGGCAAGATGAGAAACGTGTCAGCATCGTGAACGATGTAGTTCGTTTGAGCAGAAAACTGACTGCCCTTACCTGAAACGAAGTCTTGCTTGTAGAAAGACTCTGATCCTGGGATTTAATTCCAATTCTGAAGTAAAACACACAGCAGTGTAATCATCCGTTGATGAGACTCTGCTTTAGAAGAAGAAGCACGCTCTTCCTTTCTAGAGTCTCTAAGACAGCAGGAAACATCAGGGTGCTGAGAACAAAAGAATGGTGTTTCCTAAACATATGGACATTATATAGTCCAACTCTGCTTCTGAAACTGATACAAAGCACTGGTCCTCTAACATCCAATGCTTGTCATTTAAGATGAGAAACGTGTGAGCATCGTGAAGGATGTAGTTCCTTTGAGCAGAAAACTGACTGCCCTTACCTGAAACGAAGTCTTGATTGTAGGAAGACTCAGAGCCTGGGATTTAACTCCATTTCTGAAGTGAAACACACAGCAGGGTTCTCATCCATTGATCACACTCTACTTTAGAACAAGAAGCATGCTTTTGCTTTCTAGAGTCTCTAAGACAGCAGGAAACGTGAGTATGATGAGAACAAAAAACGGTGTTTCACACACATATGGACCATATCTATTCCAAATCTGCTTCTAAAACTGATACAAAGCACTGGTCCTCTAACATCCAATGCTTGTCTGTTAAGATGAGAAAAGTGTGAGCTTCGTGAACGATGTAGTTCGATTGAGCTGAAAAGTGATTGCCCTTACCTGAAACGAAGTCTTGCCTGTAGGAAGACACAGAGCCTGGGATTTAACTCCATTTCTGAAGGGAAACATACATCATAGTTCTCATTCATGGATCACACTCTGCTTTAGAACAAGAAGCATGCTCTTGCTTTCTAGAATCTCTAAGACAGAAGGAAATCTGAGTGTGCCCAGAACAAAAGAACAGTGTTTCCTACAATTACTGATTATATGTAGTCCAAATCTTCTTCTGACACTGATACAATGCACTGGTCCTCTAACATCCAATGCTTGTCTGTTAAGATGTGAAACGTGTGAGCTCAGTGAACGATGTAGTTCGTTTGAGCAGAAAAGTGACTGCCCTTACCTTAAACAAAGTCATGCTTGTAGGGAGACACAGAGCATGGAAAATAACACCATTTCTGAAGTGAAACACACAGCATTATCTCATCCATTGATCACACTCTGCTTTAGAGTGAGAAGCACTCTCTTGATTTCTAGAGTCTCTAATACAGCAGGAAATGTGAGTGTGCTGAGAACAAAAGAACGGTGTTTCCAACACATACGGACATTATATAGTCCAACTCTTCTTCTGAAACTGATACAAAGCACTGGTCCTCTAACATCCAATGCTTGTCAGGTAAGATGAGAAACGTGTCAGCATCGTGAACGATGTAGTTCGTTTGAGCAGAAAACTGACTGCCCTTACCTGAAACGAATTCTTGCTTGTAGGAAGACTCTGAGCCTGGGATTTAACTCCATTTCTGAAGTGAAAAACACAGCATAGTTCTCATCTATGGATCACACTCTGCTTTAGAGCAAGAAGCACACTCTTGCATTCTAGAGTCTCTAAGACAGCAGGAAATCTGAGTGTGCCCAGAACAAATGAACTGTGTTTCCTACACATACGGATTCTATGTAGTCCAAATCTTCTTCTGAAACTGATAGAATGCACTGGTCCTCTAACATCCAATGCTTGTCAGTTAAGATGAGAAACGTGTGAGCTTTGTGAATGATGTAGTTTTTTGAACTGAAAAGTGACTGCCCTTACCTGAAACGAAGTCTTGCTTGTAGTAAGACACAGAGCCTGGGATTTAAGTCCATTTCTGAAGGGAAACACACAGCATAGTTCTCATCCATGCATCACACTCTGCTTTAGAGCAAGAAGCACGATCTTGCTTTCTAGAATCTCTAATACAGCAGGAAATCTGAGTGTGCCCAGAACAAAAGAATGGTGTTTCCTACACATACTGAATATATGTAGTCCAAATCTTCTTCCTAAACTGATACAATGCACTGGTCCTCTAACATCCAATGCTACTCAGTTAAGATGAGAAACGTGTGAGCTTCGTGAACGATGTAGTTTTTTTGAGCAGAAATTGACTGCCCTTACCTGAAACGAAATCTTGCTTGTACGGAGACTCAGAGCATGGGATTTAACTCCATTTCTTAAGTGAAACACACAGCATTGTCTCATCCATTGATCACACTCTACTTTAGAACAAGAAGCATGCTTTTGCTTTCTAGAGTCTCTAAGACAGCAGGAAACGTGAGTATGATGAGAACAAAAAACGGTGTTTCACACACATACGGACCATATCTATTCCAAATCTGCTTCTAAAACTGATACAAAGCACTGGTCCTCTAACATCCAATGCTTGTCTGTTAAGATGAGAAAAGTGTGAGCTTCATGAATGATGTAGTTCGATTGAGCTGAAAAGTGATTGCCCTTACCTGAAACGAAGTCTTGCCTGTAGGAAGACACAGAGCCTGGGATTTAACTCCATTTCTGAAGGGAAACATACATCATAGTTCTCATTCATGGATCACACTCTGCTTTAGAACAAGAAGCATGCTCTTGCTTTCTAGAATCTCTAATACAGCAGGAAATCTGAGTGTGCCCAGAACAAAAGAACGGTGTTTCCTACACTTACTGATTATATGTAGTCCAAATCTTCTTCTGACACTGATACAATGCACTGGTCCTCTAACATCCAATGCTTGTCTGTTAAGATGTGAAACGTGTGAGCTCAGTGAACGATGTAGTTCGTTTGAGCAGAAAAGTGACTGCCCTTACCTTAAACAAAGTCATGCTTGTAGGGAGACACAGAGCATGGAAAATAACCCCATTTCTGAAGTGAAACACACAGCATTATCTCATCCATTGATCACACTCTGCTTTAGAGTGAGAAGCGCTCTCTTGATTTCTAGAGTCTCTAATACAGCAGGAAATGTGAATGTGCTGAGAACAAAAGAACGGTGTTTCCAACACATACGGACATTATATAGTCCAACTCTTCTTCTGAAACTGATACAAAGCACTGGTCCTCTAACATCCAATGCTTGTCAGGTAAGATGAGAAACGTGTCAGCATCGTGAACGATGTAGTTCGTTTGAGCAGAAAACTGACTGCCCTTACCTGAAACGAATTCTTGCTTGTAGGAAGACTCTGAGCCTGGGATTTAACTCCATTTCTGAAGTGAAAAACACAGCATAGTTCTCATCTATGGATCACACTCTGCTTTAGAGCAAGAAGCACACTCTTGCATTCTAGAGTCTCTAAGACATCAGGAAATCTGAGTGTGCCCAGAACAAATGAACTGTGTTTCCTACACATACAGATTCTATGTAGTCCAAATCTTCTTCTGAAACTGATAGAATGCACTGGTCCTCTAACATCCAATGCTTGTCAGTTAAGATGAGAAACGTGTGAGCTTTGTGAATGATGTAGTTTTTTGAACTGAAAAGTGACTGCCCTTACCTGAAAAGAAGTCTTGCTTGTAGTAAGACACAGAGCCTGGGATTTAAGTCCATTTCTGAAGGGAAACACACAGCATAGTTCTCATCCATGGATCACACTCTGCTTTAGAGCAAGAAGCACGATCTTGCTTTCTAGAATCTCTAATACAGCAGGAAATCTGAGTGTGCCCAGAACAAAAGAATGGTGTTTCCTACACATACTGAATATATGTAGTCCAAATCTTCTTCCTAAACTGAAACAATGCACTGGTCCTCTAACATCCAATGCTACTCAGTTAAGATGAGAAACGTGTGAGCTTCGTGAACGATGTAGTTTTTTTGAGCAGAAATTGACTGCCCTTACCTGAAACGAAATCTTGCTTGTACGGAGACTCAGAGCATGGGATTTAACTCCATTTCTTAAGTGAAACACACAGCATTGTCTCATCCATTGATCACACTCTGCTTTAGAAGAAGAAGCACGCTCTTGCTTTCTAGAGTTTCTAAGACAGCAGGAAACCTGAGTGTGCTGAGAACAAAGAACGGTGTTTTCTACACATACGGACCATATCTAGTCCAACTCTGCTTCTTAAACTGATACAAAGCACTGGTCCTCTAACATCCAATGCTTGTGTGTTAAGATGAGAAACAAGTGAGCTCAGTGAACGATTAGTTCGTTTGAGCTGAAAAGTCACTGCCCTGACCCGAAACGAAGTCTTGCTTGTAGGAAGACACAGAGCCTGGGATTTAACTCCATTTCTGAAGGGAAACACACAGCATAGTTCTCATCCATGGATCACACTCTGCTTTAGAGCAAGAAGCACGCTCTTGCTTTCTAGAGTCTCTAAGACAGCAGGAAACCTGAGTGTGCCCAGAACAAAAGAACGGTGTTTCCTGCACATATGGACCATATCTAGTCCAAATCTACTTCTGAAACTGATACAAAGCACTGACCCTCTAACATCCAATGCTTGTCAGTTAAGATGAGAAACGTGTGAGCTCAGTGAATGATGTAGTTCGTTTGAGCAGAAAAGTGCCTGCCCTTACCTGAAACGAAGTCTTGCTTGTAGGAAGACTCAGAGACTGGGATTTAACTCCATTTCTGAAGGCAAACATACAGCATAGTTCTCATCCATGGATCACAGTCTGCTTTAGAGCGAGAAGCACACTCTTGCTTTCTAGAGTCTCTAAGACAGCAGGAAATCTGAGTGTGCCCAGAACAAATGAACTGTGTTTCCTACACATACGGATTCTATGTAGTCCAAATCTTCTTCTGAAACTGATAGAATGCACTGGTCCTCTAACATCCAATGCTTGTCAGTTAAGATGAGAAACGTGTGAGCTTTGTGAATGATGTAGTTTTTTGAACTGAAAAGTGACTGCCCTTACCTGAAACGAAGTCTAGCTTGTAGTAAGACACAGAGCCTGGGATTTAAGTCCATTTCTGAAGGGAAACACACAACATAGTTCTCATCCATGGATCACACTCTGCTTTAGAGCAAGAATCACACTCTAGCTTTCTAGAGTCTCTAATACAGCAGGAAATCTGAGTGTGCCCAGAACAAAAGAACGGTGTTTCCTACACATATGTACCATATGTAGTCCAAATCTGCTTCTGAAACTGATACAAAGCACTGACCCTCTAACATCCAATGCTTGTCAGTTAAGATGAGAAACGTGTGATCTTCGTGAACGATGTAGTTCCTTTGAGCAGAAAAGTGACTGCACTTACCTGAAACGAAGTCTTGCTTGTAGGGAGACATAGAGCCTGGGATTTAACTCCATTTCTGAAATGAAACACACAGCATTGTCTCATCCATTGATCACACTCTGCTTTAGAACAAGAAGCACGCTCTTGCTTTCTAGAGTCTCTGAGACAGCAGGAAACGTGAGTGTGCTGAGAACCAAAGAACGGTGTTTTCTACACATGCGGACCATATCTAGTCCAACTCTGCTTCTGAAACTGATACAAAGCACTGGTCCTCTAACATCCAATGCTTGTCTGTTAAGATGAGAAATGTGTGAGCTCAGTGAACGATGTAGTTCGTTTGAGCTGAAAAGTGACTGCCTTTACCTGAAACGAAGTCTTGCTTGTAGGAAGACACAGAGCCTGGGATTTAACTCCATTTCTGAAGGGAAACACACAGCATAGTTCTCATCCATGGATCACACTCTGCTTTAGAGCGAGAAGCACACTCTTGCTTTCTAGATTCTCTAATACAGCAGGAAATCTGAGTGTGCCCAGAACAAAAGAATGGTGTTTCCTACACATACTGAATATATGTAGTCCAAATCTTCTTCCTAAACTGATACAATGCACTGGTCCTCTAACATCCAATGCTACTCAGTTAAGATGAGAAACGTGTGAGCTTCGTGAACGATGTAGTTTCTTTGAGCAGAAATTGACTGCCCTTACCTGAAACGAAATCTTGCTTGTACGGAGACTCAGAGCATGGGATTTAACTCCATTTCTTAAGTGAAACACACAGCATTGTCTCATCCATTGATCACACTCTGCTTTAGAAGAAGAAGCACGCTCTTGCTTTCTAGAGTTTCTAAGACAGCAGGAAACCTGAGTGTGCTGAGAACAAAGAACGGTGTTTTCTACACATACGGACCATATCTAGTCCAACTCTGCTTCTTAAACTGATACAAAGCACTGGTCCTCTAACATCCAATGCTTGTGTGTTAAGATGAGAAACAAGTGAGCTCAGTGAACGATTAGTTCGTTTGAGCTGAAAAGTCACTGCCCTGACCCGAAACGAAGTCTTGCTTGTAGGAAGACACAGAGCCTGGGATTTAACTCCATTTCTGAAGGGAAACACACAGCATAGTTCTCATCCATGGATCACACTCTGCTTTAGAGCAAGAAGCACGCTCTTGCTTTCTAGAGTCTCTAAGACAGCAGGAAACCTGAGTGTGCCCAGAACAAAAGAACGGTGTTTCCTGCACATATGGACCATATCTAGTCCAAATCTACTTCTGAAACTGATACAAAGCACTGACCCTCTAACATCCAATGCTTGTCAGTTAAGATGAGAAACGTGTGAGCTCAGTGAATGATGTAGTTCGTTTGAGCAGAAAAGTGCCTGCCCTTACCTGAAACGAAGTCTTGCTTGTAGGAAGACTCAGAGACTGGGATTTAACTCCATTTCTGAAGGCAAACATACAGCATAGTTCTCATCCATGGATCACAGTCTGCTTTAGAGCGAGAAGCACACTCTTGCTTTCTAGAGTCTCTAAGACAGCAGGAAATCTGAGTGTGCCCAGAACAAATGAACTGTGTTTCCTACACATACGGATTCTATGTAGTCCAAATCTTCTTCTGAAACTGATAGAATGCACTGGTCCTCTAACATCCAATGCTTGTCAGTTAAGATGAGAAACGTGTGAGCTTTGTGAATGATGTAGTTTTTTGAACTGAAAAGTGACTGCCCTTACCTGAAACGAAGTCTAGCTTGTAGTAAGACACAGAGCCTGGGATTTAAGTCCATTTCTGAAGGGAAACACACAACATAGTTCTCATCCATGGATCACACTCTGCTTTAGAGCAAGAATCACACTCTAGCTTTCTAGAGTCTCTAATACAGCAGGAAATCTGAGTGTGCCCAGAACAAAAGAACGGTGTTTCCTACACATATGTACCATATGTAGTCCAAATCTGCTTCTGAAACTGATACAAAGCACTGACCCTCTAACATCCAATGCTTGTCAGTTAAGATGAGAAACGTGTGATCTTCGTGAACGATGTAGTTCCTTTGAGCAGAAAAGTGACTGCACTTACCTGAAACGAAGTCTTGCTTGTAGGGAGACATAGAGCCTGGGATTTAACTCCATTTCTGAAATGAAACACACAGCATTGTCTCATCCATTGATCACACTCTGCTTTAGAACAAGAAGCACGCTCTTGCTTTCTAGAGTCTCTGAGACAGCAGGAAACGTGAGTGTGCTGAGAACCAAAGAACGGTGTTTTCTACACATGCGGACCATATCTAGTCCAACTCTGCTTCTGAAACTGATACAAAGCACTGGTCCTCTAACATCCAATGCTTGTCTGTTAAGATGAGAAATGTGTGAGCTCAGTGAACGATGTAGTTCGTTTGAGCTGAAAAGTGACTGCCTTTACCTGAAACGAAGTCTTGCTTGTAGGAAGACACAGAGCCTGGGATTTAACTCCATTTCTGAAGGGAAACACACAGCATAGTTCTCATCCATGGATCACACTCTGCTTTAGAGCGAGAAGCACACTCTTGCTTTCTAGATTCTCTAATACAGCAGGAAATCTGAGTGTGCCCAGAACAAAAGAATGGTGTTTCCTACACATACTGAATATATGTAGTCCAAATCTTCTTCCTAAACTGATACAATGCACTGGTCCTCTAACATCCAATGCTACTCAGTTAAGATGAGAAACGTGTGAGCTTCGTGAACGATGTAGTTTCTTTGAGCAGAAATTGACTGCCCTTACCTGAAACGAAATCTTGCTTGTACGGAGACTCAGAGCATGGGATTTAACTCCATTTCTTAAGTGAAACACACAGCATTGTCTCATCCATTGATCACACTCTGCTTTAGAAGAAGAAGCACGCTCTTGCTTTCTAGAGTCTCTAAGACAGCAGGAAACCTGAGTGTGCTGAGAACAAAGAACGGTGTTTCCTACACATACGGACCATATCTAGTCCAACTCTGCTTCTTAAACTGATACAAAGCACTGGTCCTCTAACATCCAATGCTTGTGTGTTAAGATGAGAAACGTGTGAGCTCAGTGAACGATGTAGTTCGTTTGAGCTGAAAAGTGACTGCCCTGACCCGAAACGAAGTCTTGCTTGTACGAAGACACAGAGCCTGGGATTTAACAACATTTCTGAAGGGAAACACACAGCATAGTTCTCATCCATGGATCACACTCGGCTTTAGAGCAAGAAGCACGCTCTTGCTTTCTAGAGTCTCTAAGACAGCAGGAAATCTGAGTGTGCCCAGAACAAAAGAACGGTGTTTCCTGCACATATGGACAATATCTAGTCCAAATCTACTTCTGAAACTGATACAAAGCACTGACCCTCTAACATCCAATGCTTGTCAGTTAAGATGAGAAACGTGTGAGCTCAGTGAATGATGTAGTTCGTTTGAGCAGAAAAGTGCCTGCCCTTACATGAAACAAAGTCTTGCTTGTAGGAAGACTCAGAGACTGGGATTTAACTCCATTTCTGAAGGCAAACAAACAGCATAGTTCTCATCCATGGATCACAGTCTGCTTTAGAGCGAGAAGCACACTCTTGCTTTCTAGAGTCTCTAATACAGCAGGAAATCTGAGTGTGCCCAGAACAAAAGAAAGGTGTTTCCTACACATATGGACCATATCTAGTCCAACTCTTCTTCTGAAACTGATACAAAGCACTGGTCCTCTAACATCCAATGCTTGTCAATTAAGATGAGAAACGTGTGAGCTTCGTGTATGATGTAGTACATTTGAGCAGAAAAGTGACTGCCCTTACCTCAATTGAAGTCTTGCTTGTAGGAAGACTCAGAGCCTGGGATTTAACTCCATTTCTAAAGTAAAACACACAGCACTGTAATCATCGATTGATCACAGTCTGCTTTAGAACAAGAAGCACGCTCTTGCTTTCTAGAGTCTCTAAGACAGCAGGAAACGTGAGTGTGCTGAGAACAAAAGAACGGTGTTTCCTACAGATACGGACATTATATAGTCCAACTCTGCTTCTGAAACTGATACAAAGCACTGGTCCTCTAACATCCAATGCTTGTCTGTTAAGATGAGAAACGTGTGAGCTCCGTTATCGATGTAGTTCGTTTGACCTGAAAAGTGACTGTGCTTACCTGAAACGAAGTATTGCCTGTAGGAAGACACAGAGCCTGGGATTTAACTCCATTTCTGAAGGGAAACACACAGCATAGTTCTCATCCAGGGATCACACTCTGCTTTAGAGCAAGAAACACGATCTTGCTTTCTAGAATCTCTAATACAGCAGGAAATATGAGTGTGCCCAGAACAAAAGAACGGTGTTTCCTACACATACTGAATATATGTAGTCCAAATCTTCTTCCTAAACTGATACAATGCACTGGTCCTCTAACATCCAATGCTACTCAGTTAAGATGAGAAACGTGTGAGCTTCGTGAACGATGTAGTTTCTTTGAGCAGAAAAGTGACTGCCCTTACCTGAAACGAAATCTTGCTTGTACAGAGAATCAGAGCATGGGATTTAACTCCATTTCTTAAGTGAAACACACAGCATTGTCTCATCCATTGATCACACTCTGCTTTAGAACAAGAAGCACGCTCTTGCTTTCTAGAGTCTCTAAGACAGCAGGAAACCTGAGTGTGCTGAGAACAAAGAACGGTGTTTCCTACACATACGGACCATATCTAGTCCAACTCTGCTTCTTAAACTGATACAAAGCACTGGTCCTCTAACATCCAATGCTTGTCAGTTAAGATGAGTAACGTGTGAGCTCAGTGAATGATGTAGTTCATTTGAGCTGAAAAGTGACTGCCCTGACCCGAAACGAAGTCTTGCTTGTAGGAAGACACAGAGCCTGGGATTTAACTCCATTTCTGAAGGGAAACACACAGCATAGTTCTCATCCATGGATCACACTCTGCTTTAGAGCAAGAATCACGCTCTTGCTTTCTAGAGTCTCTAAGACAGCAGGAAATCTGAGTGTGCCCAGAACAAAAGAATGGTGTTTCCTGCACATATGGACCATATCTAGTACAAATCTACTTCTGAAACTGATACAAAGCACTGACCCTCTAACATCCAATGCTTGTCAGTTAAGATGAGTAACGTGTGAGCTCAGTGAATGATGTAGTTCGTTTGAGCAGAAAAGTGACTGCCCTTACCTGAAACGAAGTCTTGCTTGTAGGAAGACTCAGAGACTGGGATTTAACTCCATTTCGGAAGTAAAACACACAGCACTGTAATCATCAATTAATCACAGTCTGCTTTAGAACAAGAAGCATGCTCTTGCTTTCTAGAGTCTCTAAGACAGCAGGAAACGTGAGTTTGCTGAAAACAAAAGAACAGTGTTTCCTACACATACGGACCATATCTAGTCCAACTCTGCTTCTGAAACTGATACAAAGCACTGGTCCTCTAACATCCAATGCTTGCCTCTTTAGATGAGAAACATGTGAGGTCTGTGAAAGGTGTAGTTCGTTTGAGCTGAAAAGTGACTGCCCTTAACTGAAACGAAGTCTTGCTTGTAGGAAGTCATAGAGCCTGGGATTTAACTATATTTATGAAGGGAAACACACAGCATAGTTTTCTTCCATGGATCACACTCTGCTTTAGAGCGGGAAGCACGCTCTTGCTTTCTAAATTCTCCAAGACAGCAGGAAACGTGAGTGTGCTGAGAACAAAAGAACGGTGTTTCCTGCACATACGGACCATATCTAGTCCAACTCTACTTCTGAAACTGATACAAAGCACTGGTCCTCTAACATCCAATGCTTGTCAGTTAAGATGAGAAACGTGTGAGCTTTGTGAATGATGTAGTTCCTTTGAACTGAAAAGTGACTGCCCTTACCTGAAACGAAGTCTTGCTTGTAGGAAGACTCAAAGCCTGGGATTTAACTCCATTTCTGAAGTGAAACACACAGCATAGTTCTCATCCATGGATCACACTCTGCTTTAGAGCAAGAAGCACACTCTTGCTTTCTAGAGTCTCTAAGACAGCAGGAAACGTCAGTGGGCCCAGAAAAAAAGAACGGTGTTTCCTACCCATACGGACTATATGTAGTCCAAATCTTCTTCTGAAACTGATAGAATGCACTGGTCCTCTAACATCCAATGCTTGTCAGTTAAGATGAGAAACGTGTGAGCTTTGTGAATGATGTAGATCCTTTGAACTGAAAAGTGACTGCCCTTACCTGAAACGAAGTCTTGCTTGTAGTAAGACACAGAGCCTGGGATTTAAGTCCATTTCTGAAGGGAAGCACACAACATAGTTCTCATCCATGGATCACACTCTGCTTTAGAGCGAGAAGTACGCTCTTGCTTTCTAGAGTCTCTAAGACAGCAGGAAATCTGAGTGTGCCCAGGACAAAAGAACGGTGTTTCCTATACATATGGACCATATGTAGTCCAAATCTGCTTCTGAAACTGATACAAAGCACTGACACTCTAACATCCAATGGTTGTCAGTTAAGATGAGAAACGTGTGAGCATCGTGAACGATGTAGTTCGTTTGAGCAGACAAGTGACTGCCCATACCTGAATTGAAGTCTTGCTTGTAGGAAGACTCAGAGCCTGGGATTTATCTCCATTTCTGAAGTAAAACACACAGCAGTGTAATCATGCATTGATCAAATTCTGCTTTAGAACAAGAAGCACGCTCTTGCTTTCTAGAGTCTCTAAGGCAGCAGGAAACGAGAGTTTGCTGAGAACAAAAGAACGGTGTTTCCTACAGATACGGACATTATATAGTCCAACTCTGCTTCTGAAACTGATACAAAGCACTGGTCCTCTAACATCCAATGCTTGTCTGTTAAGATGAGAAACGTGTGAGCTCAGTGAACGATGTAGTTCGTTTGAGCAGAAAAGTGACTGCTCTTACCTGAAACGAAGTCTTGCTTGTAGGAAGATACAGAGCCTGGGATTTAACTCCATTTCTGAAGGGAAACACACAGCATAGTTCTGATCCATGGATCACACTCTGCTTTAGAGCGAGAAGCACGCTCTTGCTTTCGAGAGTCTCTAAGACAGCAGGAAACGTGAGTGTGCTGAGACAAAAGAACGGTGTTTCCTACTCATACGGACCATATCTTGTCCAACTCTTCTTCTGAAATTGATACAAAGCACTGGTCCTCTAACATCCAATCCTTCTCAATTAAGATGAGAAACGTGTGAGCTTCGAAAACGATGTAGTTCGTTTGAGCAGAAAAGTGACTGCCCTTACCTGAATGGAAGTCTTGCTTGTAGGAAGACTCAGATCCTGGGATTTAACTCCATTTCTGAAGTAAAACACACAGCAGAGTAATCATCCATTGATCACACTCTGCTTTAGAACAAGAAGCACGCTCTTGCTTTCTAGACTCTCAAAGACAGCAGGAAACGTGAGTGTGCTGAGAACAAAAGAACGGTGTTTCCTACACATAGGGATCATATCTAGTCGAACTCTGCTTCTGAAACAGATACAATGCACTGGTCCTCTAACATCCAATGCTTGTCAGTTAAGATGAGAAACGTGTGAGCTTCGTGAACGATGTTGTTCCTTTGAGCAGAAAAGTGACTGCCCTTACCTGAAACGAAGTCTTGCTTGTAGGGAGACACAGAGCATGTGATTTAACTCCATTTCTGAAGTGAAACACACAGCATAGTCTCATCCATGGATCACACTCTGTTTTAGAGCAAGAAGCACGCTCTTGCTTTCTAGAGTCTCTAAGGCAGCAGGAAACGTGAGTGTGCCCAGAACAAAAGATCGGTGTTTCCTACACATATGGACAATATGTAGTCCAAATCTGCTTCTGAAACTGATACAAAGCACTGACCCTCTAACATCCAATGCTTGTCAGTTAAGATGAATAACGTGTGAGCTTCATGAACAATGTAGTTCGTTTGAGCAGAAAACTGACTGCCCTTACCTGAAACGAAGTCTTGCTTGTAGGAAGACATAGAGCCTGGGAATTATCTACATTTATGAAGGGAAACACACAGCATAGTTTTCATCCATGGATCACACTCTGCTTTAGAGCGAGAAGCACACTCTTGCTTTCTAGAGTCTCTAAGACAG
The DNA here is from genome assembly GCA_949786385.1 of Onychomys leucogaster. Lineage (NCBI taxonomy): Eukaryota > Metazoa > Chordata > Mammalia > Rodentia > Cricetidae > Onychomys > Onychomys leucogaster. The sequence continues at coordinate 1,277,474 of CATKUP010000084.1, forward strand.
CAGGAAATCTGAGTGTGCCCAGAACAAAAGAAGGGTGTTTCCTACACATATGGACCATATCTAGTCCACATCTTCTTCTAAAACTGATACAATGCACTGGTCCTCTAACATCCCATGCTTGTCAGTTAAGATGAGAAACCTGTGAGCTCAGTGAACGATGTAGTTCGTTTGAGCAGAAAAGTGACTGCCCTTACCTGAAAGGAAGTCTTGCTTGTAGGAAGACTCAGAGCCTGGGATTTAACTCCATTTCTGAAGGCCACCACACAGCATAGTTCTCATCCATGGATCACACTCTGCTTTAGAGCGAGAAGCACGCTCTTGCTTTCCAGAGTCTCTAAGAGAGCAGGAAACGTGAGTGTGCTGAGAACAAAAGTACGGTGTTTCCTACTCATACGGTCCATATCTAGTCTAACTCTTCTTCTGAAACTGATACAAAGCACTGGTCCTCTAACATCCAATCCTTGTCAATTAAGATGAGAAACGTGTGAGGTTCGTGAACGATGTAGTTCGTTTGAGCAGAAAAGTGACTGCCCTTACCTGAATGGAAGTCTTACTTGTAGGAAGACTCAGAGCCTGGGATTTAACTCCATTTCTGAAGTAAAACACAGCAGTGTAATCATCCATTGATCACACTCTGCTTTAGAACAAGAAGCACGCTCTTGCTTTCTAGACTCTCAAAGACAGCAGGAAACGTGAGTGTGCTGAGAACAAAAGAACGGTGTTTCCTACACATAGGGACCATATCTAGTCCAACTCTGCTTCTGAAACAGATACAAAGCACTGGTCCTCTAAAATCCAATGCTTGTCAGTTAAGATGAGAAACGTGTGAGCTTCGTGAACGATGTTGTTCCTTTGAGCAGAAAAGTGACTGCCCTTACCTGAAACGAAGTCTTGCTTGTAGGGAGACACAGAGCATGGGATTTAACTCCATTTCTGAAGTGAAACACACAGCATAGTCTCATCAATGGATCACACTCTGTTTTAGAACAAGAAGCATACTCTTGCTTCGTAGAGTCTCTAAGACAGCAAGAAACGTGAGTTTGCTGAAAACAAAAGAACAGTGTTTCAACACATAAGGACCATATCTAGTCCAACTCTGCTTCTGAAACTGATACAAAGCACTGGTCCTCTAACATCCAATGCTACTCAGTTAAGATGAGAAACGTGTGAGCTTCGTGAACGATGTAGTTTCTTTGAGCAGAAATTGACTGCCCTTACCTGAAACGAAATCTTGCTTGTACGGAGACTCAGAGCATGGGATTTAACTCCATTTCTTAAGTGAAACACACAGCATTGTCTCATCCATTGATCACACTCTGCTTTAGAAGAAGAAGCACGCTCTTGCTTTCTAGAGTCTCTAAGACAGCAGGAAACCTGAGTGTGCTGAGAACAAAGAACGGTGTTTCCTACACATACGGACCATATCTAGTCCAACTCTGCTTCTTAAACTGATACAAAGCACTGGTCCTCTAACATCCAATGCTTGTGTGTTAAGATGAGAAACGTGTGAGCTCAGTGAACGATGTAGTTCGTTTGAGCTGAAAAGTGACTGCCCTGACCCGAAACGAAGTCTTGCTTGTACGAAGACACAGAGCCTGGGATTTAACAACATTTCTGAAGGGAAACACACAGCATAGTTCTCATCCATGGATCACACTCGGCTTTAGAGCAAGAAGCACGCTCTTGCTTTCTAGAGTCTCTAAGACAGCAGGAAATCTGAGTGTGCCCAGAACAAAAGAACGGTGTTTGCTGCACATATGGACAATATCTAGTCCAAATCTACTTCTGAAACTGATACAAAGCACTGACCCTCTAACATCCAATGCTTGTCAGTTAAGATGAGAAACGTGTGAGCTCAGTGAATGATGTAGTTCGTTTGAGCAGAAAAGTGCCTGCCCTTACCTGAAACAAAGTCTTGCTTGTAGGAAGACTCAGAGACTGGGATTTAACTCCATTTCTGAAGGCAAACATACAGCATAGTTCTCATCCATGGATCACAGTCTGCTTTAGAGCGAGAAGCACACTCTTGCTTTCTAGAGTATCTAATACAGCAGGAAATCTGAGTGTGCCCAGAACAAAAGAAAGGTGTTTCCTACACATATGGACCATATCTAGTACAACTCTTCTTCTGAAACTGATACAAAGCACTGGTCCTCTAACATCCAATGCTTGTCAATTAAGATGAGAAACGTGTGAGCTTCGTGTATGATGTAGTACATTTGAGCAGAAAAGTGACTGCCCTTACCTCAATTGAAGTCTTGCTTGTAGGAAGACTCAGAGCCTGGGATTTAACTCCATTTCTAATGTAAAACACACAGCACTGTAATCATCGATTGATCACAGTCTGCTTTAGAACTAGAAGAACGCTCTTGCTTTCTAGAGGCTCTAAGACAGCAGGAAACGTGAGTGTGCTGAGAACAAAAGAACGGTGTTATCTACAATTACGGACCATATCTAGTCCAAATCTACTTCTGAAACTGATACAAAGCACTGACCCTCTAACATCCAATGCTTGTCAGTTAAGATGAGAAACGTGTGAGTTCAGTGAATGATGTAGTTCGTTTGAGCAGAAAAGTGCCTGCCCTTACCTGAAACGAAGTCTTGCTTGTAGGAAGACTCAGAGCCTGGGATTTAACTCCATTTCTGAAGGCAAACATACAGCATAGTTCTCATCCATGGATCACACTCTGCTTTAGAGCGAGAAGCACACTCTTGCTTTCTAGATTCTCTAATACCTCAGGAAATCTGAGTGTGCCCAGAACAAAAGAACGGTGTTTGTACACATATGGACCATATCTAGTCCAACTCTTCTTCTGAAACTGATACAAAGCACTGGTCCTCTAACATCCAATGCTTGTCAATTAAGATGAGAAACGTGTGAGCTTCGTGAATGATGTAGTTCATTTCAGCAGAAAAGTGACTGCCCTTACCTGAATTGAAGTCTTGCTTGTAGGAAGACTCAGAGCCTGGGAATTAACTCCATTTCTGAAGCAAAACACACAGCACTGTAATCATCGATTGATCACAATCTGCTTTAGAACAAGAAGCATGCTCTTGCTTTCTAGAGTCTCTAAGACAGCAGGAAACGTGAGTGTGCTGAGAACCAAAGAACGGTGTTTTCTACACATGCGGACCATATCTAGTCCAACTCTGCTTCTGAAACTGATACAAAGCACTGGTCCTCTAACATCCAATGCTTGTCTGTTAAGATGAGAAACGTGTGAGCTCCGTTATCGATGTAGTTCGTTTGACCTGAAAAGTGACTGTGCTTACCTGAAACGAAGTATTGCCTGTAGGAAGACACAGAGCCTGGGATTTAACTCCATTTCTGAAGGGAAAAACACAGCATAGTTCTCATCCAGGGATCACACTCTGCTTTAGAGCAAGAAGCACGATCTTGCTTTCTAGAATCTCTAATACAGCAGGAAATATGAGTGTGCCCAGAACAAAAGAACGGTGTTTCCTACACATACTGAATATATGTAGTCCAAATCTTCTTCCTAAACTGATACAATGCACTGGTCCTCTAACATCCAATGCTACTCAGTTAAGATGAGAAACGTGTGAGCTTCGTGAACGATGTAGTTTCTTTGAGCAGAAAAGTGACTGCCCTTACCTGAAACGAAATCTTGCTTGTACAGAGAATCAGAGCATGGGATTTAACTCCATTTCTTAAGTGAAACACACAGCATTGTCTCATCCATTGATCACACTCTGCTTTAGAACAAGAAGCACGCTCTTGCTTTCTAGAGTCTCTAAGACAGCAGGAAACCTGAGTGTGCTGAGAACAAAGAACGGTGTTTCCTACACATACGGACCATATCTAGTCCAACTCTGCTTCTTAAACTGATACAAAGCACTGGTCCTCTAACATCCAATGCTTGTGTGTTAAGATGAGAAACGTGTGAGCTCAGTGAACGATGTAGTTCGTTTGAGCTGAAAAGTGACTGCCCTGACCCGAAACGAAGTCTTGCTTGTAGGAAGACACAGAGCCTGGGATTTAACTCCATTTCTGAAGGGAAACACACAGCATAGTTCTCATCCATGGATCACACTCTGCTTTAGAGCAAGAATCACGCTCTTGCTTTCTAGAGTCTCTAAGACAGCAGGAAATCTGAGTGTGCCCAGAACAAAAGAATGGTGTTTCCTGCGCATATGGACCATATCTAGTCCAAATCTACTTCTGAAACTGATACAAAGCACTGACCCTCTAACATCCAATGCTTGTCAGTTAAGATGAGTAACGTGTGAGCTCAGTGAATGATGTAGTTCGTTTGAGCAGAAAAGTGACTGCCCTTACCTGAAACGAAGTCTTGCTTGTAGGAAGACTCAGAGACTGGGATTTAAATCCATTTCGGAAGTAAAACACACAGCACTGTAATCATCAATTAATCACAGTCTGCTTTAGAACAAGAAGCATGCTCTTGCTTTCTAGAGTCTCTAAAATAGCAGGAAACGTGAGTTTGCTGAAAACAAAAGAACAGTGTTTCCTACACATACGGACCATATCTAGTCCAACTCTGCTTCTGAAACTGATACAAAGCACTGGTCCTCTAACATCCAATGCTTGTCTCTTTAGATGAGAAACATGTGAGGTCTGTGAAAGGTGTAGTTCGTTTGAGCTGAAAAGTGACTGCCCTTAACTGAAACGAAGTCTTGCTTGTAGGAAGTCATAGAGCCTGGGATTTAACTATATTTATGAAGGGAAACACACAGCATAGTTTTCTTCCATGGATCACACTCTGCTTTAGAGCGGGAAGCACGCTCTTGCTTTCTAAATTCTCCAAGACAGCAGGAAACGTGAGTGTGCTGAGAACAAAAGAACGGTGTTTCCTGCACATACGGACCATATCTAGTCCAACTCTACTTCTGAAACTGATACAAAGCACTGGTCCTCTAACATCCAATGCTTGTCAGTTAAGATGAGAAATGTGTGAGCTTTGTGAATGATGTAGTTCCTTTGAACTGAAAAGTGACTGCCCTTACCTGAAACGAAGTCTTGCTTGTAGGAAGACTCAAAGCCTGGGATTTAACTCCATTTCTGAAGTGAAACACACAGCATAGTTCTCATCCATGGATCACACTCTGCTTTAGAGCAAGAAGCACACTCTTGCTTTCTAGAGTCTCTAAGACAGCAGGAAACGTCAGTGGGCCCAGAACAAAAGAACGGTGTTTCCTACCCATACGGACTATATGTAGTCCAAATCTTCTTCTGAAACTGATAGAATGCACTGGTCCTCTAACATCCAATGCTTGTCAGTTAAGATGAGAAACGTGTGAGCTTTGTGAATGATGTAGATCCTTTGAACTGAAAAGTGACTGCCCATACCTGAAACGAAGTCTTGCTTGTAGTAAGACACAGAGCCTGGGATTTAAGTCCATTTCTGAAGGGAAGCACACAACATAGTTCTCATCCATGGATCACACTCTGCTTTAGAGCGAGAAGTACGCTCTTGCTTTCTAGAGTCTCTAAGACAGCAGGAAATCTGAGTGTGCCCAGGACAAAAGAACGGTGTTTCCTATACATATGGACCATATGTAGTCCAAATCTGCTTCTGAAACTGATACAAAGCACTGACACTCTAACATCCAATGGTTGTCAGTTAAGATGAGAAACGTGTGAGCATCGTGAACGATGTAGTTCGTTTGAGCAGACAAGTGACTGCCCATACCTGAATTGAAGTCTTGCTTGTAGGAAGACTCAGAGCCTGGGATTTATCTCCATTTCTGAAGTAAAACACACAGCAGTGTAATCATGCATTGATCAAATTCTGCTTTAGAACAAGAAGCACGCTCTTGCTTTCTAGAGTCTCTAAGGCAGCAGGAAACGAGAGTTTGCTGAGAACAAAAGAACGGTGTTTCCTACAGATACGGACATTATATAGTCCAACTCTGCTTCTGAAACTGATACAAAGCACTGGTCCTCTAACATCCAATGCTTGTCTGTTAAGATGAGAAACGTGTGAGCTCAGTGAACGATGTAGTTCGTTTGAGCAGAAAAGTGACTGCTCTTACCTGAAACGAAGTCTTGCTTGTAGGAAGATACAGAGCCTGGGATTTAACTCCATTTCTGAAGGGAAACACACAGCATAGTTCTGATCCATGGATCACACTCTGCTTTAGAGCGAGAAGCACGCTCTTGCTTTCGAGAGTCTCTAAGACAGCAGGAAACGTGAGTGTGCTGAGACAAAAGAACGGTGTTTCCTACTCATACGGACCATATCTTGTCCAACTCTTCTTCTGAAATTGGTACAAAGCACTGGTCCTCTAACATCCAATCCTTCTCAATTAAGATGAGAAACGTGTGAGCTTCGAAAACGATGTAGTTCGTTTGAGCAGAAAAGTGACTGCCCTTACCTGAATGGAAGTCTTGCTTGTAGGAAGACTCAGATCCTGGGATTTAACTCCATTTCTGAAGTAAAACACACAGCAGTGTAATCATCCATTGATCACACTCTGCTTTAGAACAAGAAGCACGCTCTTGCTTTCTAGACTCTCAAAGACAGCAGGAAACGTGAGTGTGCTGAGAACAAAAGAACGGTGTTTCCTACACATAGGGATCATATCTAGTCCAACTCTGCTTCTGAAACAGATACAATGCACTGGTCCTCTAACATCCAATGCTTGTCAGTTAAGATGAGAAACGTGTGAGCTTCGTGAACGATGTTGTTCCTTTGAGCAGAAAAGTGACTGCCCTTACCTGAAACGAAGTCTTGCTTGTAGGGAGACACAGAGCATGTGATTTAACTCCATTTCTGAAGTGAAACACACAGCATAGTCTCATCCATGGATCACACCCTTTTTAGAGCAAGAAGCACGCTCTTGCTTTCTAGAGTCTCTAAGGCAGCAGGAAACGTGAGTGTGCCCAGAACAAAAGATCGGTGTTTCTTACACATATGGACAATATGTAGTCCAAATCTGCTTCTGAAACTGATACAAAGCACTGACCCTCTAACATCCAATGCTTGTCAGTTAAGATGAATAACGTGTGAGCTTCATGAACAATGTAGTTCGTTTGAGCAGAAAACTGACTGCCCTTACCTGAAACGAAGTCTTGCTTGTAGGAAGACATAGAGCCTGGGAATTAACTACATTAATGAAGGGAAACACACAGCATAGTTTTCATCCATGGATCACACTCTGCTTTAGAGCGAGAAGCACACTCTTGCTTTCTAGAGTCTCTAAGACAGCAGGAAATCTGAGTGTGCCCAGAACAAAAGAAGGGTGTTTCCTACACATATGGACCATATCTAGTCCACATCTTCTTCTAAAACAGATACAATGCACTGGTCCTCTAACATCCCATGCTTGTCAGTTAAGATGAGAAACCTGTGAGCTCAGTGAACGATGTAGTTCGTTTGAGCAGAAAAGTGACTGCCCTTACTTGAAAGGAAGTCTTGCTTGTAGGAAGACTCAGAGCCTGGGATTTAACTCCATTTCTGAAGGCCACCACACAGCATAGTTCTCATCCATGGATCACACTCTGCTTTAGAGCGAGAAGCACGCTCTTGCTTTCCAGAGTCTCTAAGAGAGCAGGAAACGTGAGTGTGCTGAGAACAAAAGTACGGTGTTTCCTACTCATACGGTCCATATCTAGTCTAACTCTTCTTCTGAAACTGATACAAAGCACTGGTCCTCTAACATCCAATCCTTGTCAATTAAGATGAGAAACGTGTGAGGTTCGTGAACGATGTAGTTCGTTTGAGCAGAAAAGTGACTGCCCTTACCTGAATGGAAGTCTTGCTTGTAGGAAGACTCAGAGCCTGGGATTTAACTCCATTTCTGAAGTAAAACACAGCAGTGTAATCATCCATTGATCACACTCTGCTTTAGAACAAGAAGCACGCTCTTGCTTTCTAGACTCTCAAAGACAGCAGGAAACGTGAGTGTGCTGAGAACAAAAGAACGGTGTTTCCTACACATAGGGACCATATCTAGTCCAACTCTGCTTCTGAAACAGATACAAAGCACTGGTCCTCTAAAATCCAATGCTTGTCAGTTAAGATGAGAAACGTGTGAGCTTCGTGAACGATGTTGTTCCTTTGAGCAGAAAAGTGACTGCCCTTACCTGAAACGAAGTCTTGCTTGTAGGGAGACACAGAGCAAGGGATTTAACTCCATTTCTGAAGTGAAACAGACAGCATAGTCTCATCAATGGATCACACTCTGTTTTAGAACAAGAAGCATACTCTTGCTTCCTAGAGTCTCTAAGACAGCAAGAAACGTGAGTTTGCTGAAAACAAAAGAACAGTGTTTAAACACATAAGGACCATATCTAGTCCAACTCTGCTTCTGAAACTGATACAAAGCACTGGTCCTCTAACATCCAATGCTTGTCTGTTTAGATGAGAAACATGTGAACTCCGTGAAAGATGTAGTTCGTTTGAGCTGAAAAGTGACTGCCCTTACCTGAAACGAAGTCTTGCTTGTAGGAAGACATAGAGCCTGGGATTTAACTACATTTATGAAGGGAAACACACAGCATAGTTTTCATCCATGGATCACACTCTGCTTTAGAGCGAGAAGCACACTCTTGCTTTCTAGAGTCTCTAAGACAGCAGGAAATCTGAGTGTGCCCAGAACAAAAGAAGGTTGTATCCTACACATATGGACCATATCTAGTCCACATCTTCTTCTGAAACTGATACAATGCACTGGTCCTCTAACATCCAATGCTTGTCAGTTAAGATGAGAAACGTGTGAGCTCAGTGAATGATGTAGTTCGTTTGAGCATAAAAGTGACTGCCCTTACCTGAAAGGAAGTCTTGCTTGTAGGAAGACTCAGAGCCTGGGATTTAACTCCATTTCTGAAGGCCACCACACAGCATAGTTCTCATCCATGGATCACACTCTGCTTTAGAGCGAGAAGCACGCTCTTGCTTTCTAGACTCTCAAAGACAGCAGGAAACGTGAGTGTGCTGAGAACAAAAGAACGGTGTTTCCTACACATAGGGACCATATCTAGTCCAACTCTGCTTCTGAAACAGATATAAAGCACTGGTCCTCTAACATCCAATGCTTGTCAGTTAAGATGAGAAATGTGTGAGCTTCGTGAACGATGTTGTTCCTTTGAGCAGAAAAGTGACTGCCCTTACCTGAAACGAAGTCTTGCTTGTAGGGAGACACAGAGCATGGGATTTAACTCCATTTCTGAAGTGAAACACACAGCATAGTCTCATCCATGGATCACACTCTGTTTTAGAGCGAGAAGCACGATCTTGCTTTCTAGAGTCTCTAAGACAGCAGGAAACGTGAGTGTGCCCAGAACAAAAGATCGGTGTTTCCTACACATATGGACAATATGTAGTCCAAATCTGCTTCTGAAACTGATACAAAGCACTGACCCTCTAACATCCAATGCTTGTCAGTTAAGATGAGAAACGTGTGAGCTTCATGAACAATGTAGTTCGTTTGAGCAGAAAACTGACTGCCCTTACCTGAAAGGAAGTCTTGCTTGTAGGAAGACATAGAGCCTGGGATTTAACTACATTTATGAAGGGAAACACACAGCATAGTTTTCATCCATTGATCACACTCTGCGTTAGAACAAGAAGCATACTCTTGCTTCCTAGAGTCTCTAAGACAGCAAAAAACGTGACTTTGCAGAAAACAAAAGAACAGTGTTTCAACACATAAGGACCATATCTAGTCCAACTCTGCTTCTGAAACTGATACAATGCACTGGTCCTCTAACATCCAATGCTTGTCAGTTAAGATGAGAAACGTGTGATCTCAGTGAATGGTGTAGTTTGTTTGAGCAGAAAAGTGACTGCCCTTACCTGAAACGAAGTCTTGCTTGTAGGAATACATAGAGCCTGGGATTTAACTACTTTTCTGAAGGGAAACACAAAGCATACTTTTCATCCATGGATCACACTCTGCTTTAGAGCGAGAAGCACACTCTTGCTTTCTAGAGTCTCTAAGACAGCAGGAAATCTGAGTGTGCCCAGAACAAAAGATCGGTGTTTCCTACAAATATGGACCATATCTAGTCCAAATCTCCTTCTGCAACTGATACAAAGCACTGACCCTCTAACTTCCAATGCTTGTCAGTTAAGATGAGAAACGTGTGAGGTTCGTGAACGATGAAGTTCCTTTGAGCAGAAGACTGTCTGCCCTTACCTGAAACGAAGTCTTGCTTGTAGGGAGACACAGAGCATGGGATTTAACTCCATTTCTGAAGTGAAACACACAGCATAGTCTCATCCATGGATCACACTCTGCTTTAGAACAAGAAGCACGCTCTTGCTTTCTAGAGTCTCTAAGGCAGCAGGAAACGAGAGTTTGCTGAGAACAAAAGAACGGTGTTTCCTACAGATACGGACATTATATAGTCCAACTCTGCTTCTGAAACTGATACAAAGCACTGGTCCTCTAACATCCAATGCTTGTCTGTTAAGATGAGAAACGTGTGAGCTCCGTTATCGATGTAGTTCGTTTGACCTGAAAAGTGACTGTGCTTACTTGAAACGAAGTATTGCCTGTAGGAAGACACAGAGCCTGGGATTTAACTCCATTTCTGAAGGGAAACACACAGCATAGTTCTCATCCAGGGATCACACTCTGCTTTAGAGCAAGAAGCACGATCTTGCTTTCTAGAATCTCTAATACAGCAGGAAATATGAGTGTGCCCAGAACAAAAGAACGGTGTTTCCTACACATACTGAATATATGTAGTCCAAATCTTCTTCCTAAACTGATACAATGCACTGGTCCTCTAACATCCAATGCTACTCAGTTAAGATGAGAAACGTGTGAGCTTCGTGACCGATGTAGTTTCTTTGAGCAGAAAAGTGACTGCCCTTACCTGAAACGAAATCTTGCTTGTACAGAGAATCAGAGCATGGGATTTAACTCCATTTCTTAAGTGAAACACACAGCATTGTCTCATCCATTGATCACACTCTGCTTTAGAACAAGAAGCACGCTCTTGCTTTCTAGAGTCTCTAAGACAGCAGGAAACCTGAGTGTGCTGAGAACAAAGAACGGTGTTTCCTACACATACGGACCATATCTAGTCCAACTCTGCTTCTTAAACTGATACAAAGCACTGGTCCTCTAACATCCAATGCTTGTGTGTTAAGATGAGAAACGTGTGAGCTCAGTGAACGATGTAGTTCGTTTGAGCTGAAAAGTGACTGCCCTGACCCGAAACGAAGTCTTGCTTGTAGGAAGACACAGCGCCTGGGATTTAACTCCATTTCTGAAGGGAAACACACAGCATAGTTCTCATCCATGGATCACACTCTGCTTTAGAGCAAGAATCATGCTCTTGCTTTCTAGAGTCTCTAAGACAGCAGGAAATCTGAGTGTGCCCAGAACAAAAGAATGGTGTTTCCTGCACATATGGACCATATCTAGTCCAAATCTACTTCTGAAACTGATACAAAGCACTGACCCTCTAACATCCAATGCTTGTCATTTAAGATGAGTAACGTGTGAGCTCAGTGAATGATGTAGTTCGTTTGAGCAGAAAAGTGACTGCCCTTACCTGAAACGAAGTCTTGCTTGTAGGAAGACTCAGAGACTGGGATTTAACTCCATTTCGGAAGTAAAACACACAGCACTGTAATTATCAATTAATCACAGTCTGCTTTAGAACAAGAAGCATGCTCTTGCTTTCTAGAGTCTCTAAGACAGCAGGAAACGTGAGTTTGCTGAAAACAAAAGAACAGTGTTTCCTACACATACGGACCATATCTAGTCCAACTCTGCTTCTGAAACTGATACAAAGCACTGGTCCTCTAACATCCAATGCTTGTCTCTTTAGATGAGAAACATGTGAGGTCTGTGAAAGGTGTAGTTCGTTTGAGCTGAAAAGTGACTGCCCTTAACTGAAACGAAGTCTTGCTTGTAGGAAGTCATAGAGCCTGGGATTTAACTATATTTATGAAGGGAAACACACAGCATAGTTTTCTTCCATGGATCACACTCTGCTTTAGAGCGGGAAGCACGCTCTTGCTTTCTAAATTCTCCAAGACAGCAGGAAACGTGAGTGTGCTGAGAACAAAAGAACGGTGTTTCCTGCACATACGGACCATATCTAGTCCAACTCTACTTCTGAAACTGATACAAAGCACTGGTCCTCTAACATCCAATGCTTGTCAGTTAAGATGAGAAACGTGTGAGCTTTGTGAATGATGTAGTTCCTTTGAACTGAAAAGTGACTGCCCTTACCTGAAACGAAGTCTTGCTTGTAGGAAGACTCAAAGCCTGGGATTTAACTCCATTTCTGAAGTGAAACACACAGCATAGTTCTCATCCATGGATCACACTCTGCTTTAGAGCAAGAAGCACACTCTTGCTTTCTAGAGTCTCTAAGACAGCAGGAAACGTCAGTGGGCCCAGAACAAAAGAACGGTGTTTCCTACCCATACGGACTATATGTAGTCCAAATCTTCTTCTGAAACTGATAGAATGCACTGGTCCTCTAACATCCAATGCTTGTCAGTTAAGATGAGAAACGTGTGAGCTTTGTGAATGATGTAGATCCTTTGAACTGAAAAGTGACTGCCCTTACCTGAAACGAAGTCTTGCTTGTAGTAAGACACAGAGCCTGGGATTTAAGTCCATTTCTGAAGGGAAGCACACAACATAGTTCTCATCCATGGATCACACTCTGCTTTAGAGCGAGAAGTACGCTCTTGCTTTCTAGAGTCTCTAAGACAGCAGGAAATCTGAGTGTGCCCAGGACAAAAGAACGGTGTTTCCTATACATATGGACCATATGTAGTCCAAATCTGCTTCTGAAACTGATACAAAGCACTGACACTCTAACATCCAATGGTTGTCAGTTAAGATGAGAAACGTGTGAGCATCGTGAACGATGTAGTTCGTTTGAGCAGACAAGTGACTGCCCATACCTGAATTGAAGTCTTGCTTGTAGGAAGACTCAGAGCCTGGGATTTATCTCCATTTCTGAAGTAAAACACACAGCAGTGTAATCATGCATTGATCAAATTCTGCTTTAGAACAAGAAGCACGCTCTTGCTTTCTAGAGTCTCTAAGGCAGCAGGAAACGAGAGTTTGCTGAGAACAAAAGAACGGTGTTTCCTACAGATACGGACATTATATAGTCCAACTCTGCTTCTGAAACTGATACAAAGCACTGGTCCTCTAACATCCAATGCTTGTCTGTTAAGATGAGAAACGTGTGAGCTCAGTGAACGATGTAGTTCGTTTGAGCAGAAAAGTGACTGCTCTTACCTGAAACGAAGTCTTGCTTGTAGGAAGATACAGAGCCTGGGATTTAACTCCATTTCTGAAGGGAAACACACAGCATAGTTCTGATCCATGGATCACACTCTGCTTTAGAGCGAGAAGCACGCTCTTGCTTTCGAGAGTCTCTAAGACAGCAGGAAACGTGAGTGTGCTGAGACAAAAGAACGGTGTTTCCTACTCATACGGACCATATCTTGTCCAACTCTTCTTCTGAAATTGATACAAAGCACTGGTCCTCTAACATCCAATCCTTCTCAATTAAGATGAGAAACGTGTGAGCTTCGAAAACGATGTAGTTCGTTTGAGCAGAAATGTGACTGCCCTTACCTGAATGGAAGTCTTGCTTGTAGGAAGACTCAGATCCTGGGATTTAACTCCATTTCTGAAGTAAAACACACAGCAGTGTAATCATCCATTGATCACACTCTGCTTTAGAACAAGAAGCACGCTCTTGCTTTCTAGACTCTCAAAGACAGCAGGAAACGTGAGTGTGCTGAGAACAAAAGAACGGTGTTTCCTACACATAGGGATCATATCTAGTCGAACTCTGCTTCTGAAACAGATACAATGCACTGGTCCTCTAACATCCAATGCTTGTCAGTTAAGATGAGAAACGTGTGAGCTTCGTGAACGATGTTGTTCCTTTGAGCAGAAAAGTGACTGCCCTTACCTGAAACGAAGTCTTGCTTGTAGGGAGACACAGAGCATGTGATTTAACTCCATTTCTGAAGTGAAACACACAGCATAGTCTCATCCATGGATCACACTCTGTTTTAGAGCAAGAAGCACGCTCTTGCTTTCTAGAGTCTCTAAGGCAGCAGGAAACGTGAGTGTGCCCAGAACAAAAGATCGGTGTTTCCTACACATATGGACAATATGTAGTCCAAATCTGCTTCTGAAACTGATACAAAGCACTGACCCTCTAACATCCAATGCTTGTCAGTTAAGATGAATAACGTGTGAGCTTCATGAACAATGTAGTTCGTTTGAGCAGAAAACTGACTGCCCTTACCTGAAACGAAGTCTTGCTTGTAGGAAGACATAGAGTCTGGGAATTAACTACATTTATGAAGGGAAACACACAGCATAGTTTTCATCCATGGATCACACTCTGCTTTAGAGCGAGAAGCACACTCTTGCTTTCTAGAGTCTCTAAGACAGCAGGAAATCTGAGTGTGCCCAGAACAAAAGAAGGGTGTTTCCTACACATATGGACCATATCTAGTCCACATCTTCTTCTAAAACTGATACAATGCACTGGTCCTCTAACATGCCATGCTTGTCAGTTAAGATGAGAAACCTGTGAGCTCAGTGAACGATGTAGTTCGTTTGAGCAGAAAAGTGACTGCCCTTACCTGAAAGGAAGTCTTGCTTGTAGGAAGACTCAGAGCCTGGGATTTAACTCCATTTCTGAAGGCCACCACACAGCATAGTTCTCATCCATGGATCACACTCTGCTTTAGAGCGAGAAGCACGCTCTTGCTTTCCAGAGTCTCTAAGAGAGCAGGAAACGTGAGTGTGCTGAGAACAAAAGTACGGTGTTTCCTACTCATACGGTCCATATCTAGTCTAACTCTTCTTCTGAAACTGATACAAAGCACTGGTCCTCTAACATCCAATCCTTGTCAATTAAGATGAGAAACGTGTGAGGTTCGTGAACGATGTAGTTCGTTTGAGCAGAAAAGTGACTGCCCTTACCTGAATGGAAGTCTTGCTTGTAGGAAGACTCAGAGCCTGGGATTTAACTCCATTTCTGAAGTAAAACACAGCAGTGTAATCATCCATTGATCACACTCTGCTTTAGAACAAGAAGCACGCTCTTGCTTTCTAGACTCTCAAAGACAGCAGGAAACGTGAGTGTGCTGAGAACAAAAGAACGGTGTTTCCTACACATAGGGACCATATCTAGTCCAACTCTGCTTCTGAAACAGATACAAAGCACTGGTCCTCTAAAATCCAATGCTTGTCAGTTAAGATGAGAAACGTGTGAGCTTCGTGAACGATGTTGTTCCTTTGAGCAGAAAAGTGACTGCCCTTACCTGAAACGAAGTCTTGCTTGTAGGGAGACACAGAGCATGGGATTTAACTCCATTTCTGAAGTGAAACAGACAGCATAGTCTCATCAATGGATCACACTCTGTTTTAGAACAAGAAGCATACTCTTGCTTCCTAGAGTCTCTAAGACAGCAAGAAACGTGAGTTTGCTGAAAACAAAAGAACAGTGTTTAAACACATAAGGACCATATCTAGTCCAACTCTGCTTCTGAAACTGATACAAAGCACTGGTCCTCTAACATCCAATGCTTGTCTGTTTAGATGAGAAACATGTGAACTCCGTGAAAGATGTAGTTCGTTTGAGCTGAAAAGTGACTGCCCTTACCTGAAACGAAGTCTTGCTTGTAGGAAGACATAGAGCCTGGGATTTAACTACATTTATGAAGGGAAACACACAGCATAGTTTTCATCCATGGATCACACTCTGCTTTAGAGCGAGAAGCACACTCTTGCTTTCTAGAGTCTCTAAGACAGCAGGAAATCTGAGTGTGCCCAGAACAAAAGAAGGGTGTATCCTACACATATGGACCATATCTAGTCCACATCTTCTTCTGAAACTGATACAATGCACTGGTCCTCTAACATCCAATGCTTGTCAGTTAAGATGAGAAACGTGTGAGCTCAGTGAACGATGTAGTTCGTTTGAGCATAAAAGTGACTGCCCTTACCTGAAAGGAAGTCTTGCTTGTAGGAAGACTCAGAGCCTGGGATTTAACTCCATTTCTGAAGGCCACCACACAGCATAGTTCTCATCCATGGATCACACTCTGCTTTAGAGCGAGAAGCACGCTCTTGCTTTCTAGACTCTCAAAGACAGCAGGAAACGTGAGTGTGCTGAGAACAAAAGAACGGTGTTTCCTACACATAGGGACCATATCTAGTCCAACTCTGCTTCTGAAACAGATATAAAGCACTGGTCCTCTAACATCCAATGCTTGTCAGTTAAGATGAGAAATGTGTGAGCTTCGTGAACGATGTTGTTCCTTTGAGCAGAAAAGTGACTGCCCTTACCTGAAACGAAGTCTTGCTTGTAGGGAGACACAGAGCATGGGATTTAACTCCATTTCTGAAGTGAAACACACAGCATAGTCTCATCCATGGATCACACTCTGTTTTAGAGCGAGAAGCACGCTCTTGCTTTCTAGAGTCTCTAAGACAGCAGGAAACGTGAGTGTGCCCAGAACAAAAGATCGGTGTTTCCTACACATATGGACAATATGTAGTCCAAATCTGCTTCTGAAACTGATACAAAGCACTGACCCTCTAACATCCAATGCTTGTCAGTTAAGATGAGAAACGTGTGAGCTTCATGAACAATGTAGTTCGTTTGAGCAGAAAACTGACTGCCCTTACCTGAAACGAAGTCTTGCTTGTAGGAAGACTCAGAGCCTGGGATTTAACTCCATTTCTGAAGTGAAACACACAGCAGGGTTCTCATCCATTGATCACACTCTGCGTTAGAACAAGAAGCATACTCTTGCTTCCTAGAGTCTCTAAGACAGCAAAAAACGTGACTTTGCAGAAAACAAAGGAACAGTGTTTCAACACATAAGGACCATATCTAGTCCAACTCTGCTTCTGAAACTGATACAATGCACTGGTCCTCTAACATCCAATGCTTGTCAGTTAAGATGAGAAACGTGTGAGCTCAGTGAATGGTGTAGTTTGTTTGAGAAGAAAAGTGACTGCCCTTACCTGAAACGAAGTCTTGCTTGTAGGAATACATAGAGCCTGGGATTTAACTACTTTTCTGAAGGGAAACACAAAGCATAATTTTCATCCATGGATCACACTCTGCTTTAGAGCGAGAAGCACACTCTTGCTTTCTAGAGTCTCTAAGACAGCAGGAAATCTGAGTGTGCCCAGAACAAAAGATTGGTGTTTCCTACAAATATGGACCATATCTAGTCCAAATCTCCTTCTGCAACTGATACAAAGCACTGACCCTCTAACTTCCAATGCTTGTCAGTTAAGATGAGAAACGTGTGAGGTTCGTGAACGATGAAGTTCCTTTGAGCAGAAGACTGTCTGCCCTTACCTGAAACGAAGTCTTGCTTTTGGAAGACTCAGAGCCTGGGATTTAACTCCATTTCTGAAGTGAAACACACTGCAGTGTTCTCATCCATTGATCACACTCTGCTTTAGAATAAGAAGCACGCTCTTGCTTTCTAGAGTCTCTAAGACAGCAGGAAACGTGAGTGTGCTGAGAACAAAGGAACGGTGTTTCCTACACATACGGACCATATCTAGTCCAACTCTGCTTCTGAAACAGATACAAAGCACTGGTACTCTAATATCTAATGCTTGTCAGTTAAGATGAGAAACGTGTGAGCTCAGTGAACGATGTAGTTCGTTTGAGCTGAAAAGTGACTGCCCTTACCTGAAACGAAGTCTTGCTTGTAGGGAGACTCAGAGCCTGGGATTTAACTCCATTTTTGAAGGGAAACACAAAGCATAGTTCTCATCCATTGATCACACTCTGCTTTAGAGCAAGAAGCACGCTCTTGCTTTCTAGAGTCTCTAAGACAGCAGGTAACGTGAGTGTGCTGAGAACAAAAGAACGGTGTTTCCTACACATATGGACATTATATAGTCCAACTCTTCTTCTGAAACTGATACAAAGCACTGGTCCTCTAACATCCAATGCTTGTCAGTTAAGATGAGAAACGTGTGAGCATTGTGAAGGATGTAGTTCATTTGAGCAGAAAACTGACTGCCCTTACCTGAAACGATGTCTTGCTTGTAGGAAGACTCAGAGCCTGGCATTTAACTCAAATTCTGAAGTGAAACACACAGCAGTGTTCTCATCCATTGATCACACTCTGCTTTAGAACAAGAAGCATGCTTTTGCTTTCTAGAGTCTCTAAGACAGCAGGAAACGTGAGTTTGCTGAGAACAAAAGAACGGTGTTTCCTACACATAAGGACCCAATCCAGTCGAACTCTGCTTCTGAAACTGATACAAAGCACTGGTCCTCTAACTTCCAATGCTTGTCAGTTAAAATGAGAAACGTGTGAGCTCAGTGAACGATGTAGTTCGTTTGAGCAGAAAAGTGACTGCCCTTACCTGAAACGAAGTCTTGCTTGTAGGAAGACTCAGAGCCTGGGATTTAACTCCATTTCTGAAGGCAAACACACAGCATAGTTCCCATCCATGGATCACACTCTGCTTTAGAGCGAGAAGTACGCTCTTGCTTTCTAGAGTCTCTAAGACAGAAGGAAACGTGAGTTTGCTGAGAACAATAGAACGGTGTTTCCTACACATACGGACTATATGTAGTCCAAATCTTCTTCTGAAACTGATAGAATGCACTGGTCCTCTAACATCCAATCCTTGTCAATTAAGATGAGAAACGTGTGAGGTTCGTGAACCATGTAGTTCGTTTGAGCAGAAAATTGACTGCCCTTACCTGAATGGAAGTCTTGCTTGTAGGAAGACTCAGAGCCTGGGATTTAACTCCATTTCTGAAGTGAAACACACAGCAGGGTTCTCATCCATTGATCACACTCTGCGTTAGAACAAGAAGCATACTCTTCCTTCCTAGAGTCTCTAAGACAGCAAGAAACGTGACTTTGCTGAAAACAAAAGAACAGTGTTTCAACACATAAGGACCATATCTAGTCCAACTCTGCTTCTGAAACTGATACAAAGCACAGGTCCTCTAACATCCAATGCTTGTCTGTTTAGATGAGAAACATGTGAGCTCCGTGAAAGATGTAGTTCGTTTGAGCTGAAAAGTGACTGCCCTTACCTGAAACGAACTCTTGCTTGTAGGAAAACATAGAGCCTGGGAATTAACTCCATTTCTGAAGGGAAACACACAGCATAGTTTTCATCCATGGATCACACTCTGCTTTAGAGCGAGAAGCACACTCTTGCTTTCTAGAGTCTCTAAGACAGCAGGAAATCTGAGTGTGCCCAGAACAAAAGAAGGGTGTTTCCTACACATATGGACCATATCTAGTCCACATCTTCTTCTGAAACTGATACAATGCACTGGTCCTCTAACATCCCATGCTTGTCAGTTAAGATGAGAAACGTGTGAGCTCAGTGAACGATGTAGTTCGTTTGAGCAGAAAAGTGACTGCCCTTACCTGAAAGGAAATCTTGCTTGTAGGAAGACTCAGAGCCTGGGATTTAACTCCATTTCTGAAGGCCACCACACAGCATAGTTCTCATCCATGGATCACACTCTGCTTTAGAGCGAGAAGCACGCTGTTGCTTTCTAGAGTCTCTAAGAGAGCAGGAAACGTGAGTGTGCTGAGAACAAAAGTACGGTGTTTCCTACTCATATGGTCCATATGTAGTCTAACTCTTCTTCTGAAACTGATACAAAGCACTGGTCCTCTAACATCCAATCCTTGTCAATTAAGATGAGAAACGTGTGAGGTTCGTGAACGATGTAGTTCGTTTGAGCAGAAAAGTGACTGCCCTTACCTGAATGGAAGTCTTGCTTGTAGGAAGACTCAGAGGCTGGGATTTAACTCCATTTCTGAAGTAAAACACACAGCAGTGTAATCATCCATTGATCACACTCTGCTTTAGAACAAGAAGCACGCTCTTGCTTTCTAGAGTCTCTAAGACAGCAGGAAATCTGAGTGTGCCCAGGACAAAAGAACGGTGTTTCCTATACATATGGACCATATGTAGTCCAAATCTGCTTCTGAAACTGATACAAAGCACTGACACTCTAACATCCAATGGTTGTCAGTTAAGATGAGAAACGTGTGAGCATCATGAACGATGTAGTTCGTTTGAGCAGACAAGTGACTGCCCATACCTGAATTGAAGTCTTGCTTGTAGGAAGACTCAGAGCCTGGGATTTATCTCCATTTCTGAAGTAAAACACACAGCAGTGTAATCATGCATTGATCAAATTCTGCTTTAGAACAAGAAGCACGCTCTTGCTTTCTAGAGTCTCTAAGGCAGCAGGAAACGAGAGTTTGCTGAGAACAAAAGAACGGTGTTTCCTACAGATACGGACATTATATAGTCCAACTCTGCTTCTGAAACTGATACAAAGCACTGGTCCTCTAACATCCAATGCTTGTCTGTTAAGATGAGAAACGTGTGAGCTCAGTGAACGGTGTAGTTCGTTTGAGCAGAAAAGTGACTGCTCTTACCTGAAACGAAGTCTTGCTTGTAGGAAGATACAGAGCCTGGGATTTAACTCCATTTCTGAAGGGAAACACACAGCATAGTTCTGATCCATGGATCACACTCTGCTTTAGAGCGAGAAGCACGCTCTTGCTTTCGAGAGTCTCTAAGACAGCAGGAAACGTGAGTGTGCTGAGACAAAAGAACGGTGTTTCCTACTCATACGGACCATATCTTGTCCAACTCTTCTTCTGAAATTGATACAAAGCACTGGTCCTCTAACATCCAATCCTTCTCAATTAAGATGAGAAACGTGTGAGCTTCGAAAACGATGTAGTTCGTTTGAGCAGAAAAGTGACTGCCCTTACCTGAATGGAAGTCTTGCTTGTAGGAAGACTCAGATCCTGGGATTTAACTCCATTTCTGAAGTAAAACACACAGCAGTGTAATCATCCATTGATCACACTCTGCTTTAGAACAAGAAGCACGCTCTTGCTTTCTAGACTCTCAAAGACAGCAGGAAACGTGAGTGTGCTGAGAACAAAAGAACGGTGTTTCCTACACATAGGGATCATATCTAGTCCAACTCTGCTTCTGAAACAGATACAATGCACTGGTCCTCTAACATCCAATGCTTGTCAGTTAAGATGAGAAACGTGTGAGCTTCGTGAACGATGTTGTTCCTTTGAGCAGAAAAGTGACTGCCCTTACCTGAAACGAAGTCTTGCTTGTAGGGAGACACAGAGCATGTGATTTAACTCCATTTCTGAAGTGAAACACACAGCATAGTCTCATCCATGGATCACACTCTGTTTTAGAGCAAGAAGCACGCTCTTGCTTTCTAGAGTCTCTAAGGCAGCAGGAAACGTGAGTGTGCCCAGAACAAAAGATCGGTGTTTCCTACACATATGGACAATATGTAGTCCAAATTTGCTTCTGAAACTGATACAAAGCACTGACCCTCTAACATCCAATGCTTGTCAGTTAAGATGAATAATGTGTGAGATCATGAACAATGTAGTTCGTTTGAGCAGAAAACTGACTGCCCTTACCTGAAACGAAGTCTTGCTTGTAGGAAGACATAGAGCCTGGGAATTAACTACATTTATGAAGGGAAACACACAGCATAGTTTTCATCCATGGATCACACTCTGCTTTAGAGCGAGAAGCACACTCTTGCTTTCTAGAGTCTCTAAGACAGCAGGAAATCTGAGTGTGCCCAGAACAAAAGAAGTGTGTTTCCTACTCATATGGACCATATCTAGTCCACATCTTCTTCTAAAACTGATACAATGCACTGGTCCTCTAACATCCCATGCTTGTCAGTTAAGATGAGAAACCTGTGAGCTCAGTGAACGATGTAGTTCGTTTGAGCAGAAAAGTGACTGCCCTTACCTGAAAGGAAGTCTTGCTTGTAGGAAGACTCAGAGCCTGGGATTTAACTCCATTTCTGAAGGCCACCACACAGCATAGTTCTCATCCATGGATCACACTCTGCTTTAGAGCGAGAAGCACGCTCTTGCTTTCCAGAGTCTCTAAGAGAGCAGGAAACGTGAGTGTGCTGAGAACAAAAGTACAGTGATTCCTACTCATACGGTCCATATCTAGTCTAACTCTTCTTCTGAAACAGATACAAAGCACTGGTCCTCTAAAATCCAATGCTTGTCAGTTAAGATGAGAAACGTGTGAGCTTCGTGAACGATGTTGTTCCTTTGAGCAGAAAAGTGACTGCCCTTACCTGAAACGAAGTCTTGCTTGTAGGGAGACACAGAGCATGGGATTTAACTCCATTTCTGAAGTGAAACAGACAGCATAGTCTCATCAATGGATCACACTCTGTTTTAGAACAAGAAGCATACTCTTGCTTCCTAGAGTCTCTAAGACAGCAAGAAACGTGAGTTTGCTGAAAACAAAAGAACAGTGTTTAAACACATAAGGACCATATCTAGTCCAACTCTGCTTCTGAAACTGATACAAAGCACTGGTCCTCTAACATCCAATGCTTGTCTGTTTAGATGAGAAACATGTGAACTCCGTGAAAGATGTAGTTCGTTTGAGCTGAAAAGTGACTGCCCTTACCTGAAACGAAGTCTTGCTTGTAGGAAGACATAGAGCCTGGGATTTAACTACATTTATGAAGGGAAACACACAGCATAGTTTTCATCCATTGATCACACTCTGCGTTAGAACAAGAAGCATACTCTTGCTTCCTAGAGTCTCTAAGACAGCAAAAAACGTGACTTTGCAGAAAACAAAGGAACAGTGTTTCAACACATAAGGACCATATCTAGTCCAACTCTGCTTCTGAAACTGATACAATGCACTGGTCCTCTAACATCCAATGCTTGTCAGTTAAGATGAGAAACGTGTGAGCTCAGTGAATGGTGTAGTTTGTTTGAGAAGAAAAGTGACTGCCCTTACCTGAAACGAAGTCTTGCTTGTAGGAATACATAGAGCCTGGGATTTAACTACTTTTCTGAAGGGAAACACAAAGCATACTTTTCATCCATGGATCACACTCTGCTTTAGAGCGAGAAGCACACTCTTGCTTTCTAGAGTCTCTAAGACAGCAGGAAATCTGAGTGTGCCCAGAACAAAAGATTGGTGTTTCCTACAAATATGGACCATATCTAGTCCAAATCTCCTTCTGCAACTGATACAAAGCACTGACCCTCTAACTTCCAATGCTTGTCAGTTAAGATGAGAAACGTGTGAGGTTCGTGAACGATGAAGTTCCTTTGAGCAGAAGACTGTCTGCCCTTACCTGAAAGGAAGTCTTGCTTGTAGGAAGACTCAGAGCCTGGGATTTAACTCCATTTCTGAAGTGAAACACACTGCAGTGTTCTCATCCATTGATCACACTCTGCTTTAGAATAAGAAGCACGCTCTTGCTTTCTAGAGTCTCTAAGACAGCAGGAAACGTGAGTGTGCTGAGAACAAAGGAACGGTGTTTCCTACACATACGGACCATATCTAGTCCAACTCTGCTTCTGAAACAGATACAAAGCACTGGTACTCTAATATCTAATGCTTGTCAGTTAAGATGAGAAACGTGTGAGCTCAGTGAACGATGTAGTTCGTTTGAGCAGAAAAGTGACTGCCCTTACCTGAAACGAAGTCTTGCTTGTAGGAAGACTCAGAGCCTGGGATTTAACTCCATTTCTGAAGGCAAACACACAGCATAGTTCCCATCCATGGATCACACTCTGCTTTAGAGCGAGAAGTACGCTCTTGCTTTCTAGAGTCTCTAAGACAGCAGGAAACGTGAGTTTGCTGAGAACAAAAGAACGGTGTTTCCTACACATACGGACTATATGTAGTCCAAATCTTCTTCTGAAACTGATAGAATGCACTGGTCCTCTAACATCCAATCCTTGTCAATTAAGATGAGAAACGTGTGAGGTTCGTGAACCATGTAGTTCGTTTGAGCAGAAAATTGACTGCCCTTACCTGAATGGAAGTCTTGCTTGTAGGAAGACTCAGAGCCTGGGATTTAACTCCATTTCTGAAGTGAAACACACAGCAGGGTTCTCATCCATTGATCACACTCTGCGTTAGAACAAGAAGCATACTCTTCCTTCCTAGAGTCTCTAAGACAGCAAGAAACGTGACTTTGCTGAAAACAAAAGAACAGTGTTTCAACACATAAGGACCATATCTAGTCCAACTCTGCTTCTGAAACTGATACAAAGCACAGGTCCTCTAACATCCAATGCTTGTCTGTTTAGATGAGAAACATGTGAGCTCCGTGAAAGATGTAGTTCGTTTGAGCTGAAAAGTGACTGCCCTTACCTGAAACGAACTCTTGCTTGTAGGAAGACATAGAGCCTGGGAATTAACTCCATTTCTGAAGGGAAACACACAGCATAGTTTTCATCCATGGATCACACTCTGCTTTAGAGCGAGAAGCACACTCTTGCTTTCTAGAGTCTCTAAGACAGCAGGAAATCTGAGTGTGCCCAGAACAAAAGAAGGGTGTTTCCTACACATATGGACCATATCTAGTCCACATCTTCTTCTGAAACTGATACAATGCACTGGTCCTCTAACATCCCATGCTTGTCAGTTAAGATGAGAAACGTGTGAGCTCAGTGAACGATGTAGTTCGTTTGAGCAGAAAAGTGACTGCCCTTACCTGAAAGGAAATCTTGCTTGTAGGAAGACTCAGAGCCTGGGATTTAACTCCATTTCTGAAGGCCACCACACAGCATAGTTCTCATCCATGGATCACACTCTGCTTTAGAGCGAGAAGCACGCTGTTGCTTTCTAGAGTCTCTAAGAGAGCAGGAAACGTGAGTGTGCTGAGAACAAAAGTACGGTGTTTCCTACTCATATGGTCCATATGTAGTCTAACTCTTCTTCTGAAACTGATACAAAGCACTGGTCCTCTAACATCCAATCCTTGTCAATTAAGATGAGAAACGTGTGAGGTTCGTGAACGATGTAGTTCGTTTGAGCAGAAAAGTGACTGCCCTTACCTGAATGGAAGTCTTGCTTGTAGGAAGACTCAGAGCCTGGGATTTAACTCCATTTCTGAAGTAAAACACACAGCAGTGTAATCATCCATTGATCACACTCTGCTTTAGAACAAGAAGCACGCTCTTGCTTTCTAGAGTCTCTAAGACAGCAGGAAATCTGAGTGTGCCCAGGACAAAAGAACGGTGTTTCCTATACATATGGACCATATGTAGTCCAAATCTGCTTCTGAAACTGATACAAAGCACTGACACTCTAACATCCAATGGTTGTCAGTTAAGATGAGAAACGTGTGAGCATCATGAACGATGTAGTTCGTTTGAGCAGACAAGTGACTGCCCATACCTGAATTGAAGTCTTGCTTGTAGGAAGACTCAGAGCCTGGGATTTATCTCCATTTCTGAAGTAAAACACACAGCAGTGTAATCATGCATTGATCAAATTCTGCTTTAGAACAAGAAGCACGCTCTTGCTTTCTAGAGTCTCTAAGGCAGCAGGAAACGAGAGTTTGCTGAGAACAAAAGAACGGTGTTTCCTACAGATACGGACATTATATAGTCCAACTCTGCTTCTGAAACTGATACAAAGCACTGGTCCTCTAACATCCAATGCTTGTCTGTTAAGATGAGAAACGTGTGAGCTCAGTGAACGGTGTAGTTCGTTTGAGCAGAAAAGTGACTGCTCTTACCTGAAACGAAGTCTTGCTTGTAGGAAGATACAGAGCCTGGGATTTAACTCCATTTCTGAAGGGAAACACACAGCATAGTTCTGATCCATGGATCACACTCTGCTTTAGAGCGAGAAGCACGCTCTTGCTTTCGAGAGTCTCTAAGACAGCAGGAAACGTGAGTGTGCTGAGACAAAAGAACGGTGTTTCCTACTCATACGGACCATATCTTGTCCAACTCTTCTTCTGAAATTGATACAAAGCACTGGTCCTCTAACATCCAATCCTTCTCAATTAAGATGAGAAACGTGTGAGCTTCGAAAACGATGTAGTTCGTTTGAGCAGAAAAGTGACTGCCCTTACCTGAATGGAAGTCTTGCTTGTAGGAAGACTCAGATCCTGGGATTTAACTCCATTTCTGAAGTAAAACACACAGCAGTGTAATCATCCATTGATCACACTCTGCTTTAGAACAAGAAGCACGCTCTTGCTTTCTAGACTCTCAAAGACAGCAGGAAACGTGAGTGTGCTGAGAACAAAAGAACGGTGTTTCCTACACATAGGGATCATATCTAGTCCAACTCTGCTTCTGAAACAGATACAATGCACTGGTCCTCTAACATCCAATGCTTGTCAGTTAAGATGAGAAACGTGTGAGCTTCGTGAACGATGTTGTTCCTTTGAGCAGAAAAGTGACTGCCCTTACCTGAAACGAAGTCTTGCTTGTAGGGAGACACAGAGCATGTGATTTAACTCCATTTCTGAAGTGAAACACACAGCATAGTCTCATCCATGGATCACACTCTGTTTTAGAGCAAGAAGCACGCTCTTGCTTTCTAGAGTCTCTAAGGCAGCAGGAAACGTGAGTGTGCCCAGAACAAAAGATCGGTGTTTCCTACACATATGGACAATATGTAGTCCAAATTTGCTTCTGAAACTGATACAAAGCACTGACCCTCTAACATCCAATGCTTGTCAGTTAAGATGAATAATGTGTGAGATCATGAACAATGTAGTTCGTTTGAGCAGAAAACTGACTGCCCTTACCTGAAACGAAGTCTTGCTTGTAGGAAGACATAGAGCCTGGGAATTAACTCCATTTATGAAGGGAAACACACAGCATAGTTTTCATCCATGGATCACACTCTGCTTTAGAGCGAGAAGCACACTCTTGCTTTCTAGGGTCTCTAAGACAGCAGGAAATCTGAGTGTGCCCAGAACAAAAGAAGTGTGTTTCCTACTCATATGGACCATATCTAGTCCACATCTTCTTCTAAAACTGATACAATGCACTGGTCCTCTAACATCCCATGCTTGTCAGTTAAGATGAGAAACCTGTGAGCTCAGTGAACGATGTAGTTCGTTTGAGCAGAAAAGTGACTGCCCTTACCTGAAAGGAAGTCTTGCTTGTAGGAAGACTCAGAGCCTGGGATTTAACTCCATTTCTGAAGGCCACCACACAGCATAGTTCTCATCCATGGATCACACTCTGCTTTAGAGCGAGAAGCACGCTCTTGCTTTCCAGAGTCTCTAAGAGAGCAGGAAACGTGAGTGTGCTGAGAACAAAAGTACGGTGATTCCTACTCATACGGTCCATATCTAGTCTAACTCTTCTTCTGAAACAGATACAAAGCACTGGTCCTCTAAAATCCAATGCTTGTCAGTTAAGATGAGAAACGTGTGAGCTTCGTGAACGATGTTGTTCCTTTGAGCAGAAAAGTGACTGCCCTTACCTGAAACGAAGTCTTGCTTGTAGGGAGACACAGAGCATGGGATTTAACTCCATTTCTGAAGTGAAACAGACAGCATAGTCTCATCAATGGATCACACTCTGTTTTAGAACAAGAAGCATACTCTTGCTTCCTAGAGTCTCTAAGACAGCAAGAAACGTGAGTTTGCTGAAAACAAAAGAACAGTGTTTAAACACATAAGAACCATATCTAGTCCAACTCTGCTTCTGAAACTGATACAAAGCACTGGTCCTCTAACATCCAATGCTTGTCTGTTTAGATGAGAAACATGTGAACTCCGTGAAAGATGTAGTTCGTTTGAGCTGAAAAGTGACTGCCCTTACCTGAAACGAAGTCTTGCTTGTAGGAAGACATAGAGCCTGGGATTTAACTACATTTATGAAGGGAAACACACAGCATAGTTTTCATCCATGGATCACACTCTGCTTTAGAGCGAGAAGCACACTCTTGCTTTCTAGAGTCTCTAAGACAGCAGGAAATCTGAGTGTGCCCAGAACAAAAGAAGGGTGTATCCTACACATATGGACCATATCTAGTCCACATCTTCTTCTGAAACTGATACAATGCACTGGTCCTCTAACATCCAATGCTTGTCAGTTAAGATGAGAAACCTGTGAGCTCAGTGAACGATGTAGTTCGTTTGAGCATAAAAGTGACTGCCCTTACCTGAAAGGAAGTCTTGCTTGTAGGAAGACTCAGAGCCTGGGATTTAACTCCATTTCTGAAGGCCACCACACAGCATAGTTCTCATCCATGGATCACACTCTGCTTTAGAGCGAGAAGCACGCTCTTGCTTTCTAGAGTCTCTAAGAGAGCAGGAAACGTGAGTGTGCTGAGAACAAAAGTACGGTGTTTCCCGCTCATACGGTCCATATCTAGTCTAACTCTTCTTCTGAAACTGATACAAAGCACTGGTCCTCTAACATCCAATCCTTGTCAATTAAGATGAGAAACGTGTGAGGTTTGTGAACGATGTAGTTCGTTTGAGCAGAAAACTGACTGCCCTTACCTGAATGGAAGTCTTGCTTGTAGGAAGACTCAGAGCCTGGGATTTAACTCCATTTCTGAAGTAAAACACACAGCAGTGTAATCATCCATTGATCACACTCTGCTTTAGAACAAGAAGCACGCTCTTGCTTTCTAGACTCTCAAAGACAGCAGGAAACGTGAGTGTGCTGAGAACAAAAGAACGGTGTTTCCTACACATAGGGACCATATCTAGTCCAACTCTGCTTCTGAAACAGATATAAAGCACTGGTCCTCTAACATCCAATGCTTGTCAGTTAAGATGAGAAATGTGTGAGCTTCGTGAACGATGTTGTTCCTTTGAGCAGAAAAGTGACTGCCCTTACCTGAAACGAAGTCTTGCTTGTAGGGAGACACAGAGCATGGGATTTAACTCCATTTCTGAAGTGAAACACACAGCATAGTCTCATCCATGGATCACACTCTGTTTTAGAGCGCGAAGCACGCTCTTGCTTTCTAGAGTCTCTAAGACAGCAGGAAACATGAGTGTGCCCAGAACAAAAGATCGGTGTTTCCTACACATATGGACAATATGTAGTCCAAATCTGCTTCTGAAACTGATACAAAGCACTGACCCTCTAACATCCAATGCTTGTCAGTTAAGATGAGAAACGTGTGAGCTTCATGAACAATGTAGTTCGTTTGAGCAGAAAACTGACTGCCCTTACCTGAAACGAAGTCTTGCTTGTAGGAAGACTCAGAGCCTGGGATTTAACTCCATTTCTGAAGTGAAACACACAGCAGGGTTCTCATCCATTGATCACACTCTGCGTTAGAACAAGAAGCATACTCTTGCTTCCTAGAGTCTCTAAGACAGCAAAAAACGTGACTTTGCAGAAAACAAAAGAACAGTGTTTCAACACATAAGGACCATATCTAGTCCAACTCTGCTTCTGAAACTGATACAATGCACTGGTCCTCTAACATCCAATGCTTGTCAGTTAAGATGAGAAACGTGTGAGCTCAGTGAATGGTGTAGTTTGTTTGAGAAGAAAAGTGACTGCCCTTACCTGAATCGAAGTCTTGCTTGTAGGAATACATAGAGCCTGGGATTTAACTACTTTTCTGAAGGGAAACACAAAGCATACTTTTCATCCATGGATCACACTCTGCTTTAGAGCGAGAAGCACACTCTTGCTTTCTAGAGTCTCTAAGACAGCAGGAAATCTGAGTGTGCCCAGAACAAAAGATTGGTGTTTCCTACATATATGGACCATATCTAGTCCAAATCTCCTTCTGCAACTGATACAAAGCACTGACCCTCTAACTTCCAATGCTTGTCAGTTAAGATGATAAACGTGTGAGGTTCGTGAACAATGAAGTTTCTTTGAGCAGAAGACTGTCTGCCCTTACCTGAAACGAAGTCTTGCTTGTAGGAAGACTCAGAGCCTGGGATTTAACTCCATTTCTGAAGTGAAACACACTGCAGTGTTCTCATCCATTGATCACACTCTGCTTTAGAATAAGAAGCACGCTCTTGCTTTCTAGAGTCTCTAAGACAGCAGGAAACGTGAGTGTGCTGAGAACAAAGGAACGGTGTTTCCCTCACATACGGACCATATCTAGTCCAACTCTGCTTCTGAAACAGATACAAAGCACTGGTACTCTAATACCTAATGCTTGTCAGTTAAGATGAGAAACGTGTGAGCTCAGTGAACGATGTAGTTCGTTTGAGCTGAAAAGTGACTGCCCTTACCTGAAACGAAGTCTTGCTTGTAGGGAGACTCAGAGCCTGGGATTTAACTCCATTTTTGAAGGGAAACACAAAGCATAGTTCTCATCCATTGATCACACTCTGCTTTAGAGCAAGAAGCACGCTCTTGCTTTCTAGAGTCTCTAAGACAGCAGGTAACGTGAGTGTGCTGAGAACAAAAGAACGGTGTTTCCTACACATATGGACATTATATAGTCCAACTCTTCTTCTGAAACTGATACAAAGCACTGGTCCTCTAACATCCAATGCTTGTCAGTTAAGATGAGAAACGTGTGAGCATCGTGAAGGATGTAGTTCGTTTGAGCAGAAAACTGACTGCCCTTACCTGAAACGATGTCTTGCTTGTAGGAAGACTCAGAGCCTGGCATTTAACTCAAATTCTGAAGTGAAACACACAGCAGTGTTCTCATCCATTGATCACACTCTGCTTTAGAACAAGAAGCATGCTTTTGCTTTCTAGAGTCTCTAAGACAGCAGGAAACGTGAGTTTGCTGAGAACAAAAGAACGGTGTTTCCTACACATACGGACTATATGTAGTCCAAATCTTCTTCTGAAACTGATAGAATGCACTGGTCCTCTAACATCCAATCCTTGTCAATTAAGATGAGAAACGTGTGAGGTTCGTGAACCATGTAGTTCGTTTGAGCAGAAAATTGACTGCCCTTACCTGAATGGAAGTCTTGCTTGTAGGAAGACTCAGAGCCTGGGATTTAACTCCATTTCTGAAGTGAAACACACAGCAGGGTTCTCATCCATTGATCACACTCTGCGTTAGAACAAGAAGCATACTCTTCCTTCCTAGAGTCTCTAAGACAGCAAGAAACGTGACTTTGCTGAAAACAAAAGAACAGTGTTTCAACACATAAGGACCATATCTAGTCCAACTCTGCTTCTGAAACTGATACAAAGCACAGGTCCTCTAACATCCAATGCTTGTCTGTTTAGATGAGAAACATGTGAGCTCCGTGAAAGATGTAGTTCGTTTGAGCTGAAAAGTGACTGCCCTTACCTGAAACGAACTCTTGCTTGTAGGAAGACATAGAGCCTGGGAATTAACTCCATTTCTGAAGGGAAACACACAGCATAGTTTTCATCCATGGATCACACTCTGCTTTAGAGCGAGAAGCACACTCTTGCTTTCTAGAGTCTCTAAGACAGCAAGAAATCTGAGTGTGCCCAGAACAAAAGAAGGGTGTTTCCTACACATATGGACCATATCTAGTCCACATCTTCTTCTGAAACTGATACAATGCACTGGTCCTCTAACATCCCATGCTTGTCAGTTAAGATGAGAAACGTGTGAGCTCAGTGAACGATGTAGTTCGTTTGAGCAGAAAAGTGACTGCCCTTACCTGAAAGGAAATCTTGCTTGTAGGAAGACTCAGAGCCTGGGATTTAACTCCATTTCTGAAGGCCACCACACAGCATAGTTCTCATCCATGGATCACACTCTGCTTTAGAGCGAGAAGCACGCTGTTGCTTTCTAGAGTCTCTAAGAGAGCAGGAAACGTGAGTGTGCTGAGAACAAAAGTACGGTGTTTCCTACTCATACGGTCCATATGTAGTCTAACTCTTCTTCTGAAACTGATACAAAGCACTGGTCCTCTAACATCCAATCCTTGTCAGTTAAGATGAGAAACGTGTGAGCATCGTGAAGGATGTAGTTCGTTTGAGCAGAAAACTGACTGCCCTTACCTTAAACGATGTCTTGCTTGTAGGAAGACTCAGAGCCTGGCATTTAACTCAAATTCTGAAGTGAAACACACAGCAGTGTTCTCATCCATTGATCACACTCTGCTTTAGAACAAGAAGCATGCTTTTGCTTTCTAGAGTCTCTAAGACAGCAGGAAACGTGAGTTTGCTGAGAACAAAAGAACGGTGTTTCCTACACATAAGGACCCAATCCAGTCGAACTCTGCTTCTGAAACTGATACAAAGCACTGGTCCTCTAACTTCCAATGCTTGTCAGTTAAAATGAGAAACGTGTGAGCTCAGTGAACGATGTAGTTCGTTTGAGCAGAAAAGTGACTGCCCTTACCTGAAACGAAGTCTTGCTTGTAGGAAGACTCAGAGCCTGGGATTTAACTCCATTTCTGAAGGCAAACACACAGCATAGTTCCCATCCATGGATCACACTCTGCTTTAGAGCGAGAAGTACTGTCTTGCTTTATAGAGTCTCTAAGACAGCAGGAAACGTGAGTTTGCTGAGAACAAAAGAACGGTGTTTCCTACACATACGGACTATATGTAGTCCAAATCTTCTTCTGAAACTGATAGAATGCACTGGTCCTCTAACATCCAATCCTTGTCAATTAAGATGAGAAACGTGTGAGGTTCGTGAACCATGTAGTTCGTTTGAGCAGAAAATTGACTGCCCTTACCTGAATGGAAGTCTTGCTTGTAGGAAGACTCAGAGCCTGGGATTTAACTCCATTTCTGAAGTGAAACACACAGCAGGGTTCTCATCCATTGATCACACTCTGCGTTAGAACAAGAAGCATACTCTTCCTTCCTAGAGTCTCTAAGACAGCAAGAAACGTGACTTTGCTGAAAACAAAAGAACAGTGTTTCAACACATAAGGACCATATCTAGTCCAACTCTGCTTCTGAAACTGATACAAAGCACAGGTCCTCTAACATCCAATGCTTGTCTGTTTAGATGAGAAACATGTGAGCTCCGTGAAAGATGTAGTTCGTTTGAGCTGAAAAGTGACTGCCCTTACCTGAAACGAACTCTTGCTTGTAGGAAGACATAGAGCCTGGGAATTAACTACATTTATGAAGGGAAACACACAGCATAGTTTTCATCCATGGATCACACTCTGCTTTAGAGCGAGAAGCACGCTGTTGCTTTCTAGAGTCTCTAAGAGAGCAGGAATCGTGAGTGTGCTGAGAACAAAAGTACGGTGTTTCCTACTCATACGGTCCATATGTAGTCTAACTCTTCTTCTGAAACTGATACAAAGCACTGGTCCTCTAACATCCAATCCTTGTCAATTAAGATGAGAAACGTGTGAGGTTCGTGAACGATGTAGTTCGTTTGAGCAGAAAAGTGACTGCCCTTACCTGAATGGAAGTCTTGCTTGTAGGAAGACTCAGAGCCTGGGATTTAACTCCATTTCTGAAGTAAAACACACAGCAGTGTAATCATCCATTGATCACACTCTGCTTTAGAACAAGAAGCACGCTCTTGCTTTCTAGACTCTCAAAGACAGCAGGAAACGTGAGTGTGCTGAGAACAAAAGAACGGTGTTTCCTACACATAGGGATCATATCTAGTCCAACTCTGCTTCTGAAACAGATACAATGCACTGGTCCTCTAACATCCAATGCTTGTCAGTTAAGATGAGAAACGTGTGAGCTTCGTGAACGATGTTGTTCCTTTGAGCAGAAAAGTGACTGCCCTTACCTGAAACGAAGTCTTGCTTGTAGGGAGACACAGAGCATGTGATTTAACTCCATTTCTGAAGTGAAACACACAGCATAGTCTCATCCATGGATCACACTCTGTTTTAGAGCAAGAAGCACGCTCTTGCTTTCTAGAGTCTCTAAGGCAGCAGGAAACGTGAGTGTGCCCAGAACAAAAGATCGGTGTTTCCTATACATATGGACAATATGTAGTCCAAATTTGCTTCTGAAACTGATACAAAGCACTGACCCTCTAACATCCAATGCTTGTCAGTTAAGATGAATAACGTGTGAGCTTCATGAACAATGTAGTTCGTTTGAGCAGAAAACTGACTGCCCTTACCTGAAACGAAGTCTTGCTTGTAGGAAGACGTAGAGCCTGGGAATTAACTACATTTATGAAGGGAAACACACAGCATAGTTTTCATCCATGGATCACACTCTGCTTTAGAGCGAGAAGCACACTCTTGCTTTCTAGAGTCTCTAAGACAGCAGGAAATCTGAGTGTGCCCAGAACAAAAGAAGGGTGTTTCCTACACATATGGACCATATCTAGTCCACATCTTCTTCTAAAACTGATACAATGCACTGGTCCTCTAACATCCCATGCTTGTCAGTTAAGATGAGAAACCTGTGAGCTCAGTGAACGATGTAGTTCGTTTGAGCAGAAAAGTGACTGCCCTTACCTGAAAGGAAGTCTTGCTTGTAGGAAGACTCAGAGCCTGGGATTTAACTCCATTTCTGAAGGCCACCACACAGCATAGTTCTCATCCATGGATCACACTCTGCTTTAGAGCGAGAAGCACGCTCTTGCTTTCCAGAGTCTCTAAGAGAGCAGGAAACGTGAGTGTGCTGAGAACAAAAGTACGGTGATTCCTACTCATACGGTCCATATCTAGTCTAACTCTTCTTCTGAAACAGATACAAAGCACTGGTCCTCTAAAATCCAATGCTTGTCAGTTAAGATGAGAAACGTGTGAGCTTCGTGAACGATGTTGTTCCTTTGAGCAGAAAAGTGACTGCCCTTACCTGAAACGAAGTCTTGCTTGTAGGGAGACACAGAGCATGGGATTTAACTCCATTTCTGAAGTGAAACAGACATCATAGTCTCATCAATGGATCACACTCTGTTTTAGAACAAGAAGCATACTCTTGCTTCCTAGAGTCTCTAAGACAGCAAGAAACGTGAGTTTGCTGAAAACAAAAGAACAGTGTTTCAACACATAAGGACCATATCTAGTCCAACTCTGCTTCTGAAACTGATACAAAGCACTGGTCCTCTAACATCCAATGCTTGTCTGTTTAGATGAGAAACATGTGAACTCCGTGAAAGATGTAGTTCGTTTGAGCTGAAAAGTGACTGCCCTTACCTGAAACGAAGTCTTGCTTGTAGGAAGACATAGAGCCTGGGATTTAACTACAATTATGAAGGGAAACACACAGCATAGTTTTCATCCATGGATCACACTCTGCTTTAGAGCGAGAAGCACACTCTTTCTTTCTAGAGTCTCTAAGACAGCAGGAAATCTGAGTGTGCCCAGAACAAAAGAAGGGTGTATCCTACACATATGGACCATATCTAGTCCACATCTTCTTCTGAAACTGATACAATGCACTGGTCCTCTAACATCCAATGCTTGTCAGTTAAGATGAGAAACCTGTGAGCTCAGTGAACGATGTAGTTCGTTTGAGCATAAAAGTGACTGCCCTTACCTGAAAGGAAGTCTTGCTTGTAGGAAGACTCAGAGCCTGGGATTTAACTCCATTTCTGAAGGCCACCACACAGCATAGTTCTCATCCATGGATCACACTCTGCTTTAGAGCGAGAAGCACGCTCTTGCTTTCTAGAGTCTCTAAGAGAGCAGGAAACGTGAGTGTGCTGAGAACAAAAGTACGGTGTTTCCCGCTCATACGGTCCATATCTAGTCTAACTCTTCCTCTGAAACTGATACAAAGCACTGGTCCTCTAACATCCAATCCTTGTCAATTAAGATGAGAAACGTGTGAGGTTCGTGAACGATGTAGTTCGTTTGAGCAGAAAACTGACTGCCATTACCTGAATGGAAGTCTTGCTTGTAGGAAGACTCAGAGCCTGGGATTTAACTCCATTTCTGAAGTAAAACACACAGCAGTGTAATCATCCATTGATCACACTCTGCTTTAGAACAAGAAGCACGCTCTTGCTTTCTAGACTCTCCAAGACAGCAGGAAACGTGAGTGTGCTGAGAACAAAAGAACGGTGTTTCCTACACATAGGGACCATATCTAGTCCAACTCTGCTTCTGAAACAGATATAAAGCACTGGTCCTCTAACATCCAATGCTTGTCAGTTAAGATGAGAAATGTGTGAGCTTCGTGAACGATGTTGTTCCTTTGAGCAGAAAAGTGACTGCCCTTACCTGAAACGAAGTCTTGCTTGTAGGGAGACACAGAGCATGGGATTTAACTCCATTTCTGAAGTGAAACACACAGCATAGTCTCATCCATGGATCACACTCTGTTTTAGAGCGAGAAGCACGCTCTTGCTTTCTAGAGTCTCTAAGACAGCAGGAAACATGAGTGTGCCCAGAACAAAAGATCGGTGTTTCCTACACATATGGACAATATGTAGTCCAAATCTGCTTCTGAAACTGATACAAAGCACTGACCCTCTAACATCCAATGCTTGTCAGTTAAGATGAGAAACGTGTGAGCTTCATGAACAATGTAGTTCGTTTGAGCAGAAAACTGACTGCCCTTACCTGAAACGAAGTCTTGCTTGTAGGAAGACTCAGAGCCTGGGATTTAACTCCATTTCTGAAGTGAAACACACAGCAGGGTTCTCATCCATTGATCACACTCTGCGTTAGAACAAGAAGCATACTCTTGCTTCCTAGAGTCTCTTAGACAGCAAAAAACGTGACTTTGCAGAAAACAAAAGAACAGTGTTTCAACACATAAGGACCATATCTAGTCCAACTCTGCTTCTGAAACTGATACAATGCACTGGTCCTCTAACATCCAATGCTTGTCAGTTAAGATGAGAAACGTGTGAGCTCAGTGAATGGTGTAGTTTGTTTGAGAAGAAAAGTGACTGCCCTTACCTGAAACGAAGTCTTGCTTGTAGGAATACATAGAGCCTGGGATTTAACTACTTTTCTGAAGGGAAACACACAGCATACTTTTCATCCATGGATCACACTCTGCTTTAGAGCGAGAAGCACACTCTTGCTTTCTAGAGTCTCTAAGACAGCAGGAAATCTGAGTGTGTCCAGAACAAAAGATCGGTGTTTCCTACACATATGGACCATATCTAGTCCAAATCTCCTTCTGCAACTGATACAAAGCACTGACCCTCTAACTTCCAATGCTTGTCAGTTAAGATGAGAAACGTGTGAGCTTCGTGAACGATGAAGTTCCTTTGAGCAGAAGACTGTCTACCCTTACCTGAAACGAAGTCTTCCTTGTAGGAAGACTCAGAGCCTGGGATTTAACTCCATTTCTGAAGTGAAACACACAGCAGTGTTCTCTTCCATTGATCACACTCTGCTTTAGAATAAGAAGCACGCTCTTGCTTTCTAGAGTCTCTAAGACAGCAGGAAACGTGAGTGTGCTGAGAACAAAGGAACGGTGTTTCCTACACATACGGACCATATCTAGTCCAACTCTGCTTCTGAAACAGATACAAAGCACTGGTACTCTAATATCTAATGCTTATCAGTTAAGATGAGAAACGTGTGAGCTCAGTGAACGATGTAGTTCGTTTGAGCTGAAAAGTGACTGCCCTTACCTTAAACGAAGTCTAGCTTGTAGGGAGACTCAGAGCCTGGGATTTAACTCCATTTTTGAAGGGAAACACAAAGCATAGTTCTCATCCATTGATCACAATCTGCTTTAGAGCAAGAAGCACGCTCTTGCTTTCTAGAGTCTCTAAGACAGCAGGTAACGTTTGTGTGCTGAGAACAAAAGAACGGTGTTTCCTACACATATGGACATTATATAGTCCAACTCTTCTTCTGAAACTGATACAAAGCACTGGTCCTCTAACATCCAATGCTTGTCAGTTAAGATGAGAAACGTGTGAGCATCGTGAAGGATGTAGTTCGTTTGAGCAGAAAACTGACTGCCCTTACCTTAAACGATGTCTTGCTTGTAGGAAGACTCAGAGCCTGGCATTTAACTCAAATTCTGAAGTGAAACACACAGCAGTGTTCTCATCCATTGATCACACTCTGCTTTAGAACAAGAAGCATGCTTTTGCTTTCTAGAGTCTCTAAGACAGCAGGAAACGTGAGTTTGCTGAGAACAAAAGAACGGTGTTTCCTACACATAAGGACCCAATCCAGTCGAACTCTGCTTCTGAAACTGATACAAAGCACTGGTCCTCTAACTTCCAATGCTTGTCAGTTAAAATGAGAAACGTGTGAGCTCAGTGAACGATGTAGATCGTTTGAGCAGAAAAGTGACTGCCCTTACCTGAAACGAAGTCTTGCTTGTAGGAAGACTCAGAGCCTGGGATTTAACTCCATTTCTGAAGGCAAACACACAGCATAGTTCCCATCCATGGATCACACTCTGCTTTAGAGCGAGAAGTACTGTCTTGCTTTATAGAGTCTCTAAGACAGCAGGAAACGTGAGTTTGCTGAGAACAAAAGAACGGTGTTTCCTACACATACGGACTATATGTAGTCCAAATCTTCTTCTGAAACTGATAGAATGCACTGGTCCTCTAACATCCAATCCTTGTCAATTAAGATGAGAAACGTGTGAGGTTCGTGAACCATGTAGTTCGTTTGAGCAGAAAATTGACTGCCCTTACCTGAATGGAAGTCTTGCTTGTAGGAAGACTCAGAGCCTGGGATTTAACTCCATTTCTGAAGTGAAACACACAGCAGGGTTCTCATCCATTGATCACACTCTGCGTTAGAACAAGAAGCATACTCTTCCTTCCTAGAGTCTCTAAGACAGCAAGAAACGTGACTTTGCTGAAAACAAAAGAACAGTGTTTCAACACATAAGGACCATATCTAGTCCAACTCTGCTTCTAAAACTGATACAAAGCACAGGTCCTCTAACATCCAATGCTTGTCTGTTTAGATGAGAAACATGTGAGCTCCGTGAAAGATGTAGTTCGTTTGAGCTGAAAAGTGACTGCCCTTACCTGAAACGAACTCTTGCTTGTAGGAAGACATAGAGCCTGGGAATTAACTACATTTATGAAGGGAAACACACAGCATAGTTTTCATCCATGGATCACACTCTGCTTTAGAGCGAGAAGCACGCTTTTGCTTTCTAGAGTCTCTAAGAGAGCAGGAATCGTGAGTGTGCTGAGAACAAAAGTACGGTGTTTCCTACTCATACGGTCCATATGTAGTCTAACTCTTCTTCTGAAACTGATACAAAGCACTGGTCCTCTAACATCCAATCCTTGTCAATTAAGATGAGAAACGTGTGAGGTTCGTGAACGATGTAGTTCGTTTGAGCAGAAAAGTGACTGCCCTTACCTGAATGGAAGTCTTGCTTGTAGGAAGACTCAGAGCCTGGGATTTAACTCCATTTCTGAAGTAAAACACACAGCAGTGTAATCATCCATTGATCACACTCTGCTTTAGAACAAGAAGCACGCTCTTGCTTTCTAGACTCTCAAAGACAGCAGGAAACGTGAGTGTGCTGAGAACAAAAGAAAGGTGTTTCCTACACATAGGGACCATATCTAGTCCAACTCTGCTTCTGAAACAGATATAAAGCACTGGTCCTCTAACATCCAATGCTTGTCAGTTAAGATGAGAAACGTGTGAGCTTCGTGAACGATGTTGTTCCTTTGAGGAGAAAAGTGACTGCCCTTACCTGAAACGAAGTCTTGCTTGTAGGGAGACACAGAGCATGGGATTTAACTCCATTTCTGAAGTGAAACACACAGCATAGTCTCATCCATGGATCACACTCTGTTTTAGAGCGAGAAGCACGCTCTTGCTTTCTAGAGTCTCTAAGACAGCAGGAAACGTGAGTGTGCCCAGAACAAAAGATCGGTGTTTCCTACACATATGGACAATATGTAGTCCAAATCTGCTTCTGAAACTGATACAAAGCACTGACCCTCTAACATCCAATGCTTGTCATTTAAGATGAGAAACGTGTGAGCTTCATGAACAATGTAGTTCGTTTGAGCAGAAAACTGACTGCCCTTACCTGAAACGAAGTCTTGCTTGTAGGAAGACTCAGAGCCTGGGATTTAACTCCATTTCTGAAGTGAAACACACAGCAGGGTTCTCATCCATTGATCACACTCTGCGTTAGAACAAGAAGCATACTCTTGCTTCCTAGAGTCTCTAAGACAGCAAAAAACGTGACTTTGCAGAAAACAAAAGAACAGTGTTTCAACACATAAGGACCATATCTAGTCCAACTCTGCTTCTGAAACTGATACAATGCACTGGTCCTCTAACATCCAATGCTTGTCAGTTAAGATGAGAAACGTGTGAGCTCAGTGAATGGTGTAGTTTGTTTGAGCAGAAAAGTGACTGCCCTTACCTGAAACGAAGTCTTGCTTGTAGGAATACATAGAGCCTGGGATTTAACTACTTTTCTGAAGGGAAACACAAAGCATACTTTTCATCCATGGATCACACTCTGCTTTAGAGCGAGAAGCACACTCTTGCTTTCTAGATTCTCTAAGACAGCAGGAAATCTGAGTGTGCCCAGAACAAAAGATCGGAGTTTCCTACACATATGGACCATATCTAGTCCAAATCTCCTTCTGCAACTGATACAAAGCACTGACCCTCTAACTTCCAATGCTTGTCAGTTAAGATGAGAAACGTGTGAGCTTCGTGAACGATGAAGTTCCTTTGAGCAGAAGACTGACTGCCCTTACCTGAAACGAAGTCTTGCTTGTAGGAAGACTCAGAGCCTGGGATTTAACTCCATTTCTGAAGTGAAACACACAGCAGTGTTCTCATCCATTGATCACACTCTGCTTTAGAATAAGAAGCACGCTCTTGCTTTCTAGAGTCTCTAAGACAGCAGGAAACGTGAGTGTGCTGAGAACAAAAGAACGGTGTTTCCTACACATACGGACCATATCTAGTCCAACTCTGCTTCTGAAACAGATATAAAGCACTGGTACTCTAATATCTAATGCTTGTCAGTTAAGATGAGAAACGTGTGAGCTCAGTGAACGATGTAGTTCGTTTGAGCTAAAAAGTGACTGTCCTTACCTGAAACGAAGTCTTGCTTGTAGGGAGACTCAGAGCCTGGGATTTAACTCCATTTTTGAAGGGAAACACAAAGCATAGTTCTCATCCATTGATCACACTCTGCTTTAGAGCAAGAAGCACGCTCTTGCTTTCTAGAGTCTCTAAGACAGCAGGTAACGTGAGTGTGCTGAGAACAAAAGAACGGTGTTTCCTACACATATGGACATTATATAGTCCAACTCTTCTTCTGAAACTGATACAAAGCACTGGTCCTCTAACTTCCAATGCTTGTCAGTTAAAATGAGAAACGTGTGAGCTCAGTGAACGATGTAGTTCGTTTGAGCAGAAAAGTGACTGCCCTTACCTGAAACGAAGTCTTGCTTGTAGGAAGACTCAGAGCCTGGGATTTAACTCCATTTCTGAAGGCAAACACACAGCATAGTTCCCATCCATGGATCACACTCTGCTTTAGAGCGAGAAGTACTGTCTTGCTTTATAGAGTCTCTAAGACAGCAGGAAACGTGAGTTTGCTGAGAACAAAAGAACGGTGTTTCCTACACATATGGACTATATGTAGTCCAAATCTTCTTCTGAAACTGATAGAATGCACTGGTCCTCTAACATCCAATCCTTGTCAATTAAGATGAGAAACGTGTGAGGTTCGTGAACCATGTAGTTCGTTTGAGCAGAAAATTGACTGCCCTTACCTGAATGGAAGTCTTGCTTGTAGGAAGACTCAGAGCCTGGGATTTAACTCCATTTCTGAAGTGAAACACACAGCAGGGTTCTCATCCATTGATCACACTCTGCGTTAGAAAAAGAAGCATACTCTTCCTTCCTAGAGTCTCTAAGACAGCAAGAAACGTGACTTTGCTGAAAACAAAAGAACAGTGTTTCAACACATAAGGACCATATCTAGTCCAACTCTGCTTCTGAAACTGATACAAAGCACTGGTCTTCTAACATCCAATGCTTGTCTGTTTAGATGAGAAACATGTGAGCTCCGTGAAAGATGTAGTTCGTATGAGCTGAAAAGTGACTGCCCTTACCTGAAACGAACTCTTGCTTGTAGGAAGACATAGAGCCTGGGATTTAACTACATTTATGAAGGGAAACACACAGCATAGTTTTCATCCATGGATCACACTCTGCTTTAGAGCGAGAAGCACACTCTTGCTTTCTAGAGTCTCTATGACTGCAGGAAATCTGAGTGTGCCCAGAACAAAAGAAGGGTGTTTCCTACACATATGGACCATATCTAGTCCAAATCTTCTTCTGAAACTGATACAATGCACTGGTCCTCTAACATCCAATGTTTGTCAGTTAAGATGAGAAACGTGTGAGCTCAGTGAATGATGTAGTTTGTTTGAGCAGAAAAGTGACTGCCCTTACCTGAAACGAAGTCTTGCTTGTAGGAATACATAGAGCCTGGGATTTAACTACTTTTCTGAAGGAAAACTCAAAGCATAGTTTTCATCCATGGATCACACTCTGCTTTAGAGCGAGAAGCACACTCTTGCTTTCTAGAGTCTCTAAGACAGCAGGAAATATGAGTGTGCCCAGAACAAAAGATCGGTGTTTCCTACACATATGGACCATATCTAGTCCAAATCTCCTTCTGCAACTGATAAAAAGCAATGACTCTCTAACTTCCAATGCTTGTCAGTTAAGATGAGAAACGTGTGAGCTTCGTGAACGATGAAGTTCCTTTGACCAGAAGCCTGACTGCCCTTACCTGAAACGAAGTCTTGCTTGTAGGAAGACTCAGAGCCTGGGATTTAAGTCCATTTCTGAAGTGAAACACACAGCAGTGTTCTCATCCATTGATCACACTCTGCTTTAGAGCAAGAATCACACTCTTGCTTTCTAGAGTCTCTAAGACAGCAGGAAACGTGAGTTTGCTGAGAACAAAAGAACGGTGTTTCCTACACATACGGACTATATGTAGTCCAAATCTTCTTCTGAAACTGATAGAATGCACTGGTCCTCTAACATCCAATGCTTGTCAGTTAAGATGAGAAACGTGTGAGCTTTGTGAATGATGTAGTTCCTTTGAACTGAAAAGTGACTGCCCTTACCTGAAACGAAGTCTTGCTTGTAGTAAGACACAGAGCCTGGGATTTAACTCCATTTCTGAAGGGAAACACACAACATAGTTCTCATCCATGGATCACACTCTGCTTTAGAGCAAGAAGCACACTCTTGCTTTCTAGAGTCTCTAATACAGCAGGAAATCTGAGTGTGCCCAGGACAAAAGAACGGTGTTTCCTATACATATGGACCATATGTAGTCCAAATCTGCTTCGGAAACTGATACAAAGCACTGACCCTCTAACATCCAATGCTTGTCAGTTAAGATGAGAAACGTGTGAGCTTCGTGAACAATGTAGTTAGTTTGAGAAGAAAAATGACTGCACTTACCTGAATGGAAGTCTTGCTTGTAGGAAGACTCAGAGCCTGGGATTTAACTCCATTTCTGAAGTAAAACACACAGCAGTGTAATCATCCATTGATCACACTCTGTTTTAGAGTGAGAAGCACGCTCTTGCTACTAGAGTCTCTAAGGCAGCAGGAAACGTGAGTGTGCCCAGAACAAAAGATCGGTGTTTCCTACACATATGGACAATATGTAGTCCAAATCTGCTTCTGAAACTGATACAAAGCACTGACCCTCTAACATCCAATGCTTGTCAGTTAAGATGAGAAACGTGTGAGCTTCATGAACAATGTATTTCGTTTGAGCAGAAAACAGACTGCCCTTACCTGAAACGAAGTCTTGCTTGTAGGAAGACTCAGAGCCTGGGATTTAACTCCATTTCTGAAGTGAAACACACAGCAGGGTTCTCATCCATTGATCACACTCTGCGTTAGAACAAGAAGCATACTCTTGCTTCCTAGAGTCTATAAGACAGCAAGAAACGTGACTTTGCTGAAAACAAAAGAACAGTGTTTCCTACCCATACGGACCATATCTAGTCCAACTCTGCTTCTGAAACTGATACAAAGCACTGGTCCTCGAACATCCAATGCTTGTCTGTTTAGATGAGAATCATGTGAGCTCCGTGAAAGATGTAGTTAGTTTGAGCTGAAAAGTGACTGCCCTTAACTGAAACGAAGTCTTGCATGTAGGAAGACATAGAGGCTGGGATTTAACTACATTTATGAAGGGAAACACACAGCATAGTTTTCATCCATGGATCACACTCTGCTTTAGAGCGACAAGCACGCTCTTGCTTTCTAGAGTCTCCAAGACAGCAGGAAACGTGAGTGTGCTGAGAACAAAAGAATGGTGTTTCCTACACCTATGGACATAATATAGTCCAACTCTTCTTCTGAAATTGATACAAAGCACTGGTCCTCTAACATCCAATGCTTGTCAGTTAAGATGAGAAACGTGTGAGCATCGTGAAGGATGTAGTTCGTTTGAGCAGAAAACTGACTGCCCTTACCTGAAACGATGTCTTGCTTGTAGGAAGACTCAGAGCCTGGCATTTAACTCCATTTCTGAAGTGAACCACACAGCAGTGTTCTCATCCATTGATCACACTCTGCTTTAGAACAAGAAGCATGCTTTTGCTTTCTAGAGTCTCTAAGACAGCAGGAAACGTGAGTTTGCTGAGAACAAAAGAACGGTGTATCCTACACATAAGGACCCAATCCAGTCGAACTCTGCTTCTGAAACTGATACAAAGCACTGGTCCTCTAACTTCCAATGCTTGTCAGTTAAAATGAGAAACGTGTGAGCTCAGTGAACGATGTAGTTTGTTTGAGCAGAAAAGTGACTACCCTTACCTGAAACGAAGTCTTACTTTTAGGAAGACTCAGAGCCTGGGATTTAACTCCATTTCTGAAGGCAAACAGACAGCATAGTTCCCATCCATGGATCACACTCTGCTTTAGAGCGAGAAGTACTCTCTTGCTTTCTAGAGTCTCTAAGACAGCAGGAAACGTGAGTGTGCTGAGAACAAAAGAACGGTGTAACCTACACATACGGACCATATCTAGTCCAACTCTTCTTCTGAAACTGATACAAAGCACTGGTCCTCTAACATCCAATGCTTGTCAGTTAAGATGAGAAACGTGTGAGCATCTTGAAGGATGTAGTTCGTTTGAGCAGAAAACTGACTGCCCTTACCTGAAACGATGTCTTGCTTTTAGGAAGACTCAGAGCCTGGCATTTAACTCCATTTCTGAAGTGAACCACACAGCAGATTCTCATCCATTGATCACA
The DNA here is from genome assembly GCA_949786385.1 of Onychomys leucogaster. NCBI lineage: Eukaryota > Metazoa > Chordata > Mammalia > Rodentia > Cricetidae > Onychomys > Onychomys leucogaster. The sequence goes on from CATKUP010000084.1 coordinate 1,322,296, forward strand.
CTCTGCTTTAGAACAAGAAGCATGCTTTTGCTTTCTAGAGTCTCTAAGACAGCAGGAAACGTGAGTTTGCTGAGAACAAAAGAACGGTGTTTCCTACACATAAGGACCCAATCCAGTCGATCTCTGCTTCTGAAACTGATACAAAGCACTGGTCCTCTAACTTCCAATGCTTGTCATTTAAGATGAGAAACATGTGAGCTCAGTGTACGATGTAGTTTGTTTGAGCAGAAAAGTGACTGCCCTTACCTGAAACGAAGTCTTGCTTGTAGGAAGACTCAGAGCCTGGGATTTAACTCCATTTCTGAAGGCAAACAGACAGCATAGTTCCCATCCATGGATCACACTCTGCTTTAGAGCGAAAAGTACTCTCTTGCTTTCTAGAGTCTCTAAGACAGCAGGAAACGTGAGTGTGCTGAGAACAAAAGAACGGTGTAACCTACACATACGGACCATATCTAGTCCAACTCTTCTTCTGAAACTGATACAAAGCACTGGTCCTCTAACATCCAATGCTTGTCTGTTAAGATGAGAAACGTGTGAGCTTCATGAACGATGTAGTTCGTTTGAGCAGAAAAGTGACTGCCCTTACCTGAAACGAAGTCTTGCTTTTAGGAAGACTCAGAGCCTGGGATTTAACTCCATTTCTGAATTGAAATACACAGCATAGTTCTCATCCATTGATCACACTCTGCTTTAGAGCAAGAATCACACTCTTGCTTTCTAGAGTCTCTAAGACAGCAGGAAACGTGAGTTTGCTGAGAACAAAAGAACGGTGTTTCCTACACATACGGACTATATGTAGTCCAAATCTTCTTCTGAAACTGATAGAATGCACTGGTCCTCTAACATCCAATGCTTGTCAGTTAAGATGAGAAACGTGTGAGCTTTGTGAATGATGTAGTTCCTTTGAACTGAAAAGTGACTGCCCTTACCTGAAACGAAGTCTTGCTTGTAGTAAGACACAGAGCCTGGGATTTAACTCCATTTCTGAAGGGAAACACACAACATAGTTCTCATCCATGGATCACACTCTGCTTTAGAGCAAGAAGCACACTCTAGCTTTCTAGAGTCTCTAATACAGCAGGAAATCTGAGTGTGCCCAGGACAAAAGAACGGTGTTTCCTATACATATGGACCATATGTAGTCCAAATCTGCTTCGGGAACTGATACAAAGCACTGACCCTCTAACATCCAATGCTTGTCAGTTAAGATGAGAAACGTGTGAGCTTCGTGAACGATGTAGTTAGTTTGAGAAGAAAAATGACTGCACTTACCTGTATGGAAGTCTTGCTTGTAGGAAGACTCAGAGCCTGGGATTTAACTCCATTTCTGAAGTAAAACACACAGCAGTGTAATCATCCATTGATCACACTCTGTTTTAGAGTGAGAAGCACGCTCTTGCTACTAGTGTCTCTAAGGCAGCAGGAAACGTGAGTGTGCCCAGAACAAAAGATCGGTGTTTCCTACACATATGGACAATATGTAGTCCAAATCTGCTTCTGAAACTGATACAAAGCACTGACCCTCTAACATCCAATGCTTGTCAGTTAAGATGAGAAACGTGTGAGCTTCATGAACAATGTATTTCGTTTGAGCAGAAAAGAGACTGCCCTTACCTGAAACGAAGTCTTGCTTGTAGGAAGACTCAGAGCCTGGGATTTAACTCCATTTCTGAAGTGAAACACACAGCAGTGTTCTCATCCATTGATCACACTCTGCGTTAGAACAAGAAGCATACTCTTGCTTCCTAGAGTCTCTAAGACAGCAAGAAACGTGACTTTGCTGAAAACAAAAGAACAGTGTTTCCTACCCATACGGACCATATCTAGTCCAACTCTGCTTCTGAAACTGATACAAAGCACTGGTCCTCTAACATCCAATGCTTGTCTGTTTAGATGAGAAATGTGTGAGATCAGTGAATGATGTAGTTTGTTTGAGCAGAAAAGTGACTGCCCTTACCTGAAACGAAGTCTTGCTTGTAGGAATACATAGAGCCTGGGATTTAACTACTTTTCTGAAGGAAAACTCAAAGCATAGTTTTCATCCATGGATCACACTCTGCTTTAGAGCGAGAAGCACACTCTTGCTTTCTAGAGTCTCTAAGACAGCAGGAAATATGAGTGTGCCCAGAACAAAAGATCGGTGTTTCCTACACATATGGACCATATCTAGTCCAAATCTCCTTCTGCAACTGATAAAAAGCAATGACTCTCTAACTTCCAATGCTTGTCAGTTAAGATGAGAAACGTGTGAGCTTCGTGAACGATGAAGTTCCTTTGACCAGAAGACTGACTGCCCTTACCTGAAACGAAGTCTTGCTTGTAGGAAGACTCAGAGCCTGGGATTTAAGTCCATTTCTGAAGTGAAACACACAGCAGTGTTCTCATCCATTGATCACACTCTGCTTTAGAATAAGAAGCACGCTCATGCTTTCTAGAGTCTCTAAGACAGCAGAAAACGTGAGTTTGCTGAGAACAAAAAAACGGTGTTTCCTACACATATGGACTGTATCTAGTCCAACTCTGCTTCTGAAACTGATACAAAGCACTGGTCCTCTAACATCCAATTCTTGTCTGTTAAGATGAGAATGTGTGAGCTCGGTGAACGATGTAGTTCGTTTGAGCTGAAAAGTGACTGCCCTTACCTGAAACGAAGTCTTGCTTGTAGGAAGACATAGAGCCTGGGATTTAACTCCTTTTCTGAAGGGAAACACACAGCATAGTTTTCATCCACGGATCACACTCTGCTTTAGAGCGAGAAGCACGCTCTTGCTTTCTAAAGTCTCTAAGACAGCGGGAAACGTGAGTGTTCTGAGAACAAAATAACGGTGTTTCCTACACCTATGGACATAATATAGTCCAACTCTTCTTCTGAAATTGATACAAAGCACTGGTCCTCTAACATCCAATGCTTGTCAGTTAAGATGAGAAACGTGTGAGCATCGTGAAGGATGTAGTTCGTTTGAGCAGAAAACTGACTGCCCTTACCTGAAACGATGTCTTGCTTGTAGGAAGACTCAGAGCCTGGCATTTAACTCCATTTCTGAAGTGAACCACACAGCAGTGTTCTCATCCATTGATCACACTCTGCTTTAGAACAAGAAGCATGCTTTTGCTTTCTAGAGTCTCTAAGACAGCAGGAAACGTGAGTTTGCTGAGAACAAAAGAACGGTGTATCCTACACATAAGGACCCAATCCAGTCGAACTCTGCTTCTGAAACTGATACAAAGCACTGGTCCTCTAACTTCCAATGCTTGTCAGTTAAAATGAGAAACGTGTGAGCTCAGTGAACGATGTAGTTTGTTTGAGCAGAAAAGTGACTACCCTTACCTGAAACGAAGTCTTACTTGTAGGAAGACTCAGAGCCTGGGATTTAACTCCATTTCTGAAGGCAAACAGACAGCATAGTTCCCATCCATGGATCACACTCTGCTTTAGAGCGAGAAGTACTCTCTTGCTTTCTAGAGTCTCTAAGACAGCAGGAAACGTGAGTGTGCTGAGAACAAAAGAACGGTGTAACCTACACATACGGACCATATCTAGTCCAACTCTTCTTCTGAAACTGATACAAAGCACTGGTCCTCTAACATCCAATGCTTGTCAGTTAAGATGAGAAACGTGTGAGCATCTTGAAGGATGTAGTTCGTTTGAGCAGAAAACTGACTGCCCTTACCTGAAACGATGTCTTGCTTTTAGGAAGACTCAGAGCCTGGCATTTAACTCCATTTCTGAAGTGAACCACACAGCAGATTCTCATCCATTGATCACACTCTGCTTTAGAACAAGAAGCATGCTTTTGCTTTCTAGAGTCTCTAAGACAGCAGGAAACGTGAGTTTGCTGAGAACAAAAGAACGGTGTTTCCTACACATAAGGACCCAATCCAGTCGATCTCTGCTTCTGAAACTGATACAAAGCACTGGTCCTCTAACTTCCAATGCTTGTCATTTAAGATGAGAAACATGTGAGCTCAGTGTACGATGTAGTTTGTTTGAGCAGAAAAGTGACTGCCCTTACCTGAAACGAAGTCTTGCTTGTAGGAAGACTCAGAGCCTGGGATTTAACTCCATTTCTGAAGGCAAACAGACAGCATAGTTCCCATCCATGGATCACACTCTGCTTTAGAGCGAAAAGTACTCTCTTGCTTTCTAGAGTCTCTAAGACAGCAGGAAACGTGAGTGTGCTGAGAACAAAAGAACGGTGTAACCTACACATACGGACCATATCTAGTCCAACTCTTCTTCTGAAACTGATACAAAGCACTGGTCCTCTAACATCCAATGCTTGTCTGTTAAGATGAGAAACGTGTGAGCTTCATGAACGATGTAGTTCGTTTGAGCAGAAAAGTGACTGCCCTTACCTGAAACGAAGTCTTGCTTGTAGGAAGACTCAGAGCCTGGGATTTAACTCCATTTCTGAATTGAAATACACAGCATAGTTCTCATCCATTGATCACACTCTGCTTTAGAGCAAGAATCACACTCTTGCTTTCTAGAGTCTCTAAGACAGCAGGAAACGTGAGTTTGCTGAGAACAAAAGAACGGTGTTTCCTACACATACGGACTATATGTAGTCCAAATCTTCTTCTGAAACTGATAGAATGCACTGGTCCTCTAACATCCAATGCTTGTCAGTTAAGATGAGAAACGTGTGAGCTTTGTGAATGATGTAGTTCCTTTGAACTGAAAAGTGACTGCCCTTACCTGAAACGAAGTCTTGCTTGTAGTAAGACACAGAGCCTGGGATTTAACTCCATTTCTGAAGGGAAACACACAACATAGTTCTCATCCATGGATCACACTCTGCTTTAGAGCAAGAAGCACACTCTAGCTTTCTAGAGTCTCTAATACAGCAGGAAATCTGAGTGTGCCCAGGACAAAAGAACGGTGTTTCCTATACATATGGACCATATGTAGTCCAAATCTGCTTCGGGAACTGATACAAAGCACTGACCCTCTAACATCCAATGCTTGTCAGTTAAGATGAGAAACGTGTGAGCTTCGTGAACGATGTAGTTAGTTTGAGAAGAAAAATGACTGCACTTACCTGTATGGAAGTCTTGCTTGTAGGAAGACTCAGAGCCTGGGATTTAACTCCATTTCTGAAGTAAAACACACAGCAGTGTAATCATCCATTGATCACACTCTGTTTTAGAGTGAGAAGCACGCTCTTGCTACTAGAGTCTCTAAGGCAGCAGGAAACGTGAGTGTGCCCAGAACAAAAGATCGGTGTTTCCTACACATATGGACAATATGTAGTCCAAATCTGCTTCTGAAACTGATACAAAGCACTGACCCTCTAACATCCAATGCTTGTCAGTTAAGATGAGAAACGTGTGAGCTTCATGAACAATGTATTTCGTTTGAGCAGAAAAGAGACTGCCCTTACCTGAAACGAAGTCTTGCTTGTAGGAAGACTCAGAGCCTGGGATTTAACTCCATTTCTGAAGTGAAACACACAGCAGTGTTCTCATCCATTGATCACACTCTGCGTTAGAACAAGAAGCATACTCTTGCTTCCTAGAGTCTCTAAGACAGCAAGAAACGTGACTTTGCTGAAAACAAAAGAACAGTGTTTCCTACCCATACGGACCATATCTAGTCCAACTCTGCTTCTGAAACTGATACAAAGCACTGGTCCTCTAACATCCAATGCTTGTCTGTTTAGATGAGAAATGTGTGAGATCAGTGAACGATGTAGTTCGTTTGAGCTGAAAAGTGACTGCCCTTAACTGAAACAAAGTCTTGCTTGTAGGAAGACATAGAGCCTGGGATTTAACTACATTTATGAAGGGAAACACACAGCATAGTTTTCATCCATGGATCACACTCTGCTTTAGAGCGAGAAGCACGCTCTTGCTTTCTAGAGTCTCCAAGACAGCAGGAAACGTGAGTGTGCTGAGAACAAAAGAACGGTGTTTCCTACACATACGGACCATATCTAGTCCAACTCTTCTTCTGAAACTGATACAAAGCACTGGTCCTCTAACATCCAATGCTTGTCAATTAAGATGAGAAACGTGTGAGCTTCGTGTACGATGTAGTTCGTTTGAGCAGAAAAGTGACTGCCCTCACCTGAAACGAAGTCTTGCTTGTAGGAAGACTCAGAGCCTGGGATTTAACTCCATTTCTGAAGTGAAACACACAGCAGTGTTCTCCTCCATTGATCACACTCTGCTTTAGAACAAGAAGCACGCTCTTGCTTTCTAGAATCTCTAAGACAGCAGGAAACGTGAGTTTGCTGAGAACAAAAGAACGGTGTTTCCTACACATAAGGACCATATCTAGTCCAACTCTGCTTCTGAAACTGATACAAAGCACTGGTCCTCTAACATCCAATGCTTGTCTGTTTTGATGAGAAACGTGTGAGCTCCGTGAAAGATGTAGTTCTTTTGAGCTGAAAAGTGACTGCCTTTACCTGAAACGAAGTCTTGCCTGTAGGAAGACACAGAACCTGGGATTTAACTCCATTTCTGAAGGGAAACACACAGCATAGTTTTCATCCCTGGATCACACTATACTTTAGAGCAAGAATCACGCTCTGGCTTTCTAGATTCTCTAATACAGCAGGAAATCGGAGTGTGCCCAGAACAAAAGAACGGAGTTTCCTACACATACGGACTATATGTAGTCCAAATCTTCTTCTGAAACTGATACAATGCACTGGTCCTCTAACATCCAATGCTTGTCAGTTAAGATGAGAAACGTGTGAGCTTCGTGAACGATGTAGTTCGTTTGAGCAGAAAAGTGACTGCCCTTACCTGAAACGAAGTCTTGCTTGTAGGGAGATTCAAAGCATGGGATTTTACTCCATGTCTGAAGGGAAACACACAGCATAGTTTTCATCCATGGATCACACTCTGCTTTAGAGCGAGAAACACACTCTTGCTTTCTAGAGTCTGATAGACAGCAGGAAAGCTGAGTGTTCCCAGAACAAAAGAACGGTGTTACCTACACATATGGACCATATCTAGTCCAAATCTGCTTCTGAAACTGATAAAAAGGCCTGACCCTCTAACATCCAAAGCTTGTCAGTTAAGATGAGAAACGTGTGAGCTCAGTGAACGATGTAGTTCGTTTGAGCTGAAGAGTGACTGCCCTTACCTGAAACGAAGTCTTGCCTGTAGGAAGACACAGAGCCTGGGATTTTACTCCATTTCTGAAGGGAAACATACAGCATAGTTCTCATTCATGGATCACACTCTGCTTTAGAGCAAGAAGCACGCTCCTGCTTTCTAGAGTCTCTAATACAGAAGGAAATCTGATTGTGCCCAGAACAAAAGAACGGTGTTTCCTACATACTGATTATATGTAGTCCAAATCTTCTTCTGAAACTGATACAATGCACTGGTCCTCTAACATCCAATGCTTGTCAGTTAAGATGAGAAACGTGTGAGCTACATGAACGATGTAGTTCTTTGAGCAGAAAAGTGACTGCCCTTACCTTAAACGAAGTCATGCTTGTAGGGAGACTCAGAGCATGGGATTTAACTCCATTTCTGAAGTGAAACACACTGCATTGTCTAATCCATTGATAACACTCTGCTTTAGAACAAGAAGCACGCTCTTGCTTTCTAGATTCTCTAAGACAGCAGGAAACGTGTGTGTGCTGAGAACAAAAGAACTGTGTTTCCTACACATACGTACCATATCTAGTCCAAATCTGCTTCTTAAACTTATACAAAGCACTGGTCCTCTAACATCCAATGCTTGTCAGTTAAGATGAGAAACATGTGAGCTCCATGAAAGATGTAGTTCGTTTGAGCTGAAAAGTGACTGCCCTTTCCTGAAACGAAGTCTTGCTTGTATTGAAGACTCAGAGCCTGGGATTTACCTCCATTTCTGAAGGGAAACACACAGCAGAGTTCTCATCCATGGATCACACTCTGCTTTAGAGCGAGAAGCACGCTCTTGCTTTCTAGAGTCTCTAAGACAGCAGGTAACGTGAGTGTGCTGAGAACAAAAGAACGGTGTTTCCTACACATATGGACATAATATAGTCCAACTCTTCTTCTGAAATTGATACAAAGCACTGGTCCTCTAACATCCAATGCTTGTTAGTTAAGATGAGAAACGTGTGAGCATCGTGAAGGATGTAGTTCGTTTGAGCAGAAAACTGACTGCCCTTACCTGAAACGATGTCTTGCTTGTAGGAAGACTCAGAGCCTGGCATTTAACTCCATTTCTGAAGTGAACCACACAGCAGTGTTCTCATCCATTGATCACACTCTGCTTTAGAACAAGAAGCATGCTTTTGCTTTCTAGAGTCTCTAAGACAGCAGGAAACGTGAGTTTGCTGAGAACAAAAGAACGGTGTTTCCTACACATAAGGACCCAATCCAGTCGAACTCTGCTTCTGAAACTGATACAAAGCACTGGTCCTCTAACTTCCAATGCTTGTCAGTTAAAATGAGAAACGTGTGAGCTCAGTGAACGATGTAGTTTGTTTGAGCAGAAAAGTGACTGCCCTTACCTGAAACGAAGTCTTGCTTGTAGGAAGATTCAGAGCCTGGGATTTAACTCCATTTCTGAAGGCAAACAGACAGCATAGTTCCCATCCATGGATCACACTCTGCTTTAGAGCGAGAAGTACTCTCTTGCTTTCTAGAGTCTCTAAGACAGCAGGAAACGTGAGTGTGCTGAGAACAAAAGAACGGAGTAACCTACACATACGGACCATATCTAGTCCAACTCTTCTTCTGAAACTGATACAAAGCACTGGTCCTCTAACATCCAATGCTTGTCTGTTAAGATGAGAAACGTGTGAGCTTCATGAACGATGTAGTTCGTTTGAGCAGAAAAGTGACTGCCCTTACCTGAAACGAAGTCTTGCTTGTAGGAAGACTCAGAGCCTGGGATTTAACTGCATTTCTGAATTGAAATACACAGCATAGTTCTCATCCATTGATCACACTCTGCTTTAGAGCAAGAATCACACTCTTGCTTTCTAGAGTCTCTAAGACAGCAGGAAACGTGAGTTTGCTTAGAACAAAAGAACGGTGTTTCCTACACATACGGACTATATGTAGTCCAAATCTTCTTCTGAAACTGATAGAATGCACTGGTCCTCTAACATCCAATGCTTGTCAGTTAAGATGAGAAACGTGTGAGCTTTGTGAATGATGTAGTTCCTTTGAACTGAAAAGTGACTGCCCTTACCTGAAACGAAGTCTTGCTTGTAGTAAGACACAGAGCCTGGGATTTAACTCCATTTCTGAAGGGAAACACACAACATAGTTCTCATCCATGGATCACACTCTGCTTTAGAGCAAGAAGCACACTCTAGCTTTCTAGAGTCTCTAATACAGCAGGAAATCTTAGTGTGCCTAGGACAAAGAACGGTGTTTCCTATACATATGGACCATATGTAGTCCAAATCTGCTTCGGAAACTGATACAAAGCACTGACCCTCTAACATCCAATGCTTGTCAGTTAAGATGAGAAACGTGTGAGCTTCGTGAACGATGTAGTTAGTTTGAGAAGAAAAATGACTGCACTTACCTGAATGGAAGTCTTGCTTGTAGGAAGACTCAGAGCCTGGGATTTAACTCCATTTCTGAAGTAAAACACACAGCAGTGTAATCATCCATTGATCACACTCTGTTTTAGAGTGAGAAGCACGCTCTTGCTACTAGAGTCTCTAAGGCAGCAGGAAACGTGAGTGTGCCCAGAACAAAAGATCGGTGTTTCCTACACATATGGACAATATGTAGTCCAAATCTGCTTCTGAAACAGATACAAAGCACTGACCCTCTAACATCCAATGCTTGTCAGTTAAGATGAGAAACGTGTGAGCTTCATGAACAATGTATTTCGTTTGAGCAGAAAACAGACTGCCCTTACCTGAAACGAAGTCTTGCTTGTAGGAAGACTCAGAGCCTGGGATTTAACTCCATTTCTGAAGTGAAACACACAGCAGGGTTCTCATCCATTGATCACACTCTGCGTTAGAACAAGAAGCATACTCTTGCTTCCTAGAGTCTCTAAGACAGCAAGAAACGTGACTTTGCTGAAAACAAAAGAACAGTGTTTCCCACCCATACGGACCATATCTAGTCCAACTCTGCTTCTGAAACTGATACAAAGCACTGGTCCTCTAACATCCAATGCTTGTCTGTTTAGATGAGAAACATGTGAGCTCCGTGAAAGATGTAGTTCGTTTGAGCTGAAAAGTGACTGCCCTTAACTGAAACGAAGTCTTGCTTGTAGGAAGACATAGAGGCTGGGATTTAACTACATTTATGAAGGGAAACACACAGCATAGTTTTCATCCATGGATCACACTCTGCTTTAGAGCGAGAAGCACGCTCTTGCTTTCTAGAGTCTCCAAGACAGCAGGAAACGTGAGTGTGCTGAGAACAAAAGAACGGTGTATCCTGCACATACAGACCATACCTAGTCCAACTCTTCTTCTGAAACTGATACAAAGCACTGGTTCTCTAACATCCAATGCTTGTCAGTTAAGATGAGAAACGTGTGAGCTTCGTGAACTTTGTAGTTCGTTTGTGCAGAAAAGTGACTGCCCTTACCTGAAACGAAGTCTTGCTTGTATTGAAGACTCAGAGCCTGGGATTTACCTCCACTTCTGAAGGGAAACACACAGCAGAGTTCTCATCCATGGATCACACTCTGCTTTAGAGCGAGAAGCACGCTCTTGCTTTCTAGATTCTCTAAGACAGCAGGTAACGTGAGTGTGCTGAGAACAAAAGAACGGTGTTTCCTACACATATGGACATAATATAGTCCAACTCTTCTTCTGAAATTGATACAAAGCACTGGTCCTCTAACATCCAATGCTTGTTAGTTAAGATGAGAAACGTGTGAGCATCGTGAAGGATGTAGTTCGTTTGAGCAGAAAACTGACTGCCCTTACCTGAAACGATGTCTTGCTTGTAGGAAGACTCAGAGCCTGGCATTTAACTCCATTTCTGAAGTGAACCACACAGCAGTGTTCTCATCCATTGATCACACTCTGCTTTAGAACAAGAAGCATGCTTTTGCTTTCTAGAGTCTCTAAGACAGCAGGAAACGTGAGTTTGCTGAGAACAAAAGAACGGTGTTTCCTACACATAAGGACCCAATCCAGTCGAACTCTGCTTCTGAAACTGATACAAAGCACTGGTCCTCTAACTTCCAATGCTTGTCAGTTAAAATGAGAAACGTGTGAGCTCAGTGAACGATGTAGTTTGTTTGAGCAGAAAAGTGACTGCCCTTACCTGAAACGAAGTCTTGCTTGTAGGAAGATTCAGAGCCTGGGATTTAACTCCATTTCTGAAGGCAAACAGACAGCATAGTTCCCATCCATGGATCACACTCTGCTTTAATGCGAGAAGTACTCTCTTGCTTTCTAGAGTCTCTAAGACAGCAGGAAACGTGAGTGTGCTGAGAACAAAAGAACGGTGTAACCTACACATACGGACCATATCTAGTCCAACTCTTCTTCTGAAACTGATACAAAGCACTGGTCCTCTAACATCCAATGCTTGTCTGTTAAGATGAGAAACTTGTGAGCTTCATGAACGATGTAGTTCGTTTGAGCAGAAAAGTGACTGCCCTTACCTGAAACGAAGTCTTGCTTGTAGGAAGACTCAGAGCCTGGGATTTAACTGCATTTCTGAATTGAAATACACAGCATAGTTCTCATCCATGGATCACACTCTGCTTTAGAGCAAGAATCACACTCTTGCTTTCTAGAGACTCTAAGACAGCAGGAAACGTGAGTTTGCTTAGAACAAAAGAACGGTGTTTCCTAAACATACGGACTATATGTAGTCCAAATCTTCTTCTGAAACTGATAGAATGCACTGGTCCTCTAACATCCAATGCTTGTCAGTTAAGATGAGAAACGTGTGAGCTTTGTGAATGATGTAGTTCCTTTGAACTGAAAAGTGACTGCCCTTACCTGAAAAGAAGTCCTGCTTGTAGTAAGACACAGAGCCTGGGATTTAACTCCATTTCTGAAGGGAAACACACAACATAGTTCTCATCCATGGATCACACTCTGCTTTAGAGCAAGAAGCACACTCTAGCTTTCTAGAGTCTCTAATACAGCAGGAAATCTGAGTGTGCCCAGGACAAAAGAACGGTGTTTCCTATACATATGGACCATATATAGTCCAAATCTGCTTCTGAAACTGATACAAAGCACTGACCCTCTAACATCCAATGCTTGTCAGTTAAGATGAGAAACGTGTGAGCTTCGTGAACGATGTAGTTAGTTTGAGAAGAAAAATGACTGCCCTTACCTGAATGGAAGTCTTGCTTGTAGGAAGACTCAGAGCCTGGGATTTAACTCCATTTCTGAAGTAAAACACACAGCAGTGTAATCATCCATTGATCACACTCTGTTTTAGAGTGAGAAGCACGCTCTTGCTACTAGAGTCTCTAAGGCAGCAGGAAACGTGAGTGTGCCCAGAACAAAAGATCGGTGTTTCCTACACATATGGACAATATGTAGTCCAAATCTGCTTCTGAAACAGATACAAAGCACTGACCCTCTAACATCCAATGCTTGTCAGTTAAGATGAGAAACGTGTGAGCTTCATGAACAATGTATTTCGTTTGAGCAGAAAACAGACTGCCCTTACCTGAAACGAAGTCTTGCTTGTAGGAAGACTCAGAGCCTGGGATTTAACTCCATTTCTGAAGTGAAACACACAGCAGGGTTCTCATCCATTGATCACACTCTGCGTTAGAACAAGAAGCATACTCTTGCTTCCTAGAGTCTCTAAGACAGCAAGAAACGTGACTTTGCTGAAAACAAAAGAACAGTGTTTCCCACCCATACGGACCATATCTAGTCCAACTCTGCTTCTGAAACTGATACAAAGCACTGGTCCTCTAACATCCAATGCTTGTCTGTTTAGATGAGAAACATGTGAGCTCCGTGAAAGATGTAGTTCGTTTGAGCTGAAAAGTGACTGCCCTTAACTGAAACGAAGTCTTGCTTGTAGGAAGACATAGAGGCTGGGATTTAACTACATTTATGAAGGGAAACACACAGCATAGTTTTCATCCATGGATCACACTCTGCTTTAGAGCGAGAAGCACGCTCTTGCTTTCTAGAGTCTCCAAGACAGCAGGAAACGTGAGTGTGCTGAGAACAAAAGAACGGTGTATCCTGCACATACAGACCATACCTAGTCCAACTCTTCTTCTGAAACTGATACAAAGCACTGGTTCTCTAACATCCAATGCTTGTCAGTTAAGATGAGAAACGTGTGAGCTTCGTGAACTTTGTAGTTCGTTTGTGCAGAAAAGTGACTGCCCTTACCTGAAACGAAGTCTTGCTTGTATTGAAGACTCAGAGCCTGGGATTTACCTCCACTTCTGAAGGGAAACACACAGCAGAGTTCTCATCCATGGATCACACTCTGCTTTAGAGCGAGAAGCACGCTCTTGCTTTCTAGATTCTCTAAGACAGCAGGTAACGTGAGTGTGCTGAGAACAAAAGAACGGTGTTTCCTACACATATGGACATAATATAGTCCAACTCTTCTTCTGAAATTGATACAAAGCACTGGTCCTCTAACATCCAATGCTTGTTAGTTAAGATGAGAAACGTGTGAGCATCGTGAAGGATGTAGTTCGTTTGAGCAGAAAACTGACTGCCCTTACCTGAAACGATGTCTTGCTTGTAGGAAGACTCAGAGCCTGGCATTTAACTCCATTTCTGAAGTGAACCACACAGCAGTGTTCTCATCCATTGATCACACTCTGCTTTAGAACAAGAAGCATGCTTTTGCTTTCTAGAGTCTCTAAGACAGCAGGAAACGTGAGTTTGCTGAGAACAAAAGAACGGTGTTTCCTACACATAAGGACCCAATCCAGTCGAACTCTGCTTCTGAAACTGATACAAAGCACTGGTCCTCTAACTTCCAATGCTTGTCAGTTAAAATGAGAAACGTGTGAGCTCAGTGAACGATGTAGTTTGTTTGAGCAGAAAAGTGACTGCCCTTACCTGAAACGAAGTCTTGCTTGTAGGAAGATTCAGAGCCTGGGATTTAACTCCATTTCTGAAGGCAAACAGACAGCATAGTTCCCATCCATGGATCACACTCTGCTTTAATGCGAGAAGTACTCTCTTGCTTTCTAGAGTCTCTAAGACAGCAGGAAACGTGAGTGTGCTGAGAACAAAAGAACGGTGTAACCTACACATACGGACCATATCTAGTCCAACTCTTCTTCTGAAACTGATACAAAGCACTGGTCCTCTAACATCCAATGCTTGTCTGTTAAGATGAGAAACTTGTGAGCTTCATGAACGATGTAGTTCGTTTGAGCAGAAAAGTGACTGCCCTTACCTGAAACGAAGTCTTGCTTGTAGGAAGACTCAGAGCCTGGGATTTAACTGCATTTCTGAATTGAAATACACAGCATAGTTCTCATCCATGGATCACACTCTGCTTTAGAGCAAGAATCACACTCTTGCTTTCTAGAGACTCTAAGACAGCAGGAAACGTGAGTTTGCTTAGAACAAAAGAACGGTGTTTCCTAAACATACGGACTATATGTAGTCCAAATCTTCTTCTGAAACTGATAGAATGCACTGGTCCTCTAACATCCAATGCTTGTCAGTTAAGATGAGAAACGTGTGAGCTTTGTGAATGATGTAGTTCCTTTGAACTGAAAAGTGACTGCCCTTACCTGAAAAGAAGTCCTGCTTGTAGTAAGACACAGAGCCTGGGATTTAACTCCATTTCTGAAGGGAAACACACAACATAGTTCTCATCCATGGATCACACTCTGCTTTAGAGCAAGAAGCACACTCTAGCTTTCTAGAGTCTCTAATACAGCAGGAAATCTGAGTGTGCCCAGGACAAAAGAACGGTGTTTCCTATACATATGGACCATATATAGTCCAAATCTGCTTCTGAAACTGATACAAAGCACTGACCCTCTAACATCCAATGCTTGTCAGTTAAGATGAGAAACGTGTGAGCTTCGTGAACGATGTAGTTAGTTTGAGAAGAAAAATGACTGCCCTTACCTGAATGGAAGTCTTGCTTGTAGGAAGACTCAGAGCCTGGGATTTAACTCCATTTCTGAAGTAAAACACACAGCAGTGTAATCATCCATTGATCACACTCTGTTATAGAGTGAGAAGCACGCTCTTGCTACTAGAGTCTCTAAGGCAGCAGGAAACGTGAGTGTGCCCAGAACAAAAGATCGGTGTTTCCTACACATATGGACAATATGTAGTCCAAGTCTGCTTCTGAAACTGATACAAAGCACTGACCCTCTAACATCCAATGCTTGTCAGTTAAGATGAGAAACGTGTGAGCTTCATGAACAATGTATTTCGTTTGAGCAGAAAACAGACTGCCCTTACCTGAAATGAAGTCTTGCTTGTAGGAAGACTCAGAGCCTGGGATTTAACTCCATTTCTGAAGTGAAACACACAGCAGGGTTCTTATCCATTGATCACACTCTGTGTTAGAACAAGAAGCATACTCTTGCTTCCTAGAGTCTCTAAAACAGCAAGAAACGTGACTTTGCTGAAAACAAAAGAACAGTGTTTCCTACCCATACGGACCATATCTAGTCCAACTCTGCTTCTGAAACTGATACAAAGCACTGGTCCTCTAACATCCAATGCTTGTCTGTTTAGATGAGAAACATGTGAGCTCTGTGAAAGATGTAGTTCGTTTGAGCTGAAAAGTGACTGCCCCTAACTGAAACGAAGTCTTGCTTGTAGGAAGACATAGAGCCTGGGATTTAACTACATTTATGAAGGGAAACACACAGCATAGTTTTCATCCATGGATCACACTCTGCTTTAGAGCGAGAAGCACGCTCTTGCTTTCTAGAGTCTCCAAGACAGCAAGAAACGTGAGTGTGCTGAGAACAAAAGAACGGTGTTTCCTGCACATACAGATCATACCTAGTCCAACTCTTCTTCTGAAACTGATACAAAGCACTGGTTCTCTAACATCCAATGCTTGTCAGTTAAGATGAGAAACGTGTGAGCTTCGTGAACTTTGTAGTTCGTTTGTGCAGAAAAGTGACTGCCCTTACCTGAAACGAAGTCTTGCTTGTAGGAAGACGCAGAGCCTGGGATTTACCTCCATTTCTGAAGTGAAACACACAGCATAGTTCTAATCCACGGATCACACTCTGCTTTAGAGCGAGAAGCACGCTCTTGCTTTCTAGAGTCTCTAAGAAAGCAGGAAACGTGAGTGTGCTGAGAAAAAAAGAACGGTGTTTCCTACACATACGGACCATATCTAGTCTAACTCTTCTTCTGAAACTGATAAAAAGCACTGGTCCTCTAACATCCAATGCTTGTCAATTAAGATGAGAAACGTGTGAGCTTCCTGTACGATGTAGTTCGTTTGAGCAGAAAACTGACTGCCCTTACCTGAAACGAAGTCTTGCTTGTAGGAAGACTCAGAGCCTGGGATTTAACTCCATTTCTGATGTGAAACACACAGCAGTGTAATCATCCATTGATGACACTCTGCTTTAGAAGAAGAAGCACGCTCTTGCTTTCTAGAGTCTCTAAGACAGCAGGAAACGTCAGTGTGCTGAGAACAAAAGAACGGTGTTTCCTACACATACGGACATTATATAGTCAAACTCTGCTTCTGAAACTGATACAAAGCACTGGTCCTCTAAAATCCAATGCTTGTCTGTTAAGATGAGAAACGTGTGAGCTTCGTGAATGATGTAGTTCGATTGAGCTGAAGAGTGACTGCCCTTACCTGAAACGAAGTCTTGCCTGTAGGAAGACACAGAGCCTGGGATTTAACTCCATTTCTGAAGGGAAACATACAGCATAGTTCTCATTCATGGATCACACTCTGCTTTAGAGCAAGAAGCACGCTCTTGCTTTCTAGAGTCTCTAATACAGAAGGAAATCTGATTGTGCCCAGAACAAAAGAACGGTGTTTCCTACACATACTGATTATATGTAGTCCAAATCTTCTTCTGAAACTGATACAATGCACTGGTTCTCTAACATCCAATGCTTGTCAGTTAAGATGAGAAACGTGTGAGCTACATGAACGATGTAGTTCTTTGAGCAGAGAAGTGACTGCCCTTACCTTAAACGAAGTCATGCTTGTAGGGAGACTCAGAGCATGGGATTTAACTCCATTTCTGAAGTGAAACACACCGCATTGTCTAATCCATTGATAACACTCTGCTTTAGAACAAGAAGCACGCTCTTTCTTTCTAGATTCTCTAAGACAGCAGGAAACGTGTGTGTGCTGAGAACAAAAGAACTGTGTTTCCTACACATACGGACCATATCTAGTCCAAATCTGCTTCTTAAACTTATACAAAGCACTGGTCCTCTAACATCCAATGCTTGTCAGTTAAGATGAGAAACGTGTGAGCTCCATGAAAGATGTAGTTCCTTTGAGCTGAAAAGTGACTGCCCTTACCTGAAACGAAGTCTTGCTTGTATTGAAGACTCAGAGCCTGGGATTTACCTCCATTTCTGAAGGGAAACACACAGCAGAGTTCTAATCCATCGATCACACTCTGCTTTAGAGCAAGAAGCACGCTCTTGCTTTCTAGAGTCTCTAATACAGAAGGAAATCTGAGTGTGCCCAGACCAAAAGAAAGGTGTTTCCTACACATACTGATTTTATGTAGTCCAAATCTTCTTCTGATACTGATACAATGCACTGGTCCTCTAACATCCAATGCTTGTCTGTTAAGATGAAAAACGTGTGAGCACAGTGAACGATGTAGTTCGTTTGAGCTGAAAAGTGACTGCTCTTACCTAAAACGAAGTCTTGCTTGTAGGAAGACACAGAGCCTGGGATTTAACTCCATTTCTGAAGGGAAACACACAGCATAGTTCTCATCCATGGATCACACTCTGCTTTAGAACAAGAAGCACGCTCTTGCTTTCTAGATTCTCTAAGACAGCAGGAAACGTGTGTGTGCTGAGAACAAAAGAACTGTGTTTCCTACACATACGGACTATATCTAGTCCAAATCTGCTTCTTAAACTTATACAAAGCACTGGTCCTCTAACTTCCAATGCTTGTCAATTAAGATGAGAAACGTGTGAGCTTCGTGAAGGATGTAGTTCGTTTGAGCAGAAAACTGACTGCCCTTACCTGAAACGAAGTCTTGCTTGTAGGAAGACTCAGAGCCTAAGATTTAACTCCATTTCTGAAGTGAAACACACAGCAGTGTTCTCATCCATTGATCACACTCTGCTTTAGAACAAGAAGCACGCTCTTGCTTTCTAGAGTCTCTAAGACAGCAAGAAACGTGAGTTTGCTGAGAACAAAAGAACGGTATTTCCTACACATACGGACCATATCTAGTCCAACTCTGCTTCTGAAACTGATACAAAGCACTGGTCCTCTAACATCCAATGCTTGTCTGTTAAGATGAGAAACGTGTGAGCTCCGTGAAAGATGTAGTTCTTTTGAGCTGAATAGTGACTGCCTTTACCTGAAACGAAGTCTTGCCTGTAGGAAGACACAGAACCTGGGATTTAACTCCATTTCTGAAGGGAAACACACAGCATAGTTTTCATCCCTGGATCACACTATACTTTCGAGCAAGAATCACGCTCTGGCTTTCTAGATTCTCTAATACAGCAGGAAATCGGAGTGTGCCCAGAACAAAAGAACGGAGTTTCCTACACATACGGACTATATGTAGTCCAAATCTTCTTCTGAAACTGATACAATGCACTGGTCCTCTAACATCCAATGCTTGTCAGTTAAGATGAGAAATGTGTGAGCTTCGTGAACGATGTAGTTAGTTGAGAAGAAAAATGACTGCCCTTACCTGAATGGAAGTCTTGCTTGTAGGAAGACTCAGAGCCTGGGATTTAACTCCATTTCTGAAGTAAAACACACAGCAGTGTAATCATCCATTGATCACACTCTGTTATAGAGTGAGAAGCACGCTCTTGCTACTAGAGTCTCTAAGGCAGCAGGAAACGTGAGTGTGCCCAGAACAAAAGATCGGTGTTTCCTACACATATGGACAATATGTAGTCCAAATCTGCTTCTGAAACTGATACAAAGCACTGACCCTCTAACATCCAATGCTTGTCATTTAAGATGAGAAACGTGTGAGCTTCATGAACAATGTATTTTGTTTGAGCAGAAAACAGACTGCCCTTACCTGAAATGAAGTCTTGCTTTTAGGAAGACTCAGAGCCTGGGATTTAACTCCATTTCTGAAGTGAAACACACAGCAGGGTTCTCATCCATTGATCACACTCTGCGTTAGAACAAGAAGCATACTCTTGCTTCCTAGAGTTTCTAAGACAGCAAGAAACGTGACTTTGCTGAAAACAAAAGAACAGTGTTTCCTACCCATACGGACCATATCTAGTCCAACTCTGCTTCTGAAACTGATACAAAGCACTGGTCCTCTAACATCCAATGCTTGTCTGTTTAGATGAGAAACATGTGAGCTCTGTGAAAGATGTAGTTCGTTTGAGCTGAAAAGTGACTGCCCCTAACTGAAACGAAGTCTTGCTTGTAGGAAGACATAGAGCCTGGGATTTAACTACATTTATGAAGGGAAACACACAGCATAGTTTTCATCCATGGATCACACTCTGCTTTAGAGCGAGAAGCACGCTCTTGCTTTCTAGAGTCTCTCAGACAGCAGGAAAGCTGAGTGTTCCCAGAACAAAAGAACGGTGTTACCTACACATATGGACCATATCTAGTCCAAATCTGCTTCTGAAACTGATAAAAAGGACTGACCCTCTAACATCCAAAGCTTGTCAGTTAAGATGAGAAACGTGTGAGCTCAGTGAACGATGTAGTTCATTTGAGCTGAAGAGTGACTCCCCTTACCTGAAACGAAGTCTTGCCTGTAGGAAGACACAGAGCATGGGATTAACTCCATTTCTGAAGTGAAACACACCGCATTGTCTAATCCATTGATAACACTCTGCTTTAGAACAAGAAGCACGCTCTTGCTTTCTAGAGTCTCTAAGACAGCAGGAAACGTGTGTGTGCTGAGAACAAAATAACTGTGTTTCCTACACATACGGACCATATCTAGTCCAAATCTGCTTCTTAAACTTATACAAAGCACTGGTCCTCTAACATCCAATGCTTGTCAGTTAAGATGAGAAACGTGTGAGCTCCATGAAAGATGTAGTTCGTTTGAGCTGAAAAGTGACTGCCCTTACCTGAAACGAAGTCTTGCTTGTATTGAAGACTCAGAGCCTGGGATTTACCTCCATTTCTGAAGGGAAACACACAGCAGAGTTCTCATCCATGGATCACACTCTGCTTTAGAGTGAAAAGCACGCTCTTGCTTTCTAGAATCTCTAAGACAGCAGGAAATCTGAGTGTGCCCAGAACAAAAGAAGGGTGTTTCCTACACATATGGACCATATGTAGTCCACATCTTCTTCTGAAACTGATACAATGCACTGGTCCTAACATCCAATGCTTGTCAGTTAAGATGAGAAACGTGTGAGCTCAGTGAACGATGTAGTTCGTTTGAGCAGAAAAGTGACTGCCCTTACCTGAAACGAAGTCTTGCTTGTAGGAAGACTCAGAGCCTGGGATTTAACTCCATTTCTGAAGGCCACCACACAGCATAGTTCTCATCCATGGATCATACTCTGCTTTAGAGCGAGAAGCACGCTCTTGCTTTCTAGAGTCTCTAAGAGAGCAGGAAACGTGAGTGTGCTGAGAACAAAAGTACGGTGTTTCCTACTCATACGGTCCATATCTAGTCTAACTCTTCTTCTGAAACTGATACAAAGCACTGGTCCTCTAACATCCAATCCTTGTCAATTAAGATGAGAAACGTGTGAGGTTCGTGAACGATGTAGTTCGTTTGAGCAGAAAAGTGACTGCCCTTACCTGAATGGAAGTCTTGCTTGTAGGAAGACTCAGAGCCTGGGATTTACCTCCATTTCTGAAGTAAAACACACAGCAGTGTCATCATCCATTGATCACACTCTGCTTTAGAACAAGACGCACGCTCTTGCTTTCTAGAGTCTCCAAGACAGCAAGAAACGTGAGTGTGCTGAGAACAAAAGAACGGTGTTTCCTGCACATACAGATCATACCTAGTCCAACTCTTCTTCTGAAACTGATACAAAGCACTGGTTCTCTAACATCCAATGCTTGTCAGTTAAGATGAGAAACGTGTGAGCTTCGTGAACTTTGTAGTTCGTTTGTGCAGAAAAGTGACTGCCCTTACCTGAAACGAAGTCTTGCTTGTAGGAAGACTCAGAGCCTGGGATTTACCTCCATTTCTGAAGTGAAACACACAGCATAGTTCTCATCCACGGATCACACTCTGCTTTAGAGCGAGAAGCACGCTCTTGCTTTCTAGAGTCTCTAAGAAAGCAGGAAACGTGAGTGTGCTGAGAAAAAAAGAACGGTGTTTCCTACACATACGGACCATATCTAGTCCAACTCTTCTTCTGAAACTGATACAAAGCACTGGTCCTCTAACATCCAATGCTTGTCAATTAAGATGAGAAACGTGTGAGCTTCCTGTACGATGTAGTTCGTTTGAGCAGAAAACTGACTGCCCTTACCTGAAACGAAGTCTTGCTTGTAGGAAGACTCAGAGCCTGGGATTTAACTCCATTTCTGATGTGAAACACACAGCAGTTTAATCATCCATTGATGACACTCTGCTTTAGAAGAAGAAGCACGCTCTTGCTTTCTAGAGTCTCTAAGACAGCAGGAAACGTCAGTGTGCTGAGAACAAAAGAACGGTGTTTCCTACACATACGGACATTATATAGTCCAACTCTGCTTCTGAAACTGATACAAAGCACTGGTCCTCTAAAATCCAATGCTTGTCTGTTAAGATGAGAAACGTGTGAGCTTCGTGAATGATGTAGTACGTTTGAGCAGAAAAGTGACTGCCCTTACCTGAATTGAAGTCTTGCTTGTAGGAAGACTCAGAGCCTGGGATTTAACTCCATTTCTGAAGGGAAACTTACAGCATACTTCTCATTCATGGATCACACTCTGCTTTACAGCAAGAAGCACACTCTTGCTTTCTAGAGTCTCTAATACAGAAGGAAATCTGATTGTGCCCAGAACAAAAGAACGGTGTTTCCTACACATACTGATTATATGTAGTCCAATTCTTCTTCTGAAACTGATACAATGCACTGGGCCTCTAACATCCAATGCTTGTCAGTTAAGATGAGAAACGTGTGAGCTTCGTGAACGATGTAGTTAGTTGAGAAGAAAAATGACTGCCCTTACCTGAATGGAAGTCTTGCTTGTAGGAAGACTCAGAGCCTGGGATTTAACTCCATTTCTGAAGTAAAACACACAGCAGTGTAATCATCCATTGATCACTCTCTGTTATAGAGTGAGAAGCACGCTCTTGCTTTCTAGAGTCTCTAAGGCAGCAGGAAACGTGAGTGTGCCCAGAACAAAAGATCGGTGTTTCCTACACATATGGACAATATGTAGTCCAAATCTGCTTCTGAAACTGATACAAAGCACTGACCCTCTAACATCCAATGCTTGTCATTTAAGATGAGAAACGTGTGAGCTTCATGAACAATGTATTTTGTTTGAGCAGAAAACAGACTGCCCTTACCTGAAATGAAGTCTTGCTTGTAGGAAGACTCAGAGCCTGGGATTTAACTCCATTTCTGAAGTGAAACACACAGCAGGGTTCTCATCCATTGATCACACTCTGCGTTAGAACAAGAAGCATACTCTTGCTTCCTAGAGTCTCTAAGACAGCAAGAAACGTGATTTTGCTGAAAACAAAAGAACAGTGTTTCCTACCCATACGGACCATATCTAGTCCAACTCTGCTTCTGAAACTGATACAAAGCACTGGTCCTCTAACATCCAATGCTTGTCTGTTTAGATGAGAAACATGTGAGCTCTGTGAAAGATGTAGTTCGTTTGAGCTGAAAAGTGACTGCCCCTAACTGAAACGAAGTCTTGCTTGTAGGAAGACATAGAGCCTGGGATTTAACTACATTTATGAAGGGAAACACACAGCATAGTTTTCATCCATGGATCACACTCTGCTTTAGAGCGAGAAGCACGCTCTTGCTTTCTAGAGTCTCCAAGACAGCAAGAAACGTGAGTGTGCTGAGAACAAAAGAACGGTGTTTCCTGCACATACAGATCATACCTAGTCCAACTCTTCTTCTGAAACTGATACAAAGCACTGGTTCTCTAACATCCAATGCTTGTCAGTTAAGATGAGAAACGTGTGAGCTTCGTGAACTTTGTAGTTCGTTTGTGCAGAAAAGTGACTGCCCTTACCTGAAACGAAGTCTTGCTTGTAGGAAGACTCAGAGCCTGGGATTTACCTCCATTTCTGAAGTGAAACACACAGCATAGTTCTCATCCACGGATCACACTCTGCTTTAGAGCGAGAAGCACGCTCTTGCTTTCTAGAGTCTCTAAGAAAGCAGGAAACGTGAGTGTGCTGAGAAAAAAAGAACGGTGTTTCCTACACATACGGACCATATCTAGTCCAACTCTTCTTCTGAAACTGATACAAAGCACTGGTCCTCTAACATCCAATGCTTGTCAATTAAGATGAGAAACGTGTGAGCTTCCTGTATGATGTAGTTCGTTTGAGCAGAAAACTGACTGCCCTTACCTGAAACGAAGTCTTGCTTGTAGGAAGACTCAGAGCCTGGGATTTAACTCCATTTCTGATGTGAAACACACAGCAGTTTAATCATCCATTGATGACACTCTGCTTTAGAAGAAGAAGCACGCTCTTGCTTTCTAGAGTCTCTAAGACAGCAGGAAACGTCAGTGTGCTGAGAACAAAAGAACGGTGTTTCCTACACATACGGACATTATATAGTCCAACTCTGCTTCTGAAACTGATACAAAGCACTGGTCCTCTAAAATCCAATGCTTGTCATTTAAGATGAGAAACGTGTGAGCTTCATGAACAATGTATTTCGTTTGAGCAGAAAACAGACTGCCCTTACCTGAAATGAAGTCTTGCTTGTAGGAAGACTCAGAGCCTGGGATTTAACTCCATTTCTGAAGTGAAACACACAGCAGGGTTCTCATCCATTGATCACACTCTGCGTTAGAACAAGAAGCATACTCTTGCTTCCTAGAGTTTCTAAGACAGCAAGAAACGTGACTTTGCTGAAAACAAAAGAACAGTGTTTCCTACCCATACGGACCATATCTAGTCCAACTCTGCTTCTGAAACTGATACAAAGCACTGGTCCTCTAACATCCAATGCTTGTCTGTTTAGATGAGAAACATGTGAGCTCTGTGAAAGATGTAGTTCGTTTGAGCTGAAAAGTGACTGCCCCTAACTGAAACGAAGTCTTGCTTGTAGGAAGACATAGAGCCTGGGATTTAACTACATTTATGAAGGGAAACACACAGCATAGTTTTCATCCATGGATCACACTCTGCTTTAGAGCGAGAAGCACGCTCTTGCTTTCTAGAGTCTCTCAGACAGCAGGAAAGCTGAGTGTTCCCAGAACAAAAGAACGGTGTTACCTACACATATGGACCATATCTAGTCCAAATCTGCTTCTGAAACTGATAAAAAGGACTGACCCTCTAACATCCAAAGCTTGTCAGTTAAGATGAGAAACGTGTGAGCTCAGTGAACGATGTAGTTCATTTGAGCTGAAGAGTGACTCCCCTTACCTGAAACGAAGTCTTGCCTGTAGGAAGACACAGAGCATGGGATTAACTCCATTTCTGAAGTGAAACACACCGCATTGTCTAATCCATTGATAACACTCTGCTTTAGAACAAGAAGCACGCTCTTGCTTTCTAGAGTCTCTAAGACAGCAGGAAACGTGTGTGTGCTGAGAACAAAATAACTGTGTTTCCTACACATACGGACCATATCTAGTCCAAATCTGCTTCTTAAACTTCTACAAAGCACTGGTCCTCTAACATCCAATGCTTGTCAGTTAAGATGAGAAACGTGTGAGCTCCATGAAAGATGTAGTTCGTTTGAGCTGAAAAGTGACTGCCCTTACCTGAAACGAAGTCTTGCTTGTATTGAAGACTCAGAGCCTGGGATTTACCTCCATTTCTGAAGGGAAACACACAGCAGAGTTCTCATCCATGGATCACACTCTGCTTTAGAGTGAAAAGCACGCTCTTGCTTTCTAGAATCTCTAAGACAGCAGGAAATCTGAGTGTGCCCAGAACAAAAGAAGGGTGTTTCCTACACATATGGACCATATGTAGTCCACATCTTCTTCTGAAACTGATACAATGCACTGGTCCTAACATCCAATGCTTGTCAGTTAAGATGAGAAACGTGTGAGCTCAGTGAACGATGTAGTTCGTTTGAGCAGAAAAGTGACTGCCCTTACCTGAAACGAAGTCTTGCTTGTAGGAAGACTCAGAGCCTGGGATTTAACTCCATTTCTGAAGGCCACCACACAGCATAGTTCTCATCCATGGATCATACTCTGCTTTAGAGCGAGAAGCACGCTCTTGCTTTCTAGAGTCTCTAAGAGAGCAGGAAACGTGAGTGTGCTGAGAACAAAAGTACGGTGTTTCCTACTCATACGGTCCATATCTAGTCTAACTCTTCTTCTGAAACTGATACAAAGCACTGGTCCTCTAACATCCAATCCTTGTCAATTAAGATGAGAAACGTGTGAGGTTCGTGAACGATGTAGTTCGTTTGAGCAGAAAAGTGACTGCCCTTAACTGAATGGAAGTCTTGCTTGTAGGAAGACTCAGAGCCTGGGATTTACCTCCATTTCTGAAGTAAAACACACAGCAGTGTCATCATCCATTGATCACACTCTGCTTTAGAACAAGACGCACGCTCTTGCTTTCTAGAGTCTCCAAGACAGCAAGAAACGTGAGTGTGCTGAGAACAAAAGAACGGTGTTTCCTGCACATACAGATCATACCTAGTCCAACTCTTCTTCTGAAACTGATACAAAGCACTGGTTCTCTAACATCCAATGCTTGTCAGTTAAGATGAGAAACGTGTGAGCTTCGTGAACTTTGTAGTTCGTTTGTGCAGAAAAGTGACTGCCCTTACCTGAAACGAAGTCTTGCTTGTAGGAAGACTCAGAGCCTGGGATTTACCTCCATTTCTGAAGTGAAACACACAGCATAGTTCTCATCCACGGATCACACTCTGCTTTAGAGCGAGAAGCACGCTCTTGCTTTCTAGAGTCTCTAAGAAAGCAGGAAACGTGAGTGTGCTGAGAAAAAAAGAACGGTGTTTCCTACACATACGGACCATATCTAGTCCAACTCTTCTTCTGAAACTGATACAAAGCACTGGTCCTCTAACATCCAATGCTTGTCAATTAAGATGAGAAACGTGTGAGCTTCCTGTACGATGTAGTTCGTTTGAGCAGAAAACTGACTGCCCTTACCTGAAACGAAGTCTTGCTTGTAGGAAGACTCAGAGCCTGGGATTTAACTCCATTTCTGATGTGAAACACACAGCAGTTTAATCATCCATTGATGACACTCTGCTTTAGAAGAAGAAGCACGCTCTTGCTTTCTAGAGTCTCTAAGACAGCAGGAAACGTCAGTGTGCTGAGAACAAAAGAACGGTGTTTCCTACACATACGGACATTATATAGTCCAACTCTGCTTCTGAAACTGATACAAAGCACTGGTCCTCTAAAATCCAATGCTTGTCTGTTAAGATGAGAAACGTGTGAGCTTCGTGAATGATGTAGTACGTTTGAGCAGAAAAGTGACTGCCCTTACCTGAATTGAAGTCTTGCTTGTAGGAAGACTCAGAGCCTGGGATTTAACTCCATTTCTGAAGGGAAACTTACAGCATACTTCTCATTCATGGATCACACTCTGCTTTACAGCAAGAAGCACACTCTTGCTTTCTAGAGTCTCTAATACAGAAGGAAATCTGATTGTGCCCAGAACAAAAGAACGGTGTTTCCTACACATACTGATTATATGTAGTCCAATTCTTCTTCTGAAACTGATACAATGCACTGGGCCTCTAACATCCAATGCTTGTCAGTTAAGATGAGAAACGTGTGAGCTTCGTGAACGATGTAGTTAGTTGAGAAGAAAAATGACTGCCCTTACCTGAATGGAAGTCTTGCTTGTAGGAAGACTCAGAGCCTGGGATTTAACTCCATTTCTGAAGTAAAACACACAGCAGTGTAATCATCCATTGATCACTCTCTGTTATAGAGTGAGAAGCACGCTCTTGCTACTAGAGTCTCTAAGGCAGCAGGAAACGTGAGTGTGCCCAGAACAAAAGATCGGTGTTTCCTACACATATGGACAATATGTAGTCCAAATCTGCTTCTGAAACTGATACAAAGCACTGACCCTCTAACATCCAATGCTTGTCATTTAAGATGAGAAACGTGTGAGCTTCATGAACAATGTATTTCGTTTGAGCAGAAAACAGACTGCCCTTACCTGAAATGAAGTCTTGCTTGTAGGAAGACTCAGAGCCTGGGATTTAACTCCATTTCTGAAGTGAAACACACAGCAGGGTTCTCATCCATTGATCACACTCTGCGTTAGAACAAGAAGCATACTCTTGCTCCCTAGAGTCTCTAAGACAGCAAGAAACGTGACTTTGCTGAAAACAAAAGAACAGTGTTTCCTACCCATACGGACCATATCTAGTCCAACTCTGCTTCTGAAACTGATACAAAGCACTGGTCCTCTAACATCCAATGCTTGTCTGTTTAGATGAGAAACATGTGAGCTCTGTGAAAGATGTAGTTCGTTTGAGCTGAAAAGTGACTGCCCCTAACTGAAACGAAGTCTTGCTTGTAGGAAGACATAGAGCCTGGGATTTAACTACATTTATGAAGGGAAACACACAGCATAGTTTTCATCCATGGATCACACTCTGCTTTAGAGCGAGAAGCACGCTCTTGCTTTCTAGAGTCTCCAAGACAGCAAGAAACGTGAGTGTGCTGAGAACAAAAGAACGGTGTTTCCTGCACATACAGATCATACCTAGTCCAACTCTTCTTCTGAAACTGATACAAAGCACTGGTTCTCTAACATCCAATGCTTGTCAGTTAAGATGAGAAACGTGTGAGCTTCGTGAACTTTGTAGTTCGTTTGTGCAGAAAAGTGACTGCCCTTACCTGAAACGAAGTCTTGCTTGTAGGAAGACTCAGAGCCTGGGATTTACCTCCATTTCTGAAGTGAAACACACAGCATAGTTCTCATCCACGGATCACACTCTGCTTTAGAGCGAGAAGCACGCTCTTGCTTTCTAGAGTCTCTAAGAAAGCAGGAAACGTGAGTGTGCTGAGAAAAAAAGAACGGTGTTTCCTACACATACGGACCATATCTAGTCCAACTCTTCTTCTGAAACTGATACAAAGCACTGGTCCTCTAACATCCAATGCTTGTCAATTAAGATGAGAAACGTGTGAGCTTCGTGAACGATGTAGTTAGTTGAGAAGAAAAATGACTGCCCTTACCTGAATGGAAGTCTTGCTTGTAGGAAGACTCAGAGCCTGGGATTTAACTCCATTTCTGAAGTAAAACACACAGCAGTGTAATCATCCATTGATCACACTCTGTTATAGAGTGAGAAGCACGCTCTTGCTACTAGAGTCTCTAAGGCAGCAGGAAACGTGAGTGTGCCCAGAACAAAAGATCGGTGTTTCCTACACATATGGACAATATGTAGTCCAAATCTGCTTCTGAAACTGATACAAAGCACTGACCCTCTAACATCCAATGCTTGTCATTTAAGATGAGAAACGTGTGAGCTTCATGAACAATGTATTTCGTTTGAGCAGAAAACAGACTGCCCTTACCTGAAATGAAGTCTTGCTTGTAGGAAGACTCAGAGCCTGGGATTTAACTCCATTTCTGAAGTGAAACACACAGCAGGGTTCTCATCCATTGATCACACTCTGCGTTAGAACAAGAAGCATACTCTTGCTTCCTAGAGTTTCTAAGACAGCAAGAAACGTGACTTTGCTGAAAACAAAAGAACAGTGTTTCCTACCCATACGGACCATATCTAGTCCAACTCTGCTTCTGAAACTGATACAAAGCACTGGTCCTCTAACATCCAATGCTTGTCTGTTTAGATGAGAAACATGTGAGCTCTGTGAAAGATGTAGTTCGTTTGAGCTGAAAAGTGACTGCCCCTAACTGAAACGAAGTCTTGCTTGTAGGAAGACATAGAGCCTGGGATTTAACTACATTTATGAAGGGAAACACACAGCATAGTTTTCATCCATGGATCACACTCTGCTTTAGAGCGAGAAGCACGCTCTTGCTTTCTAGAGTCTCTCAGACAGCAGGAAAGCTGAGTGTTCCCAGAACAAAAGAACGGTGTTACCTACACATATGGACCATATCTAGTCCAAATCTGCTTCTGAAACTGATAAAAAGGACTGACCCTCTAACATCCAAAGCTTGTCAGTTAAGATGAGAAACGTGTGAGCTCAGTGAACGATGTAGTTCATTTGAGCTGAAGAGTGACTCCCCTTACCTGAAACGAAGTCTTGCCTGTAGGAAGACACAGAGCATGGGATTAACTCCATTTCTGAAGTGAAACACACCGCATTGTCTAATCCATTGATAACACTCTGCTTTAGAACAAGAAGCACGCTCTTGCTTTCTAGAGTCTCTAAGACAGCAGGAAACGTGTGTGTGCTGAGAACAAAATAACTGTGTTTCCTACACATACGGACCATATCTAGTCCAAATCTGCTTCTTAAACTTATACAAAGCACTGGTCCTCTAACATCCAATGCTTGTCAGTTAAGATGAGAAACGTGTGAGCTCCATGAAAGATGTAGTTCGTTTGAGCTGAAAAGTGACTGCCCTTACCTGAAACGAAGTCTTGCTTGTATTGAAGACTCAGAGCCTGGGATTTACCTCCATTTCTGAAGGGAAACACACAGCAGAGTTCTCATCCATGGATCACACTCTGCTTTAGAGTGAAAAGCACGCTCTTGCTTTCTAGAATCTCTAAGACAGCAGGAAATCTGAGTGTGCCCAGAACAAAAGAAGGGTGTTTCCTACACATATGGACCATATGTAGTCCACATCTTCTTCTGAAACTGATACAATGCACTGGTCCTAACATCCAATGCTTGTCAGTTAAGATGAGAAACGTGTGAGCTCAGTGAACGATGTAGTTCGTTTGAGCAGAAAAGTGACTGCCCTTACCTGAAACGAAGTCTTGCTTGTAGGAAGACTCAGAGCCTGGGATTTAACTCCATTTCTGAAGGCCACCACACAGCATAGTTCTCATCCATGGATCATACTCTGCTTTAGAGCGAGAAGCACGCTCTTGCTTTCTAGAGTCTCTAAGAGAGCAGGAAACGTGAGTGTGCTGAGAACAAAAGTACGGTGTTTCCTACTCATACGGTCCATATCTAGTCTAACTCTTCTTCTGAAACTGATACAAAGCACTGGTCCTCTAACATCCAATCCTTGTCAATTAAGATGAGAAACGTGTGAGGTTCGTGAACGATGTAGTTCGTTTGAGCAGAAAAGTGACTGCCCTTACCTGAATGGAAGTCTTGCTTGTAGGAAGACTCAGAGCCTGGGATTTACCTCCATTTCTGAAGTAAAACACACAGCAGTGTCATCATCCATTGATCACACTCTGCTTTAGAACAAGACGCACGCTCTTGCTTTCTAGAGTCTCCAAGACAGCAAGAAACGTGAGTGTGCTGAGAACAAAAGAACGGTGTTTCCTGCACATACAGATCATACCTAGTCCAACTCTTCTTCTGAAACTGATACAAAGCACTGGTTCTCTAACATCCAATGCTTGTCAGTTAAGATGAGAAACGTGTGAGCTTCGTGAACTTTGTAGTTCGTTTGTGCAGAAAAGTGACTGCCCTTACCTGAAACGAAGTCTTGCTTGTAGGAAGACTCAGAGCCTGGGATTTACCTCCATTTCTGAAGTGAAACACACAGCATAGTTCTCATCCACGGATCACACTCTGCTTTAGAGCGAGAAGCACGCTCTTGCTTTCTAGAGTCTCTAAGAAAGCAGGAAACGTGAGTGTGCTGAGAAAAAAAGAACGGTGTTTCCTACACATACGGACCATATCTAGTCCAACTCTTCTTCTGAAACTGATACAAAGCACTGGTCCTCTAACATCCAATGCTTGTCAATTAAGATGAGAAACGTGTGAGCTTCCTGTACGATGTAGTTCGTTTGAGCAGAAAACTGACTGCCCTTACCTGAAACGAAGTCTTGCTTGTAGGAAGACTCAGAGCCTGGGATTTAACTCCATTTCTGATGTGAAACACACAGCAGTTTAATCATCCATTGATGACACTCTGCTTTAGAAGAAGAAGCACGCTCTTGCTTTCTAGAGTCTCTAAGACAGCAGGAAACGTCAGTGTGCTGAGAACAAAAGAACGGTGTTTCCTACACATACAGACATTATATAGTCCAACTCTGCTTCTGAAACTGATACAAAGCACTGGTCCTCTAAAATCCAATGCTTGTCTGTTAAGATGAGAAACGTGTGAGCTTCGTGAATGATGTAGTACGTTTGAGCAGAAAAGTGACTGCCCTTACCTGAATTGAAGTCTTGCTTGTAGGAAGACTCAGAGCCTGGGATTTAACTCCATTTCTGAAGGGAAACTTACAGCATACTTCTCATTCATGGATCACACTCTGCTTTACAGCAAGAAGCACACTCTTGCTTTCTAGAGTCTCTAATACAGAAGGAAATCTGATTGTGCCCAGAACAAAAGAACGGTGTTTCCTACACATACTGATTATATGTAGTCCAATTCTTCTTCTGAAACTGATACAATGCACTGGGCCTCTAACATCCAATGCTTGTCAGTTAAGATGAGAAACGTGTGAGCTTCGTGAACGATGTAGTTAGTTGAGAAGAAAAATGACTGCCCTTACCTGAATGGAAGTCTTGCTTGTAGGAAGACTCAGAGCCTGGGATTTAACTCCATTTCTGAAGTAAAACACACAGCAGTGTAATCATCCATTGATCACTCTCTGTTATAGAGTGAGAAGCACGCTCTTGCTACTAGAGTCTCTAAGGCAGCAGGAAACGTGAGTGTGCCCAGAACAAAAGATCGGTGTTTCCTACACATATGGACAATATGTAGTCCAAATCTGCTTCTGAAACTGATACAAAGCACTGACCCTCTAACATCCAATGCTTGTCATTTAAGATGAGAAACGTGTGAGCTTCATGAACAATGTATTTCGTTTGAGCAGAAAACAGACTGCCCTTACCTGAAATGAAGTCTTGCTTGTAGGAAGACTCAGAGCCTGGGATTTAACTCCATTTCTGAAGTGAAACACACAGCAGGGTTCTCATCCATTGATCACACTCTGCGTTAGAACAAGAAGCATACTCTTGCTTCCTAGAGTCTCTAAGACAGCAAGAAACGTGACTTTGCTGAAAACAAAAGAACAGTGTTTCCTACCCATACGGACCATATCTAGTCCAACTCTGCTTCTGAAACTGATACAAAGCACTGGTCCTCTAACATCCAATGCTTGTCTGTTTAGATGAGAAACATGTGAGCTCTGTGAAAGATGTAGTTCGTTTGAGCTGAAAAGTGACTGCCCCTAACTGAAACGAAGTCTTGCTTTTAGGAAGACATAGAGCCTGGGATTTAACTACATTTATGAAGGGAAACACACAGCATAGTTTTCATCCATGGATCACACTCTGCTTTAGAGCGAGAAGCACGCTCTTGCTTTCTAGAGTCTCCAAGACAGCAAGAAACGTGAGTGTGCTGAGAACAAAAGAACGGTGTTTCCTGCACATACAGATCATACCTAGTCCAACTCTTCTTCTGAAACTGATACAAAGCACTGGTTCTCTAACATCCAATGCTTGTCAGTTAAGATGAGAAACGTGTGAGCTTCGTGAACTTTGTAGTTCGTTTGTGCAGAAAAGTGACTGCCCTTACCTGAAACGAAGTCTTGCTTGTAGGAAGACTCAGAGCCTGGGATTTACCTCCATTTCTGAAGTGAAACACACAGCATAGTTCTCATCCACGGATCACACTCTGCTTTAGAGCGAGAAGCACGCTCTTGCTTTCTAGAGTCTCTAAGAAAGCAGGAAACGTGAGTGTGCTGAGAAAAAAAGAACGGTGTTTCCTACACATACGGACCATATCTAGTCCAAATCTGCTTCTGAAACTGATAAAAAGGACTGACCCTCTAACATCCAAAGCTTGTCAGTTAAGATGAGAAACGTGTGAGCTCAGTGAACGATGTAGTTCGTTTGAGCTGAAGAGTGACTCCCCTTACCTGAAACGAAGTCTTGCCTGTAGGAAGACACAGAGCATGGGATTAACTCCATTTCTGAAGTGAAACACACCGCATTGTCTAATCCATTGATAACACTCTGCTTTAGAACAAGAAGCACGCTCTTGCTTTCTAGAGTCTCTAAGACAGCAGGAAACGTGTGTGTGCTGAGAACAAAATAACTGTGTTTCCTACACATACGGACCATATCTAGTCCAAATCTGCTTCTTAAACTTATACAAAGCACTGGTCCTCTAACATCCAATGCTTGTCAGTTAAGATGAGAAACGTGTGAGCTCCATGAAAGATGTAGTTCGTTTGAGCTGAAAAGTGACTGCCCTTACCTGAAACGAAGTCTTGCTTGTATTGAAGACTCAGAGCCTGGGATTTACCTCCATTTCTGAAGGGAAACACACAGCAGAGTTCTCATCCATGGATCACACTCTGCTTTAGAGTGAAAAGCACGCTCTTGCTTTCTAGAATCTCTAAGACAGCAGGAAATCTGAGTGTGCCCAGAACAAAAGAAGGGTGTTTCCTACACATATGGACCATATGTAGTCCACATCTTCTTCTGAAACTGATACAATGCACTGGTCCTAACATCCAATGCTTGTCAGTTAAGATGAGAAACGTGTGAGCTCAGTGAACGATGTAGTTCGTTTGAGCAGAAAAGTGACTGCCCTTACCTGAAACGAAGTCTTGCTTGTAGGAAGACTCAGAGCCTGGGATTTAACTCCATTTCTGAAGGCCACCACACAGCATAGTTCTCATCCATGGATCATACTCTGCTTTAGAGCGAGAAGCACGCTCTTGCTTTCTAGAGTCTCTAAGAGAGCAGGAAACGTGAGTGTGCTGAGAACAAAAGTACGGTGTTTCCTACTCATACGGTCCATATCTAGTCTAACTCTTCTTCTGAAACTGATACAAAGCACTGGTCCTCTAACATCCAATCCTTGTCAATTAAGATGAGAAACGTGTGAGGTTCGTGAACGATGTAGTTCGTTTGAGCAGAAAAGTGACTGCCCTTACCTGAATGGAAGTCTTGCTTGTAGGAAGACTCAGAGCCTGGGATTTACCTCCATTTCTGAAGTAAAACACACAGCAGTGTCATCATCCATTGATCACACTCTGCTTTAGAACAAGACGCACGCTCTTGCTTTCTAGAGTCTCTAAGACAGCAGGAAACGTGAGTGTGCTGAGAACAAAAGAACGGTGTTTCCTACACATAGGGACCATATCTAGTCCAACTCTGCTTCTGAAACAGATACAAAGCACTGGTCCTCTAACATCCAATGCTTGTCAGTTAAGATGAGAAACGTGTGAGCTTCGTGAACGATGTTGTTCCTTTGAGCAGAAAAGTGACTGCCCTTACCTGAAACGAAGTCTTGATTGTAGGGAGACACAGAGCATGGGATTTAACTCCATTTCTGAAGTGAAACACACAGCATAGTCTCATCCATGGATCACACTCTGTTTTAGAGCGAGAAGCACGCTCTTGCTTTCTAGAGTCTCTCAGGCAGCAGGAAACGTGAGTGTGCCCAGAACAAAAGATCGGTGTTTCCTACACATATGGACAATATGTAGTCCAAATCTGCTTCTGAAACTGATACAAAGCACTGACCCTCTAACATCCAATGCTTGTCAGTTAAGATGAGAAACGTGTGAGCTTCATGAACAATGTAGTTCGTTTGAGCAGAAAACTGACTGCCCTTACCTGAAACGAAGTCTTGCTTGTAGGAAGACTCAGAGCCTGGGATTTAACTCCATTTCTGAAGTGAAACACACAGCAGGGTTCTCATCCATTGATCACACTCTGCTTTAGAACAAGAAGCATGCTTTTGCTTTCTAGAGGCTCTAAGACAGCAAGAAACGTGAGTTTGCTGAGAACAAAAGAACGGTGTTTCCTACACATAAGGACCCAATCCAGTCGAACTCTGCTTCTGAAACTGATACAAAGCACTGGTCCTCTAACTTCCAATGCTTGTCAGTTAAAATGAGAAACGTGTGAGCTCAGTGAATGATGTAGTTCGTTTGAGCAGAAAAGTGACTGCCCTTACCTGAAACGAAGTCTTGCTTGAAGGAAGACTCAGAGCCTGGGATTTAACTCCATTTCTGAAGGCAAACAGACAGCATAGTTCCCATCCATGGATCACACTCTGCTTTAGAGCGAGAAGTACTCTCTTGCTTTCTAGAGTCTCTAAGACAGCAGGAAACGTGAGTGTGTTGAGAACAAAAGAACGGTGTAACCTACACATACGGACCATATCTAGTCCAACTCTTCTTCAGAAACTGATACAAAGCACTGGTCCTCTAACATCCAATGCTTGTCTGTTAAGTTGAGAAACGTGTGAGCTTCATGAACGATGTAGTTCGTTTGAGCAGAAAAGTGACTGCCCTTACCTCAAACGAAGTCTTGCTTGTAGGAAGACTCAGAGCCTGGGATTTAACTCCATTTCTGAATTGAAATACACAGCATAGTTCTCATCCATGGATCACACTCTGCTTTAGAGCAAGAAGCACACTCTTGCTTTCTAGAGTCTCTAAGACAGCAGGAAACGTGAGTTTGCTGAGAACAAAAGAAAGGTGTTTCCTACACATACGGACTATATGTAGTCCAAATCTTCTTCTGAAACTCATAGAATGCACTGGTCCTCTAACATCCAATGCTTGTCAGTTAAGATGAGAAACGTGTGAGCTTTGTGAATGATGTAGTTCCTTTGAACTGAAAAGTGACTGCCCTTACCTGAAAAGAAGTCCTGCTTGTAGTAAGACACAGAGCCTGGGATTTAACTCCATTTCTGAAGGGAAACACACAACATAGTTCTCATCCATGGATCACACTCTGCTTTAGAGCAAGAAGCACACTCTAGCTTTCTAGATTCTCTAATACAGCAGGAAATCTGAGTGTGCCCAGGACAAAAGAACGGTGTTTCCTTTACATATGGACCATATGTAGTCCAAATCTGCTTCTGAAACTGATACAAAGCACTGACCCTCTAACATCCAATGCTTGTCAGTTAAGATGAGAAACGTGTGAGCTTCGTGAACGATGTAGTTAGTTGAGAAGAAAAATGACTGCCCTTACCTGAATGGAAGTCTTGCTTGTAGGAAGACTCAGAGCCTGGGATTTAACTCCATTTCTGAAGTAAAACACACAGCAGTGTAATCATCCATTGATCACACTCTGTTATAGAGTGAGAAGCACGCTCTTGCTACTAGAGTCTCTAAGGCAGCAGGAAACGTGAGTGTGCCCAGAACAAAAGATCGGTGTTTCCTACACATATGGACAATATGTAGTCCAAATCTGCTTCTGAAACTGATACAAAGCACTGACCCTCTAACATCCAATGCTTGTCATTTAAGATGAGAAACGTGTGAGCTTCATGAACAATGTATTTCGTTTGAGCAGAAAACAGACTGCCCTTACCTGAAATGAAGTCTTGCTTGTAGGAAGACTCAGAGCCTGGGATTTAACTCCATTTCTGAAGTGAAACACACAGCAGGGTTCTCATCCATTGATCACACTCTGCGTTAGAACAAGAAGCATACTCTTGCTTCCTAGAGTCTCTAAGACAGCAAGAAACGTGACTTTGCTGAAAACAAAAGAACAGTGTTTCCTACCCATACGGACCATATCTAGTCCAACTCTGCTTCTGAAACTGATACAAAGCACTGGTCCTCTAACATCCAATGCTTGTCTGTTTAGATGAGAAACATGTGAGCTCTGTGAAAGATGTAGTTCGTTTGAGCTGAAAAGTGACTGCCCCTAACTGAAACGAAGTCTTGCTTGTAGGAAGACATAGAGCCTGGGATTTAACTACATTTATGAAGGGAAACACACAGCATAGTTTTCATCCATGGATCACACTCTGCTTTAGAGCGAGAAGCACGCTCTTGCTTTCTAGAGTCTCCAAGACAGCAAGAAACGTGAGTGTGCTGAGAACAAAAGAACGGTGTTTCCTGCACATACAGATCATACCTAGTCCAACTCTTCTTCTGAAACTGATACAAAGCACTGGTTCTCTAACATCCAATGCTTGTCAGTTAAGATGAGAAACGTGTGAGCTTCGTGAACTTTGTAGTTCGTTTGTGCAGAAAAGTGACTGCCCTTACCTGAAACGAAGTCTTGCTTGTAGGAAGACTCAGAGCCTGGGATTTACCTCCATTTCTGAAGTGAAACACACAGCATAGTTCTCATCCACGGATCACACTCTGCTTTAGAGCGAGAAGCACGCTCTTGCTTTCTAGAGTCTCTAAGAAAGCAGGAAACGTGAGTGTGCTGAGAAAAAAAGAACGGTGTTTCCTACACATACGGACCATATCTAGTCCAACTCTTCTTCTGAAACTGATACAAAGCACTGGTCCTCTAACATCCAATGCTTGTCAATTAAGATGAGAAACGTGTGAGCTTCCTGTACGATGTAGTTCGTTTGAGCAGAAAACTGACTGCCCTTACCTGAAACGAAGTCTTGCTTGTAGGAAGACTCAGAGCCTGGGATTTAACTCCATTTCTGATGTGAAACACACAGCAGTTTAATCATCCATTGATGACACTCTGCTTTAGAAGAAGAAGCACGCTCTTGCTTTCTAGAGTCTCTAAGACAGCAGGAAACGTCAGTGTGCTGAGAACAAAAGAACGGTGTTTCCTACACATACGGACATTATATAGTCCAACTCTGCTTCTGAAACTGATACAAAGCACTGGTCCTCTAAAATCCAATGCTTGTCTGTTAAGATGAGAAACGTGTGAGCTTCGTGAATGATGTAGTATGTTTGAGCAGAAAAGTGACTGCCCTTACCTGAATTGAAGTCTTGCTTGTAGGAAGACTCAGAGCCTGGGATTTAACTCCATTTCTGAAGGGAAACTTACAGCATACTTCTCATTCATGGATCACACTCTGCTTTACAGCAAGAAGCACACTCTTGCTTTCTAGAGTCTCTAATACAGAAGGAAATCTGATTGTGCCCAGAACAAAAGAACGGTGTTTCCTACACATACTGATTATATGTAGTCCAATTCTTCTTCTGAAACTGATACAATGCACTGGGCCTCTAACATCCAATGCTTGTCAGTTAAGATGAGAAACGTGTGAGCTTCGTGAACGATGTAGTTAGTTGAGAAGAAAAATGACTGCCCTTACCTGAATGGAAGTCTTGCTTGTAGGAAGACTCAGAGCCTGGGATTTAACTCCATTTCTGAAGTAAAACACACAGCAGTGTAATCATCCATTGATCACACTCTGTTATAGAGTGAGAAGCACGCTCTTGCTACTAGAGTCTCTAAGGCAGCAGGAAACGTGAGTGTGCCCAGAACAAAAGATCGGTGTTTCCTACACATATGGACAATATGTAGTCCAAATCTGCTTCTGAAACTGATACAAAGCACTGACCCTCTAACATCCAATGCTTGTCATTTAAGATGAGAAACGTGTGAGCTTCATGAACAATGTATTTCGTTTGAGCAGAAAACAGACTGCCCTTACCTGAAATGAAGTCTTGCTTGTAGGAAGACTCAGAGCCTGGGATTTAACTCCATTTCTGAAGTGAAACACACAGCAGGGTTCTCATCCATTGATCACACTCTGCGTTAGAACAAGAAGCATACTCTTGCTTCCTAGAGTCTCTAAGACAGCAAGAAACGTGACTTTGCTGAAAACAAAAGAACAGTGTTTCCTACCCATACGGACCATATCTAGTCCAACTCTGCTTCTGAAACTGATACAAAGCACTGGTCCTCTAACATCCAATGCTTGTCTGTTTAGATGAGAATCATGTGAGCTCTGTGAAAGATGTAGTTCGTTTGAGCTGAAAAGTGACTGCCCCTAACTGAAACGAAGTCTTGCTTGTAGGAAGACATAGAGCCTGGGATTTAACTACATTTATGAAGGGAAACACACAGCATAGTTTTCATCCATGGATCACACTCTGCTTTAGAGCGAGAAGCACGCTCTTGCTTTCTAGAGTCTCCAAGACAGCAAGAAACGTGAGTGTGCTGAGAACAAAAGAACGGTGTTTCCTGCACATACAGATCATACCTAGTCCAACTCTTCTTCTGAAACTGATACAAAGCACTGGTTCTCTAACATCCAATGCTTGTCAGTTAAGATGAGAAACGTGTGAGCTTCGTGAACTTTGTAGTTCGTTTGTGCAGAAAAGTGACTGCCCTTACCTGAAACGAAGTCTTGCTTGTAGGAAGACTCAGAGCCTGGGATTTACCTCCATTTCTGAAGTGAAACACACAGCATAGTTCTCATCCACGGATCACACTCTGCTTTAGAGCGAGAAGCACGCTCTTGCTTTCTAGAGTCTCTAAGAAAGCAGGAAACGTGAGTGTGCTGAGAAAAAAAGAACGGTGTTTCCTACACATACGGACCATATCTAGTCCAACTCTTCTTTTGAAACTGATACAAAGCACTGGTCCTCTAACATCCAATGCTTGTCAATTAAGATGAGAAACGTGTGAGCTTCCTGTACGATGTAGTTCGTTTGAGCAGAAAACTGACTGCCCTTACCTGAATTGAAGTCTTGCTTGTAGGAAGACTCAGAGCCTGGGATTTAACTCCATTTCTGAAGGGAAACTTACTGCATACTTCTCATTCATGGATCACACTCTGCTTTAGAGCAAGAAGCACACTCTTGCTTTCTAGAGTCTCTAATACAGAAGGAAATCTGATTGTGCCCAGAACAAAAGAACGGTGTTTCCTACACATACTGATTATATGTAGTCCAATTCTTCTTCTGAAACTGATACAATGCACTGGGCCTCTAACATCCAATGCTTGTCAGTTAAGATGAGAAACGTGTGAGCTACGTGAACGATGTAGTTCTTTGAGCAGAAAATTGACTGCCCTTACCTTAAACGAAGTCATGCTTGTAGGGAGACTCTGAACATGGGATTTAACTCCATTTCTGAAGTGAAACACACAGCATTGTCTAATCCATTGATGACACTCTGCTTTAGAACAAGAAGCACGCTCTTGCTTTATAGAGTCTCTAAGACAGCAGGAAACGTGAGTGTGCTGAGAACAAAAGAACGGTGTTTCCTACACATACGGACCATAACTAGTCCAACTCTGCTTCTTAAACTTATACAAAGCACTGGTCCTCTAACATCCAATGCTTGTCAATTAAGATGAGAAACGTGTGAGCTTCGTGAAGGATGTAGTTCGTTTGAGCAGAAAACTGACTGCCCTTACCTGAAACGAAGTCTTGCTTGTAGGAAGACTCAGAGCCTGGGATTTAACTCCATTTCTGAAGTGAAACACACAGCAGTGTTCTCATCCATTGATCACACTCTGCTTTAGAACAAGAAGCACGCTCTTGCTTTCTAGCGTCTCTAAGACAGCAGGAAACGTGAGTGTGCTGGTAACAAAAGAACGGTGTTTCCTACACATACGGACCATATCTAGTCCAACTCTTCTTCTGAAACTGAGACAAAGCACTGGTCCTCTAACATCCAATGCTTGTCAATTAAGATGAGAAACGGGTGAGCTTCGTGAAAAATGTTGTTCATTTGAGCATAAAACTGACTGCCCTTTCCCGAAACGAAGTCTTGCTTGTAGGAAGACTCAGAGCCTGGGATTTAACTCCATTTCTGAAGTGAAACACACAGCTTTGTTTTCAACAATTGATCACACTCTGCTTTAGAACAAGAAGCACGCTCTTGCTCTCTAGAGTCTCTAAGACAGCAAGAAACGTGAGTTTGCTGAGAACAAAAGAACAGTGTTTCCTACACATACGGACCATGTCTAGTCCAACTCTGCTTCTGAAACTGAAACAAAGCACTGGTCCTCTAACATCCAATGCTTGTCTGTTAAGATGAGAAACGTGTGAGCTCCGTGAAAGATGTAGTTCGTTTGAGCTGAAAAGTGACCGCCCTTACCTGAAACGAAGTCTTGCTTGTAGGAAGACTCTGAGCCTGGGATATAATTCCATTTCTGAAGTAAAACACACAGCAGTGTAATCATCAGTTGATGAGTCTCTGCTTTAGAAGAAGAAGTACGCTCTTCCGTTCTAGAGTCTCTAAGACAGCAGGAAACATCAGTGTGCTGAGAACAAAAGAACGGTGTTACCTAAACATATGTACATTATATAGTCCAACTCTGCTTCTGAAACTGATACAAAATTCTGGTCCTCTAACATCCAATGCTTGTCTGTTAAGATGAGAAACGTGTGATCTCCGTGAAAGATGTAGTTCGTTTGAGCTGAAAAGTGACCGCCCTTACCTGAATCGAAGTCTTGCTTGTACGAAGACATAGAGCCTGGGATTTAACTACTTTTCTGAAGGGAAACAAACAGCATAGTTTTCATCCATGGATCACACTCTGCTTTAGAGCAAGAAGCATGCTCTTGCTTTCTAAAGTCTCTAACACAGCAGGAAACGTGAGTGCGCTGAGAACAAAAGAACCGTGTTTCCAACACATACGGACATTATATAGTCCAACTCTTCTTCTGAAACTGATACAAAGCACTGGTCCTCTAACATCCAATGCTTGTCAGGTAAGATGAGAAACGTGTCAGCATCGTGAACGGTGTAGTTCGTTTGAGCTGAAAAGTGACTGCCCTTACCTGAAACGAAGTCTTGCTTGTAGGAAGACACAGAGCCTGGGGTTTAACTCCATTTCTGAAGGGAAACACACAGCATAGTTCTCATCCATGGATCACACTCTGCTTTAGAGCGAGAAGCACTCTCTTGCTTTCTAGATTCTCTAATACAGCAGGAAATCTGAGTGTGCCCAGAACAAAAGAACGGTGTTTGTACACATATGGACCATATCTAGTTCAACTCTTCTTCTGAAACTGATACAAAGCACTGGTCCTCTAACATCCAATGCTTGTCCATTAAGATGAGAAACGTGTGAGCTTCGTGAATGATGTAGTTCTTTTGAGCAGAAAAATGACTGCCCTTACCTGAATTGAAGTCTTGCTTGTAGAAAGAATCAGAGCCTGGGAATTAATTCCATTTCTGAAGTAAAACACACAGCACTGTAATCATCGATTGATCACAATCTGCTTTAGAAAAAGAAGCATGCTCTTCCTTTCTAGATTCTCTAAGACTTCAGGAAACGTGAGTGTGCTGAGAACAAAAGAACGGTGTTTCCTACACATACAGACCATATCTAGTCCAACTCTGCTTCTGAAACTGATACAAAGCACTGGTCCTCTAACATCCAATGCTTGTCTGTTAAGATGAGAAACGTGTGAGCTTCGTGAACGATGTAGTTCGTTTGACCTGAAAAGTGACTGTGCTTACCTGAAACGAATTATTGCCTGTAGGAAGACACAGAGCCTGGGATTTAACTCCATTTCTGAAGGGAAACACACAGCATAGTTCTCATCCATGGATCACACTCTGCTTTAGAGCAAGAAGCACGATCTTGCTTTCTAGAATCTCTAATACAGGAGGAAATATGAGTGTGCCCAGAACAAAAGAACGGTGTTTCCTACACATACTGAATATATGTAGTCCAAATCTTCTTCCTAAACTGATACAATGCACTGGTCCTCTAACATCCAATGCTACTCAGTTAAGATGAGAAACGTGTGAGCTTCGTGAACGATGTAGTTTCTTTGAGCAGAAAAGTGACTGCCCTTACCTGAAACGAAATCTTGC
This sequence comes from Onychomys leucogaster, assembly GCA_949786385.1. Taxonomy (NCBI): domain Eukaryota; kingdom Metazoa; phylum Chordata; class Mammalia; order Rodentia; family Cricetidae; genus Onychomys; species Onychomys leucogaster. The sequence continues at coordinate 1,365,052 of CATKUP010000084.1, forward strand.
TTGTACAGAGAATCAGAGCATGGGATTTAACTCCATTTCTGAAGTGAAACACACAGCATTGTCTCATCCATTGATCACACTCTGCTTTAGAACAAGAAGCACGCTCTTGCTTTCTAGAGTCTCTAAGACAGCAGGAAACCTGAGTGTGCTGAGAACAAAGAACGGTGTTTCCTACACATACTGACCATATCTAGTCCAACTCTGCTTCTTAAACTGATACAAAGCACTGGTCCTCTAACATCCAATGCTTGTGTGTTAAGATGAGAAACGTGTGAGCTCAGTGAACGATGTAGTTCGTTTGAGCTGAAAAGTGACTGCCCTGACCCGAAACGAAGTCTTGCTTGTAGGAAGACACAGAGCCTGGGATTGAACTCCATTTCTGAAGGGAAATACACAGCATAGTTCTCATCCATGGATCATACTCTGCTTTAGAGCAAGAAGCACGCTCTTGCTTTCTAGATTCTCTAAGACAGCAGGAAATCTGAGTGTGCCCAGAACAAAAGAACGGTGTTTCCTGCACATATGGACCATATCTAGTCCAAATCTACTTCTGAAACTGATACAAAGCACTGACCCTCTAACATCCAATGCTTGTCAGTTAAGATGAGAAACGTGTGAGCTCAGTGAATGATGTAGTTCGTTTGAGCAGAAAAGTGACTGCCCTTACCTGAAACGAAGTCTTGCTTGTAGGAAGACTCAGAGACTGGGATTTAACTCCATTTCTGAAGGCAAACACACAGCATAGTTCTCATCCATGGATCACAGTCTGCTTTACAGCGAGAAGCACACTCTTGCTTTCTAGAGTCTCTAATACAGCAGGAAATCTGAGTGTGCCCAGAACAAAACACCGGTGTTTCCTACACATATGGACCATATCTAGTCCAACTCTTCTTCTGAAACTGATACAAAGCACTGGTCCTCTAACATCCAATGCTTGTCAATTAAGATGAAAAACGTGTGAGCTTTGTGTATGATGTAGTACATTTGAGCAGAAAAGTGACTGCCCTTACCTGAATTGAAGTCTTGCTTATAGGAAGACACAGAGCCTGGGATTTAACTCCATTTCTGAAGTAAAACACACAGCACTGTAATCATCAATTGATCACAGTCTGCTTTAGAACAAGAAGCACGCTCTTGCTTTCTAGAGTCTCTAAGACAGCAGGAAACGTGAGTGTGCTGAGAACAAAAGAACGGTGTTTCCTAAACTTACAGACCATATCTAGTCCAACTCTGCTTCTGAAACTGATACAAAGCACTGGTCCTCTAACATCCAATGCTTGTCTGTTATATGAGAAACGTGTGAGCTCAGTGAATGATGTAGTTCGTTTGAGCAGAAAAGTGCCTGCCCTTACCTGAAACGAAGTCTTGCTTGTAGGAAGACTCAGAGACTGGGATTTAACTCCATTTCTGAAGGCAAACACACAGCATAGTTCTCATCCATGGATCACAGTCTGCTTTAGATCGAGAAGCACACTCTTCCTTTCTAGAGTCTCTAATACAGCAGGAAATCTGAGTGTGCCCAGAACAAAAGACCGGTGTTGCCTACACATATGGACCATATCTAGTCCAACTCTTCTTCTGAAACTGATACAAAGCACTGGTCCTCTAACATCCAATGCTTGTCAATTAAGATGAGAAACGTGTGAGCTTCGTGTATGATGTAGTACATTTGAGCAGAAAAGTGACTGCCCTTACCTGAATTGAAGTCTTGCTTGTAGGAAGACTCAGAGCCTGGGATTTAACTCCATTTCTGAAGTAAAACACACAGCACTGTAATCATCGATTGATCACAGTCTGCTTTAGAACAAGAAGCACGCTCTTGCTTTCTAGAGTCTCTAAGTCAGCAGGAAACGTGAGTGTGCTGAGAACAAAAGAACAGTGTTTCCTACACTTACGGACCATATCTAGTCCAACTCTGCTTCTGAAACTGATACAAAGCACTGGTCCTCTAACATCCAATGCTTGTCTGTTATATGAGAAACGTGTGAGCTCAGTGAATGATGTAGTTCGTTTGAGCAGAAAAGTGACTGCCCTTACCTGAAACGAAGTCTTGCTTATAGGAAGACACAGAGCCTGGGATTTAACTCCATTTCTGAAGTGAAACACACAGCAGTGTTCTCAACCATGGATCACACTCTGCTTTAGAGTGAGAAGCACACTCTTGCTTTCTAGAGTCTCTAAGACAACAGGAAACGTGAGTTTGCTGAGAACAAAAGAACGGTGTTTCCTACACATATGGACCATATCTAGTCCAAATCTCCTTCTGAAACTGATACAAAGCACTGGTCCTCTAACATGCAATGCTTGTCTGTTAAGATGAGAAACTTGTGAGCTTCGTGAACGATGTAGTTCATTTGACCTGAAAAGTGACTGTGCTTACCTGAAACGAAGTATTGCCTGTAGGAAGACACAGAGCCTGGGATTTAACTCCATTTCTGAAGGGAAACACACAGCATAGTTCTCATCCATGGATCACACTCTGCTTTAGAGCAAGAAGCACGATCTTGCTTTCTAGAATCTCTAATACAGCAGGAAATATGAGTGTGCCCAGAACAAAAGAACAGTGTTTCCTACACATACTGAATATATGTAGTCCAAATCTTCTTCCTAAACTGATACAATGCACTGGTCCTCTAACATCCAATGCTACTCAATTAATATGAGAAACGTGTGAGCTTCGTGAACAATGTAGATTCTTTGAGCAGAAAAGTGACTGCCCTTACCTGAAACGAAATCTTGCTTGGACAGAGAATCAGAGCATGGGATTTAACTCCATTTCTTAAGTGAAACACACAGCATTGTCTCATCCATTGATCACACTCTGCTTTAGAACATAAGCACGCTCTTGCTTTCTAGAGTCTCTAAGACAGCAGGAAACCTGAGTGTGCTGAGAACAAAGAACGGTGTTTCCTGCACATATGGACCATATCTAGTCCAACTCTACTTCTGAAACTGATACAAAGCACTGACCCTCTAACATCCAATGCTTGTGTGTTAAGATGAGAAACGTGTGAGCTTCGTGTAAGATGTAGTACATTTGAGCAGAAAAGTGACTGCCCTTACCTGAAACGAAGGCTTGCTTTTATTGATGACTCAGAGCCTGGGATTTACCTCCATTTCTGAAGGGAAACACACAGCAGAGTTCTCATCCATGGATCACACTCTGCTTTAGAGCAAGAAGCACGCTCTTGCTTTCTAGAGTCTCTAATACAGAAGGAAATCTGAGTGTGCCCAGAACAAAAGAAAGGTGTTTCCTACACATACTGATTTTATATAGTCCAAATCTTCTTCTGAAACTGATACAATGCACTGGTCCTCTAACATCCAATGCTTGTCTGTTAAGATGAAAAACGTGTGAGCACAGTGAACGATGTAGTTCGTTTGAGCTGAAAAGTGACTGCTCTTACCTGAAACGAAGTCTTGCTTGTAGGAAGACACAGAGCCTGGGATTTAACTCCATTTCTGAAGGGAAACACACAGCATAGTTCTCATCCATGGATCACACTCTGCTTTAGAACAAGAAGCACGCTCTTGCTTTCTAGATTCTCTAAGACAGCAGGAAACGTGTGTGTGCTGAGAACAAAAGAACTGTGTTTCCTACACATACGGACTATATCTAGTCCAAATCTGCTTCTTAAACTTATACAAAGCACTGTTCCTCTAACATCCAATGCTACTCAATTAAGATGAGAAAAGTGTGAGCTTCGTGAACAATGTAGTTTCTTTGAGCAGAAAAGTGACTGCCCTTACCTGAAACGAAATCTTGCTTGTACAGAGAATCAGAGCATGGGATTTAACTCCATTTCTTAAGTGAAACACACAGCATTGTCTCATCCATTGATCACACTCTGCTTTAGAACAAGAAGCACGCTCTTGCTTTCTAGAGTCTCTAAGACAGCAGGAAACCTGAGTGTGCTGAGAACAAAGAACGGTGTTTCCTACACATATGGACCATATCTAGTCCAACTCTACTTTTGAAACTGATACAAAGCACTGACCCTCTAACATCCAATGCTTGTGTGTTAAGATGAGAAACGTGTGAGCTTCGTGTATGATGTAGTACATTTGAGCAGAAAAGTAACTGCCCTTACCTGAATTGAAGTCTTGCTTGTAGGAAGACTCAGAGCCTGGGATTTAACTCCTTTTCTGAAGTAAAAGACACAGCACTGTAATCATCGATTGATCACAGTCTGTTTTAGAACAAGAAGCAGGCTCTTGCTTTCTAGAGTCTCTAAGACAGCAGGAACCGTGAGTGTGCCCAGAACAAAAGATCAGTGTTTTCTACACATATCGACCATATGTAGTCCAAATCTGCTTCTGAAACTGATACAAAGCACTGACCCTCTAACATCCAATGCTTGTCATTTAAGATGAGAAACGTGTGAGCTCAGTGAAAGATGTAGTTCGTTTGAGCAGAAAAGTGACTGCCCTTACCTGAAACGAAGTCTTGCTTGTAGGAAGACACAGAGCCTGGGATTTAACTCCATTTCTGAAGGGAAACACACAGCATAGTTCTCATCCATGGATCACACTCTGCTTTAGAGCGAGAAGCACTCTCTTGCTTTCTAGATTCTCTAATACATCAGGAAATCTGAGTGTGCCCAGAACAAAAGAACGGTGTTTGTACACATATGGACCATATCTAGTTCAACTCTTCTTCTGAAACTGATACAAAGCACTGGTCCTCTAACATCCAATGCTTGTCAATTAAGATGAGAAACGTGTGAGCTACGTGAATGATGTAGTTCGTTTGACCTGAAAAGTGACTGCGCTTACCTGAAACGAAGTATTGCCTGTAGGAAGACACAGAGCCTGGGATTTAACTCCATTTCTGAAGGGAAACACACAGCATAGTTCTCATCCATGGATCACACTCTGCTTTAGAGCAAGAAGCACGATCTTGCTTTCTAGTATCTCTAATACAGCAGGAAATATGAGTGTGCCCAGAACAAAAGAACGGTGTTTCCTACACATACTGAATATATGTAGTCCAAATCTTCTTCCTAAAGTGATACAATGCACTGGTCCTCTAACATCCAATGCTACTCAGTTAAGATGAGAAACGTGTGAGCTTCGTGAACGATGTAGTTCCTTTGAGCAGAAAAGTGACTGCCCTTACCTGAAACGAAGTCTTGCTTGTAGGGAGACTCAGAGCCTGGGATTTAACTCCATTTCTGATGCAAACACACAGCATTGTCTCATCCATGGATCACACTCTGCTTTAGAGCGAGAAGCACATTCTTGCTTTCTAGATTCTCTAATACCTCAGGAAATCTGAGTGTGCCCAGAACAAAAGTACGGTGTTTGTACACATATGGACCATATCTAGTCCAACTCTTCTTCTGAAACTGATACAAAGCACTGGTCCTCTAACATCCAATGCTTGTCAATTAAGATGAGAATCGTGTGAGCTTCGTGAATGATGTAGTTCTTTTGAGCAGAAAAATGACTGCCCTTACCTGAATTGAAGTCTTGCTTGTAGAAAGAATCAGAGCCTGGGAATTAACTCCATTTCTGAAGTAAAACACACAGCACTGTAATCATCGATTGATCACAATCTGCTTTAGAACAAGAAGCATGCTCTTGCTTTCTAGATTCTCTAAGACTTCAGGAAACGTGAGTGTGCTGAGAACAAAAGAACGGTGTTTCCTACACATACGGACCATATCTAGTCCAACTCTGCTTCTGAAACTGATACAAAGCACTGGTCCTCTAAAATCCAATGCTTGTCTGTTAAGATGAGAAACGTGTGAGCTTCGTGAACGATGTAGTTCGTTTGACCTGAAAAGTGACTGTGCTTACCTGAAACGAATTATTGCCTGTAGGAAGACACAGAGCCTGGGATTTAACTCCATTTCTGAAGGGAAACACACAGCACTGTAATCATCGATTGATCACAGTCTGCTTTAGAACAAGAAGCACGCTCTTGCTTTCTAGAGTCTCTAAGTCAGCAGGAAACGTGAGTGTGCTGAGAACAAAAGAACGGTGTTTCCTACACTTACGGACCATATCTAGTCCAACTCTGCTTCTGAAACTGATACAAAGCACTGGTCCTCTAACATCCAATGCTTGTCTGTTATATGAGAAACGTGTGAGCTCAGTGAATGATGTAGTTCGTTTGAACAGAAAAGTGACTGCCCTTACCTGAAACGAAGTCTTGCTTGTAGGAAGACACATAGCCTGGGATTTAACTCCATTTCTGAAGTGAAACACACAGCAGTGTTCTCAACCATGGATCACACTCTGCTTTAGAGTGAGAAGCACACTCTTGCTTTCTAGAGTCTCTAAGACAACAGGAAACGTGAGTTTGCTGAGAACAAAAGAACGGGATTTCCTACACATATGGACCAAATCTAGTCCAAATCTCCTTCTGAAACTGATACAAAGCACTGGTCCTCTAACATCCAATGCTTGTCTGTTAAGATGAGAAACTTGTGAGCTTCGTGAACGATGTAGTTCATTTGACCTGAAAAGTGACTGTGCTTACCTGAAACGAAGTATTGCCTGTAGGAAGACACAGAGCCTGGGATTTAACTCCATTTCTGAAGGGAAACACACAGCATAGTTCTCATCCATGGATCACACTCTGCTTTAGAGCAAGAATCACGATCTTGCTTTCTAGAATCTCTAATACAGCAGGAAATATGAGTGTGCCCAGAACAAAAGAACGGTGTTTCCTACACATACTGAATATATATAGTCCAAATCTTCTTCCTAAACTGATACAATGCACTGGTCCTCTAACATCCAATGCTACTCAATTAAGATGAGAAACGTGTGAGCTTCGTGAACAATGTAGTTTCTTTGAGCAGAAAAGTGACTGCCCTTACCTGAAACGGAATCTTGCTTGTACAGAGAATCAGAGCATGGGATTTAACTCCATTTCTTAAGTGAAACACACAGCATTGTCTCATCCATTGATCACACTCTGCTTTAGAACAAGAAGCACGCTCTTGCTTTCTAGAGTCTCTAAGACAGCAGGAAACCTGAGTGTGCTGAGAACAAAGAACGGTGTTTCCTGCACATATGGACCATATCTAGTCCAACTCTACTTCTGAAACTGATACAAAGCACTGACCCTCTAACATCCAATGCTTGTGTGTTAAGATGAGAAACGTGTGAGCTTCGTGTATGATGTAGTACATTTGAGCAGAAAAGTAACTGCCCTTACCTGAATTGAAGTCTTGCTTGTAGGAAGACTCAGAGCCTGGGATTTAACTCCATTTCTGAAGTAAAACACACAGCGCTGTAATCATCGATTGATCACAGTCTGTTTTAGAACAAGAAGCACGCTCTTGCTTTCTAGAGTCTCTAAGACAGCAGGAACCGTGAGTGTGCCCAGAACAAAAGATCAGTGTTTTCTACACATATCGACCATATGTAGTCCAAATCTGCTTCTGAAACTGACACAAAGCACTGACCCTCTAACATCCAATGCTTGTGATTTAAGATGAGAAACGTGTGAGCTCAGTGAAAGATGTCGTTCGTTTGAGCTGAAAAGTGACTGCCCTTACCAGAAACGAAGTCTTGCTTGTAGGAAGACTCAGAGCCTGGGATTTAACTCCATTTCTGAAGGGAAACACACAGCATAGTTCTCATCCATGGATCACACTCTGCTTTAGAGCAAGAAGCACGCTCTTGCTTTCTAGAGTCTCTAAAACAACAGGAAACGTGAGTGTGCGGAGAATAAAAGAACGCTGTTTCCTACACATACGGACATTATATAGTCCAACTCTTCTTCTGAAACTGACACAAAGCACTGGTCCTCTAACATCCAATGCTTGTCAGTTAAGATGAGAAACATGTGAGCATCATGAACGATGTAGTTCGTTTGAGCAGAAAACTGACTGCCCTTACCTGAAACGAAGTCTTGCATGTAGGATGACTCAGAGCCTGCGATTTAATTCCATTTCTGAAGTGAAACACACAGCAGTGTAATCATCCATTGATCACACTCTGCTTTAGAACAAGAAGCATGCTCTTGCTTTCTAGATTCTCTAAGACAGCAGGAAACGTGAGTTTGCTGAGAACAAAAGAACAGTGTTTCCTACACAAAAGGACCATATCTAGTCCAAATCTGCTTCTGAAACTGATACAAAGCACTGGTCCTCTAACATCCAATGCTTGTCTGTTATATGAGAAACGTGTGAGCTCAGTGAATGGTGTAGTTCGTTTGAGCTGAAAAGTGACTGCCTTTACCTGAAACGAAGTCTTGCTTGTAGGAAGACATAGAGCCTGGGATTTAACTCCTTTTCTGAAAGAAAACACACAGCATAGTTTTCATCAATGGATCACACTCTGCTTTAGAGCGAGAAGCACGCTCTTGCTTTCTAGAGTCTCTAAGACAGCAGGAACCGTGAGTGTGCCCAGAACAAAAGATCAGTGTTTTCTACACATATCGACCATATGTAGTCCAAATCTGCTTCTGAAACTGACACAAAGCACTGGTCCTCTAACATCCCATGCTTGTCAGTTAAGATGAGAAACTTGTGAGCTTCGTGAACGATGTAGTTCCTTTGAGCAGAAAAGTGACTGCCCTTACCTGAAAGGAAGTCTTGCTCATAGGGAGACTGAGAGCCTGGGATAAAACTCCATTTCTGAAGTGAAGCACACAGCATTGTCTCAACCATTGATCACACTCTGCTTTAGAACAAGAAGCACGCTCTTGCTTTCTAGAGTCTCTAAGACAACAGGACACGTGAGTGCGCTGAGAACAAAAGAAGGGTGTTTCCTACACATACAGACATTATATAGTCCAACTCTGCTTCTGAAACTGATACAAAGCACTGGTCCTCTGAAATCCAATGCTTGTCTGTTAAGATGAGAAACGTGTGAGCTTCGTGAACGATGTAGTTCGTTTGACCTGAAAAGTGACTGCCCATACCTGAAACGAAGTCTTGCCTGTAGGAAGACACAGAGCCTAGGATTTAACTCCATTTCTGAAGGGAAACATACAGCATAGTTCTCATCCATGGATCACACTCTGCTTTAGAGCATGAAGCATGCTCTTGCTTTCTAGAGTCTCTAATACAGAAGGAAATCTGAGTGTGCCCAGAACAAAAGAATGGTGTTTCCTACACATACTGATTATATGTAGTCCAAACCTTCTTCTGAAACTGATACAATGCACTGGTCCTCTAACATCCAATGCTTGTCTGTTAAGATGAGAAACGTGTGAGCTCCATGAAAGATGTAGTTCTTTTGAGCTGAAAAGTGACTGCCCTTACCTGAAACGAATTCTTGCTTGTAGGAAGACATAGAGCCTGGGATTTAACTACTTTTCTGAAGGGAAACAAACAGCATAGTTCTCAACCATGGATCACACTCTGCTTTAGAGCGAGAAGCACACTCTTGCTTTCTAGAGTCTCTAAGACAGCAGGAAATCTGAGTGTGCCCCGAATAAAAGAACGGTGTTTCCGACACATATGGACCATATCTAGTCCAACTCTTCTTCTGAAACTGATACAAAGCACTGGTCCTCTAACATCCAATGCTTGTGAGATAAGATGAGAGACGTGGGAGCTTCGTGAACGATATAGTTCATTTGAGCAGAAAAGTGACTGCCCTTACCTGAAACGAAGTCTTGCTTGTAGGAAGACTCAGAGCCTGGGATTTAACTCCATTTCTGAAGTAAAACACACAGCAGTGTAATTATCCATTGATCACACTCTACTTTAGAACAAGAAGCACGCTCTGGCTTTCTAGACTCTCTAAGACAGCAGGAAATGTGTGTGCTGAGAACAAAATAACGGTGTTTCCTACACATACGGACATTATATAGTCCAAATCTGCTTCTGAAATTGATACAAAGCACTGGTCCTCTAAAATCCAATGCTTGTCTGTTAAGATGAGAAACGTGTGAGCTTCCTGAACGATGTAGTTCGTTTGATGTGAAAAGTGACGGCCCTTACCTGAAACAAAGTCTTGTTTGTAGGAAGACACAGAGCCTGGCATTTAACTCCATTTCTGAAGGGAAACACACAGCATAGTTCTCATCCATGGATCACACTCTGCTTTAGAGCGAGAAGCACAATCTTGCTTTCTAGAGTCTCTAAAACAGCAGGAAATATGAGTGTGCCCAGAACAAAAGAACGGTGTTTCCGACACATATGGACCATATCTATTCCAACTCTTCTTCTCAAACTGATACAAAGCCCTGGTCCTCTAACATCCAATGCTTGTCAATTAAGATGAGAAACGTGTGAGCTTCGTGAATGATGTAGTTCATTTGAGCAGAAAAGTGACTGCCCTTACCTGAAATGAAGTCTTGCTTGTAGGGAGACTGAGAGCCTGGGATTTAACTCCATTTCTGAGGTGAAACACACAGCATTGTCTCATCCATTGATCACACTCTGCTTTAGAACAAGAAGCACGCTCTTCTTTCTAGAGTCTCTAAGACAGCATGAAACGTGAGTTTGCTGAGAACAAAAGAACGGTGTTTCCTACACATACAAACCATATCTAGTTCAACTCTGTTTCTGAAACTGATACAAAGCACTGGTCCTCTAACATCCAATGCTTGTCTGTTAAGATGAGAAACGTGTGAGCTCAGTGAAAGATGTAGTTCGTTTGAGCTGAAAAGTGATTGCCCTTACCTGAAACGAAGTCTTGCTTGTAGGAAGACACAGAGCCTGGGATTTAACTCCATTTCGGAGGGGAAACACACAGCAAAGTTCTCATCCATGGATCACACTCTGCTTTAGGGCGAGAATCATACTCTTGCTTTCTAGATTCTCTAATACAGCAGGAAATCTGAGTGTGCCCAGAACAAAAGAACGGTGTTTCCTACACATACGGACTATATGTAGTCCAAATCTTCTTTTGAAACTGATACAATGCACTGGTCCTCTAACATCCAATGCTTGTCAGTTAAGATGAGAAACGTGTGAGCTTCTTGAACGATTTAGTTCCTTTGAGCAGAAAAGTGACTACCCTTACCTGAAAAGAAGTCTTGCTTGTAGAAAGACTCAGAGCCTGGGATTTAACTCCATTTCTGAAGTGAAACACACAGCAGTGTTCTCATCCATTAATCACACTCTGCTTTAGAACAAGAAGCACGCTCTTGCTTTCCAGGGTCTCTAAGACAGCAGGAAACGTGAGTTTGCTGAGAACAAAAGAATGGTATTTCCTACACATACAAACCATATCTAGTCCAACTCTGCTTCTGAAACTGATACAAAGCACTGGTCCTCTAAAATCCAATGCTTGTCTGTTAAGATGAGAAACGTGTGAGCTTCGTGAACGATATAGTTCCTTTGAACTGAAAAGTGACTGCCCTTACCTGAAAAGAAGTCTTACTTGTAGGAAGACTCAGAGCCTGGGATTTAACTCCATTTCTGAATTAAAACACACAGCAGTGTAATAATCCAATGATCACACTCTGCTTTAGAACAAGAAGCACGCTCTTGCTTTCTAGACACTCTAAGACAGCAGGAAACGAGAGTTTGCTGAGAAAAAAAGAACGGTGGTTCCTACACATACGGACCATATCTCATCCAACTCTGCTTCTGAAACTGATACAAAGCACTGGTCCTCTAACATCCAATGCTTGTCTGTTAAGATGAGAAACGTGTGAGCTCCATGAAAGATGTAGTTCTTTTGAGCTGAAAAGTGACTGCCCTTACCTGAAACGAATTCTTGCTTGTAGGAAGACATAGAGCCTGGGATTTAACTACTTTTCTGAAGGGAAACAAACAGCATAGTTCTCAACCATGGATCACACTCTGCTTTAGAGCGAGAAGCACACTCTTGCTTTCTAGAGTCTCTAAGACAGCAGGAAATCTGAGTGTGCCCCGAATAAACGAACGGTGTTTCCGACACATATGGACCATATCTAGTCCAACTCTTCTTCTGAAACTGATACAAAGCACTGGTCCTCTAACATCCAATGCTTGTGAGATAAGATGAGAGACGTGGGAGCTTCGTGAACGATGTAGTTACTTTGAGCAAAAAAGTGACTGCCCTTACCTGAAACGAAGTCTTGCTTGTAGGAAGACTCAGAGCCTGGGATTTAACTCCATTTCTGAAGTGAAACACACAGCAGAGTTCTCATCCATGGAACACACTCTGCTTTAGAGCAAGAAGCACACTCTTGCTTTCTAGAGTCTCTAAGACAGCAGGAAATCTGAGTGTGCCCAGAACAAAAGAATGGTGTTTCCTACACATACAGACTATATGTAGTCAAAATCTTCTTCTGAAACTGATAGAATGCACTGGTCCTCTAACATCCAATGCTTGTCAGTTAAGATGAGAAACGTGTGAGCTTTATGAATGATGTAGTTCCTTTGAACTCAAAAGTGACTGCCCTTACCTGAAACGAAGTCTTGCTTGTAGTAAGACACAGAGCCTGGAATTTAAGTCCATTTCTGAAGGGAAACACACAGCATATTTCTCATCCATGGAACACACTCTGCTTTTGAGAAAGAAGCACACTCTTGCTTTCTAGAGTCTCTAATACAGCAGGAAATCTGAGTGTGCCCAGAACAAAAGAACGGTGTTTCCTACACATATGGACCATATGTAGTCCCAATCTGCTTCTGAAACTGATACAAAGCACTGACCCTCTAACATCCAATGCTTGTCAGTTAAGATGAGAAACGTGTGAGCTTCTTGAACGATGTAGTTAGTTTGAGCAGAAAAGTGACTGCCCTTACCTGAAACGAAGTCTTGCTCGTAGGGAGACTGAGAGCCTGGGATTTAACTCCATTTCTGAAGTGAAACACACAGCATTGTCTCATCCATTGATCACACTCTGCTTTAGAACAAGAAGCACGCTCTTGCTTTCTAGCGTCTCTAAGACAGCAGGAAACGTGAGTGTGCTGAGAACAAAAGAATGGTGTTTCCTACACATACGGACCATATCTAGTCCAACTCTGCTTCTGAAACTGATACAAAGCACTGGTCCTCTAACATCCAATGCTTGTCTGTTAAGATGAGAAACGTGTGAGCTCAGTGAAAGATGTTCGTTTGAGCTGAAAAGTGATTGCCCTTACCTGAAACGAAGTCTTGCTTGTAGGAAGACACAGAGCCTGGTATTTAACTCCATTTCTGAGGGGAAACAGACAGCATAGTTCTCATCCATGGATCACACTCTGCTTTAGAGCAAGAAGCACGCTCTTGCTTTCTAGAGTCTCTAAGACAGCAGGAAATCTGAGTGTGCCCAGAACAAAAGAACGGTGTTTCCTACACATACTGACTATATGTAGTCCAAATCTTCTTCTGAAACTGATACAAAGCACTGGTCCTCTAACATCCAATGCTTGTCTGTTAAGATGAGAAAGGTGTGAACTCAGTGAACGATGTAGTTCGTTTGAGCTTCAAAGTGACTGCCCTTACCCGAAACGAAGTCTTGCTTGTAGGAAGACACAGAGCCTGGGATTTAACTCCATTTCTGAAGGTAAACACACAGCATAGTTCTCATCCATGGATCACACTCTGCTTTAGAGCGAGAAGCACGCTCTTACTTTCTAGAGTCTCTAAGACAGCAGGAAACGTGAGTGTGCTGAGAACAAAAGAACGGTGTTTCCTACACACACTGACCATATCTAGTCCAAATCTTCTTCTGAAACTGATACAAAGCACTGGTCCTCTAACATCCAATGCTTGTCTGTTAAGATGAGAAACGTGTGAGCTCCGTGAAAGATGTAGTTCGTTTGAGCTGAAAAGTGACTGCCCTTACGTGAAACGAAGTCTTGCTTGTTGGAAGACATAGAGCCTGGGATTTAACTCCTTTTCTGAAGGGAAACACACAGCATAGTTTTCATCCATGGATCACACTCTGCTTTAGAGCGAGAAGCACGCTCTTGCTTTCTAAAGTCTCTAAGACAGCAGGAAATGTGAGTGTGCTGAGAACAAAAGAACGGTGTTTCCTACACATACGGGACATATCTAGTCCAACTCTGCTTTTGAAACTGATACAAAGCACCGGTCCTCTAACATCCAATGCTTGTCTGTTAAGATGAGAAACATGTGAGCTCATTGAAAGTTGTAGTTCGTTTGAGCTGAAAAGTGACTGCCCTTACCTGAAACGAAGTCTTGCTTGTAGGAAGACACAGAGCCTGGGATTTAACTCTATTTCTGAGGGGAAACACACAGCATAGTTCTCATCCATGGATCACACTCTGCTTTAGAGCGAGAATCATACTCTTGCTTTCTAGATTCTGTAATACAGCAGGAAATCTGAGTGTGCCCAGAACAAAAGAATGGTGTTTCCTACACATACGGACTATATGTAGTCCAAATCTTCTTTTGAAACTGATACAATGCACTGGTCCTCTAACATCCAATGCTTGTCAGTTAAGATGAGAAACGTGTGAGCTTCTTGAACGATGTAGTTCCTTTGAGCAGAAAAGTTACTGCCCTTACCTGAAACGAAGTCTTGCTTGTAGGGAGACTCAGAGCATGGGATTTAACTCCATTTCTGAAGTGAAACACACAGCAGTGTTCTCATCCATTGATCACACTCTGCTTTAGAACAAGAAGCACACTCTTGCTTTCTAGAGTCTCTAAGACAGCAGGAAACGTGAATGTGCTGAGAACAAAAGAACGGTGTTTCCTACACATATAGACCATATCTAGTCCAACTCTGCTTCTTAAACTGATACAAAGCACTGGTCCTCTAACATCCAATGTTTGTCATAAGATGAGAAACGTGTGAGCTTCGTGAACGATGTAGTTCGTTTGAGCAGAAAAATGACTGCCCTTACCTGAAACGAAGTCTTGATTGTAGGAAGACTCAGAGCCTGGGATTTAACACCATTTTTGAAGTGAAACAGACAGCAGTGTTCTCATCCATTGATCACACTCTGCTTTAGAACAAGAAGCACGCTCTTGCTTTCTAGAGTCTCTAAGACAGCAGGAAACGTGAGTTTGCTGAGAACAAAAGAACGGTGTTTCCTACACATACAAACCATATCTAGTCCAACTCTGCTTCGGAAACTGAGACAATGCACTAGTCCTCTAAAATCCAAAGCTTGTCTGTTAAGATGAGAAACGTGTGAGCTCCGTGAAAGATGTAGTTCGTTTGAGCTGAAAAGTGACTGCCCTTACCTGAAATGAAGTCGTGCCTGTAGGAAGAAACAGAGCAAGAGATTTAACTCCATTTCTGAAGGGAAACACACAGCATAGTTCTCATCCATGGATCACACTCTGCTTTAGAGCGAGAAGCACGCTCTTGCTTTCTAGAGTCTCTAAGACAGCAGGAAATCTGAGTGTGCCCAGAATAAAAGAACGGTGTTTCCTACACATACGGACTATATGTAGTCCAAAACTTCTTCTGAAACTGATTGAAAGCACTGGTCCTCTAACATCCAATGCTTGTCAGTTATGATGAGAAACGTGTTAGCTTCTTGAACGATGTAGTTCCTTTGAGCAAAAAAGTGACTGCCCTTACCTGAAACGAAGTCTTGCTCGTAGGGAGACTGAGAGCCTGGGATTAACTCCATTTCTGAAGTGAAACACACAGCATTGTCTCATCCATTGATCACACTCTGCTTTAGAACAAGAAACACGCTCTTGCTTTCTAGCGTCTCTAAGACAGCAGGAAACGTGAGTGTGCTGAGAACAAAAGAATGGTGTTTCCTACACATACGGACCATATCTAGTCCAACTCTGCTTCTGAAACTGATACAAAGCACTGGTCCTCTAACATCCAATGCTTGTCTGTTAAGATGAGAAACGTGTGAGCTCAGTGAAAGATGTTCGTTTGAGCTGAAAAGTGATTGCCCTTACCTGAAACGAAGTCTTGCTTGTAGGAAGACACAGAGCCTGGTATTTAACTCCATTTCTGAGGGGAAACAGACAGCATAGTTCTCATCCATGGATCACACTCTGCTTTAGAGCAAGAAGCACGCTCTTGCTTTCTAGAGTCTCTAAGACAGCAGGAAATCTGAGTGTGCCCAGAACAAAAGAACGGTGTTTCCTACACATACTGACTATATGTAGTCCAAATCTTCTTCTGAAACTGATACAAAGCACTGGTCCTCTAACATCCAATGCTTGTCTGTTAAGATGAGAAAGGTGTGAACTCAGTGAACGATGTAGTTCGTTTGAGCTTCAAAGTGACTGCCCTTACCCGAAACGAAGTCTTGCTTGTAGGAAGACACAGAGCCTGGGATTTAACTCCATTTCTGAAGGTAAACACACAGCATAGTTCTCATCCATGGATCACACTCTGCTTTAGAGCGAGAAGCACGCTCTTACTTTCTAGAGTCTCTAAGACAGCAGGAAACGTGAGTGTGCTGAGAACAAAAGAACGGTGTTTCCTACACACACTGACCATATCTAGTCCAAATCTTCTTCTGAAACTGATACAAAGCACTGGTCCTCTAACATCCAATGCTTGTCTGTTAAGATGAGAAACGTGTGAGCTCCGTGAAAGATGTAGTTCGTTTGAGCTGAAAAGTGACTGCCCTTACGTGAAACGAAGTCTTGCTTGTTGGAAGACATAGAGCCTGCGATTTAACTCCTTTTCTGAAGGGAAACACACAGCATAGTTTTCATCCATGGATCACACTCTGCTTTAGAGCGAGAAGCACGCTCTTGCTTTCTAAAGTCTCTAAGACAGCAGGAAATGTGAGTGTGCTGAGAACAAAAGAACGGTGTTTCCTACACATACGGGACATATCTAGTCCAACTCTGCTTTTGAAACTGATACAAAGCACCGGTCCTCTAACATCCAATGCTTGTCTGTTAAGATGAGAAACGTGTGAGCTCATTGAAAGTTGTAGTTCGTTTGAGCTGAAAAGTGACTGCCCTTACCTGAAACGAAGTCTTGCTTGTAGGAAGACACAGAGCCTGGGATTTAACTCTATTTCTGAGGGGAAACACACAGCATAGTTCTCATCCATGGATCACACTCTGCTTTAGAGCGAGAATCATACTCTTGCTTTCTAGATTCTGTAATACAGCAGGAAATCTGAGTGTGCCCAGAACAAAAGAATGGTGTTTCCTACACATACGGACTATATGTAGTCCAAATCTTCTTTTGAAACTGATACAATGCACTGGTCCTCTAACATCCAATGCTTGTCAGTTAAGATGAGAAACGTGTGAGCTTCTTGAACGATGTAGTTCCTTTGAGCAGAAAAGTTACTGCCCTTACCTGAAACGAAGTCTTGCTTGTAGGGAGACTCAGAGCATGGGATTTAACTCCATTTCTGAAGTGAAACACACAGCAGTGTTCTCATCCATTGATCACACTCTGCTTTAGAACAAGAAGCACACTCTTGCTTTCTAGAGTCTCTAAGACAGCAGGAAACGTGAATGTGCTGAGAACAAAAGAACGGTGTTTCCTACACATATAGACCATATCTAGTCCAACTCTGCTTCTTAAACTGATACAAAGCACTGGTCCTCTAACATCCAATGTTTGTCATAAGATGAGAAACGTGTGAGCTTCGTGAACGATGTAGTTCGTTTGAGCAGAAAAATGACTGCCCTTACCTGAAACGAAGTCTTGATTGTAGGAAGACTCAGAGCCTGGGATTTAACACCATTTCTGAAGTGAAACAGACAGCAGTGTTCTCATCCATTGATCACACTCTGCTTTAGAACAAGAAGCACGCTCTTGCTTTCTAGAGTCTCTAAGACAGCAGGAAACGTGAGTTTGCTGAGAACAAAAGAACGGTGTTTCCTACACATACAAACCATATCTAGTCCAACTCTGCTTCGGAAACTGAGACAATGCACTAGTCCTCTAAAATCCAAAGCTTGTCTGTTAAGATGAGAAACGTGTGAGCTCCGTGAAAGATGTAGTTCGTTTGAGCTGAAAAGTGACTGCCCTTACCTGAAATGAAGTCGTGCCTGTAGGAAGAAACAGAGCAAGAGATTTAACTCCATTTCTGAAGGGAAACACACAGCATAGTTCTCATCCATGGATCACACTCTGCTTTAGAGCGAGAAGCACGCTCTTGCTTTCTAGAGTCTCTAAGTCAGCAGGAAACGTGAGTGTGCTGAGAACAAAAGAACGGAGTTTCCTACACATACAGACATTATATAGTCCAACTCTGCTTCTGAAACTGATACAAAGCACTGGTCCTCTAACATCCAATGCTTCTGTGTTAAGATGAGAAACGTGTGAGCTTCGTGAACGATGTAATTCGTTTGATCTGAAAAGTGACTGCCCTTACCTGAAACGAAGTCTTGCCTGTAGGAAGACACAGAGCAAGAGATTTAACTCCATTTCTGAAGGGAAACACACAGCATAGTTCTCATCCATGGATCACAATCTGCTTTAGAGCGAGAAGCACGCTCTTGCTTTCTAGAGTCTCTAAGACAGCAGGAAATCTGAGTGTGCCCAGAACAAAAGAACGGTGTTTCCTACACATACGGACTATATGTAGTCCAAATCTTCTTCTGAAACTGATACAATGCACTGGTCCTCTAACATCCAATGCTTGTCAGTTAAGATGAGAAACGTGTGAGCTTCGTGAACGATGTAGTTCCTTTGAGCAAAAAAGTGACTGCCCTTACCTGAAACGAAGTCTTGCTGGTGGGGAGACTGAGAGCCTGGGATTTAACTTCATTTCTGAAGTGAAACACACAGCATTGTCTCATCCATTGATCACTCTCTGCTTTAGAACAAGAAGCACGCTCTTCTTTCTAGAGTCTCTAAGACAGCAGGAAACGTGAGTTTGCTGAGAACAAAAGAACGGTGTTTCCTACACATACGGACTATATGTAGTCCAAATCTTCGTCTGAAACTGATACAATGCACTGATCCTCTATCTTCCAATGCTTGTCTGTTAAGATGAGAAACGTGTGAGCTCCGTGAAAGATGTAGTTAGTTTGAGCTGAAAAGTGACTACACTTACCTGAAACGAAGTCTTGCTTGTTGGGAGACACAGAGCATGGGATTTAACTCCATTTCTGAAGTGAAACACACAGCATAGTCTCATCTATGGATCACAATCTGCTTTAGAGTGAGAGGCACCTTCCTGCTTTCTATAGTCTCTAAGACAGCAGGAAATCTGAGTGTGCCCAGAATAAAAGAACGGTGTTTCCTACACATACGGACTATATGTAGTCCAAAACTTCTTCTGAAACTGATTGAAAGCACTGGTCCTCTAACATCCAATGCTTGTCAGTTAAGATGAGAAACGTGTTAGCTTCTTGAACGATGTAGTTCCTTTGAGCAAAAAAGTGACTGCCCTTACCTGAAACGAAGTCTTGCTCGTAGGGAGACTGAGAGCCTGGGATTTAACTCCATTTCTGAAGTGAAACAAACAGCATTGTCTCATCCATTGATCACACTCTGCTTTAGAACAAGAAGCACGCTCTTGCTTTCTAGAGTCTCTAAGACAGCAGGAAACGTGAGTGTGCTGAGAACAAAAGAATGGTGTTTCATACACATACGGACTATATGTAGTCCAACTCTGCTTCTTAAACTGATACAAAGCACTGGTCCTCTAACATCCAATGCTTGTCTGTTAAGATGAGAAAGGTGTGAGCTCAGTGAACGATGTAGTTCGTTTGAGCTTCAAAGTTACTGCCCTTACCCGAAACGAAGTCTTGATTGTAGGAAGACACATAGCCTGAGATTTAACTCCATTTCTGAAGGTAAACAAACAGCATAGTTCTCATCCATGGATCACACTCTGCTTTAGAGCGAGAAGCACGCTCTTGATTTCTAGAGTCTATAAGACAGCAGGAAACGTGAGTGTGCTGACAACAAAAGAACGGTGTTTCCTACACATACGGGACATATCTAGTCCAACTCTGCTTCTGAAACTGATACAAAGCACTGGTCCTCTAACATCCAATGCTTGTCTGTTAAGATGAGAAACGTGTGAGCTCAGTGAAAAATGTAGTTCGTTTGAGCTGAAAAGTGACTGCCCTTACCTGAAACGAAGTCTTGACTTTAGGAAGACACAGAGGAAGGGATTTAACTCCATTTCTGAAGGGAAACACACAGCATAGTTCTCATCCATGGCTCACACTCTGCTTTAGAGCGAGAAGCACGCTCTTGCTTTCTAGAGTCTCTAAGACAGCAGGAAATCTGAGTGTGCCCAGAACAAAAGAACGGTGTTTCCTACACATACTGACTATATGTAGTCCAAATCTTCTTCTGAAACTGATACAATGCACTGGTCCTCTAACATCGAATGCTTGTCAGTTAAGATGAGAAACGTGTTAGCTTCTTGAACGATGTAGTTCCTTTGAGCAAAAAAGTGACTGCCCTTACCTGAAACGAAGTCTTGCTCGTAGGGAGACTGAGAGCCTGGGATTTAACTCCATTTCTGAAGTGAAACACACAGCATTGTCTCATCCATTGATCACACTCTGCTTTAGAACAAGAAGCACGCTCTTGCTTTCTAGCGTCTCTAAGACAGCAGGAAACGTGAGTGTGCTGAGAACAAAAGAATGGTGTTTCCTACACGTACGGACCATATCTAGTCCAACTCTGCTTCTGAAACTGATACAAAGCACTGGTCCTCTAACATCCAATGCTTGTCTGTTAAGATGAGAAAAGTGTGAGCTCAGTGAAAGATGTTCGTTTGAGCTGAAAAGTGATTGCCCTTACCTGAAACGAAGTCTTGCTTGTAGGAAGACACAGAGCCTGGTATTTAACTACATTTCTGAGGGGAAACACACAGCATAGTTCTCATCCATGGATCACACTCTGCTTTAGAGCAAGAAGCACGCTCTTGCTTTCTAGAGTCTCTAAGACAGCAGGAAATCTGAGTGTGCCCAGAACAAAAGAACGGTGTTTCCTACACATACTGACTATATGTAGTCCAAATCTTCTTCTGAAACTGATACAAAGCACTGGTCCTCTAACATCCAATGCTTGTCTGTTAAGATGAGAAAGGTGTGAGCTCAGTGAACGATGTAGTTCGTTTGAGCTTCAAAGTGACTGCCCTTACCCGAAACGAAGTCTTGCTTGTAGGAAGACACAGAGCCTGGGATTTAACTCCATTTCTGAAGGTAAACACACAGCATAGTTCTCATCCATGGATCACACTCTGCTTTAGAGCGAGAAGCACGCTCTTACTTTCTAGAGTCTCTAAGACAGCAGGAAACGTGAGTGTGCTGAGAACAAAAGAACGGTGTTTCCTACACACACTGACCATATCTAGTCCAAATCTTCTTCTGAAACTGATACAAAGCACTGGTCCTCTAACATCCAATGCTTGTCTGTTAAGATGAGAAACGTGTGAGCTCCGTGAAAGATGTAGTTCGTTTGAGCTGAAAAGTGACTGCCCTTACGTGAAACGAAGTCTTGCTTGTTGGAAGACATAGAGCCTGCGATTTAACTCCTTTTCTGAAGGGAAACACACAGCATAGTTTTCATCCATGGATCACACTCTGCTTTAGAGTGAGAAGCACGCTCTTGCTTTCTAAAGTCTCTAAGACAGCAGGAAATGTGAGTGTGCTGAGAACAAAAGAACGGTGTTTCCTACACATACGGGACATATCTAGTCCAACTCTGCTTTTGAAACTGATACAAAGCACCGGTCCTCTAACATCCAATGCTTGTCTGTTAAGATGAGAAACGTGTGAGCTCAGTGAAAGTTGTAGTTCGTTTGAGCTGAAAAGTGACTGCCCTTACCTGAAACGAAGTCTTGCTTGTAGGAAGACACAGAGCCTGGGATTTAACTCTATTTCTGAGGGGAAACACACAGCATAGTTCTCATCCATGGATCACACTCTGCTTTAGAGCGAGAATCATACTCTTGCTTTCTAGATTCTGTAATACAGCAGGAAATCTGAGTGTGCCCAGAACAAAAGAATGGTGTTTCCTACACATACGGACTATATGTAGTCCAAATCTTCTTTTGAAACTGATACAATGCACTGGTCCTCTAACATCCAATGCTTGTCAGTTAAGATGAGAAACGTGTGAGCTTCTTGAACGATGTAGTTCCTTTGAGCAGAAAAGTTACTGCCCTTACCTGAAACGAAGTCTTGCTTGTAGGGAGACTCAGAGCATGGGATTTAACTCCATTTCTGAAGTGAAACACACAGCAGTGTTCTCATCCATTGATCACACTCTGCTTTAGAACAAGAAGCACACTCTTGCTTTCTAGAGTCTCTAAGACAGCAGGAAACGTGAATGTGCTGAGAACAAAAGAACGGTGTTTCCTACACATATAGACCATATCTAGTCCAACTCTGCTTCTTAAACTGATACAAAGCACTGGTCCTCTAACATCCAATGTTTGTCATAAGATGAGAAACGTGTGAGCTTCGTGAACGATGTAGTTCGTTTGAGCAGAAAAATGACTGCCCTTACCTGAAACGAAGTCTTGATTGTAGGAAGACTCAGAGCCTGGGATTTAACACCATTTCTGAAGTGAAACAGACAGCAGTGTTCTCATCCATTGATCACACTCTGCTTTAGAACAAGAAGCACGCTCTTGCTTTCTAGAGTCTCTAAGACAGCAGGAAACGTGAGTTTGCTGAGAACAAAAGAACGGTGTTTCCTACACATACAAACCATATCTAGTCCAACTCTGCTTCGGAAACTGATACAATGCACTAGTCCTCTAAAATCCAAAGCTTGTCTGTTAAGATGAGAAACGTGTGAGCTCCGTGAAAGATGTAGTTCGTTTGAGCTGAAAAGTGACTGCCCTTACCTGAAATGAAGTCGTGCCTGTAGGAAGAAACAGAGCAAGAGATTTAACTCCATTTCTGAAGGGAAACACACAGCATAGTTCTCATCCATGGATCACACTCTGCTTTAGAGCGAGAAGCACGCTCTTGCTTTCTAGAGTCTCTAAGACAGCAGGAAATCTGAGTGTGCCCAGAATAAAAGAACGGTGTTTCCTACACATACGGACTATATGTAGTCCAAAACTTCTTCTGAAACTGATTGAAAGCACTGGTCCTCTAACATCCAATGCTTGTCAGTTATGATGAGAAACGTGTTAGCTTCTTGAACGATGTAGTTCCTTTGAGCAAAAAAGTGACTGCCCTTACCTGAAACGAAGTCTTGCTCGTAGGGAGACTGAGAGCCTGGGATTTAACTCCATTTCTGAAGTGAAACACACAGCATTGTCTCATCCATTGATCACACTCTGCTTTAGAACAAGAAGCACGCTCTTGCTTTCTAGAGTCTCTAAGACAGCAGGAAACGTGAGTGTGCTGAGAACAAAAGAATGGTGTTTCCTACACATACGGACCATATCTAGTCCAACTCTGCTTCTGAAACTGATACAAAGCACTGGTCCTCTAAAATCCAATGCTTGTCTGTTAAGATGAGAAACGTGTGAGCTCAGTGAAAGATGTTCGTTTGAGCTGAAAATGATTGCCCTTACCTGAATCGAAATCTTGCTTGTAGGAAGACACAGAGCCTGGGATTTAACTCCATTTCTGAGGGGAAACACACAGCATAGTTCTCATCCATGGATCACACTCTGCTTTAGAGCGAGAAGCACGCTCTTGATTTCTAGAGTCTATAAGACAGCAGGAAACGTGAGTGTGCTGACAACAAAAGAACCGTGTTTCCTACACATACGGGACATATCTAGTCCAACTCTGCTTCTGAAACTGATACAAAGCACTGGTCCTCTAACATCCAATGCTTGTCTGTTAAGATGAGAAACGTGTGAGCTCAGTGAAAGATGTAGTTCGTTTGAGCTGAAAAGTGACTGCCCTTACCTGAAACGAAGTCTTGCCTTTAGGAAGACACAGAGGAAGGGATTTAACTCCATTTCTGAAGGGAAACACACAGCATAGTTCTCATCCATGGCTCACACTCTGCTTTAGAGCGAGAAGCACGCTCTTGCTTTCTAGAGTCTCTAAGACAGCAGGAAATCTGAGTGTGCCCAGAACAAAAGAACGGTGTTTCCTACACATACGGACTATAAGTAGTCCAAGTCTTCTTCTGAAACTGATACAATGCACTGGTCCTCTAACATCGAATGCTTGTCAGTTAAGATGAGAAACGTGTTAGCTTCTTGAACGATGTAGTTCCTTTGAGCAAAAAAGTGACTGCCCTTACCTGAAACGAAGTCTTGCTCGTAGGGAGACTGAGAGCCTGGGATTTAACTCCATTTCTGAAGTGAAACACACAGCATTGTCTCATCCATTGATCACACTCTGCTTTAGAACAAGAAGCACGCTCTTGCTTTCTAGAGTCTCTAAGACAGCAGGAAACGTGAGTGTGCTGAGAACAAAAGAATGGTGTTTCCTACACATACGGACCATATCTAGTCCAACTCTGCTTCTGAAACTGATACAAAGCACTGGTCCTCTAACATCCAATGCTTGTCTGTTAAGATGAGAAACGTGTGAGCTCAGTGAAAGATGTTCGTTTGAGCTGAAAATGATTGCCCTTACCTGAAACGATATCTTGCTTGTAGGAAGATACAGAGCCTGGGATTTAACTCCATTTCTGAGGGGAAACACACAGCATAGTTCTCATCCATGGATCACACTCTGCTTTAGAGCGAGAAGAACACTCTTACTTTCTAGAGTCTCTAATACAGCAGGAAATCTGAGTGTGCCCAGAACCAAAGAACGGTGTTTCCTACACATACGGACCATATGTAGTCCCAATCTGCTTCTGAAACTGATACAAAGCAATGACCCTCTAACATCCAATGCTTGTCAGTTAAGATGGGAAACGTATGAGCTTCATGAACGATGTAGTTCGTTTGAGCAGAAAAGTGACTGCCCTTACCTGATTTGAAGTCTTGCTTGTAGGAAGACTCAGAGCCTGGGATTTAACTCCATTTCTGAAGTAAAACACACAGCAGTGTAATAATCCAATGATCACACTCTGCTTTAGAACAAGAAGCACGCTCTTGCTTTCTAGAGTCTCTAAGACAGCAGGAAACGTGAGTGTGCTGAGAACAAAAGAACGGAGTTTCCTACACATACAGACATTATATAGTCCAACTCTGCTTCTGAAACTGATACAAAGCACTGGTCCTCTAACATCCAATGCTTCTGTGTTAAGATGAGAAACGTGTGAGCTTCGTGAACGATGTAATTCGTTTGATCTGAAAAGTGACTGCCCTTACCTGAAACGAAGTCTTGCCTGTAGGAAGACACAGAGCAAGAGATTTAACTCCATTTCTGAAGGGAAACACACAGCATAGTTCTCATCCATGGATCACAATCTGCTTTAGAGCAAGAAGCACGCTCTTGCTTTCTAGAGTCTCTAAGACAGCAGGAAATCTGAGTGTGCCCAGAACAAAAGAACGGTGTTTCCTACACATACGGACTATATGTAGTCCAAATCTTCTTCTGAAACTGATACAATGCACTGGTCCTCTAACATCCAATGCTTGTCAGTTAAGATGAGAAACGTGTGAGCTTCGTGAACGATGTAGTTCCTTTGAGCAAAAAAGTGACTGCCCTTACCTGAAACGAAGTCTTGCTCGTGGGGAGACTGAGAGCCTGGGATTTAACTCCATTTCTGAAGTGAAACACACAGCATTGTCTCATCCATTGATCACACTCTGTTTAGAACAAGAAGCACGCTCTTCTTTCTAGAGTCTCTAAGACAGCAGGAAACGTGAGTTTGCTGAGAACAAAAGAACGCTGTTTCTTACACATACAAACCATATCTAGTCCAACTCTGTTTCTGAAACTGATAGAAAGCACTGGTCCTCTATCATCCAATGCTTGTCTGTTAAGATGAGAAACGTGTGAGCTCAGTGAAAGATGTAGTTCTTTGAGCAGAAAAGTGACTACACTTACCTGAAACGAAGTCTTGCTTGTTGGGAGACACAGAGCATGGGATTTAACTCCATTTCTGAAGTGAAACACACAGCATAGTCTCATCTATGTATCACAATCTGCTTTAGAGCGAGAGGCACCTTCCTGCTTTCTATAGTCTCTAATAGAGCAGGAAAGGTGAGTGTGCCCAGAACAAAAGATCGGGGTTTCCTACACATATGGATCATATGTAGTCCATCTCTGCTTCTGAAACTGATACAAAGCACTGACCCTATAACATCCAATGCTTGTCAGTTAAGATGAGAAACGTGTGAGCTTCTTGAATGATGTAGTTCCTTTGAGCAGAAAAGTGACTGCCCTTACCTGAAACGAAGTCTTGCTTGTAGGGAGACTCAGAGCATGGGATCATCCATTGATCACACTCTGCTTTAGAGCAAGAAGCACGCTCTTGCTTTCCAGGGTCTCTAAAACAGCAGGAAGCGTGAGTTTGCTGAGAACAAAAGAATGGTATTTCCTACACATACAAAACATATCTAGTCCAACTCTGCTTCTGAAACTGATACAAAGCACTGGTGCTCTAAAATCCAATGCTTGTCAGTTAAGATGAGAACCGCGTGAGCTCAGTGAATGATGTAGTTCGTTTGAGCTGAAAAGTGACTGCCCTTACCTGAATCGAAGTCTTGCTTGTAGGAAGACTCAGAGCCTGGGATTTAACTCCATTTCTGAAGGTTAACACAGAGCATAGTTCTCATCCATGGATCACACTCTGCTTTAGAGCGAGAAGCACACTCTTGCTTTCTAGATTCTCTAATACAGCAGGAAATCTGAGTGTGCCCAGAATAAAAGAACGGTGTTTCGTACACATACGGACTATATGTAGTCCAAAACTTCTTCTGAAACTGATTGAATGCACTGGTCCTCTAACATCCAATGCTTGTCAGTTAAGATGAGAAACGTGTGAGCTTCGTGAAAGATGTAGTTCGTTTGAGCAGAAAAGTGACTGCCCTCACCTGAAACGAAGTCTTGCTTGTAGGGAGAATCAGAGCCTGGGATTTAACTCCTTTTCTGATGTGAAACACACAGCATAGTTTTCATCCATGGATCACACTCTGCTTTAGAACAAGAAGCACGCTCTTGCTTTCTAGAATCTCTAAGACAGCAGGAAACGTGAGTTTGCTGAGAACAAAAGAACGGTGTTTCCTACACATATGGACCATATCTAGTCCAAATCTGCTTCTGAAACTGATACAATGCACTGGTCCTCTAACATCCAATGCTTGTCAGTTAAGATGAGAAACGTGTGAGCTTCTTGAACGATTTAGTTCCTTTGAGCAGAAAAATGACTGCCCTTACCTGAAAAGAAGTCTTGCTTGTAGAAAGACTCAGAGCCTGGGATTTAACTCCATTTCTGAAGTGAAACACACAGCAGTGTTCTCATCCATTAATCACACTCTGCTTTAGAACAAGAAGCATGCTCTTGCTTTCCAGGGTCTCTAAGACAGCAGGAAGCGTGAGTTTGCTGAGAACAAAAGAATGGTATTTCCTACACATACAAAACATATCTAGTCCAACTCTGCTTCTGAAACTGATACAAAGCACTGGTCCTCTAAAATCCAATGCTTGTCTGTTAAGATGAGAAACGTGTGAGCTCTGTGAACGATATAGTTCCTTTAAACTGAAAAGTGACTGCCCTTACCTGAAAAGAAGTCTTGCTTGTAGGAAGACACAGAGCCTGGGAT
This sequence comes from Onychomys leucogaster, assembly GCA_949786385.1. NCBI lineage: Eukaryota > Metazoa > Chordata > Mammalia > Rodentia > Cricetidae > Onychomys > Onychomys leucogaster. Next base: position 1,392,420 of record CATKUP010000084.1, read on the forward strand.
TTAACTCCATTTCTGAAGGGAAACACACAGCATAGTTCTCATCCATGGATCACACTCTGCTTTAGAGCGAGAAGAACACTCTTACTTTCTAGAGTCTCTAATACAGCAGGAAAGATGAGTGTGCCCAGAACAAAAGAACGGTGTTTCCTACACATACGGACCATATGTAGTCCAAATCTGCTTCTGAAACTGATACAAAGCACTGACCCTCTAACATCCAATGCTTGTCAGTTAAGATGGGAAACGTATGAGCTTCATGAACGATGTAGTTCGTTTGAGCAGAAAAGTGACTGCCCTTACCTGATTTGAAGTCTTGCTTGTAGGAAGACTCAGAGCCTGGGATTTAACTCCATTTCTGAATTAAAACACACAGCAGTGTAATAATCCAATGATCACACTCTGCTTTAGAACAAGAAGCACGTTCTTGCTCTCTAGAGTCTCTAAGACAGCAGGAAATCTGAGTGTGCCCAGAACAAAAGAACGGTGTTTTCTACACATACGGACTATATGTAGTCCAAATATTCTTCTGAAACTGATACAATGCACTGGTCCTCTAACATCGAATGCTTGTCAGTTAAGATGAGAAACGTGTTAGCTTCTTGAACGATGTAGTTCCTTTGAGCAAAAAATTGACTGCCCTTACCTGAAACGAAGTCTTGATTGTAGGAAGACTCAGAGCCTGGGATTTAACTCCATTTCTGAAGTGAAATACACAACAGAGTTCTCATCCATGGATCACACTCTGCTTTAGAGCGAGAATCATACTCTTGCTTTCTATATTCTCTAATACAGCAGGAAATCTGAGTGTGCCCAGAACAAAAGAATGTTGTTTCCTACACATACGGACTATATGTAGTCCAAATCTTCTTTTGAAACTGATACAATGCACTGGTCCTCTAACATCCAATGCTTGTCAGTTAAGATGGGAAACATGTGAGCTTCTTGAACGATGTAGTTCCTTTGTGCAGAAAAGTGACTACACTTACCTGAAACGAAGTCTTGCTTGTTGGGAGACACAGAGCATGGGATTTACCTCCATTTCTGAAGTGAAACACACAGCATAGTCTCATCAATGGATCACAATCTGCTTTAGAGCGAGAAGCACGTTCTTGCTTTCTAGAGTCTCTTAGACAGCAGGAAACGTGAGTGTGCCCAGAACAAAAGATCGGGGTTTCCTACACATATGGATCATATGCAGTCCAACTCTGCTTCTGATACTGATACAAAGCACTGACCCTCTAACATCCAATGCTTGTCAGTTAAGTTGAGAAACGCGTGATCTCTGTGAACGATGTAGTTCGTTTGAGCTGAAAAGTGACTGCCCTTACCTAAATCGAAGTCTTGCTTGTAGGAGGACTCAGAGCCTGGGATTTAACTCCATTTCTGAAGGGAAACACACAGCATAGTTCTCATCCATGGATCACACTCTGCTTTAGAGCGAGAAGCACACTCTTGCTTTCTAGAGTCTCTAATACAGCAGAAAATCTGAGTGTGCCCAGAATAAAAGAACGGTGTTTCCTACACATATGGACCATATGTAGTCCAAATCTCCTTCTGAAACTGATACAAAGCACTGACCCACTAACATCCAATGCTTGTCAGTTAAGATGAGAAACGTGTGAGCTTTGCGAACGATATAGTTCCTTTGAACTGAAAAGTGACCTCCCTTACCTGAAAGGAAGTCTTGCTTGTTGGAAGACATAGAGCCTGGGATTTAACTCCTTTTCTGAAGGGAAACACACAGCATAGTTTTCATCCATGGATCACACTCTGCTTTAGAGCGAGAAGCACGCTCTTGCTTTCTAAAATCTCTAAGACAGCAGGAAACGTGAGTGTGCTGAGAACAAAAGAACGGTGTTTCCTACACATACGGAACATATCTAGTCCAACTCTGCTTCTGAAACTGATACAAAGCACTGGTCCTCTAACATCCAATGCTTGTCTGTTAAGATGAGAAACGTGTGAGCTCAGTGAAAGATGTAGTTCGCTTGAGCTGAAAAGTGACTGCCCTTACCTGAAACGAAGTCTTGCTTGTAGGAAGACACAGAGCCGGGGATTTAACTCTATTTCTGAGGGGAAACACACAGCATAGTTCTCATCCATGGATCACACTCTGCTTTAGAACGAGAATCATACTCTTGCTTTCTATATTCTCTAATACAGCAGGAAATCTGAGTGTGCCCAGAACAAAACAATGGTGGTTCCTACACATATGGACTATATGTAGTCCAAATCTTCTTTTGAAACTGATACAATGCACTGGTCCTCTAACATCCAATGCTTGTCAGTTAAGATGAGAAACGTGTGAGCTTCGTGAACGATGTAGTTCCTTTTAGCAGAAAAGTGACTGCCCTTACCAGAAAAGAATTCTTGCTTGTAGGGAGACTCAGAGCATGGGATTTAACTCCATTTCTGAAGTGAAACACACAGCATTGTCTCATCCATTTATCACACTCTGCTTTAGAACAAGAAGCACGCTCTTGCTTTCTAGAGTCTCTAAGACAGCAGGAAATGTGAGTGTGCTGAGAACAAAAGAACGGTGTTTCCTACACATACGGACCATATCTAGTCCAACTCTGCTTCTTAAACTGATACAAACCACTGGTCCTCTAACATCCAATGCTTGTCAATTAAGATGAGAAACGTGTGAGCTTCGTGAAAGATGTAGTTCGTTTGAGCAGAAAACTGACTGCCCTTACCTGAAACGAAGTCTTGCTTGTAGGAAGACTCAGAGCCTGGGATTTAACTCCATTTCTGAAGTGAAACACACAGCAGTGTTCTCATCCATTAATCACACTCTGCTTTAGAACAAGAAGCACGCTCTTGCTTTCTAGAGTGTCTAAGACAGCAGGAAACGTGAGTTTGCTGAGAACAAAAGAATGGTGTTTCCTACAAATACAGACCATATCTAGTCCAACTCTGCTTCTGAAACTGATACAAAGCACTGGTCCTATAACATCCAATGCTTGTCTGTTAAGATGAGAAACGTGTGAGCTTTGTGAACGATATAGTTCCTTTGAACTGAAAAGTGACCTCCCATACCTGAAACGAAGTCTTGCTTGTTGGAAGACATAGAGCCTGGGATTTAACTCCTTTTCTGAAGGGAAACACACAGCATAGTTTTCATCCATGGATCACACTCTGCTTTAGAGCGAGAAGCACGCTCTTGCTTTCTAAAATCTCTAAGACAGCAGGAAACGTGAGTGGGCTGAGAACAAAAGAACGGTGTTTCCTACACAGACGGACCATATCTAGTCCAACTCTGCTTCTGAAACTGATACAAAGCACTGACACTCTAACATCCAATGCTTGTCTGTTAAGATGAGAAAAATGTGAGCTCAGTGAACGATGTACTTCGTTTGAGCTGAAAAGAGACTGCCCTTACCTGAAATGAAGTCTTCCTTGTAGGAAGACACAGAGCCTGGGATTTAACTCCATTTCTGAAGGGAAACACACAGCATAGTTCTCATCCATGGATCACACTCTGCTTTAGAGCGAGAATCATTCTCTTGCTTTCTAGATTCTCTAATACAGCAGGAAATCTGAGTGTGCCCAGAACAAAAGAACGGTGTTTCCTACACATAAGGACTATATGTAGTCCAAATCTTCTTTTGAAACTGATACAATGCACTGGTCCTCTAACATCCAATGCTTGTCAGTTAAGATGAGAAACGTGTGAGCTTCGTGAACGATGTAGTTCCTTTTAGCAGAAAAGTGACTGCCCTTACCAGAAAAGAATTCTTGCTTGTAGGGAGACTCAGAGCATGGGATTTATCTCCATTTCTGAAGTGAAACACACAGCATTGTCTCATCCATTGATCATACTCTGCTTTAGAACAAGAAGCACGCTCTTGCTTTCTAGAGTCTCTAAGATAGCAGGAAACGTGAGTGTGCTGAGAACAAAAGAACGGTGTTTCCTACACATAGGGACCATATCTAGTCCAACTCTGCTTCTTAAACTGATACAAACCACTGGTCCTCTAACATCCAATGCTTGTCAATTAAGATGAGAAACGTGTGAGCTTCGTGAAAGATGTAGTTCGTTTGAGCAGAAAACTGACTGCCCTTACCTGAAACGAAGTCTTGCTTGTAGGAAGACTCAGAGCCGGGGATTTAACTCCATTTCTGAAGTGAAACACACAGCAGTGTTCTCATCCATTAATTACACTCTGCTTTAGAACAAGAAGCACGCTCTTGCTTTCTAGAGTGTCTAAGACAGCAGGAAACGTGAGTTTGCTGAGAACAAAAGAACGGTGTTTCCTACAAATACAGACCATATCTAGTCCAACTCTGCTTCTGAAACTGATACAAAGCACTGGTCCTCTAACATCCAATGCTTGTCTGTTAAGATGAGTAACGTGTGAGCTCCGTGAGAGATGTAGTTCGTTTGAGCTGAAAAGTGACTGCCCTTACCTGAAACGAAGTCTTGCTTGTTGGAAGACATAGAGCCTGGGATTTAACTCCTTTTCTGAAGGGAAACACACAGCATAGTTTTCATCCATGGATCACACTCTGCTTTAGAGCGAGAAGCACGCTCTTGCTTTCTAAAGTCTCTAAGACAGCAGGAAACGTGAGTGTGCTGAGAACAAAAGAACGGTGATTCCTACACATACGGAACATATCTAGTCCAACTCTGCTTCTGAAACTGATACAAAGCACTGGTCCTCTAACATCCAATGCTTGTCAGTTAAGATTAGAAAAGTGTGAGCTTCGTGAACGATGTAGTTCCTTTGAGCAGAAATGTGACTGCCCTACCTGAAATGAAGTCTTGCTTGTAGGGAGACTCAGAGCATGGGATTTAACTCCATTTCTGAAGTGAAACACACAGCATTGTCTCATCCATTAATCACACTCTGCTTTAGAACAAGAAGCACGCTCTTGCTTTCTAGAGTCTCTAAGACAGCAGGAAACGTGAGTGTGCTGAGAACAAAAGAACGGAGTTTCCTACACATACGGACCATATCTAGTCCAACTCTCCTTCTTAAACTGATACAAAGCACTGGTCCTCTAACATCCAATGCTTGTCAAAAGATGAGAAGCGTGTGAGCTTCGTGAACGCTGTAGTTCGTTTGAGCAGAAAACTGACTGCCCTTACCTGAAACGAAGTCTTGCTTGTAGGAAGACTCAGAGCCTGGGATTTAACTCCATTTCTGAAGTGAAACACACAGCAGTGTTCTCAACCATTAATCACACTCTGCTTTAGAATAAGAAGCACGCTCTTGCTTTCTAGAGTCTCTAAGACAGCAGGAAACGTGAGTTTGCTGAGAACAAAAGAACGGTGTTTCCTACACATACAAACCATATCTAGTCCAACTCTGCTTCTGAAACTGATACAAAGCACTGGTCCTCTAACATCCAATGCTTGTCTGTTAAGATGAGAAACGTGTGAACTCAGTGAAAGATGTAGTTCGCTTGAGCTGAAAAGTGACTGCCCTTACCTGAAACGAAGTCTTGCTTGTAGGAAGACACAGAGCCTTTGATTTAACTCTATTTCTGAGGGGAAACACACAGCATAGTTCTCATCCATGGATCACACTCTGCTTTAGAGCGAGAATCATACTCTTGCTTTCTATATTCTCTAATACAGCAGGAAATCTGAGTGTGCCCAGAACAAAAGAACGGTGTTTCCTACATTTACGGACTATATGTAGTCCAAATCTTCTTTTGAAACTGATACAATGCACTCGTCCTCTAACATCCAATGCTTGTCAGTTAAGATGAGAAACGTGTGAGCTTCGTGAACGATGTAGTTCCTTTGTGCAGAAAAGTGACTACACTTACCTGAAACGAAGTCTTGCTTGTTGGGAGACACAGAGCATGGGATTTACCTCCATTTCTGAAGTGAAACACACAGCATAGTCTCATCAATGGATCACAATCTGCTTTAGAGCGAGAAGCACGTTCTTGCTTTCTAGAGTCTCTTAGACAGCAGGAAACGTGAGTGTGCCCAGAACAAAAGATCGGGGTTTCCTACACATATGGATCATATGCAGGACAACTCTGCTTCTGATACTGATACAAAGCACTGACCCTCTAACATCCAATGCTTGTCAGTTAAGTTGAGAAACGCGTGAGCTCAGTGAACGATGTAGTTCGTTTGAGCTGAAAAGTGACTGCCCTTACCTAAATCGAAGTCTTGCTTGTAGGAGGACTCAGAGCCTGGGATTTAACTCCATTTCTGAAGGTAAACACACAGCATAGTTCTCATCCATGGATCACACTCTGCTTTAGAGCGAGAAGCACACTCTTGCTTTCTAGAGTCTCTAATAGAGCAGGAAATCTGAGTGTGCCCAGAATAAAAGAACGGTGTTTCCTACACATATGGACCATATGTAGTCCAAATCTGCTTCTGAAACTGATACAAAGCACTGACCCACTAACATCCAATGCTTGTCAGTTAAGATGAGAAACGTGTGAGCTTTGTGAACGATATAGTTCCTTTGAACTGAAAAGTGACCTCCCTTACCTGAAACGAAGTCTTGCTTGTTGGAAGACATAGAGCCTGGGATTTAACTCCTTTTCTGAAGGGAAACACACAGCATAGTTTTCATCCATGGATCACACTCTGCTTTAGAGCGAGAAGCACACTCTTGCTTTCTAGAGTCTCTAATAGAGCAGGAAATCTGAGTGTGCCCAGAATAAAAGAACGGTGTTTCCTACACATATGGACCATATGTAGTCCAAATCTGCTTCTGAAACTGATACAAAGCACTGACCCACTAACATCCAATGCTTGTCAGTTAAGATGAGAAACGTGTGAGCTTTGCGAACGATATAGTTCCTTTGAACTGAAAAGTGACCTCCCTTACCTGAAAGGAAGTCTTGCTTGTTGGAAGACATAGAGCCTGGGATTTAACTCCTTTTCTGAAGGGAAACACACAGCATAGTTTTCATCCATGGATCACACTCTGCTTTAGAGCGAGAAGCACGCTCTTGCTTTCTAAAATCTCTAAGACAGCAGGAAACGTGAGTGTGCTGAGAACAAAAGAACGGTGTTTCCTACACATACGGAACATATCTAGTCCAACTCTGCTTCTGAAACTGATACAAAGCACTGGTCCTCTAACATCCAATGCTTGTCTGTTAAGATGAGAAACGTGTGAGCTCAGTGAAAGATGTAGTTCGCTTGAGCTGAAAAGTGACTGCCCTTACCTGAAACGAAGTCTTGCTTGTAGGAAGACACAGAGCCGGGGATTTAACTCTATTTCTGAGGGGAAACACACAGCATAGTTCTCATCCATGGATCACACTCTGCTTTAGAACGAGAATCATACTCTTGCTTTCTATATTCTCTAATACAGCAGGAAATCTGAGTGTGCCCAGAACAAAACAATGGTGGTTCCTACACATATGGACTATATGTAGTCCAAATCTTCTTTTGAAACTGATACAATGCACTGGTCCTCTAACATCCAATGCTTGTCAGTTAAGATGAGAAACGTGTGAGCTTCGTGAACGATGTAGTTCCTTTTAGCAGAAAAGTGACTGCCCTTACCAGAAAAGAATTCTTGCTTGTAGGGAGACTCAGAGCATGGGATTTAACTCCATTTCTGAAGTGAAACACACAGCATTGTCTCATCCATTTATCACACTCTGCTTTAGAACAAGAAGCACGCTCTTGCTTTCTAGAGTCTCTAAGACAGCAGGAAATGTGAGTGTGCTGAGAACAAAAGAACGGTGTTTCCTACACATACGGACCATATCTAGTCCAACTCTGCTTCTTAAACTGATACAAACCACTGGTCCTCTAACATCCAATGCTTGTCAATTAAGATGAGAAACGTGTGAGCTTCGTGAAAGATGTAGTTCGTTTGAGCAGAAAACTGACTGCCCTTACCTGAAACGAAGTCTTGCTTGTAGGAAGACTCAGAGCCTGGGATTTAACTCCATTTCTGAAGTGAAACACACAGCAGTGTTCTCATCCATTAATCACACTCTGCTTTAGAACAAGAAGCACGCTCTTGCTTTCTAGAGTGTCTAAGACAGCAGGAAACGTGAGTTTGCTGAGAACAAAAGAATGGTGTTTCCTACAAATACAGACCATATCTAGTCCAACTCTGCTTCTGAAACTGATACAAAGCACTGGTCCTATAACATCCAATGCTTGTCTGTTAAGATGAGAAACGTGTGAGCTTTGTGAACGATATAGTTCCTTTGAACTGAAAAGTGACCTCCCATACCTGAAACGAAGTCTTGCTTGTTGGAAGACATAGAGCCTGGGATTTAACTCCTTTTCTGAAGGGAAACACACAGCATAGTTTTCATCCATGGATCACACTCTGCTTTAGAGCGAGAAGCACGCTCTTGCTTTCTAAAATCTCTAAGACAGCAGGAAACGTGAGTGGGCTGAGAACAAAAGAACGGTGTTTCCTACACAGACGGACCATATCTAGTCCAACTCTGCTTCTGAAACTGATACAAAGCACTGACACTCTAACATCCAATGCTTGTCTGTTAAGATGAGAAAAATGTGAGCTCAGTGAACGATGTACTTCGTTTGAGCTGAAAAGAGACTGCCCTTACCTGAAATGAAGTCTTCCTTGTAGGAAGACACAGAGCCTGGGATTTAACTCCATTTCTGAAGGGAAACACACAGCATAGTTCTCATCCATGGATCACACTCTGCTTTAGAGCGAGAATCATTCTCTTGCTTTCTAGATTCTCTAATACAGCAGGAAATCTGAGTGTGCCCAGAACAAAAGAACGGTGTTTCCTACACATAAGGACTATATGTAGTCCAAATCTTCTTTTGAAACTGATACAATGCACTGGTCCTCTAACATCCAATGCTTGTCAGTTAAGATGAGAAACGTGTGAGCTTCGTGAACGATGTAGTTCCTTTTAGCAGAAAAGTGACTGCCCTTACCAGAAAAGAATTCTTGCTTGTAGGGAGACTCAGAGCATGGGATTTATCTCCATTTCTGAAGTGAAACACACAGCATTGTCTCATCCATTGATCATACTCTGCTTTAGAACAAGAAGCACGCTCTTGCTTTCTAGAGTCTCTAAGATAGCAGGAAACGTGAGTGTGCTGAGAACAAAAGAACGGTGTTTCCTACACATAGGGACCATATCTAGTCCAACTCTGCTTCTTAAACTGATACAAACCACTGGTCCTCTAACATCCAATGCTTGTCAATTAAGATGAGAAACGTGTGAGCTTCGTGAAAGATGTAGTTCGTTTGAGCAGAAAACTGACTGCCCTTACCTGAAACGAAGTCTTGCTTGTAGGAAGACTCAGAGCCGGGGATTTAACTCCATTTCTGAAGTGAAACACACAGCAGTGTTCTCATCCATTAATTACACTCTGCTTTAGAACAAGAAGCACGCTCTTGCTTTCTAGAGTGTCTAAGACAGCAGGAAACGTGAGTTTGCTGAGAACAAAAGAACGGTGTTTCCTACAAATACAGACCATATCTAGTCCAACTCTGCTTCTGAAACTGATACAAAGCACTGGTCCTCTAACATCCAATGCTTGTCTGTTAAGATGAGTAACGTGTGAGCTCCGTGAGAGATGTAGTTCGTTTGAGCTGAAAAGTGACTGCCCTTACCTGAAACGAAGTCTTGCTTGTTGGAAGACATAGAGCCTGGGATTTAACTCCTTTTCTGAAGGGAAACACACAGCATAGTTTTCATCCATGGATCACACTCTGCTTTAGAGCGAGAAGCACGCTCTTGCTTTCTAAAGTCTCTAAGACAGCAGGAAACGTGAGTGTGCTGAGAACAAAAGAACGGTGATTCCTACACATACGGAACATATCTAGTCCAACTCTGCTTCTGAAACTGATACAAAGCACTGGTCCTCTAACATCCAATGCTTGTCAGTTAAGATTAGAAAAGTGTGAGCTTCGTGAACGATGTAGTTCCTTTGAGCAGAAATGTGACTGCCCTACCTGAAATGAAGTCTTGCTTGTAGGGAGACTCAGAGCATGGGATTTAACTCCATTTCTGAAGTGAAACACACAGCATTGTCTCATCCATTAATCACACTCTGCTTTAGAACAAGAAGCACGCTCTTGCTTTCTAGAGTCTCTAAGACAGCAGGAAACGTGAGTGTGCTGAGAACAAAAGAACGGAGTTTCCTACACATACGGACCATATCTAGTCCAACTCTCCTTCTTAAACTGATACAAAGCACTGGTCCTCTAACATCCAATGCTTGTCAAAAGATGAGAAGCGTGTGAGCTTCGTGAACGCTGTAGTTCGTTTGAGCAGAAAACTGACTGCCCTTACCTGAAACGAAGTCTTGCTTGTAGGAAGACTCAGAGCCTGGGATTTAACTCCATTTCTGAAGTGAAACACACAGCAGTGTTCTCAACCATTAATCACACTCTGCTTTAGAATAAGAAGCACGCTCTTGCTTTCTAGAGTCTCTAAGACAGCAGGAAACGTGAGTTTGCTGAGAACAAAAGAACGGTGTTTCCTACACATACAAACCATATCTAGTCCAACTCTGCTTCTGAAACTGATACAAAGCACTGGTCCTCTAACATCCAATGCTTGTCTGTTAAGATGAGAAACGTGTGAGCTCAGTGAAAGATGTAGTTCGCTTGAGCTGAAAAGTGACTGCCCTTACCTGAAACGAAGTCTTGCTTGTAGGAAGACACAGAGCCTTGGATTTAACTCTATTTCTGAGGGGAAACACACAGCATAGTTCTCATCCATGGATCACACTCTGCTTTAGAGCGAGAATCATACTCTTGCTTTCTATATTCTCTAATACAGCAGGAAATCTGAGTGTGCCCAGAACAAAAGAACGGTGTTTCCTACATTTACGGACTATATGTAGTCCAAATCTTCTTTTGAAACTGATACAATGCACTCGTCCTCTAACATCCAATGCTTGTCAGTTAAGATGAGAAACGTGTGAGCTTCGTGAACGATGTAGTTCCTTTGTGCAGAAAAGTGACTACACTTACCTGAAACGAAGTCTTGCTTGTTGGGAGACACAGAGCATGGGATTTACCTCCATTTCTGAAGTGAAACACACAGCATAGTCTCATCAATGGATCACAATCTGCTTTAGAGCGAGAAGCACGTTCTTGCTTTCTAGAGTCTCTTAGACAGCAGGAAACGTGAGTGTGCCCAGAACAAAAGATCGGGGTTTCCTACACATATGGATCATATGCAGGACAACTCTGCTTCTGATACTGATACAAAGCACTGACCCTCTAACATCCAATGCTTGTCAGTTAAGTTGAGAAACGCGTGAGCTCAGTGAACGATGTAGTTCGTTTGAGCTGAAAAGTGACTGCCCTTACCTAAATCGAAGTCTTGCTTGTAGGAGGACTCAGAGCCTGGGATTTAACTCCATTTCTGAAGGTAAACACACAGCATAGTTCTCATCCATGGATCACACTCTGCTTTAGAGCGAGAAGCACACTCTTGCTTTCTAGAGTCTCTAATAGAGCAGGAAATCTGAGTGTGCCCAGAATAAAAGAACGGTGTTTCCTACACATATGGACCATATGTAGTCCAAATCTGCTTCTGAAACTGATACAAAGCACTGACCCACTAACATCCAATGCTTGTCAGTTAAGATGAGAAACGTGTGAGCTTTGTGAACGATATAGTTCCTTTGAACTGAAAAGTGACCTCCCTTACCTGAAACGAAGTCTTGCTTGTTGGAAGACATAGAGCCTGGGATTTAACTCCTTTTCTGAAGGGAAACACACAGCATAGTTTTCATCCATGGATCACACTCTGCTTTAGAGCGAGAAGCACGCTCTTGCTTTCTAAAATCTCTAAGACAGCAGGAAACGTGAGTGGGCTGAGAACAAAAGAACGGTGTTTCCTACACATACAAACCATATCTAGTCCAACTCTGCTTCTGAAACTGATACAAAGCACTGACACTCTAACATCCAATGCTTGTCAGTTAAGATGAGAAACGTGTGAGCTCAGTGAACGATGTAGATCGTTTGAGCTGAAAAGTGACTGCCCTTACCTGAAACGAAGTCTTGCTTGTAGGAAGACTCAGAGCCTGGGATTTAACTCCATTTCTGAAGGGAAACACACAGCATAGTTCTCATCCATGGATCACACTCTGCTTTAGAGCAAGAAGAACATTCTTGCTTTCTAGAGTCTCTAATACAGCAGGAAATCTGAGTGTGCCCAGAATAAAAGAACGGTGTTTCCTACACATACGGACCATATGTAGTCCAAATCTGCTTCGAAAACTGATACAAAGCACTGACCCTCTCTCATCCAATGCTTGTCAGTTAAGATGGGAAACGTTGAGCTTCATGAATGATGTAGTTCGTTTGAGCAGAAAAGTGACTGCCCTTACCTGATTTGAAGTCTTGCTTGTAGGAAGACTCAGAGCCTGGGATTTAACTCCATTTCTGAAGTAAAACACACAGCATTGTCTCATCCATTGATCACACTCTGCTTTAGAACAAGAAGCACGCTCTTGCTTTCTAGAGTCTCTAAGACAGCAGGAAACGTGAGTTTGCTGAGAACAAAAGAACGGTGTTTCCTACACTTACAGACCATATCTAGTCCAACTCTGCTTCTGAAACTGATACAAAGCACTGGTCCTCTAACATCCAATGCTTGTCTGTTAAGATGAGAAACGTGTGAGTTCCGTGAAAGATGTAGGTCTTTTGAGCTGAAAAGTGACTGCCCTTACATGAAACGATGTCTTGCTTTTTGGAAGTCATAGAGGCTGGGTTTTAACTCAGTTTCTGAAGGGGAACACACAGCATAGTTTTCATCCAAGGATCACACTCTGCTTTAGAGCGAGAAGCACGCTCTTGCTTTCTAAAATCTCTAAGACAGCAGGAAACGTGAGTGTGCTGAGAACAAAAGAATGGTGTTTCCTACACATAAGGACCATATCTAGTCAAACTCTGCTTCTGAACCTGATACAAAGCACTGGTCCTCTAACATCCAATGCTTGTCAGTTAAGATGAGAAACGTGTGAGCTTCTTGAACGATGTAGTTCCTTTGACCAGAAAAGTGACTGTACTTACCTTAAACGAAGTCTTGCTTGTTGGGCGACACAGAGCCTGGGATTTAACTCCATTTCTGAAGTGAAACACACAGCATAGTCTCATCTATGGATCATAATCTGCTTTAGAGCGAGAAGCACGTTCTTGCTTTCTAGAGTCTCTAAGACAGCAGGAAACGTGAGTGTGCCCAGAACAAAAGATCGGGGTTTCCTACACATATGGATCATATGTAGTCCAACTCTGCTTCTGAAACTGATACAAAGCACTGACCCTCTAACATCCAATGCTTGTCAGTTAAGATGAGAAACGCGTGAGCTCAGTGAATGATGTAGTTCGTTTGAGCTGAAAAGTGACTGCCCTTACCTGAATCGAAGTCTTGCTTGTAGGAGGACTCAGAGCCTGGGATTTAACTCCATTTTTGAAGGGAAACACACAGCATAGTTCTCATCCATGGATCACACTCTGCTTTAGAGCGAGAAGCACACTCTTGCTTTCTAGAGTCTCTAATAGAGCAGGAAATCTGAGTGTGCCCAGAATAAAAGAACGGTGTTTCCTACACTTACGGACTATATGTAGTCCAAAACTTTTTATGAAACTGATTGAATGCACTGGTCCTCTAACATACAATGCTTGTTAGTTAAGATGAGAAACGTGTGAGCTTTGTGAACGATATAGTTCCTTTGAACTGAAAAGTGACTGCCCTTACCTGAAAAGAATTCTTGTTTGTAGGAAGACACAGATCGTGGGATTTAACTCCATTTCTGAAGTAAAACACACAGCATTGTCTCATCCATTGATCACACTCTGCTTTAGAACAAGAAGCACGCTCTTGCTTTCTAGATTCTCTAAGACAGCAGGAAACGTGAGTGTGCTGAGAACAAAAGAATGGTGTTTCCTACACATACAGACCATATCTAGTCAAACTCTGCTTCTTAAACTGATACAAAGCACTGGTCCTCTAACATCCAATGCTTGTCTGTTAAGATGAGAAACGTGTGAGCTCAGTGAAAGATGTAGTTCGCTTGAGCTGAAAAGTGACTGCCCTTACCTGAAACGAAGTCTTGCTTGTAGGAAGACACAGAGCCTTGGATTTAACTCTATTTCTGAGGGGAAACACACAGCATAGTTCTCATCCATGGATCACACTCTGCTTTAGAGCGAGAATCATACTCTTGCTTTCTATATTCTCTAATACAGCAGGAAATCTGAGTGTGCCCAGAACAAAAGAACGGTGTTTCCTACATTTACGGACTATATGTAGTCCAAATCTTCTTTTGAAACTGATACAATGCACTCGTCCTCTAACATCCAATGCTTGTCAGTTAAGATGAGAAACGTGTGAGCTTCGTGAACGATATAGTTCCTTTGAACTGAAAAGTGACCTCCCTTACCTGAAACGAAGTCTTGCTTGTTGGAAGACATAGAGCCTGGGATTTAACTCCTTTTCTGAAGGGAAACACACAGCATAGTTTTCATCCATGGATCACACTCTGCTTTAGAGCGAGAAGCACGCTCTTGCTTTCTAAAATCTCTAAGACAGCAGGAAACGTGAGTGGGCTGAGAACAAAAGAACGGTGTTTCCTACACATACAAACCATATCTAGTCCAACTCTGCTTCTGAAACTGATACAAAGCACTGACACTCTAACATCCAATGCTTGTCAGTTAAGATGAGAAACGTGTGAGCTCAGTGAACGATGTAGATCGTTTGAGCTGAAAAGTGACTGCCCTTACCTGAAACGAAGTCTTGCTTGTAGGAAGACTCAGAGCCTGGGATTTAACTCCATTTCTGAAGGGAAACACACAGCATAGTTCTCATCCATGGATCACACTCTGCTTTAGAGCAAGAAGAACATTCTTGCTTTCTAGAGTCTCTAATACAGCAGGAAATCTGAGTGTGCCCAGAATAAAAGAACGGTGTTTCCTACACATACGGACCATATGTAGTCCAAATCTGCTTCGAAAACTGATACAAAGCACTGACCCTCTCTCATCCAATGCTTGTCAGTTAAGATGGGAAACGTTGAGCTTCATGAATGATGTAGTTCGTTTGAGCAGAAAAGTGACTGCCCTTACCTGATTTGAAGTCTTGCTTGTAGGAAGACTCAGAGCCTGGGATTTAACTCCATTTCTGAAGTAAAACACACAGCATTGTCTCATCCATTGATCACACTCTGCTTTAGAACAAGAAGCACGCTCTTGCTTTCTAGAGTCTCTAAGACAGCAGGAAACGTGAGTTTGCTGAGAACAAAAGAACGGTGTTTCCTACACTTACAGACCATATCTAGTCCAACTCTGCTTCTGAAACTGATACAAAGCACTGGTCCTCTAACATCCAATGCTTGTCTGTTAAGATGAGAAACGTGTGAGTTCCGTGAAAGATGTAGGTCTTTTGAGCTGAAAAGTGACTGCCCTTACATGAAACGATGTCTTGCTTTTTGGAAGTCATAGAGGCTGGGTTTTAACTCAGTTTCTGAAGGGGAACACACAGCATAGTTTTCATCCAAGGATCACACTCTGCTTTAGAGCGAGAAGCACGCTCTTGCTTTCTAAAATCTCTAAGACAGCAGGAAACGTGAGTGTGCTGAGAACAAAAGAATGGTGTTTCCTACACATAAGGACCATATCTAGTCAAACTCTGCTTCTGAACCTGATACAAAGCACTGGTCCTCTAACATCCAATGCTTGTCAGTTAAGATGAGAAACGTGTGAGCTTCTTGAACGATGTAGTTCCTTTGACCAGAAAAGTGACTGTACTTACCTTAAACGAAGTCTTGCTTGTTGGGCGACACAGAGCCTGGGATTTAACTCCATTTCTGAAGTGAAACACACAGCATAGTCTCATCTATGGATCATAATCTGCTTTAGAGCGAGAAGCACGTTCTTGCTTTCTAGAGTCTCTAAGACAGCAGGAAACGTGAGTGTGCCCAGAACAAAAGATCGGGGTTTCCTACACATATGGATCATATGTAGTCCAACTCTGCTTCTGAAACTGATACAAAGCACTGACCCTCTAACATCCAATGCTTGTCAGTTAAGATGAGAAACGCGTGAGCTCAGTGAATGATGTAGTTCGTTTGAGCTGAAAAGTGACTGCCCTTACCTGAATCGAAGTCTTGCTTGTAGGAGGACTCAGAGCCTGGGATTTAACTCCATTTTTGAAGGGAAACACACAGCATAGTTCTCATCCATGGATCACACTCTGCTTTAGAGCGAGAAGCACACTCTTGCTTTCTAGAGTCTCTAATAGAGCAGGAAATCTGAGTGTGCCCAGAATAAAAGAACGGTGTTTCCTACACTTACGGACTATATGTAGTCCAAAACTTTTTATGAAACTGATTGAATGCACTGGTCCTCTAACATACAATGCTTGTTAGTTAAGATGAGAAACGTGTGAGCTTTGTGAACGATATAGTTCCTTTGAACTGAAAAGTGACTGCCCTTACCTGAAAAGAATTCTTGTTTGTAGGAAGACACAGATCGTGGGATTTAACTCCATTTCTGAAGTAAAACACACAGCATTGTCTCATCCATTGATCACACTCTGCTTTAGAACAAGAAGCACGCTCTTGCTTTCTAGATTCTCTAAGACAGCAGGAAACGTGAGTGTGCTGAGAACAAAAGAATGGTGTTTCCTACACATACAGACCATATCTAGTCAAACTCTGCTTCTTAAACTGATACAAAGCACTGGTCCTCTAACATCCAATGCTTGTCTGTTAAGATGAGAAACGTGTGAGCTCAGTGAAAGATGTAGTTCGCTTGAGCTGAAAAGTGACTGCCCTTACCTGAAACGAAGTCTTGCTTGTAGGAAGACACAGAGCCTTGGATTTAACTCTATTTCTGAGGGGAAACACACAGCATAGTTCTCATCCATGGATCACACTCTGCTTTAGAGCGAGAATCATACTCTTGCTTTCTATATTCTCTAATACAGCAGGAAATCTGAGTGTGCCCAGAACAAAAGAACGGTGTTTCCTACATTTACGGACTATATGTAGTCCAAATCTTCTTTTGAAACTGATACAATGCACTCGTCCTCTAACATCCAATGCTTGTCAGTTAAGATGAGAAACGTGTGAGCTTCGTGAACGATGTAGTTCCTTTGTGCAGAAAAGTGACTACACTTACCTGAAACGAAGTCTTGCTTGTTGGGAGACACAGAGCATGGGATTTACCTCCATTTCTGAAGTGAAACACACAGCATAGTCTCATCAATGGATCACAATCTGCTTTAGAGCGAGAAGCACGTTCTTGCTTTCTAGAGTCTCTTAGACAGCAGGAAACGTGAGTGTGCCCAGAACAAAAGATCGGGGTTTCCTACACATATGGATCATATGCAGGACAACTCTGCTTCTGATACTGATACAAAGCACTGACCCTCTAACATCCAATGCTTGTCAGTTAAGTTGAGAAACGCGTGAGCTCAGTGAACGATGTAGTTCGTTTGAGCTGAAAAGTGACTGCCCTTACCTAAATCGAAGTCTTGCTTGTAGGAGGACTCAGAGCCTGGGATTTAACTCCATTTCTGAAGGTAAACACACAGCATAGTTCTCATCCATGGATCACACTCTGCTTTAGAGCGATAAGCACACTCTTGCTTTCTAGAGTCTCTAATAGAGCAGGAAATCTGAGTGTGCCCAGAATAAAAGAACGGTGTTTCCTACACATATGGACCATATGTAGTCCAAATCTGCTTCTGAAACTGATACAAAGCACTGACCCACTAACATCCAATGCTTGTCAGTTAAGATGAGAAACGTGTGAGCTTTGTGAACGATATAGTTCCTTTGAACTGAAAAGTGACCTCCCTTACCTGAAACGAAGTCTTGCTTGTTGGAAGACATAGAGCCTGGGATTTAACTCCTTTTCTGAAGGGAAACACACAGCATAGTTTTCATCCATGGATCACACTCTGCTTTAGAGCGAGAAGCACGCTCTTGCTTTCTAAAATCTCTAAGACAGCAGGAAACGTGAGTGGGCTGAGAACAAAAGAACGGTGTTTCCTACACATACAAACCATATCTAGTCCAACTCTGCTTCTGAAACTGATACAAAGCACTGACACTCTAACATCCAATGCTTGTCAGTTAAGATGAGAAACGTGTGAGCTCAGTGAACGATGTAGATCGTTTGAGCTGAAAAGTGACTGCCCTTACCTGAAACGAAGTCTTGCTTGTAGGAAGACTCAGAGCCTGGGATTTAACTCCATTTCTGAAGGGAAACACACAGCATAGTTCTCATCCATGGATCACACTCTGCTTTAGAGCAAGAAGAACATTCTTGCTTTCTAGAGTCTCTAATACAGCAGGAAATCTGAGTGTGCCCAGAATAAAAGAACGGTGTTTCCTACACATACGGACCATATGTGGTCCAAATCTGCTTCGAAAACTGATACAAAGCACTGACCCTCTCTCATCCAATGCTTGTCAGTTAAGATGGGAAACGTTGAGCTTCATGAATGATGTAGTTCGTTTGAGCAGAAAAGTGACTGCCCTTACCTGATTTGAAGTCTTGCTTGTAGGAAGACTCAGAGCCTGGGATTTAACTCCATTTCTGAAGTAAAACACACAGCATTGTCTCATCCATTGATCACACTCTGCTTTAGAACAAGAAGCACGCTCTTGCTTTCTAGAGTCTCTAAGACAGCAGGAAACGTGAGTTTGCTGAGAACAAAAGAACGGTGTTTCCTACACTTACAGACCATAACTAGTCCAACTCTGCTTCTGAAACTGATACAAAGCACTGGTCCTCTAACATCCAATGCTTGTCTGTTAAGATGAGAAACGTGTGAGTTCCGTGAAAGATGTAGGTCTTTTGAGCTGAAAAGTGACTGCCCTTACATGAAACGATGTCTTGCTTTTTGGAAGTCATAGAGGCTGGGTTTTAACTCAGTTTCTGAAGGGGAACACACAGCATAGTTTTCATCCAAGGATCACACTCTGCTTTAGAGCGAGAAGCACGCTCTTGCTTTCTAAAATCTCTAAGACAGCAGGAAACGTGAGTGTGCTGAGAACAAAAGAATGGTGTTTCCTACACATAAGGACCATATCTAGTCAAACTCTGCTTCTGAACCTGATACAAAGCACTGGTCCTCTAACATCCAATGCTTGTCAGTTAAGATGAGAAACGTGTGAGCTTCTTGAACGATGTAGTTCCTTTGACCAGAAAAGTGACTGTACTTACCTTAAACGAAGTCTTGCTTGTTGGGCGACACAGAGCCTGGGATTTAACTCCATTTCTGAAGTGAAACACACAGCATAGTCTCATCTATGGATCATAATCTGCTTTAGAGCGAGAAGCACGTTCTTGCTTTCTAGAGTCTCTAAGACAGCAGGAAACGTGAGTGTGCCCAGAACAAAAGATCGGGGTTTCCTACACATATGGATCATATGTAGTCCAACTCTGCTTCTGAAACTGATACAAAGCACTGACCCTCTAACATCCAATGCTTGTCAGTTAAGATGAGAAACGCGTGAGCTCAGTGAATGATGTAGTTCGTTTGAGCTGAAAAGTGACTGCCCTTACCTGAATCGAAGTCTTGCTTGTAGGAGGACTCAGAGCCTGGGATTTAACTCCATTTTTGAAGGGAAACACACAGCATAGTTCTCATCCATGGATCACACTCTGCTTTAGAGCGAGAAGCACACTCTTGCTTTCTAGAGTCTCTAATAGAGCAGGAAATCTGAGTGTGCCCAGAATAAAAGAACGGTGTTTCCTACACTTACGGACTATATGTAGTCCAAAACTTTTTATGAAACTGATTGAATGCACTGGTCCTCTAACATACAATGCTTGTTAGTTAAGATGAGAAACGTGTGAGCTTTGTGAACGATATAGTTCCTTTGAACTGAAAAGTGACTGCCCTTACCTGAAAAGAATTCTTGTTTGTAGGAAGACACAGATCGTGGGATTTAACTCCATTTCTGAAGTAAAACACACAGCATTGTCTCATCCATTGATCACACTCTGCTTTAGAACAAGAAGCACGCTCTTGCTTTCTAGATTCTCTAAGACAGCAGGAAACGTGAGTGTGCTGAGAACAAAAGAATGGTGTTTCCTACACATACAGACCATATCTAGTCAAACTCTGCTTCTTAAACTGATACAAAGCACTGGTCCTCTAACATCCAATGCTTGTCTGTTAAGATGAGAAAGGTGTGAGCTCAGTGAACGATGTAGTTCATTTGAGCTTAAAAGTGACTGGCCTTACCCGTAATGAAGTCTTGATTGTAGGAAGACACAGAGCCTGGGATTTAACTCCATTTCTGAAGTGAAACACACAGCATAGTTCTCATCCATGGATCACACTCTGCTTTAGAGCGAGAAGCACGCTCTTGCTTTCTAGAATCTCTAAGACAGCAGGAAACGTGAGTGTGCTGAGAACAAAAGAACGGTGTTTCCTACACATACGGAACATATCTAGTCCAACTCTGCTTCTGAAACTGATACAAAGCACTGGTCCTCTAACATCCAATGCTTGTCAGTAAAGATGAGAAACCTGTGAGCTTCGTGAACGATGTAGTACCTTTGAGCAGAAAATTGACTGCACTTACCTGAAACGAAGTCTTGCTTGTTGGGAGACACAGAGCATGGGATTTAACTCCATTTCTGAAGTGAAACACAAAGCATAGTCTCATCCATGGATCACACTCTGCTTTAGAGCGAGAATCATACTCTTGCTTTCTAGATTCTCTAATACAGCAAGACATCTGAGTGTGCCCAGAACAAAAGAACGGTGTGTCCTACACATACGGACTATATGTAGTCCAAATCTTCTTTTGAAACTGATACAATGCACTGGTCCTCTAACATCCAATGCTTGTCAGTTAAGATGAGAAACGTGTGAGCTTCGTGAACGATGTAGTTCCGTTGAGCAGAAAAGTGACTGCCCTTACCTGAAACGAATTATTGCTTGTAGGGAGACTCAGAGCATGGGATTTAACTCCATTTCTGAAGTGAAACACACAGCATAGTCTCATCTATGGATCACAATCTGCTTTAGAGCGAGAAGCACATTCTTGCTTTCAAGAGTCTCTAAGACAGCAGGAAACGTGAGTGTGCCCAGAACAAAAGATCGGGGTTTCCTACACATATGGATCATATGTAGACCAACTCTGCTTCTGAAACTGATACAAAGCACTGACACTCTAACATCCAATGCTTGTCAGTTAAGATGAGAAACGCGAGAGCTCTGTGAACGATGTAGTTCGTTTGAGCTGAAAAGTAACTGCCCTTACCTGAATCGAAGTCTTGCTTGTAGGAAGACTCAGAGCCTGGGATTTAACTCCATTTCTGAAGTGAAACACACAGCAGTGTTCTCATCCATTAAACACACTCTGCTTTAGAACAAGAAGCACGCTCTTGCTTTCTAGAGTCTCTAAGACAGCAGGAAACGTGAGTTTGCTGAGAACAAAAGAACGTGTTTCCTACATATACAGACCATATCTAGTCCAACTCTGCTTCTGAAACTGATACAAAGCACTGGTCCTCTAACATCCAATGCTTGTCTGTTAAGATGAGAAACGTGTGAGCTCCGTGAAAGATGTAGTTCGTTTGCGCTGAAAAGTGAGTGCCCTTACCTGAAACGAAGTCTTGCTTGTAGGAAGACACAGAGCCTGGGATTTAACTCCACTTCTGAAGGAAAACACACAGCGTTGTTCTCATCCATGGATCACACTCTGCTTTAGAGCGAGAAGAACACTCTTGCTTTCTAGAGTCTCTAATACAGCAGGATCTGAGTGTGCCCAGAATAAAAGAACGGTGTTTCCTACACATACAGACCCTATGTAGTCCAAATCTGCTTCTGAAACTGATACAAAGCACTGACCCTCTAACATCCAATGCTTGTCAGTTAAGATGGGAAACGTGTGAGCTTCATGAACGATGTAGTTCGTTTGAGCAGAAAAGTGACTGCCCTTACCTGATTTGAAGTCTTGCTTGTAGGAAGACTCAGAGCCTGGGATTTAACTCCATTTCTGAAGTAAAACACACAGCATTGTCTCATCCATTGATCACACTCTGCTTTAGAACAAGAAGCACGCTCTTGCTTTCTAGAGTCTCTAAGACAGCAGGAAACGTGAGTGTGATGAGAACAAAAGAACGGTGTTTCCTAAACATACGGACCATATCTACTCCAACTCTTCTTCTGAAACCGATTGAATGCCCTGGTCCTCTAACATCTAATGCTTGTCAGTTAAGATGAGAAACGTGTGAGCTCCGTGAACGATGTAGTTCGTTTGAGCTGAAAAGTGACTGCCCTTACCTGAAATGAAGTCTTGCTTGTTGGAGGACATAGAGCCTGGGATTTAACTCCTTTTCTGAAGGTAAACACACAGCATAGTTTTCCTCCATGGATTACACTCTGCTTTAGAGGGAGAAGCACGCTCTTGCTTTCTAAAGTCTCTAAGAAAGCAGGAAACGTGAGTGTGCTGAGAACAAAAGAACGGTGTTTCCTACACATACAGACTATATGTAGTCCAAAACTTCTTTTGAAACTGATACAATGCACTGGTCCTCTAACATCCAATGATTGTCAGTTAAG
This sequence comes from Onychomys leucogaster, assembly GCA_949786385.1. NCBI lineage: Eukaryota > Metazoa > Chordata > Mammalia > Rodentia > Cricetidae > Onychomys > Onychomys leucogaster. The sequence goes on from CATKUP010000084.1 coordinate 1,414,917, forward strand.
ATGAGAAACGTGTGAGCTTCGTGAACGATGTAGTTCCTTTGAGCAGAAAAGTGACTACACTTACCTGAAACGAAGTCTTGCTTGTTGGGAGACACAGAGCATGGGTTTTAACTCCATTTCTGAAGTGAAACACACAGCATAGTCTCATCTATGGATCACAATCTGCTTTAGAGCGAGAAGCACGTTCTTGCTTTCTAGAGTCTCTAAGACAGCAGGAAACGTGAGTGTGCCCAGGAAAAAAGATCGGGGTTTCCTACACATATGGATCATATGTAGAAAATCTCTGCTTCTGAAACTGATACAAAGCACTGACACTCTAACATCCAATGCTTGTCAGTTAACATGAGAAACGCGTGAGCTCAGTGAACGATGTAGTTCGTTTGAGCTGAAAAGTAACTGCCCTTACCTGAATCGAAGTCTTGCTTGTAGGAAGACTCAGAGCCTGGGATTTAACTCCATTTCTGAAGTGAAACACACAGCAGTGTTCTCATCCATTAAACACACTCTGCTTTAGAACAAGAAGCACGCTCTTGCTTTCTAGAGTCTCTAAGACAGCAGGAAATGTGAGTTTGCTGAGAACAAAAGAACGTGTTTCCTACATATACAGACCATATCTAGTCCAACTCTGCTTCTGAAACTGATACAAAGCACTGGTCCTCTAACATCCAATGCTTGTCTGTTAAGATGAGAAACGTGTGAGCTCCGTGAAAGATGTAGTTCGTTTGCGCTGAAAAGTGAGTGCCCTTACCTGAAACGAAGTCTTGCTTGTAGGAAGACACAGAGCCTGGGATTTAACTCCACTTCTGAAGGAAAACACACAGCGTTGTTCTCATCCATGGATCACACTCTGCTTTAGAGCGAGAAGAACACTCTTGCTTTCTAGAGTCTCTAATACAGCAGGATCTGAGTGTGCCCAGAATAAAAGAACGGTGTTTCCTACACATACAGACCCTATGTAGTCCAAATCTGCTTCTGAAACTGATACAAAGCACTGACCCTCTAACATCAAATGCTTGTCAGTTAAGATGGGAAACGTGTGAGCTTCATGAACGATGTAGTTCGTTTGAGCAGAAAAGTGACTGCCCTTACCTGATTTGAAGTCTTGCTTGTAGGAAGACTCAGAGCCTGGGATTTAACTCCATTTCTGAAGTAAAACACACAGCATTGTCTCATCCATTGATCACACTCTGCTTTAGAACAAGAAGCACGCTCTTGCTTTCTAGAGTCTCTAAGACAGCAGGAAACGTGAGTGTGATGAGAACAAAAGAACGGTGTTTCCTAAACATACGGACCATATCTACTCCAACTCTTCTTCTGAAACCGATTGAATGCACTGGTCCTCTAACATCTAATGCTTGTCAGTTAAGATGAGAAACGTGTGAGCTCCGTGAACGATGTACTTCGTTTGAGCTGAAAAGTGACTGCCCTTACCTGAAATGAAGTCTTGCTTGTTGGAGGACATAGAGCCTGGGATTTAACTCCTTTTCTGAAGGTAAACACACAGCATAGTTTTCCTCCATGGATTACACTCTGCTTTAGAGGGAGAAGCACGCTCTTGCTTTCTAAAGTCTCTAAGAAAGCAGGAAACGTGAGTGTGCTGAGAACAAAAGAACGGTGTTTCCTACACATACAGACTATATGTAGTCCAAAACTTCTTTTGAAACTGATACAATGCACTGGTCCTCTAACATCCAATGATTGTCAGTTAAGATGAGAAACGTGTGAGCTTCGTGAACGATGTAGTTCCTTTGAGCAGAATAGTGACTACACTTACCTGAAACGAAGTCTTGCTTGTTGGGAGACACAGAGCATGGGTTTTAACTCCATTTCTGAAGTGAAACACACAGCATAGTCTCATCTATGGATCACAATCTGCTTTAGAGCGAGAAGCACGTTCTTGCTTTCTAGAGTCTCTAAGACAGCAGGAAACGTGAGTGTGCCCAGGAAAAAAGATCGGGGTTTCCTACACATATGGATCATATGTAGAAAATCTCTGCTTCTGAAACTGATACAAAGCACTGACACTCTAACATCCAATGCTTGTCAGTTAACATGAGAAACGCGTGAGCTCAGTGAACGATGTAGTTCGTTTGAGCTGAAAAGTAACTGCCCTTACCTGAATCGAAGTCTTGCTTGTAGGAAGACTCAGAGCCTGGGATTTAACTCCATTTCTGAAGGCAAACACACAGCATAGTTCTCATCCATGGATCACACTCTGCTTTAGAGCGAGAAGCACACTCTTGCTTTCTAGAGTCTCTAAAACAGCAGGAAACCTGAGTGTGCTGACAACAAAAGAGTGGTGTTTCCTACACATACGGACTATATGTAGTCCAAAACTTCTTCTGAAACTGATTGAATGCACTGGTCCTCTAACATCTAATGCTTGTCAGTTAAGATGAGAAACGTGTGAGCTTCGTGAACGATGTAGTTCGTTTGAGCAGAAAAGTGACTGCCCTCACCTGAAACGAAGTCTTGCTTGTAGGAAGACTCAGAGCCTGGGTTTTAACTCCTTTTCTGAAGGGAAACACACAGCATAGTTTTCATCCATGGTTCACACTCTGCTTTAGAGCGAGAAGCACGCTCTTGCTTTCGAAAATCTCTAAGACAGCAGGAAACGTGAGTGTGCTGAGAACAAAAGAATGGTGTTTCCTACACATATGGACCATATCTAGTCCAACTCTGCTTCTGAAACTGATACAAAGCACTGGTCCTCTAACATCCAATGCTTGTCAGTTAAGATGAGAAACGTGTGAGCTCAGGGAACGATGTAGTTCGTTTGAGCTGAAAAGTGAGTGCCCTTACCTGAAAAGAAGTCTTGCTTGTAGGAAGACACAGAGCCTGGGATTTAACTCCATTTCTGAAGGGAAACACACAGCATAGTTCTCATCCATGGATCACAGTCTGCTTTAGAGCAAGAAGAACACTCTTGCTTTCTAGAGTCTCTAATACCGCAGGAAATCTGAGTGTGCCCAGAATAAAAGAACGGTGTTTCCTACACATACGGACTATATGTAGTCCAAAACTTCTTTTGAAACTGATACAATGCACTGGTCCTCTAACATCCAATGCTTGTCAGTTAAGATGAGAAACGTGTGAGCTTCGTGAACGATGTAGTTCCTTTGAGCAGAAAAGTGACTGCCCTTACCTGAAACGAATTCTTGCTTGTAGGGAGACCCAGAGCATGGGATTTAACTCCATTTCTGAAGTGAAACACAGAGCATTGTCTCATGCATTGATCACACTCTGCTTTAGAACAAGAAGCACGCTCTTACTTTCTAGAGTCTCTAAGACAGCAGGAAACGTGATTGTGCTGAGAACAAAAGAACGGTGTTTCCTACACATACGGACCATATCTAGTCCAACTCTGCTTCTGAAACTGATAAAAAGCACTGGTCCTCTAACATCCAAAGCTTGCCTGTTAAGATGAGAAACGTGTGAGCTTCGTGAAAGATGTAGTTCGTTTGAGCAGAAAACTGACTGCCCTTACCTGAAACGAAGTCTTGCTTGTAGGAAGACTCAGAGCCTGGGATTTAACTCCATTTCTGAAGTGAAACACACAGCAGTGTTCTCATCCATTAATTACACTCTGCTTTAGAACAAGAAGCACGCTCTTGCTTTCTAGAGTGTCTAAGACAGCAGGAAACGTGAGTTTGCTGAGAACAAAAGAACGGTGTTTCCTACAAATACAGACCATATCTAGTCCAACTCTGCTTCTGAAACTGATACAAAGCACTGGTCCTCTAACATCCAATGCTTGTCTGTTATTATGAGTAACGTGTGAGCTCCGTGAGAGATGTAGTTCGTTTGAGCTGAAAAGTGACTGCCCTTACCTGAAACGAAGTCTTGCTTGTTGGAAGACATAGAGCCTGGGATTTAACTCCTTTTCTGAAGGGAAACACACAGCATAGTTTTCATCCATGGATCACACTCTGCTTTAGAGCGAGAAGCACGCTCTTGCTTTCTAAAGTCTCTAAGACAGCAGGAAACGTGAGTGTGCTGAGAACAAAAGAACGGTGATTCCTACACATACGGAACATATCTAGTCCAACTCTGCTTCTGAAACTGATACAAAGCACTGGTCCTCTAACATCCAATGCTTGTCAGTTAAGATTAGAAAAGTGTGAGCTTCGTGAACGATGTAGTTCCTTTGAGCAGAAATGTGACTGCCCTACCTGAAATGAAGTCTTGCTTGTAGGGAGACTCAGAGCATGGGATTTAACTCCATTTCTGAAGTGAAACACACAGCATTGTCTCATCCATTAATCACACTCTGCTTTAGAACAAGAAGCACGCTCTTGCTTTCTAGAGTCTCTAAGACAGCAGGAAACGTGAGTGTGCTGAGAACAAAAGAACGCAGTTTCCTACACATACGGACCATATCTAGTCCAACTCTCCTTCTTAAACTGATACAAAGCACTGGTCCTCTAACATCCAATGCTTGTCAAAAGATGAGAAGCGTGTGAGCTTCGTGAACGCTGTAGTTCGTTTGAGCAGAAAACTGACTGCCCTTACCTGAAACGAAGTCTTGCTTGTAGGAAGACTCAGAGCCTGGGATTTAACTCCATTTCTGAAGTGAAACACACAGCAGTGTTCTCAACCATTAATCACACTCTGCTTTAGAATAAGAAGCACGCTCTTGCTTTCTAGAGTCTCTAAGACAGCAGGAAACGTGAGTTTGCTGAGAACAAAAGAACGGTGTTTCCTACACATACAAACCATATCTAGTCCAACTCTGCTTCTGAAACTGATACAAAGCACTGGTCCTCTAACATCCAATGCTTGTCTGTTAAGATGAGAAACGTGTGAGCTCAGTGAAAGATGTAGTTCGCTTGAGCTGAAAAGTGACTGCCCTTACCTGAAACGAAGTCTTGCTTGTAGGAAGACACAGAGCCTTGGATTTAACTCTATTTCTGAGGGGAAACACACAGCATAGTTCTCATCCATGGATCACACTCTGCTTTAGAGCGAGAATCATACTCTTGCTTTCTATATTCTCTAATACAGCAGGAAATCTGAGTGTGCCCAGAACAAAAGAACGGTGTTTCCTACATTTACGGACTATATGTAGTCCAAATCTTCTTTTGAAACTGATACAATGCACTCGTCCTCTAACATCCAATGCTTGTCAGTTAAGATGAGAAACGTGTGAGCTTCGTGAACGATGTAGTTCCTTTGTGCAGAAAAGTGACTACACTTACCTGAAACGAAGTCTTGCTTGTTGGGAGACACAGAGCATGGGATTTACCTCCATTTCTGAAGTGAAACACACAGCATAGTCTCATCAATGGATCACAATCTGCTTTAGAGCGAGAAGCACGTTCTTGCTTTCTAGAGTCTCTTAGACAGCAGGAAACGTGAGTGTGCCCAGAACAAAAGATCGGGGTTTCCTACACATATGGATCATATGCAGGACAACTCTGCTTCTGATACTGATACAAAGCACTGACCCTCTAACATCCAATGCTTGTCAGTTAAGTTGAGAAACGCGTGAGCTCAGTGAACGATGTAGTTCGTTTGAGCTGAAAAGTGACTGCCCTTACCTAAATCGAAGTCTTGCTTGTAGGAGGACTCAGAGCCTGGGATTTAACTCCATTTCTGAAGGTAAACACACAGCATAGTTCTCATCCATGGATCACACTCTGCTTTAGAGCGAGAAGCACACTCTTGCTTTCTAGAGTCTCTAATAGAGCAGGAAATCTGAGTGTGCCCAGAATAAAAGAACGGTGTTTCCTACACATATGGACCATATGTAGTCCAAATCTGCTTCTGAAACTGATACAAAGCACTGACCCACTAACATCCAATGCTTGTCAGTTAAGATGAGAAACGTGTGAGCTTTGTGAACGATATAGTTCCTTTGAACTGAAAAGTGACCTCCCTTACCTGAAACGAAGTCTTGCTTGTTGGAAGACATAGAGCCTGGGATTTAACTCCTTTTCTGAAGGGAAACACACAGCATAGTTTTCATCCATGGATCACACTCTGCTTTAGAGCGAGAAGCACGCTCTTGCTTTCTAAAATCTCTAAGACAGCAGGAAACGTGAGTGGGCTGAGAACAAAAGAACGGTGTTTCCTACACATACAAACCATATCTAGTCCAACTCTGCTTCTGAAACTGATACAAAGCACTCACACTCTAACATCCAATGCTTGTCAGTTAAGATGAGAAACGTGTGAGCTCAGTGAACGATGTAGTTCGTTTGAGCTGAAAAGTGACTGCCCTTACCTGAAACGAAGTCTTGCTTGTAGGAAGACTCAGAGCCTGGGATTTAACTCCATTTCTGAAGGGAAACACACAGCATAGTTCTCATCCATGGATCACACTCTGCTTTAGAGCAAGAAGAACATTCTTGCTTTCTAGAGTCTCTAATACAGCAGGAAATCTGAGTGTGCCCAGAATAAAAGAACGGTGTTTCCTACACATACGGACCATATGTAGTCCAAATCTGCTTCGAAAACTGATACAAAGCACTGACCCTCTCTCATCCAATGCTTGTCAGTTAAGATGGGAAACGTGTGAGCTTCATGAATGATGTAGTTCGTTTGAGCAGAAAAGTGACTGCCCTTACCTGATTTGAAGTCTTGCTTGTAGGAAGACTCAGAGCCTGGGATTTAACTCCATTTCTGAAGTAAAACACACAGCATTGTCTCATCCATTGATCACACTCTGCTTTAGAACAAGAAGCACGCTCTTGCTTTCTAGAGTCTCTAAGACAGCAGGAAACGTGAGTTTGCTGAGAACAAAAGAACGGTGTTTCCTACACTTACAGACCATATCTAGTCCAACTCTGCTTCTGAAACTGATACAAAGCACTGGTCCTCTAACATCCAATGCTTGTCTGTTAAGATGAGAAACGTGTGAGTTCCGTGAAAGATGTAGGTCTTTTGAGCTGAAAAGTGACTGCCCTTACATGAAACGATGTCTTGCTTTTTGGAAGTCATAGAGCCTGGGTTTTAACTCAGTTTCTGAAGGGGAACACACAGCATAGTTTTCATCCAAGGATCACACTCTGCTTTAGAGCGAGAAGCACGCTCTTGCTTTCTAAAATCTCTAAGACAGCAGGAAACGTGAGTGTGCTGAGAACAAAAGAATGGTGTTTCCTACACATAAGGACCATATCTAGTCAAACTCTGCTTCTGAACCTGATACAAAGCACTGGTCCTCTAACATCCAATGCTTGTCAGTTAAGATGAGAAACGTGTGAGCTTCTTGAACGATGTAGTTCCTTTGACCAGAAAAGTGACTGTACTTACCTTAAACGAAGTCTTGCTTGTTGGGCGACACAGAGCATGGGATTTAACTCCATTTCTGAAGTGAAACACACAGCATAGTCTCATCTATGGATCATAATCTGCTTTAGAGCGAGAAGCACGTTCTTGCTTTCTAGAGTCTCTAAGACAGCAGGAAACGTGAGTGTGCCCAGAACAAAAGATCGGGGTTTCCTACACATATGGATCATATGTAGTCCAACTCTGCTTCTGAAACTGATACAAAGCACTGACCCTCTAACATCCAATGCTTGTCAGTTAAGATGAGAAACGCGTGAGCTCAGTGAATGATGTAGTTCGTTTGAGCTGAAAAGTGACTGCCCTTACCTGAATCGAAGTCTTGCTTGTAGGAGGACTCAGAGCCTGGGATTTAACTCCATTTTTGAAGGGAAACACACAGCATAGTTCTCATCCATGGATCACACTCTGCTTTAGAGCGAGAAGCACACTCTTGCTTTCTAGAGTCTCTAATAGAGCAGGAAATCTGAGTGTGCCCAGAATAAAAGAACGGTGTTTCCTACACTTACGGACTATATGTAGTCCAAAACTTTTTATGAAACTGATTGAATGCACTGGTCCTCTAACATACAATGCTTGTTAGTTAAGATGAGAAACGTGTGAGCTTTGTGAACGATATAGTTCCTTTGAACTGAAAAGTGACTGCCCTTACCTGAAAAGAATTCTTGTTTGTAGGAAGACACAGATCGTGGGATTTAACTCCATTTCTGAAGTAAAACACACAGCATTGTCTCATCCATTGATCACACTCTGCTTTAGAACAAGAAGCACGCTCTTGCTTTCTAGATTCTCTAAGACAGCAGGAAACGTGAGTGTGCTGAGAACAAAAGAATGGTGTTTCCTACACATACGGACCATATCTAGTCAAACTCTGCTTCTTAAACTGATACAAAGCACTGGTCCTCTAACATCCAATGCTTGTCTGTTAAGATGAGAAAGGTGTGAGCTCAGTGAACGATGTAGTTCATTTGAGCTTAAAAGTGACTGGCCTTACCCGTAATGAAGGCTTGATTGTAGGAAGACACAGAGCCTGGGATTTAACTCCATTTCTGAAGTGAAACACACAGCATAGTTCTCATCCATGGATCACACTCTGCTTTAGAGCGAGAAGCACGCTCTTGCTTTCTAGAATCTCTAAGACAGCAGGAAACGTGAGTGTGCTGAGAACAAAAGAACGGTGTTTCCTACACATACGGAACATATCTAGTCCAACTCTGCTTCTGAAACTGATACAAAGCACTGGTCCTCTAACATCCAATGCTTGTCAGTTAAGATGAGAAACGCGAGAGCTCTGTGAACGATGTAGTTCGTTTGAGCTGAAAAGTAACTGCCCTTACCTGAATCGAAGTCTTGCTTGTAGGAAGACTCAGAGCCTGGGATTTAACTCCATTTCTGAAGTGAAACACACAGCAGTGTTCTCATCCATTAAACACACTCTGCTTTAGAACAAGAAGCACGCTCTTGCTTTCTAGAGTCTCTAAGACAGCAGGAAACATGAGTTTGCTGAGAACAAAAGAACGTGTTTCCTACATATACAGACCATATCTAGTCCAACTCTGCTTCTGAAACTGATACAAAGCACTGGTCCTCTAACATCCAATGCTTGTCTGTTAAGATGAGAAACGTGTGAGCTCCGTGAAAGATGTAGTTCGTTTGCGCTGAAAAGTGAGTGCCCTTACCTGAAACGAAGTCTTGCTTGTAGGAAGACACAGAGCCTGGGATTTAACTCCACTTCTGAAGGAAAACACACAGCGTTGTTCTCATCCATGGATCACACTCTGCTTTAGAGCGAGAAGAACACTCTTGCTTTCTAGAGTCTCTAATACAGCAGGATCTGAGTGTGCCCAGAATAAAAGAACGGTGTTTCCTACACATACAGACCCTATGTAGTCCAAATCTGCTTCTGAAACTGATACAAAGCACTGACCCTCTAACATCCAATGCTTGTCAGTTAAGATGGGAAACGTGTGAGCTTCATGAACGATGTAGTTCGTTTGAGCAGAAAAGTGACTGCCCTTACCTGATTTGAAGTCTTGCTTGTAGGAAGACTCAGAGCCTGGGATTTAACTCCATTTCTGAAGTAAAACACACAGCATTGTCTCATCCATTGATCACACTCTGCTTTAGAAAAGAAACACGCTCTTGCTTTCTAGATTCTCTAAGACAGCAGGAAACGTGAGTGTGCTGAGAAAAAAAGAACGTTGTTTCCTACACATAAGGACCATATCTAGTCCAACTCTGCTTCTTTAACTGATACAAAGCACTGGTCCTCTAACATCCAATGCTTGTCTGTTAAGATGAGAAAGGTGTGAGCTCAGTGAACGATGTAGTTCGTTTGAGCTTAAAAGTGACTGCCCTTACCCGAAAAGAAGTCTTGCTTGTAGGAAGACACAGAGCCTGGGATTTAACTCCATTTCTGAAGGTAAACACACAGCATAGTTCTCATCCATGGATCACACTCTGCTTTAGAGCGAGAAGCACTCTCTTGCTTTCTAGAGTCTCTAAGACAGCAGGAAACGTGAGTGTGATGAGAACAAAAGAACGGTGTTTCCTAAACATACGGACCATATCTACTCCAACTCTTCTTCTGAAACCGATTGAATGCACTGGTCCTCTAACATCTAATGCTTGTCAGTTAAGATGAGAAACGTGTGAGCTCCGTGAAAGATGTAGTTCGTTTGAGCTGAAAAGTGACTGCCCTTACCTGAAATGAAGTCTTGCTTGTTGGAGGACATAGAGCATGGGATTTAACTCCTTTTCTGAAGGTAAACACACAGCATAGTTTTCCTCCATGGATTACACTCTGCTTTAGAGGGAGAAGCACGCTCTTGCTTTCTAAAGTCTCTAAGAAAGCAGGAAACGTGAGTGTGCTGAGAACAAAAGAACGGTGTTTCCTACACATACGGACTATATGTAGTCCAAAACTTCTTTTGAAACTGATACAATGCACTGGTCCTCTAACATCCAATGCTTGTCAGTTAAGATGAGAAACGTGTGAGCTTCGTGAACGATGTAGTTCCTTTGAGCAGAAAAGTGACTGCCCTTACCTGAAACGAATTCTTGCTTGTAGGGAGACCCAGAGCATCGGATTTAACTCCATTTCTGAAGTGAAACACAGAGCATTGTCTCATGCATTGATCACACTCTGCTTTAGAACAAGAAGCACGCTCTAACTTTCTAGAGTCTCTAAGACAGCAGGTAACGTGATTGTGCTGAGAACAAAAGAACGGTGTTTCCTACACATACGGACCATATCTAGTCCAACTCTGCTTCTGAAACTGATAAAAAGCACTGGTCCTCTAACATCCAAAGCTTGCCTGTTAAGATGAGAAACGTGTGAGCTCCGTGAAAGATGTAGTTCGTTTGAGCTGAAAAGTGACTGCCCTTACCTGAAACGAAGTCTTGCTTGTTGGAAGACATAGAGCCTGGGATTTAACTCCTTTTCTGAAGGGAAACACACAGCATAGTTTTCATCCATGGATCACACTCTGCTTTAGAGCGAGAAGCACGCTCTTGCTTTCTAAAGTCTCTAAGACAGCAGGAAACGTGAGTGTGCTAAGAAAAAAAGAACGGTGATTCCTAAACATACGGAACATATCTAGTCCAACTCTGCTTCTGAAACTGATACAAAGCACTGGTCCTCTAACATCCGATGCTTGTCAGTTAAGATGAGAAACGTGTGAGCTTCGTGAACGATGTAGTTCCTTTGAGCAGAAAAGTGACTACACTTACCTGAAAAGAAGTCTTGCTCGTTGGGAGACACAGAGCATGGGTTTTAACTCCATTTCTGAAGTGAAACACACAGCATAGTCTCATCTATGGATCACAATCTGCTTTAGAGCAAGAAGCACGTTCTTGCTTTCTAGAGTCTCTAAGACAGCAGGAAACGTGAGTGTGCCCAGGAAAAAAGATCGGGGTTTCCTACACATATGGATCATATGTAGAAAATCTCTGCTTCTGAAACTGATACAAAGCACTGACACTCTAACATCCAATGCTTGTCAGTTAACATGAGAAACGCGTGAGCTCAGTGAACGATGTAGTTCGTTTGAGCTGAAAAGTAACTGCCCTTACCTGAATCGAAGTCTTGCTTGTAGGAAGACTCAGAGCCTGGGATTTAACTCCATTTCTGAAGGCAAACACACAGCATAGTTCTCATCCATGGATCACACTCTGCTTTAGAGCGAGAAGCACACTCTTGCTTTCTAGAGTCTCTAAAACAGCAGGAAACCTGAGTGTGCTGACAACAAAAGAATGGTGTTTCCTACACATACGGACTATATGTAGTCCAAAACTTCTTCTGAAACTGATTGAATGCACTGGTCCTCTAACATCTAATGCTTGTCAGTTAAGATGAGAAACGTGTGAGCTTCGTGAAAGATGTAGTTCGTTTGAGCAGAAAAGTGACTGCCCTCACCTGAAACGAAGTCTTGCTTGTAGGAAGACTCAGAGCCTGGGTTTTAACTCCTTTTCTGAAGGGAAACACACAGCATAGTTTTCATCCATGGTTCACACTCTGCTTTAGAGCGAGAAGCACGCTCTTGCTTTCGAAAATCTCTAAGACAGCAGGAAACGTGAGTGTGCTGAGAACAAAAGAACGGTGTTTCCTACACATACAGACCATATCTAGTCCAACTCTGCTTCTGAAACTGATACAAAGCACTGGTCCTCTAACATCCAATGCTTGTCAGTTAAGATGAGAAACGTGTGAGCTCAGGGAACGATGTAGTTCGTTTGAGCTGAAAAGTGAGTGCCCTTACCTGAAAAGAAGTCTTGCTTGTAGGAAGACACAGAGCCTGGGATTTAACTCCATTTCCGAAGTAAAACACACAGCAGTGTAATCATCCATTTATCACAACTGCTTTAGAACAAGAAGGCCGCTCTTGCTTTCCAGATTTTCTAAAAGAGCAGGAAACGTGATTTTGCTGAGAACAATAGAACGGTGTTTCCTACACATACGGACTATATGTAGTCCAAAACTTCTTCTGAAACCCATTGAATGCACTGGTCTTCTAACATCTAATGCTTGTCAGTTAAGATGAGAAACGTGTGAGCTTCGTGAACGATGTAGTTCGTTTGATCAGAAAAGTCACCGCCCTTACCTGAAACGAAGTGTTGCTTGTAGGGAGACTCAGAGCATGGGATTTAACTCCATTTCTGAAGTGAAACACACAGCATTGTCTCATCCATTGATCACAGTCTGCTTTAGAACAAGAAGCACGCTCTTGCTTTCTAGAGTCTCTAAGACAGCAGGAAACGTGAGTGTGCTGAGAACAAACGAACGGTGTTTCCTACAAATACAGAGCATATCTAGTCCAACTCTGCTTCTGAAACTGATACAAAGCACTGGTCCTCTAACATCCAATGCTTGTCAGTTAAGATGAGAATCATGTGAGCTTCGTGAACGATGTAGTTCCTTTGAGCAGAAAAGTGACTGCCCTTACCTGAATCGAAGTCTTGCTTGTAGGAAGACTCAGAGCCTGGGATTTAACTCCATTTCTGAAGGGAAACACACAGCATAGTTCTCATCCATGGATCACACTCTGCTTTAGAGCGAGAAGCACACTCTTGCTTTCTAGAGTCTCTAATACAGCAGGAAATCTGAGTGTGCCCAGAATAAAAGAACGGATTTCCTACACATACGGACTATATGTAGTGCAAAACGTCTTCTGAAGCTGATTGAATGCACTGGTCCTCTAAAATCTAATGCTTGTCAGTTAAGATGAGAAACGTGTGAGCTTTGTGAAAGATGTAGTTCGTTTGAGCAGAAAAGTGACTGCCCTCACCTGAAACGAAGTCTTACTTGTAGGAAGACTCAGAGCCTGGGATTTAACTCCATTTCTGAAGAGAAACACACAGCATTTTTCTCATCCATGGATCACACTCTGCTTTAGAGCGAGAAGCACGCTCTTGCTTTCTAGAGTCTCTAAGACAGCAGGAAACGTGAGTGCGCTGAGAACAAAAGAACGGTGTTTCCTACACATACGGACCATATGTAGTCCATCTCTGTTTCTGAAACTGACACAAAGCACTGGTCCTCTAACATCCAATGTTTGTCAGTTAAGATGAGAAACGTGTGAGCTTTGAGAATGATGTAGTTCCTTTGAACTGAGACGTGACTGCCCTTACCTGTAACGAAGTCTTGCTTGTAGTTAGACACAGAACCTGGGATTTAACTCCATTTCTGAAGAGAAACACACAGCATTTTTGTCATCCATGGATCACACTCTGCTTTAGAGCGAGAAGCACGCTCTTGCTTTTAGAGTCTCTAATATAGCAGGTAATATGACTGTGCCCAGAACAAAAGAACTGTGTTTGCTACACATACAGACCATATGTAGTCCAAATCTGCTTCTGAAACTGATACAAAGCACTGACCCTCTAACATCCAATGCTTGTCAGTTAAGATGAGAAACGTGTGATCTTCGTGAACGATGTAGTTCGTTTGAGCACAAAAGTGACTGCCCTTACCTGAATAGAAGTCTTGCTTGTAGGAAGACTCAGAGCCTGGGATTTAACTCCATTTCTGGAGTGAAACGCACAGCAGTGTAATCATCCATTGATCACACTCTGCTTTAGAACAAGAAGCACACTCTTGCTTTCTAGAGTCTCTAAGACTGCAGGAAACGTGTGTGTGCTGTGAACAAAGGAAAGGTGTTTCCTACACATACGGACCATATCTAGTTCAACTCTGCTTCTGAAACTGATACAAAGCACTGGTCCTCTAACATCCAATGCTTGTATGTAAAGAAGAGAAATGTGTGAGCTCAGTGAACGATGTAGTTCGTTTGAGCTGAAAAGTGACTTTCGTTACCTGAAACGAAGTCTTGCTTCTAGGAAGACACACAGATTGAGATTTAACTCCATTTATGAGGAGAAACACACAGCATAGTTCTCAACCATGGATCACACTCTGCTTTAGAGCGAGAAGCACGCTCTTGCTTTCTGGAGTCTCTAACACAGCAGGAAACGTGAGTGCACTGAGAACAAAAGAACGGTGTTTCCTACACATACGGCCATGTCTAGTCCAACTCTTCTTCTGAAACTGATACAAATCACTGGTCCTCTAACATCCAATGCTTGTCAGTTACGATGGGAAATGTGTGAGCTTCATGAATGATGTAGTTCGTTTGAGCAGAAAAGTGACTGCCCTTACCTGAAACGAATTCTTGCTTGTAGGAAGACTCAGAGCCTGGGATTTAACTCCACTTCTGAAGGGAAACACACAGCATAGTTCTCATCCATGGATCACACTCTGCTTTAGAGCGAGAAGCACGCTCTTGCTTTCTAAAATCTCTAAGACAGCAGGAAACGTGAGTGCGCTGAGAACAAAAGAACGGTGCTTCCTACACATACGGACCATATCTAGTCCAAATCTGTTTCTGAAACTGACACAAAGCACTGGTCCTCTAACATCCAATGTTTGTCAGTTAAGATGAGAAACGTGTGAGCTTTGAGAATGATGTAGTTCCTTTGAACTGAAAAGTGACTGCCCTTACCTGTAACGAAATCTTGCTTGTAGTTAGACACAGAGCCTGGGATTTAACTCCATCTCTGAAGGGAAACACACAGCAGAGTTCTAATCCATGGATCACACTCTGCTTTAGAGCGAGAAGCACGCTCTTGCTTTCTAGAGTCTCTAATACAGCAGGCAATCTGAGTGTGCCCAGAACAAAAGAACGGAGTTTCCTACACATACGGACCATATGTAGTCCAACTCTTCTTCTGAAACTGATACAAAGCAGTAGTCCTCTAACATCCAATGCTTGTCAGTTAAGATGGGAAACGTGTGAGCTTCATGAACGATGTAGTTCGTTTGAGCAGAAAAGTGACTGCCCTTACCTGAAATGAAGTCTTGCATGTAGGAAGACACAGAATCTGGGATTTAACTCCATTTCTGAAGGGAAACACACAGCATAGTTCTCATCCATGGATCACACTCTGCTTTAGAGCGAGAAGCACGCTCTTGCTTTCTAAATTCTCTAAGACAGCAGGAAACGTGAGTGGGCTGAGAACAAAAGAACGGTGTTTCCTACACATACGGACCATATCTAGTCCAACACAGTTTCTGAAACTGACACAAAGCACTGGTCCTCTAACATCCAATGCTTGTCTGTTAAGATGAGAAACGTGCGAGCTCCCTGAACGATGTAGTTCGTTTGAGCTGAAAAGTGACGGCCCATACCTAAAACGAAGTCTTGCTTGTAGGAAGACACAGAGCCTGGAATTTAACTCCATTTCTGAAGGGAAACACACAGCATAGTTCTCATCCATGGATCACACTCTGCTTTAGAGCGAGAAGCACGCTCTTGCTTTCTAAAGTCTCTAAGACAGCAGGAAATGTGAGTGTGCTGAGAACAAAAGAACAGTGTTTCCTACACATACAGACCATATCTAGTCCAACTCTGCTTCTGAAACTGATGCAAAGCACTGGTCCTCTAACATCCAATGCTTGCAGTTACGATGGGTAATGTGTGAGCTTCATGAACGATGTAGTTCGTTTGAGCAGAAAAGTGACTGCCCTTACCTGAAACGAATTCTTGCTTGTAGGAAGACTCAGAGCCTGGGATTTAACTCCACTTCTGAAGGGAAACACACAGCATAGTTCTCATCCATGGATCACACTCTGCTTTAGAGCGAGAAGCACGCTCTTGCTTTCTAAAGTCTCTAAGACAGCAGGAAACGTGAGTGCGCTGAGAACAAAAGAACGGTGTTTCCTACACATACGGACCATATGTAGTCCAACTCTGTTTCTGAAACTGACACAAAGCACTGGTCCTCTAACATCCAATGCTTGTCAGTTAAGATGAGAAACGTGTGAGCTTTGAGAATGATGTAGTTCCTTTGAACTGAGGAGTGACTGCCCTTACCTGTAACGAAGTCTTGCTTGTAGTTAGACACAGAGCCTGGGATTTAACTCCATGTCTGAAGGGAAACACACAGCATTTTTCTCATCCATGGATCAAACTCTGCTTTAGAGCGAGAAGCACGCTCTTGCTTTTAGAGTCTCTAATATAGCAGGTAATATGACTGTGCCCAGAACAAAAGAACTGTGTTTGCTACACATACAGACCATATGTAGTCCAAATCTGCTTCTGAAACTGATACAAAGCACTGACCCTCTAACATCCAATGCTTGTCAGTTAAGATGAGAAACGTGTGAGCTTCGTGAACGATGTAGTTCGTTTGAGCACAAAAGTGACTGCCCTTACCTGAATCGCAGTCTTGCTTGTAGGAAGACTCAGAGCCTGGGATTTAACTCCATTTCTGGAGTGAAACACACAGCAGTGTAATCATCCATTGATCACACTCTGCTTTAGAACAAGTAGCACACTCTTGCTTTCTAGAGTATCTAAGTCTGCAGGAAATGTGTGTGTGCTGAGAACAAAAGAAAGGTGTTTCCTACACATACGGACCATATCTAGTTCAACTCTGCTTCTGAAACTGATACAAAGCACTGGTCCTCTAACATCCAATGCTTGTATGTAAAGAAGAGAAATGTGTGAGCTCAGTGAACGATGTAGTTCGTTTGAGCTGAAAAGTGACTGTCGTTACCTGAAACGAAGTCTTGCTTCTAGGAAGACACAGAGATTGAGATTTAACTCCATTTATGAGGAGAAACACACAGCAGAGTTCTCAACCATGGATCCCACTCTGCTTTAGAGCGAGAAGCACGCTCTTGCTTTCTGGAGTCTCTAACACAGCAGGAAACGTGAGTGCGCTGAGAACAAAAGAACGTTGTTTCCTACACATATGGACCATGTCTAGTCCAACTCTTCTTCTGAAACTGATACAAATCACTGGTCCTCTAACATCCAATGCTTGTCACTTACGATGGGAAATGTGTGAGCTTCATGAACGATGTAGTTCGTTTGAGCAGAAAAGTGACTGCCCTTACCTGAAACGAATTCTTGCTTGTAGGAAGACTCAGAGCCTGGGATTTAACTCCACTTCTGAAGGGAAACACACAGCATAGTTCTCATCCATGGATCACACTCTGCTTTAGAGCGAGAAGCACGCTCTTGCTTTCTAAATTCTCTAAGACAGCAGGAAAAGTGAGTGCGCTGAGAACAAAAGAACGGTGTTTCCTACACATACGGACCATATCTAGTCCAACTCTGTTTCTGAAACTGACACAAAGCACTGGTCCTCTAACATCCAATGTTTGTCAGTTAAGATGAGAAACGTGTGAGCTTTGAGAATGATGTAGTTCCTTTGAACTGAAAAGTGACTGCCCTTACCTGTAACGAAATCTTGCTTGTAGTAAGACACAGAGCCTGGGATTTAACTCCATCTCTGAAGGGAAACACACAGCAGAGTTCTCATCCATGGATCACACTCTGCTTTAGAGCGAGAAGCACGCTCTTGCTTTCTAGAGTCTCTAATACAGCAGGCAATCTGAGTGTGCCCAGAACAAAAGAACGGAGTTTCCTACACATACGGACCATATGTAGTCCAACTCTTCTTCTGAAACTGATACAAAGCAGTAGTCCTCTAACATCCAATGCTTGTCAGTTAAGATGGGAAACGTGTGAGTTTCATGAACGATGTAGTTCGTTTGAGCAGAAAAGTGACTGCCCTTACCTGAAACGAAGTCTTGCTTGTAGGAAGACACAGAATCTGGGATTTAACTCCATTTCTGAAGGGAAACACACAGCATAATTCTCACCCATGGATCACACTCTGCTTTAGAGCGAGAAGCACGTTCTTGCTTTCTAAATTCTCTAAGACAGCAGGAAAAGTGAGTGCGCTGAGAACAAAAGAACGGTGTTTCCTACACATAGGGACCATATCTAGTCCAACTCTGTTTCTGAAACTGACACAAAGCACTGGTCCTCTAACATCCAATGCTTGTCTGTTAAGATGAGAAACGTGTGAGCTCCCTGAACGATGTAGTTCGTTTGAGCTGAAAAGTGACTGCCCATACCTAAAACGAAGTCTTGCTTGTAGGAAGACACAGAGCCTGGAATTTAACTCCATTTCTGAAGGGAAACACACAGCATAGTTCTCATCCATGGATCACACTCTGCTTTAGAGCGAGAAGCACGCTCTTGCTTTCTAAAGTCTCTAAGACAGCAGGAAAAGTGAGTGTGCTGAGAACAAAAGAACAGTGTTTCCTACACATACAGACCATATCTAGTCCAACTCTGCTTCTGAAACTGATGCAAAGCACTGGTCCTCTAACATCCAATGCTTGCAGTTACGATGGGAAATGTGTGAGCTTCATGAACGATGTAGTTCGTTTCAGCAGAAAAGTGACTGCCCTTACCTGAAACGAATTCTTGCTTGTAGGAAGACTCAGAGCCTGGGATTTAACTCCACTTCTGAAGGGAAACACACAGCATAGTTCTCATCCATGGATCACACTCTGCTTTAGAGCGAGAAGCACGCTCTTGCTTTCTAAAGTCTCTAAGACAGCAGGAAATGTGAGTGCGCTGAGAACAAAAGAACGGTGTTTCCTACACATACGGACCATATGTAGTCCAAATCTGCTTCTGAAACTGATACAAAGCACTGGTCCTCTAACATCCAATGCTTGTCAGTTAAGATGAGAAACGTGTGAGCTTCGTGAACGATGTAGTTCGTTTGAGCACAAAAGTGACTGCCCTTACCTGAATAGAAGTCTTGCTTGTAGGAAGACTCAGAGCCTGGGATTTAACTCCATTTCTGGAGTGAAACACACAGCAGTGTAATCATCCATTGATCACACTCTGCTTTAGAACAAGTAGCACACTCTTGCTTTCTAGAGTATCTAAGACTGCAGGAAATGTGTGTGTGCTGAGAACAAAAGAAAGGTGTTTCCTACACATACGGACCATATCTAGTTCAACTCTGCTTCTGAAACTGATACAAAGCACTGGTCTTCTAACATCCAATGCTTGTATGTAAAGAAGAGAAATGTGTGAGCTCAGTGAACGATGTAGTTCGTTTGAGCTGAAAAGTGACTGTCGTTACCTGAAACGAAGTCTTGCTTCTAGGAAGACACAGAGATTGAGATTTAACTCCATTTATGCGGAGAAACACACAGCAGAGTTCTCATCCATGGATCACACTCTGCTTTAGAGCGAGAAGCATGCTCTTGCTTTCTAAAGTCTCTAAGACAGCAGGAAACATGAGTGCGCTGAGTACAAAAGAACGGTGTTTCCTACACATACGGACCATATCTAGTCCAACTCTGCTTCTGAAACTGATGCAAAGCACTGGTCCTCTAACATCCAATGCTTGCAGTTACGATGGGAAATGTGTGAGCTTCATGAACGATGTAGTTCGTTTGAGCAGAAAAGTGACTGCCCTTACCTGAAACGAATTCTTGCTTGTAGGAAGACTCAGAGCCTGGGATTTAACTCCACTTCTGAAGGGAAACACACAGCATAGTTCTCATCCATGGATCACACTCTGCTTTAGAGCGAGAAGCACGCTCTTGCTTTCTAAAGTCTCTAAGACAGCAGGAAACATGAGTGCGCTGAGTACAAAAGAACGGTGTTTCCTACACATACGGACCATAACTAGTCCAACTCTGTTTCTGAAACTGACACAAAGCACTGGTCCTCTAACATCCAATGTTTGTCAGTTAAGATGAGAAACGTGTGAGCTTTGAGAATGATGTAATTCCTTTGAACTGAAAAGTGACGGCACTTACCTGTAACGAAGTCTTGCTTGTAGTAAGACACAGAGCCTGGGATTTAACTCCATCTCTGAAGGGAAACACACAGCAGAGTTCTCATCCATGGATCACACTCTGCTTTAGAGCGAGAAGCACGCTCTTGCTTTCTAGAGTCTCTAATAGAGCAGGCAATCTGAGTGTGCCCAGAACAAAAGAACGGAGTTTCCTACACATACAGACCATATCTAGTCCAACTCTTCTTCTGAAACTGATACAAATCACTGGTCCTCTAACATCCAATGCTTGTCAGTTAAGATGGGAAACGTGTGAGCTTCATGAACGATGTAGTTCGTTTGAGCAGAGAAGTGACTGCCCTTACCTTAAACGAAGTCTTGCTTGTAGGAAGACTCAGAGCCTGGGATTTAACTCCACTTCTGGAGTGAAACACACAGCAGTGTAATCATCCATTGATCACACTCTGCTTTAGAACAAGAAGCACGCTATTGCTTTCTAGAGTCTCTAAGACAGCAGGAAACGTGTGTGTGCTGAGAACAAAAGAACTGTGTTTCCTACACATACGGACCATATCTAGTTCAACGCTGTTTCTGAAACTGATACAAAGCACTGGTCCTCTAACATCCAATGCTTGTCTGTCTAGAAGAGAAATGTGTGAGCTCAGTGAACGATGTAGTTCATTTGAGCTGAAAAGTGACTGCCCTTACCTATAAAGAAGTCTTGCTTGTAGGAAGACACAGAGATTGAGATTTAACTCCATTTATGAAGGGAAACACACAGCATAGCTCTCATCCATGGATCACACTCTGCTTTAGAGCGAGAAGCACGCTCTTGCTTTCTGGAGTCTCTAACACAGCAGGAAACGTGAGTGTGCTGAGAACAAAAGAACGGTGTTTCCTACACATGCGGACCATATCTAGTCCAACTCTGCTTCTTAAACTGACACAAAGCAGTGGTCCGCTAACATTCAATGCTTGTCTTTTAAGATGAGAAACGTGTGAGCTCCATGAAAGATGTAGTTCGTTTGAGCTGAAAATTGACTGCCCTTACCTGAAACGAAGTCTTGCTTGTAGGAAGACACAAAGCCTGGGATTTAACTCCATTTCTGAAAGGAAACACACAGCATTTTTCTCATCCATGGATCACACTCTGCTTTAGAGCGAGAAGCACACTCTTGCTTTTAGAGTCTCTAATATAGCAGGTAATCTGAGTGTGCCCAGAACAAAAGAACGGTGTTTCCTACACATACAGACCATATGTAGTCCAAATCTGCTTCTGAAACTGATACAAAGCACTGACCCTCTAACATCCAATGCTTGTCAGTTAAGATGAGAAACGTGTGAGCTTCGTGAACGATGTAGTTCATTTGAGCAGAAAAGTGACTGCCCTTACCTTAAACGAAGTCTTGCTTGTAGGAAGACTCAGAGCCTGGGATTAAACTCCATTTATGAAGTGAAACACACAGCAGTGTAATCACCCATTGATCACACTCTGCTTTAGAACAAGAAGCACGCTCTTGCTTTCTATAGTCTCTAAGACAGCAGGAAACGTGTGTGTGCTGAGAACAAAAGAACGGTGTTTCCTAAACATACGGACCATATCTAGTTCAACTCTGCTTCGGAAACTGATACAAAGCACTGGTCCTCTAACATCCAATGCTTGTCTGTTAAGATGGGAAACGTGTGAGCTTCATGAACAATGTAGTTCGTTTGAGCTGAAAAGTGACTGCCCTTACCTGAAACGAAGTCTTGCTTGTAGGAAGACACAGAGCCTGGGATTTAACTCCATTTCTGAAGGGAAACACACAACATTTTTCTCATCCATGGATCACACTCTGCTTTAGAGCGAGAAGCACGCTCTTGCTTTTAGAGTCTCTAATATAGCAGGAAATCTGAGTGTGCCCAGAACAAAAGAACGGTGTTTCCTACACATACAGACCATATGTAGTCCAAATCTGCTTCTGAAACTGATACAAAGCACTGACCCTCTAACATCCAATGCTTGTCAGTTAAGATGAGAAACGTGTGAGCTTTGTGAACGATGTAGTTCGTTTGAGCAGAAAAGTGACTGCCCTTACATGAATCGAAGTCTTGCTTGTAGGAAGACTCAGAGCCTGGGATTTAACTCCATTTCTGGAGTGAAACACACAGCAGTGTAATCATCCATTGATCAAACTCTGCTTTAGAACAAGAAGCACGCTCTTGCTTTCTAGAGTCTCTAAGACAGCAGGAAACGTGTGTGTGCTGAGAACAAAAGAACTGTGTTTCCTACACATACGGACCATATCTAGTTCAACTCTGTTTCTGAAACTCATACAAAGCACTGGTCCTCTAACATCCAATGCTTGTCTGTAAAGAAGAGAAATGTGTGAGCTCAGTGAACGATGTATTTCGTTTGAGATGAAAAGTGACTGCCGTTACCTGAAACGAAGTCTTGCTTGTAGGAAGACAAAGAGATTGAGATTTAACTCCATTTATGAAGGGAAACACAAGCATAGTTCTGATCCATGGATCACACTCTGCTTTAGAACAAGATGCACGCTCTTGCTTTCTGGAGTCTCTAAGACAGCAGGAAATGTGATTATGCTGAGAGCAAAAGAACGGTGTTTCCTACACATACAGACCGTATCTAGTCCAACTCTGCTTCTGAAACTGATACAAATCACTGGTCCTCTAACATCCAATGCTTGTCAGTTAAGATGGGAAACGTGTGAGCTTCATGAACAATGTAGTTCGTTTGAGCAGAAAAGTGACTGCCCTTACCTGAAACGAATTCTTGCTTGTAGGAAGACTCAGAGCCTGGGATTTAACACCATTTCTGAAGTGAAACACACAACAGTGTTCTCATCCATTGATCATACTCTGCTTTAGAACAAGAAGAACGCTCTTGCTTTCTAGAGTCTCTAAGACAGCAGGAAATGTGATTTTGCTGAGAACAAAAGAACGGTGTTTCCTACACTTACGGACCATATCTAGTCCAACTCTGCTTCTTAAACTGACACAAAGCACTGGTCCTCTAACATCCAATGCTTGTCTGTTAAGATGAGAATCATGTGAGCTCCGTGAACGATGTAGTTCGTTTGAGCTGAAAAGTGACTGCCCTTATCTGAAACGAAGTCTTGCTTGTAGGAAGACACAGAGCCTGGGATTTAACTCCATTTCTGAAAGGAAACACACAGCATTTTTCTCATCCATGCATCACACTCTGCTTTAGAGCGAGAAGCACGCTCTTGCTTTCTGGAGTCTCTAACACAGCAGGAAACGTGAGTGTGCTGAGAACAAAAGAACGGTGTTTCCTACACATACGGACCATATCTACTCCAACTCTCCTTCTGAAACTGATACAAATCACTGGTCCTCTAACATCCAATGCTTGTCAGTTAAGATGGGAAACGTGTGAGATTCATGAACGACGTAGTTCGTTTGAGCAGAAAAGTGACTGCCCTTACATGAATCGAAGTCTTGCTTGTAGGAAGACTCAGAGCCTGGGATTTAACTCCATTTCTGGAGTGAAACACACAGCAGTGTAATCATCCATTGATCACACTCTGCTTTAGAACAAGAAGCTCGCTCTTGCTTTCTAGAGTCTCTAAGACAGCAGGAAACATGTGTGTGCTGAGAACAAAAGAACTGTTTCCTACACATACGGACCATATCTAGTTCAACTCTGTTTCTGAAACTGATACAAACCACTGGTCCTCTAACATTCAATGCTCGTCTGTAAAGAAGAGAAATGTGTGAACTCAGTGAACGATGTAGTTTGTTTGAGCTGAAAAGTGACTGCCGTTACCTGAAATGAAGTCTTGCTTGTAGGAAGACAAAGAGATTGAGATTTAACTCCATTTATGAAGGGAAACACACAGCATTGTTCTCATCCATGGATCACACTCTGCTTTAGAGCGAGAAGCACGCTCTTGCTTTCTGGAGTCTCTAAGACAGCAGGAAACCTGTGTGTGCTGAGAACAAAAGAACGGTGTTTCCTAAACATACGGACCATATCTAGTTCAACTCTGCTTCTGAAACTGATACAAAGCACTGGTCCTCTAACATCCAATGCTTGTCTGTTAAGATGAGAAACGTGTGAACTTCGTGAACGATGTAGTTCGTTTGAGCTGAAAAGTGACTGCCCTTACCTGAAACGAAGTCTTGCTTGTAGGAAGACACAGAGCCTGGCATTTAACTCTATTTCTGAATGGAAACACACAGCATTTTTCTCATCCATGGATCACACTCTGCTTTAGAGCGAGAAGCACGCTCTTTCTTTTAGAGTCTCTAATATAGCAGGTAATCTGAGTGTGCCCAGAACAAAAGAACGGTGTTTCCTACACATACAGACCATATGTAGTCCAAATCTGCTTCTGAAACTGATACAAAGCACTGACCCTCTAACATCCATGCTTGTCAGTTAAGATGAGAAACGTGTGAGCTTCGTGAACGATGTAGTTCTTTCAAGCAGAAAAGTGACTGCCCTTACCTGAATCGAAGTCTTGCTTGTAGGAAGACTCAGAGCCTGGGATTTAACTCCATTTCTGGAGTGAAACACACAGCAGTGTAATCATCCATTGATCATACTCTGCTTTAGAACAGGAAGCACGCTCTTGCTTTGTAGAGTCTCTAAGACAGCAGGAAATGTGATTTTGCTGAGAACAAAAGAACGATGTTTCCTACACATACGGACCATATCTAGTCCAACTCTGCTTCTTAAACTGACACAAAGCAGTGGTCCGCTAACATTCAATGCTTGTCTGTTAAGATGAGAAACGTGTGAGCTCCGTGAATGATGTAGTTCGTTTGAGCTGAAAATTGACTGCCCTTACCTGAAACGAAGTCTTGCTTGTAGGAAGACACAAAGCCTGGGATTTAACTCCATTTCTGAAAGGAAACACATAGCATTATTCTCATCCATGCATCACACTCTGCTTTAGAGCGAGAAGCACACTCTTGCTTTTAGAGTCTCTAATATAGCAGGTAATCTGAGTGTGCCCAGAACAAAAGAACGGTGTTTCCTACACATACAGACCATAGGTAGTCCAAATCTGCTTCTGAAACTGATACAAAGCACTGACCCTCTAACATCCAATGCTTGTCAGTTAAGATGAGAAACGTGTGAGCTTCGTGAACGATGTAGTTCATTTGAGCAGAAAAGTGACTGCCCTTACCTTAAACGAAGTCTTGCTTGTAGGAAGACTCAGAGCCTGGGATTAAACTCCATTTATGAAGTGAAACACACAGCAGTGTAATCACCCATTGATCACACTCTGCTTTAGAACAAGAATCACGCTCTTGCTTTCTAGAGTCTCTAAGACAGCAGGAAACGTGTGTGTGCTGAGAACAAAAGAACGGTGTTTCCTACACATACAGACCATATGTAGTCGAAATCTGCTTCTGAAACTGATACAAAGCACTGACCCTCTAACATCTAATGCTTGTCAGTTAAGATGAGAAACGTGTGAGCTTCGTGAACGATGTAGTTCATTTGAGCAGAAAAGTGACTGCCCTTACCTTAAACGAAGTCTTGCTTGTATGAAGACTCAGAGCCTTTGATTAAACTCCATTTATGAAGTGAAACACACAGCAGTGTAATCACCCATTGATCACACTCTGCTTTAGAACAAGAAGCACGCTCTTGCTTTCTAGAGTCTCTAAGACAGCAGGAAACGTGTGTGTGCTGAGAACAAAAGAACGGTGTTTCCTAAACATACGGACCATATCTAGTTCAACTCTGCTTCTGAAACTGATACAAATCACGGGTCCTCTAACATCCAATGCTTGTCAGTTAAGATGGGAAATGGGTGAGCTTCATGAACAATGTAGTTCATTTGAGCAGAAAAGTGACTGCCCTTACCTGAAACGAATTCTTGCTTGTAGGAAGACTCAGAGCCTGGGATTTAACACCATTTCTGAAGTGAAACATACAGCAGTGTTCTCATCCATTGATCATACTCTGCTTTAGAACAAGAAGAACGCTCTTGCTTTCTAGAGTCTCAAAGACAGCAGGAAATGTGATTTTGCTGAGAACAAAAGAACGGTGTTTCCTACACTTACGGACCATATCTAGTCCAACTCTGCTTCTTAAACTGACACAAAGCACTGGTCCTCTAACATCCAATGCTTGTCTGTTAAGATGAGAATCATGTGAGCTCCGTGAATGATGTAGTTCGTTTGAGCTGAAAAGTGACTGCCCTTATCTGAAACGAAGTCTTGCTTGTAGGAAGACACAGAGCCTGGGATTTAACTCCATTTCTGAAAGGAAACACACAGCATTTTTCTCATCCATGCATCACACTCTGCTTTAGAGCGAGAAGCACGCTCTTGCTTTCTGGAGTCTCTAACACAGCAGGAAACGTGAGTGTGCTGAGAACCAAAGAACAGTGTTTCCTACATATACGGACCATATCTAGTCCAACTCTCCTTCTGAAACTGATACAAATCACTGGTCCTCTAACATCCAATGCTTGTCAGTTAAGATGGGAAACGTGTGACCTTCATGAACGATGTAGTTCGTTTGAGCAGAAAAGTGACTGCCCTTACATGAATCGAAGTCTTGCTTGTAGGAAGACTCAGAGCCTGGGATTTAACTCCATTTCTGGAGTGAAACACACAGCAGTGTAATCATCCATTGATCACACTCTGCTTTAGAACAAGAAGCTCGCTCTTGCTTTCTAGAGTCTCTAAGACAGCAGGAAACATGTGTGTGCTGAGAACAAAAGAACGGTGTATCCTACACATACAGACCATATGTAGTCCAAATCTGCTTCTGAAACTGATACAAAGCACTGACCCTCTAACATCCAATGCTTGTCAGTTAAGATGAGAAACGTGTGAGCTTCGTGAACGATGTAGTTCGTTCAAGCAGAAAAGTGACTGCCCTTACCTGAATCGAAGTCTTGCTTGTAGGAAGACTCAGAGCCTGGGATTTAACTCCATTTCTGGAGTGAAACACACAGCAGTGTAATCATCCATTGATCACACTCTGCTTTAGAACAAGAAGCACGCTCTTGCTTTCTAGATTCTCTAAGACAGCAGGAAACGTGTGTGTGCTGAGAACAAAAGAACTGTGTTTCCTACACATACGGACCATATCTAGTTCAACTCTGTTTCTGAAACTGATACAAAGCACTGGTCCTCTAACATCCAATGCTTGTCTGAAAAGAAGAGAAATGTGTGAGCTCAGTGAACGATGTAGTTCGTTTGAGCTGAAAAGTGACTGCCGTTACCTGAAATGAAGTCTTGCTTGTAGGAAGACAAAGAGATTGAGATTTAACTCCATTTATGAAGGGAAACACACAGCATAGTTCTGATCAATGGATCACACTCTGCTTTAGAGCGAGAAGCACGCTCTTGCTTTCTGGAGTCTCTAAGACAGCAGGAACCGTGTGTGTGCTGAGAACAAAAGAACGGTGTTTCCTAAACATACAGACCATATCTAGTCCAACTCTGCTTCTTAAACTGATACAAAGCACTGGTCCTCTAACATCCAATGCTTGTCTGTTAAGATGAGAAACGTGTGAGCTCCGTGAACAATGTAGTTCTTTTGAGCTGAAAAGTGACTGCCCTTACCTGAAACGAATTCTTCCTTGTAGGAAGACACAGAGCCTGGGATTTAACTCCATTTCTGGAGTGAAACACACAGCAGTGTAATCATCCATTGATCACACTCTGCTTTAGAAGAAGAAGCCCGCTCTTGCTTTCTAGAGTCTCTAAGACAGCAGGAAATGTGATTTTGCTGTGAACAAAAGAACGGTGTTTCCTACACTTACGGACCATATCTAGTCCAACTCTGCTTCTTAAACTGACACAAAGCACTGGTCCTCTAACATCCAATGCTTGTCTGTAAAGATGAGAAACGTGTGAGCTCCGTGAATGATGTAGTTCGTTTTAGCTGAAAAGTGACTGCCCTTATCTGAAACGAAGTCTTGCTTGTAGGAAGACACAGAGCCTGTGATTTAACTCCATTTCTGAAAGGAAACACACAGCATTTTTCTCATCCATGGATCACACTCTGCTTTAGAGCGAGAAGCACGCTCTTGCTTTTAGAGTCTCTAATATAGCAGGTAATCTGAGTGTGCCCAGAACAAAAGAACGGTGTTTCCTACAAATACAGACCATATGTAGTCCAAATCTGCTTCTGAAACACATACAAAACACTGACCCTCTAACATCCAATGCTTGTCAGTTAAGATGAGAAACGTGTGAGCTTCGTGAACGATGTAGTTCATTTGAGCAGAAAAGTGATTGCCCTTACCTGAATCGAAGTCTTGCTTGTAGGAAGACTCAGAGCCTGGGATTTAACTCCATTTCTGAAGTGAAACACACAGCAGTGTAATCACCCATTGATCACACTCTGCTTTAGAACAAGAAGCACGCTCTTGCTTTCTAGAGTCTCTAAGACAGTAGGAAACGTGTGTGTGCTGAGAACAAAAGAACGGTGTTTCCTAAACATACGGACCATATCTGGTCCAACTCTGATTCTTAAACTGACACAAAGCACTGGTACTCTAACATCCAATGCTTGTCTGTTAAGATGAGAAACGTGTGAGCTCCGTGAATGATGTAGTTCGTTTGAGCTGAAAAGTGACTGCCCTTACCTGAAACGAAGTCTTGCTTGTAGGAAGACACAGAGCCTGGGATTTAACTCCATTTCTGAAAGGAAACACACAGCATTTTTCTCATCCATGGATCACACTCTGCTTTAGAGCGAGAAGCACGCTCTTGTTTTCTGGAGTCTCTAACACAGCAGGAAACGTGAGTGTGCTGAGAACAAAAGAACGGTGTTTCCTACACATACGGACCATATCTAGTCCAACTCTTCTTCTGAAACTGATACAAATCACTGGTCCTCTAACATCCAATGCTTGTCAGTTAAGATGGGAAACGTGTGAGCTTCATGAACGATGTAGTTCGTTTGAGCAGAAAAGTGACTGCCCTTACATGAATCGACGTCTTGCTTGTAGGAAGACTCAGAGCCTGGGATTTAACTCCATTTCTGAAAGGAAACACACAGCAGTGTAATCATTCATTGATCACACTCTGCTTTAGAACAAGAAGCACGCTCTTGCTTTCTAGAGTCTCTAAGACAGCAGGAAACGTGTGTGTGCTGAGAACAAAAGAACGGTGTTTCCTAAACATACCGACCATATCTAGATCAACTCTGCTTCTCAAACTGATACAAAGCACTGGTCCTCTAACATCCAATGCTTGTCTGTTAAGATGAGAAACGTGTGAGCTTCGTGAACGATGTAGTTCGTTTGAGCTGAAAAGTGACTGCCCTTACCTGAAACGAAGTCTTGCTTGTAGGAAGACACAGAGCCTGGGATTTAACTCCATTTCTGAAGGGAAACACACAGCATTTTTCTCATCCATGGATCACACTCTGCTTTAGAGCGAGAAGCACGCTCTTGCTTTTAGAGTCTCTAATATAGCAGGTAATCTGAGTGTGCCCAGAACAAAAGAACGGTGTTTCCTACACATACAGACCATGTGTAGTCCAAATCTGCTTCTGAAACTGATACAAAGCACTGACCCTCTAACATCCAATGCTTGTCAGTTAAGATGAGAAATGTGTGAGCTTCGTGAACGATGTAGTTCGTTTGAGCTGAAAAGTGACTGCCCTTATCTGAAACGAAGTCTTGCTTGTAGGAAGACACAGAGCCTGGGATTTAACTCCATTTCTGAAAGGAAACACACAGCATTTTTCTCATCCATGGATCACACTCTGCTTTAGAGCGAGAAGCACGCTCTTGCTTTTAGAGTCTCTAATATAGCAGGTAATCTGAGTGTGCCCAGAACAAAAGAACGGTGTTTCCTACAAATACAGACCATATGTAGTCCAAATCTGCTTCTGAAACTCATACAAAGCACTGACCCTCTAACATCTAATGCTTGTCAGTTAAGATGAGAAACGTGTGAGCTTCGTGAATGATGTAGTTCATTTGAGCAGAAAAGTGACTGCCCTTAACTGAATCGAAGTCTTGCTTGTAGGAAGACTCAGAGCCTGGGATTTAACTCCATTTCTGAAGTGAAACACACAGCAGTGTTCTCATCCATTGATCATACTCTGCTTTGGAACAAGAAGCACGCTCTTGCTTTCTAGAGTCTCTAAGACAGCAGGAAATGAGATTTAGCTGAGAACAAAAGAACGGTGTTTCCTAAACATACGGACCATATCTAGTCCAACTCTGCTTCTTAAACTGACACAAAGCACTGACCCTCTAACATCCAATGCTTGTCTGTTAAGATGAGAAACGTGTAAGCTCCGTGAACGATGTAGTTCGTTTGAGCTGAAAAGTGACTGCCCTTATCTGAAACGAAGTCTTGCTTGTAGGAAGACACAGAGCCTGGGATTTAACTCCATTTCTGAAAGGAAACACACAGCATTTTTCTCATCCATGGATCACACTCTGCTTTAGAGCGAGAAGCACGCTCTTGCTTTCTGGAGTCTCTAACACAGCAGGAAACGTGAGTGTGCTGAGAACAAAAGAACGGTGTTTCCTACACATACGGACCATATCTAGTCCAACTCTTCTTCTGAAACTGATACAAATCACTGGTCCTCTAACATCCAATGCTTGTCAGTTAAGATGGGAAACGTGTGAGCTTCATGAACGATGTAGTTCGTTTGAGCAGAAAAGTGACTGCCCTTACCTGAAACGAATTCTTGCTTGTAGGAAGACTCAGAGCCTGGGATTTAACACCATTTCTGAAGTGAAACACACAGCAGTGTTCTCATCCATTGATCATACTCTGATTTAGAACAAGAAGCACCCTCTTGCTTTCTAGAGTCTCTAAGATAGCAGGAAATGTGATTTAGCTGAGAACAAAAGAACGGTGTTTCCTACACTTACGGACCATATCTAGTCCAACTCTGCTTCTTAAACTGACACAAAGCACTGGTCCTCTAACATCCAATGCTTGTCTGTAAAGAGGAGAAACGTGTGAGCTCCGTGAACGATGTAGTTCTTTTTAGATGAAAAGTGACTGCCCTTATCTGAAACGAAGTCTTGCTTGTAGGAAGACACAGAGCCTGGGATTTAAGTCCATTTCTGAAAGGAAACACACAGCATTTTTCTCATCAATGGATCACACTCTGCTTTAGAGCGAGAAGCACGCTCTTGCTTTTAGAGTCTCTAATATAGCAGGTAATCTGAGTGTGCCCAGAACAAAAAACGGTGTTTCCTACAAATACAGACCATATGTAGTCCAAATCTGCTTCTGAAACTCATACAAAGCACTGACCCTCTAACATCCAATGCTTGTCAGTTAAGATGAGAAACGTGTGAGCTTCGTGAACGATGTAGTTCATTTGAGCAGAAAAGTGACTGCCCTTACCTGAATCTAAGTCTTGCTTGTAGGAAGACTCAGAGCCTGGGATTTAACTCCATTTCTGAAGTGAAACAAACAGCAGTGTAATCACCCATTGATCACACTCTGCTTTAGAACAAGAAGCATGCTCTTGCTTTCTAGAGTCTCTAAGACAGCAGGAAACGTGTGTGTGCTGAGAACAAAAGAACGGTGTTTCCTAAACATACGGACCATATCTAGTCCAACTCTGCTTCTTAAACTGACACAAAGCACTGGTCCTCTAACATCCAATGAATGTCTGTTAAGATGAGAAACGTGTGAGCTCCGTGAACGATGTAGTTCATTTGATCTGAAAAGTGACTACCCTTATCTGAAACGAAGTCTTGCTTGTAGGAAGACACAGAGCCTGGGATTTAACTCCATTTCTGAAAGGAAACACACAGCATTTTTCTCATCCATGGATCACACTCTGCTTTAGAGCGAGAAGCACGCTCTTGCTTTCTGGAGTCTCTAACACAGCAGGAAACGTGAGTGTGCTGAGAACAAAAGAACGGTGTTTCCTACTCATACGGACCATATCTAGTCCAACTCTTCTTCTGAAACTGATACAAATCACTGGTCCTCTAACATGCAATGCTTGTCAGTTAAGATGGGAAACGTGTGAGCTTCATGAACGATGTAGTTCGTTTGAGCAGAAAAGTGACTGCCCTTACATGAATCGACGTCTTGCTTGTAGGAAGACTCAGAGCCTGGGATTTAACTCCATTTCTGAAAGGAAACACACAGCAGTGTAATCATTCATTGATCACACTCTGCTTTAGAACAAGAAGCACGCTCTTGCTTTCTGGAGTCTCTAAGACAGGAGAAAATGTGATTTTGCTGAGAACAAAAGAACGGTGTTTCCGACACATATGGACCATATGTAGTCCAAATCTGCTTCTGAAACTTATACAATGCACTGACCCTCTAACATCTAATGCTTGTCAGTTAAGATGAGAAACGTGTGAGCTTCGTGAATGATGTAGTTCATTTGAGCAGAAAAGTGACTGCCCTTACCTGAATCGAAGTCTTGCTTGTAGGAAGACTCAGAGCCTGGGTTTTAACTCCATTTCTGAAGTGAAACACACAGCAGTGTAATCACCCATTGATCACACTCTGCTTTAGAACAAGAAGCACGCTCTTGCTTTCTAGAGTCTCTAAGACAGCAGGAAACGTGTGTGTGCTGAGAACAAAAGAACGGTGTTTCCTAAACATACGGACCATATCTAGTTCAACTCTGCTTCTGAAACTTATACAATGCACTGGTCCTCTAACATCCAATGCTTGTCTGTTAAGATGAGAAACGTGTGAGCTCAGTGAACGATGTAGTTCGTTTGAGCTGAAAAGTGACTGCCCTTACCTGAAACGAAGTCTTCCTTGTAGGAAGACACAGAGCCTGGGATTTAACTCCATTTCTGAAGGGAAACACACAGCATTTTACTCATCCATGGATCACACTCTGCTTTAGAGCGAGAAGCACGCTCTTGCTTTTAGAGTCTGTAATATAGCAGGTAATCTGAGTGTGCCCAGAACAAAAGAACGGTGTTTCCTACACATACAGACCATATGTAGTCCAAATCTGGTTCTGAAACTGATACAAAGCACTGACCCTCTAACATCCAATGCTTGTCAGTTAAGATGAGAAACGTGTGAGCTTCATGAACGATGTAGTTCGTTTGAGCAGAAAAGTGACTGCCCTTACATGAATCAACGTCTTGCTTGTAGGAAGACTCAGAGCCTGGGATTTAACTCCATTTCTGAAAGGAAACACACAGCAGTGTAATCATTCATTGATCACACTCTGCTTTACAACAAGAAGCACGCTCTTGCTTTCTAGAGTCTCTAAGACAGCAGGAAACGTGTGTGTGCTGAGAACAAAAGAACGGTGTTTCCTAAACATAGGGACCATATCTAGTTCAACTCTGCTTCTGAAACTGATACAAAGCACTGGTCCTCTAACATCCAATGCTTGTCTGTTAAGTTGAGAAACGTGTGAGCTTCGTGAACGATGTAGTTCGTTTGAGCTGAAAAGTGACTGCCCTTACCTGAAACGAAGTCTTGCTTGTAGGAAGACACAGAGCCTGGGATTTAACTCCATTTCTGAAGGGAAACACAGAGCATTTTTCTCATCCATGGATCACACTCTGCTTTAGAGCGAGAAGCACGCTCTTGCTTTTAGAGTCTCTAATATAGCAGGTAATCTGAGTGTGCCCAGAACAAAAGAACGGTGTTTCCTACACATACAGACCATATGTAGTCCAAATCTGCTTCTGAAACTGATACAAAGCACTGGTCCTCTAACATCCAATGCTTGTCTGTAAAGATGAGAAACGTGTGAGCTCCGTGAACGATCTAGTTCGTTTGAGCTGAAAAGTGACTGCCCTTATCTGAAACGAAGCCTTGCTTGTAGGAAGACACAGAGCCTGGGATTTAACTCCATTTCTGAAAGGAAACACACAGCATTTTTCTCATCCATGGATCACACTCTGCTTTAGAGCGAGAAGCACGCTCTTGCTTTTAGAGTCTCTAATATAGCAGGTAATCTGAGTGTGCCCAGAACAAAAGAACGGTGTTTCCTACAAATACAGACCATATGTAGTCCAAATCTGCTTCTGAAACTCATACAAAGCACTGACACTCTAACATCTAATGCTTGTCAGTTAAGATGAGAAACGTGTGAGCTTCGTGAATGATGTAGTTCATTTGAGCAGAAAAGTGACTGCCCTTACCTGAATCGAATTCTTGCTTGTAGGAAGACTCAGAGCCTGGGATTTAACTCCATTTCTGAAGTGAAACACACAGCAGTGTAATCACCCATTGATCACACTCTGCTTTAGAACAAGAAGCACGCTCTTGCTTTCTAGAGTCTCTAAGACAGCAGGAAACGTGTGTGTGCTGAGAACAAAAGAACGGTGTTTCCTAAACATACGGACCATATCTAGTTCAACTCTGCTTCTGAAACTGATACAAAGCACTGGTCCTCTAACATCCAATGCTTGTCTGTTAAGATGAGAAACGTGTGAGCTCAGTGAACGATGTAGTTCGTTTGAGCTGAAAAGTGACTGCCCTTACCTGAAACGAGGTCTTCCTTGTAGGAAGACACAGAGCCTGGGATTTAACTCCATTTCTGAAGGGAAACACACAGCATTTTACTCATCCATGGATTACACTCTGCTTTAGAGCGAGAAGCACGCTCTTGCTTTTAGAGTCTCTAATATAGCAGGTAATCTGAGTGTACCCAGAACAAAAGAACGGTGTTTCCTACACATACAGACCATATGTAGTCCAAATCTGCTTCTGAAACTGATACAAAGCACTGACCCTCTAACATCCAATGCTTGTCAGTTAAGATGAGAAACGTGTGAGCTTCGTGAACGATGTAGTTCGTATGAGCAGAAAAGTGATTGCCCTTACCTGAATCGAAGTCTTGCTTGTAGGAAGACTCAGAGCCTGGGATTTAACTCCATTTCTGGAGTGAAACACACAGCAATGAAATCATCCATTGATCACACTCTGCTTTAGAACAAGAAGCACGCTCTTGCATTCTAGAGTCTCTAAGACAGCAGGAAACGTGTGTGTGCTGAGAACAAAAGAACGGTGTTTCCTAAACATACGGACCATATCTAGTTCAACTCTGCTTCTTAAACTGATACAAAGCACTGGTCCTCTAACATCCAATGCTTGTCTGTTAAGATGAGAAACGTGTGAGCTTCATGAACGATGTAGTTCGTTTGAGCAGAAAAGTGACTGCCCTTACATGAATCGACGTCTTGCTTGTAGGAAGACTCAGAGCCTGGGATTTAACTCCATTTCTGAAAGGAAACACACAGCAGTGTAATCAGTCATTGATCACACTCTGCTTTAGAACAAGAAGCACGCTCTTGCTTTCTAGAGTCTCTAAGACAGCAGGAAACGTGTGTGTGCTGAGAACAAAAGAACGGTGTTTCCTAAACATACGGACCATATCTAGTTCAACTCTGCTTCTGAAACTGATACAAAGCACTGGTCCTCTAACATCCAATGCTTGTGTGATAAGTTGAGAAACGTGTGAGCTTCGTGAATGATGTAGTTCGTTTGAGCTGATAAGTGACTGCCCTTACCTGAAAAGAAGTCTTGCTTGTAGGAAGACACAGAGCCTGGGATTTAACTCCATTTCTGAAGGGAAACACAGAGCATTTTTCTCATCCATGGATCACACTCTGCTTTAGAGCGAGAAGCACGCTCTTGCTTTTAGAGTCTCTAATATAGCAGGTAATCTGAGTGTGCCCAGAACAAAAGAACGGTGTTTCCTACACATACAGACCATATGTAGTCCAAATCTGCTTCTGAAACTGATACAAAGCACTGACCCTCTAACATCCAATGCTTGTCTGTTAAGATGAGAAACGTGTGAGCTTCGTGAACGATGTAGTTCGTTTGAGCTGAAAAGTGACTGCCCTTATCTGAAACGAAGTCTTGCTTGTAGGAAGACACAGAGCCTGGGATTTAACTCCATTTCTGAAAGGAAACACACAGCATTTTTCTCATCCATGGATCACACTCTGCTTTAGAGCGAGAAGCACGCTCTAGCTTTCTGGAGTCTCTAACACAGAAGGAAACGTGTGTGTGCTGAGAACAAAACAACGGTGTTTCCTACACTTACGGACCATATCTAGTCCAAGTCTGCTTCTTAAACTGACACAAAGCACTGGTCCTCTAACATCCAATGCTTGTCTGTAAAGATGAGAAACGTGTGAGCTCCGTGAACGATCTAGTTCGTTTGAGCTGAAAAGTGACTGCGCTTATCTGAAACGAAGCCTTGCTTGTAGGAAGACACAGAGCCTGGGATTTAACTCCATTTCTGAAAGGAAACACACAGCATTTTTCTCATCCATGGATCACACTCTGCTTTAGAGCGAGAAGCACGCTCTTGCTTTTAGAGTCTCTAATATAGCAGGTAATCTGAGTGTGCCCAGAACAAAACAACGGTGTTTCCTACAAATACAGACCATATGTAGTCCAAATCTGCTTCTGAAACTCATACAAAGCACTGACCCTCTAACATCTAATGCTTGTCAGTTAAGATGAGAAACGTGTGAGCTTCGTGAATGATGTAGTTCGTTTGAGCAGAAAAGTGATTGCCCTTACCTGAATCGAAGTCTTGCTTGTAGGAAGACTCAGAGCCTGGGATTTAACTCCATTTCTGAAGTGAAACACACAGCAGTGTAATCACCCATTGATCACACTCTGCTTTAGAACAAGAAGCACGCTCTTGCTTTCTAGAGTCTCTAAGACAGCAGGAAACGTGTGTGTGCTGAGAACAAAAGAACGGTGTTTCCTAAACATACGGACCATATCTAGTTCAACTCTGCTTCTGAAACTGATACAAAGCATTGGTCCTCTAACATCCAATGCTTGTCTGTTAAGATGAGAAACGTGTGAGCTCAGTGAACGATGTAGTTCGTTTGAGCTGAAAAGAGACTGCCCTTACCTGAAACGAAGTCTTCCTTGTAGGAAGACACAGAGCCTGGGATTTAACTCCATTTCTGAAGGGAAACACACAGCATTTTTCTCATCCATGGCTCACACTCTGCTTTAGAGCGAGAAGCACGCTCTTGCTTTTAGAGTCTCTAATATAGCAGGTAATATGAGTGTGCCCAGAACAAAAGAACGGTGTTTCCTACACATACAGACCATATGTAGTCCAAATCTGCGTCTGAAACTGATACAAAGCACTGAACCTCTAACATCCAATGCTTGTCAGTTAAGATGAGAAACGTGTGAGCTTCGTGAACGATGTAGTTCGTTTGAGCAGAAAAGTGATTGCCCTTACCTGAATCGAAGTCTTGCTTGTAGGAAGACTCAGAGCCTGGGATTTAACTCCATTTCTGGAGTGAAACACACAGCAATGAAATCATCCATTGATCACACTCTGCTTTAGAACAAGAAGCACGCTCTTGCATTCTAGAGTCTCTAAGACAGCAGGAAACGTGTGTGTGCTGAGAACAAAAGAACGGTGTTTCCTAAACATACGGACCATATCTAGTCCAACTCTGCTTCTTAAACTGACACAAAGCACTGGTCCTCTAACATCCAATGATTGTCTGTTAAGATGAGAAACGTGTGAGCTCCGTGAACGATGTAGTTCATTTGATCTGAAAAGTGACTACCCTTATCTGAAACGAAGTCTTGCTTGTAGGAAGACACAGAGCCTGGGGTTTAACTCCATTTCTGAAAGGAAACACACAGCATTTTTCTCATCCATGGATCACACTCTGCTTTAGAGCGAGAAGCACGCTCTTGCTTTCTGGAGTCTCTAACACAGCAGGAAACGTGAGTGTGCTGAGAACAAAAGAACGGTGTTTCCTACTCATACGGACCATATCTAGTCCAACTCTTCTTCTGAAACTGATACAAATCACTGGTCCTCTAACATGCAATGCTTGTCAGTTAAGATGGGAAACGTGTGAGCTTCATGAACGATGTAGTTCGTTTGAGCAGAAAAGTGACTGCCCTTACATGAATCGACGTCTTGCTTGTAGGAAGACTCAGAGCCTGGGATTTAACTCCATTTCTGAAAGGAAACACACAGCAGTGTAATCATTCATTGATCACACTCTGCTTTAGAACAAGAAGCACGCTCTTGCTTTCTGGAGTCTCTAAGACAGGAGAAAATGTGATTTTGCTGAGAACAAAAGAACGGTGTTTCCGACACATATGGACCATATGTAGTCCAAATCTGCTTCTGAAACTTATACAATGCACTGACCCTCTAACATCTAATGCTTGTCAGTTAAGATGAGAAACGTGTGAGCTTCGTGAATGATGTAGTTCATTTGAGCAGAAAAGTGACTGCCCTTACCTGAATCGAAGTCTTGCTTGTAGGAAGACTCAGAGCCTGGGTTTTAACTCCATTTCTGAAGTGAAACACACAGCAGTGTAATCACCCATTGATCACACTCTGCTTTAGAACAAGAAGCACGCTCTTGCTTTCTAGAGTCTCTAAGACAGCAGGAAACGTGTGTGTGCTGAGAACAAAAGAACGGTGTTTCCTAAACATACGGACCATATCTAGTTCAACTCTGCTTCTGAAACTTATACAATGCACTGGTCCTCTAACATCCAATGCTTGTCTGTTAAGATGAGAAACGTGTGAGCTCAGTGAACGATGTAGTTCGTTTGAGCTGAAAAGTGACTGCCCTTACCTGAAACGAAGTCTTCCTTGTAGGAAGACACAGAGCCTGGGATTTAACTCCATTTCTGAAGGGAAACACACAGCATTTTACTCATCCATGGATCACACTCTGCTTTAGAGCGAGAAGCACGCTCTTGCTTTTAGAGTCTGTAATATAGCAGGTAATCTGAGTGTGCCCAGAACAAAAGAACGGTGTTTCCTACACATACAGACCATATGTAGTCCAAATCTGGTTCTGAAACTGATACAAAGCACTGACCCTCTAACATCCAATGCTTGTCAGTTAAGATGAGAAACGTGTGAGCTTCATGAACGATGTAGTTCGTTTGAGCAGAAAAGTGACTGCCCTTACATGAATCGACGTCTTGCTTGTAGGAAGACTCAGAGCCTGGGATTTAACTCCATTTCTGAAAGGAAACACACAGCAGTGTAATCATTCATTGATCACACTCTGCTTTACAACAAGAAGCACGCTCTTGCTTTCTAGAGTCTCTAAGACAGCAGGAAACGTGTGTGTGCTGAGAACAAAAGAACGGTGTTTCCTAAACATAGGGACCATATCTAGTTCAACTCTGCTTCTGAAACTGATACAAAGCACTGGTCCTCTAACATCCAATGCTTGTCTGTTAAGTTGAGAAACGTGTGAGCTTCGTGAACGATGTAGTTCGTTTGAGCTGAAAAGTGACTGCCCTTACCTGAAACGAAGTCTTGCTTGTAGGAAGACACAGAGCCTGGGATTTAACTCCATTTCTGAAGGGAAACACAGAGCATTTTTCTCATCCATGGATCACACTCTGCTTTAGAGCGAGAAGCACGCTCTTGCTTTTAGAGTCTCTAATATAGCAGGTAATCTGAGTGTGCCCAGAACAAAAGAACGGTGTTTCCTACACATACAGACCATATGTAGTCCAAATCTGCTTCTGAAACTGATACAAAGCACTGGTCCTCTAACATCCAATGCTTGTCTGTAAAGATGAGAAACGTGTGAGCTCCGTGAACGATCTAGTTCGTTTGAGCTGAAAAGTGACTGCCCTTATCTGAAACGAAGCCTTGCTTGTAGGAAGACACAGAGCCTGGGATTTAACTCCATTTCTGAAAGGAAACACACAGCAGTTTTCTCATCCATGGATCACACTCTGCTTTAGAGCGAGAAGCACGCTCTTGCTTTTAGAGTCTCTAATATAGCAGGTAATCTGAGTGTGCCCAGAACAAAAGAACGGTGTTTCCTACAAATACAGACCATATGTAGTCCAAATCTGCTTCTGAAACTCATACAAAGCACTGACACTCTAACATCTAATGCTTGTCAGTTAAGATGAGAAACGTGTGAGCTTCGTGAATGATGTAGTTCATTTGAGCAGAAAAGTGACTGCCCTTACCTGAATCGAAGTCTTGCTTGTAGGAAGACTCAGAGCCTGGGATTTAACTCCATTTCTGAAGTGAAACACACAGCAGTGTAATCACCCATTGATCACACTCTGCTTTAGAACAAGAAGCACGCTCTTGCTTTCTAGAGTCTCTAAGACAGCAGGAAACGTGTGTGTGCTGAGAACAAAAGAACGGTGTTTCCTAAACATACGGACCATATCTAGTTCAACTCTGCTTCTGAAACTGATACAAAGCACTGGTCCTCTAACATCCAATGCTTGTCTGTTAAGATGAGAAACGTGTGAGCTCAGGGAACGATGTAGTTCGTTTGAGCTGAAAAGTGACTGCCCTTACCTGAAACGAGGTCTTCCTTGTAGGAAGACACAGAGCCTGGGATTTAACTCCATTTCTGAAG
Organism: Onychomys leucogaster; assembly: GCA_949786385.1. Lineage (NCBI taxonomy): Eukaryota > Metazoa > Chordata > Mammalia > Rodentia > Cricetidae > Onychomys > Onychomys leucogaster. Next base: position 1,455,119 of record CATKUP010000084.1, read on the forward strand.
GGAAACACACAGCATTTTACTCATCCATGGATTACACTCTGCTTTAGAGCGAGAAGCACGCTCTTGCTTTTAGAGTCTCTAATATAGCAGGTAATCTGAGTGTACCCAGAACAAAAGAACGGTGTTTCCTACACATACAGACCATATGTAGTCCAAATCTGCTTCTGAAACTGATACAAAGCACTGACCCTCTAACATCCAATGCTTGTCAGTTAAGATGAGAAACGTGTGAGCTTCGTGAACGATGTAGTTCGTATGAGCAGAAAAGTGATTGCCCTTACCTGAATCGAAGTCTTGCTTGTAGGAAGACTCAGAGCCTGGGATTTAACTCCATTTCTGGAGTGAAACACACAGCAATGAAATCATCCATTGATCACACTCTGCTTTAGAACAAGAAGCACGCTCTTGCATTCTAGAGTCTCTAAGACAGCAGGAAACGTGTGTGTGCTGAGAACAAAAGAACGGTGTTTCCTAAACATACGGACCATATCTAGTTCAACTCTGCTTCTTAAACTGATACAAAGCACTGGTCCTCTAACATCCAATGCTTGTCTGTTAAGATGAGAAACGTGTGAGCTTCATGAACGATGTAGTTCGTTTGAGCAGAAAAGTGACTGCCCTTACATGAATCGACGTCTTGCTTGTAGGAAGACTCAGAGCCTGGGATTTAACTCCATTTCTGAAAGGAAACACACAGCAGTGTAATCAGTCATTGATCACACTCTGCTTTAGAACAAGAAGCACGCTCTTGCTTTCTAGAGTCTCTAAGACAGCAGGAAACGTGTGTGTGCTGAGAACAAAAGAACGGTGTTTCCTAAACATACGGACCATATCTAGTTCAACTCTGCTTCTGAAACTGATACAAAGCACTGGTCCTCTAACATCCAATGCTTGTGTGTTAAGTTGAGAAACGTGTGAGCTTCGTGAATGATGTAGTTCGTTTGAGCTGATAAGTGACTGCCCTTACCTGAAAAGAAGTCTTGCTTGTAGGAAGACACAGAGCCTGGGATTTAACTCCATTTCTGAAGGGAAACACAGAGCATTTTTCTCATCCATGGATCACACTCTGCTTTAGAGCGAGAAGCACGCTCTTGCTTTTAGAGTCTCTAATATAGCAGGTAATCTGAGTGTGCCCAGAACAAAAGAACGGTGTTTCCTACACATACAGACCATATGTAGTCCAAATCTGCTTCTGAAACTGATACAAAGCACTGACCCTCTAACATCCAATGCTTGTCTGTTAAGATGAGAAACGTGTGAGCTTCGTGAACGATGTAGTTCGTTTGAGCTGAAAAGTGACTGCCCTTATCTGAAACGAAGTCTTGCTTGTAGGAAGACACAGAGCCTGGGATTTAACTCCATTTCTGAAAGGAAACACACAGCATTTTTCTCATCCATGGATCACACTCTGCTTTAGAGCGAGAAGCACGCTCTAGCTTTCTGGAGTCTATAACACAGCAGGAAACGTGTGTGTGCTGAGAACAAAACAACGGTGTTTCCTACACTTACGGACCATATCTAGTCCAAGTCTGCTTCTTAAACTGACACAAAGCACTGGTCCTCTAACATCCAATGCTTGTCTGTAAAGATGAGAAACGTGTGAGCTCCGTGAACGATCTAGTTCGTTTGAGCTGAAAAGTGACTGCGCTTATCTGAAACGAAGCCTTGCTTGTAGGAAGACACAGAGCCTGGGATTTAACTCCATTTCTGAAAGGAAACACACAGCATTTTTCTCATCCATGGATCACACTCTGCTTTAGAGCGAGAAGCACGCTCTTGCTTTTAGAGTCTCTAATATAGCAGGTAATCTGAGTGTGCCCAGAACAAAAGAACGGTGTTTCCTACAAATACAGACCATATGTAGTCCAAATCTGCTTCTGAAACTCATACAAAGCACTGACCCTCTAACATCTAATGCTTGTCAGTTAAGATGAGAAACGTGTGAGCTTCGTGAATGATGTAGTTCGTTTGAGCAGAAAAGTGATTGCCCTTACCTGAATCGAAGTCTTGCTTGTAGGAAGACTCAGAGCCTGGGATTTAACTCCATTTCTGAAGTGAAACACACAGCAGTGTAATCACCCATTGATCACACTCTGCTTTAGAACAAGAAGCACGCTCTTGCTTTCTAGAGTCTCTAAGACAGCAGGAAACGTGTGTGTGCTGAGAACAAAAGAACGGTGTTTCCTAAACATACGGACCATATCTAGTTCAACTCTGCTTCTGAAACTGATACAAAGCATTGGTCCTCTAACATCCAATGCTTGTCTGTTAAGATGAGAAACGTGTGAGCTCAGTGAACGATGTAGTTCGTTTGAGCTGAAAAGAGACTGCCCTTACCTGAAACGAAGTCTTCCTTGTAGGAAGACACAGAGCCTGGGATTTAACTCCATTTCTGAAGGGAAACACACAGCATTTTTCTCATCCATGGATCACACTCTGCTTTAGAGCGAGAAGCACGCTCTTGCTTTTAGAGTCTCTAATATAGCAGGTAATATGAGTGTGCCCAGAACAAAAGAACGGTGTTTCCTACACATACAGACCATATGTAGTCCAAATCTGCGTCTGAAACTGATACAAAGCACTGAACCTCTAACATCCAATGCTTGTCAGTTAAGATGAGAAACGTGTGAGCTTCGTGAACGATGTAGTTCGTTTGAGCAGAAAAGTGATTGCCCTTACCTGAATCGAAGTCTTGCTTGTAGGAAGACTCAGAGCCTGGGATTTAACTCCATTTCTGGAGTGAAACACACAGCAATGAAATCATCCATTGATCACACTCTGCTTTAGAACAAGAAGCACGCTCTTGCATTCTAGAGTCTCTAAGACAGCAGGAAACGTGTGTGTGCTGAGAAAAAAAGAACGGTGTTTCCTACACATACGGACCATATCTAGTTCAACTCTGCTTCTTAAACTGATACAAAGCACTGGTCCTCTAACATCCAATGCTTGTCTGTTAAGATGAGAAACGTGTGAGCTTCGTGAACGATGTTGTTCGTTTGAGCTGAAAAGTGACTGCCCTTACCTGAAACGAAGTCTTGCTTGTAGGAAGACACAGAGCCTGGGATTTAACTCCATTTCTGAAGGGAAAGACACAGCATTTTTCTCATCCATGGATCACACTCTGCTTTAGAGCGAGAAGCACGCTCTTGCTTTTAGAGTCTCTAATATAGCAGGTAATCTGAGTGTGCCCAGAACAAAAGAACGGTGTTTCCTACACATACAGACCATATATAGTCCAAATCTGCTACTGAAACTGATACAAAGCACTGACCCTCTAACATCCAATGCTTGTCAGTTAAGATGAGAAACGTGTGAGCTTCGTGAACGATGTAGTTCGTTTGAGCAGAAAAGTGATTGCCCTTACCTGAATCGAAGTCTTGCTTGTAGGAAGACTCAGAGCCTGGGATTTAACTCCATTTCTGGAGAGAAACACACAGCAATGAAATCATCAATGGATCACACTCTGCTTAAGCGCGAGAAGCACGCTCTTGCTTTCTAGAGTCTCTAAGACAGCAGGAAATGTGATTTAGCTGAGAACAAAAGAACGGTGTTTCCTACACTTACAGACCATATCTAGTCCACACTGCTTCTTGAACTGACACAAAGCACTGGTCCTCTAACATCCAATGCTTGTGTGTAAAGATGAGAAACGTGTGAGCTCCGTGAATGATGTAGTTCGTTTTAGCTGAAAAGTGACTGCCCTTATTTGAAACGAAGTCTTGCTTGTAGGAAGACACAGAGCCTGGGATTTAACTCCATTTCTGAAAGGAAACACACAGCATTTTTCTCATCCATGGATCACACTCTGCTTTAGAGCGAGAAGCACGCTCTTGCTTTTAGAGTCTCTAATATAGCAGGTAATCTGAGTGTGCCCAGAACAAAAGAACGGTGTTTCCTATAAATACAGATCATATGTAGTCCAAATCTGCTTCTGAAACTCATACAAAGCACTGACTCTCTAACATCCAATGCTTGTCTGTTAAGATGAGAAACGTGTGAGCTTCGTGAACAATGTAGTTCATTTGAGCAGAAAAGTGACTGCCCTTACCTGAATTGAAGTCTTGCTTGTAGGAAGACTCAGAGCCTGGGATTTAACTCCATTTCTGAAGTGAAACACACAGCAGTGTAATCACCCATTGATCACACTCTGCTTAAGAACAAGAAGCACGCTCTTGCTTTCTAGAGTCTCTAAGACAGCAGGAAACGTGTGTGTGCTGAGAACAAAAGAATGGTGTTTGCTAAACATACGGACCATATCTAGTTCAACTCTGCTTCTGAAACTAATACAAAGCACTGGTCCTCTAACATCCAATGCTTGTCTGTTAAGATGAGAAACGTGTGAGCTTCGTGAACAATGTAGTTCGTTTGAGCTGAAAAGTGACTGCCCTTACCTGAAACGAAGTCTTCCTTGTAGGAAGAAACAGAGCTTGGGATTTAAATCCATTTCTGAAGGGAAACACACTGCATTTTTCTCATCCATGGATCATACTCTGCTTTAGAGCGAGAAGCACGCTCTTGCTTTCTGGAGTCTCTAAGACAGCAGGAAATGTGATTTTGCTGAGAACAAAAGAACGGTGTTTCCTACACATACGGACCATATCTAGTTCAACTCTGCTTCTGAAACTGATACAAATCACTGGTCCTCTAACATCCAATGCTTGTCAGTTAAGATGGGAAACGTGTGAGCTTCATGAACGATGTAGTTCATTTGAGCAGAAAAGTGACTGCCCTTACCTGAAATGAATTCTTGCTTTTAGGAAGACTCAGAGCCTGGGATTTAACACCATTTCTGAAGTGAAACACACAGCAGTGTTCTCATCCATTGATCATACTCTGCTTTAGAACAAGAAGCACGCTCTTGCTTTCTAGAGTCTCTAAGACAGCAGGAAATGTGATTTAGCTGAGAACAAAAGAACGGTGTTTCCTACACTGATGGACCATATCTAGTCCAACTCTGCTTCTTAAACTGACACAAAGCACTGGTCCTCTAACATCCAATGCTTGTCTGTTAAGATGAGAAACGTGTGAGCTTCGTGAACGATGTAGTTCGTTTGAGCTGAAAAGTGACTGCCCTTATCTGAAACGAAGTCTTGCTTGTAGGAAGACACAGAGCCTGGGATTTAACTCCATTTCTGAAAGGAAACACACAGCATTTTTCTCATCCATGGATCACACTCTGCTTTAGAGCGAGAAGCACGCTCTTGCTTTTAGAGTCTCTAATATAGCAGGTAATCTGAGTGTGCCCAGAACAAAAGAACGGTGTTTCCTACAAATACAGACCATATGTAGTCCAAATCTGCTTCTGAAACTCATACAAAGCACTGACCCTCTAACATCTAATGCTTGTCAGTTAAGATGAGAAACGTGTGAGCTTCGTGAACGATGTAGTTCGTTCAAGCAGAAAAGTGACTGCCCTTACCTGAATCGAAGTCTTGCTTGTAGGAAGATTCAGAGCCTGGGATTTAACTCCATTTCTGGAGTGAAACACACAGCAGTGTAATCATCCATTGATCACACTCTGCTTTAGAACAAGAAGCACGCTCTTGCTTTCTAGAGTCTCTAAGACAGCAGGAAATGTGATTTAGCTGAGAACAAAAGAACGGTGTTTCCTAAACATTCGGACCATATCTAGTTCAACTCTGCTTCTGAAACTGATACAAAGCACTGGTCCTCTAACATCCAATGCTTGTCTGTTAAGATGAGAAACGTGTGAGCTTCGTGAACGATGTAGTTCGTTTGAGCTGAAAAGTGACTGCCCTTACCTGAAACGAATTCTTGCTTGTAGGAAGACACAGAGCCTGGGATTTAACTCCATTTCTGAAGGGAAACACACAGCATTTTTCTCATCCATGGATCACACTCTGCTTTAGAGCGAGAAGCACGCTCTTGCTTTTAGAGTCTCTAATATAGCAGGTAATCTGAGTGTGCCCAGAACAAAAGAACGGTGTTTCCTACACATACAGACCATATGTAGTCCAAATCTGCTTCTGAAACTGATACAAAGCACTGAACCTCTAACATCCAATGCTTGTCAGTTAAGATGAGAAACGTGTGAGCTTCGTGAACGATGTAGTTCGTTTGAGCTGAAAAGTGACTGCCCTTATCTGAAACGAAGTCTTGCTTGTAGGAAGACACAGAGCCTGGGATTTAACTCCATTTCTGAAAGGAAACAAACAGCATTTTTCTCATCCATGGATCACACTCTGCTTTAGAGCGAGAAGCACGCTCTTGCTTCCTGGAGTCTCTAACACAGCAGGAAACGTGAGTGTGCTGAGAACAAAAGAACGGTGTTTCCTACACTTACGGACCATATCTATACCAACTCTGCTTCTTAAACTGACACAAAGCACTGGTCCTCTAACATCCAATGCTTGTCTGTAAAGATGAGAAATGTGTGAGCTCCGTGAACGATCTAGTTCGTTTGAGCTGAAAAGTGACTGCCCTTATGAAACGAAGCCTTGCTTGTAGGAAGACACAGAGCCTGGGATTTAACTCCATTTCTGAAAGTAAACACACAACATTTTTCTCATCCATGGAGGACACTCTGCTTTAGAGCGAGAAGCACGCTCTTGCTTTTAGAGTCTCTAATATAGCAGGTAATCTGAGTGTGCCCAGAACAAAGAACGGTGTTTCCTACACATACAGACCATATGTAGTCCAAATCTGCCTCTGAAACTGATACAAAGCACTGACCCTCTAACATCCAATGCTTGTCAGTTAAGATGAGTAACGTGTGAGCTTCGTGAACGATGTAGTTCGTTTGAGCAGAAAAGTGATTGCCCTTACCTGAATCGAAGTCTTGCTTGTAGGAAGACTCAGAGCCTGGGATTTAACTCCATTTCTGGAGTGAAACACACAGCAATGTAATCATCCATTGATCACACTCTGCTTTAGAACAAGAAGCACGCTCTTGCATTCTAGAGTCTCTAAGACAGCAGGAAACGTGTGTGTGCTGAGAACAAAAGAACGGTGTTTCCTAAACATACGGACCATATCTAGTTCAACTCTGCTCCTTAAACTGATACAAAGCACTGGTCCACTAACATCCAATGCTTGTCTGTTAAGATGAGAAACGTGTGAGCTTCGTGAACGATGTTGTTCGTTTGAGCTGAAAAGTGACTGCCCTTACCTGAAACGAAGTCTTGCTTGTAGGAAGACACAGAGCCTGGGATTTAACTCCATTTCTGAAGGGAAAGACACAGCATTTTTCTCATCCATGGATCACACTCTGCTTTAGAGCGAGAAGCACGCTCTTGCTTTTAGAGTCTCTAATATAGCAGGTAATCTGAGTGTGCCCAGAACAAAAGAACGGTGTTTCCTACACATACAGACCATATATAGTCCAAATCTGCTACTGAAACTGATACAAAGCACTGACCCTCTAACATCCAATGCTTGTCAGTTAAGATGAGAAACGTGTGAGCTCCGTGAACGATGTAGTTCGTTTGAGCTGAAAAGTGACTGCCCTTACCTGAATCGAAGTCTTGCTTGTAGGAAGACTCAGAGCCTGGGATTTAACTCCATTTCTGAAGTGAAACACACACCAGTGTAATCACCCATTGATCACACTCTGCTTTAGAACAAGAAGCACGCTCTTGCTTTCTAGAGTCTCTAAGACAGCAGGAAACGTGTGTGTGCTGAGAACAAAAGAATGGTGTTTCCTAAACATACGGACCATATCTAGTTCAACTCTGCTTCTGAAACTTATACAAAGCACTGGTCCTCTAACATCCAACGCTTGTCTGTTAAGATGAGAAACGTGTGAGCTTCGTGAAAGATGTAGTTTGTTTGAGCTGAAAAGTGACTGCCCTTACCTGAAACGAAGTCTTGCTTGTAGTAAGACACAGAGCCTGGGATTTAACTCCATTTCTGAAGGGAAACACACAGCATTTTTCTCATCCATGGATCACACTCTGCTTTAGAGCGAGAAGCACGCTCTTGCTTTTAGAGTCTCTAATATAGCAGGTAATCTGAGTGTGCCCAGAACAAAACAACGGTGTTTCCTACAAATACAGACCATATGTAGTCCAAATCTGCTTCTGAAACTCATACAAAGCACTGACCCTCTAACATCTAATGCTTGTCAGTTAAGATGAGAAACGTGTGAGCTTCGTGAATGATGTAGTTCGTTTGAGCAGAAAAGTGATTGCCCTTACCTGAATCGAAGTCTTGCTTGTAGGAAGACTCAGAGCCTGGGATTTAACTCCATTTCTGAAGTGAAACACACAGCAGTGTAATCACCCATTGATCACACTCTGCTTTAGAACAAGAAGCACGCTCTTGCTTTCTAGAGTCTCTAAGACAGCAGGAAACGTGTGTGTGCTGAGAACAAAAGAACGGTGTTTCCTAAACATACGGACCATATCTAGTTCAACTCTGCTTCTGAAACTGATACAAAGCATTGGTCCTCTAACATCCAATGCTTGTCTGTTAAGATGAGAAACGTGTGAGCTCAGTGAACGATGTAGTTCGTTTGAGCTGAAAAGAGACTGCCCTTACCTGAAACGAAGTCTTCCTTGTAGGAAGACACAGAGCCTGGGATTTAACTCCATTTCTGAAGGGAAACACACAGCATTTTTCTCATCCATGGCTCACACTCTGCTTTAGAGCGAGAAGCACGCTCTTGCTTTTAGAGTCTCTAATATAGCAGGTAATATGAGTGTGCCCAGAACAAAAGAACGGTGTTTCCTACACATACAGACCATATGTAGTCCAAATCTGCGTCTGAAACTGATACAAAGCACTGAACCTCTAACATCCAATGCTTGTCAGTTAAGATGAGAAACGTGTGAGCTTCGTGAACGATGTAGTTCGTTTGAGCAGAAAAGTGATTGCCCTTACCTGAATCGAAGTCTTGCTTGTAGGAAGACTCAGAGCCTGGGATTTAACTCCATTTCTGGAGTGAAACACACAGCAATGAAATCATCCATTGATCACACTCTGCTTTAGAACAAGAAGCACGCTCTTGCATTCTAGAGTCTCTAAGACAGCAGGAAACGTGTGTGTGCTGAGAACAAAAGAACGGTGTTTCCTAAACATACGGACCATATCTAGTCCAACTCTGCTTCTTAAACTGACACAAAGCACTGGTCCTCTAACATCCAATGATTGTCTGTTAAGATGAGAAACGTGTGAGCTCCGTGAACGATGTAGTTCATTTGATCTGAAAAGTGACTACCCTTATCTGAAACGAAGTCTTGCTTGTAGGAAGACACAGAGCCTGGGGTTTAACTCCATTTCTGAAAGGAAACACACAGCATTTTTCTCATCCATGGATCACACTCTGCTTTAGAGCGAGAAGCACGCTCTTGCTTTCTGGAGTCTCTAACACAGCAGGAAACGTGAGTGTGCTGAGAACAAAAGAACGGTGTTTCCTACTCATACGGACCATATCTAGTCCAACTCTTCTTCTGAAACTGATACAAATCACTGGTCCTCTAACATGCAATGCTTGTCAGTTAAGATGGGAAACGTGTGAGCTTCATGAACGATGTAGTTCGTTTGAGCAGAAAAGTGACTGCCCTTACATGAATCGACGTCTTGCTTGTAGGAAGACTCAGAGCCTGGGATTTAACTCCATTTCTGAAAGGAAACACACAGCAGTGTAATCATTCATTGATCACACTCTGCTTTAGAACAAGAAGCACGCTCTTGCTTTCTGGAGTCTCTAAGACAGGAGAAAATGTGATTTTGCTGAGAACAAAAGAACGGTGTTTCCGACACATATGGACCATATGTAGTCCAAATCTGCTTCTGAAACTTATACAATGCACTGACCCTCTAACATCTAATGCTTGTCAGTTAAGATGAGAAACGTGTGAGCTTCGTGAATGATGTAGTTCATTTGAGCAGAAAAGTGACTGCCCTTACCTGAATCGAAGTCTTGCTTGTAGGAAGACTCAGAGCCTGGGTTTTAACTCCATTTCTGAAGTGAAACACACAGCAGTGTAATCACCCATTGATCACACTCTGCTTTAGAACAAGAAGCACGCTCTTGCTTTCTAGAGTCTCTAAGACAGCAGGAAATGTGTGTGTGCTGAGAACAAAAGAACGGTGTTTCCTAAACATACGGACCATATCTAGTTCAACTCTGCTTCTGAAACTTATACAATGCACTGGTCCTCTAACATCCAATGCTTGTCTGTTAAGATGAGAAACGTGTGAGCTCAGTGAACGATGTAGTTCGTTTGAGCTGAAAAGTGACTGCCCTTACCTGAAACGAAGTCTTCCTTGTAGGAAGACACAGAGCCTGGGATTTAACTCCATTTCTGAAGGGAAACACACAGCATTTTACTCATCCATGGATCACACTCTGCTTTAGAGCGAGAAGCACGCTCTTGCTTTTAGAGTCTGTAATATAGCAGGTAATCTGAGTGTGCCCAGAACAAAAGAACGGTGTTTCCTACACATACAGACCATATGTAGTCCAAATCTGGTTCTGAAACTGATACAAAGCACTGACCCTCTAACATCCAATGCTTGTCAGTTAAGATGAGAAACGTGTGAGCTTCATGAACGATGTAGTTCGTTTGAGCAGAAAAGTGACTGCCCTTACATGAATCGACGTCTTGCTTGTAGGAAGACTCAGAGCCTGGGATTTAACTCCATTTCTGAAAGGAAACACACAGCAGTGTAATCATTCATTGATCACACTCTGCTTTACAACAAGAAGCACGCTCTTGCTTTCTAGAGTCTCTAAGACAGCAGGAAACGTGTGTGTGCTGAGAACAAAAGAACGGTGTTTCCTAAACATAGGGACCATATCTAGTTCAACTCTGCTTCTGAAACTGATACAAAGCACTGGTCCTCTAACATCCAATGCTTGTCTGTTAAGTTGAGAAACGTGTGAGCTTCGTGAACGATGTAGTTCGTTTGAGCTGAAAAGTGACTGCCCTTACCTGAAACGAAGTCTTGCTTGTAGGAAGACACAGAGCCTGGGATTTAACTCCATTTCTGAAGGGAAACACAGAGCATTTTTCTCATCCATGGATCACACTCTGCTTTAGAGCGAGAAGCACGCTCTTGCTTTTAGAGTCTCTAATATAGCAGGTAATCTGAGTGTGCCCAGAACAAAAGAACGGTGTTTCCTACACATACAGACCATATGTAGTCCAAATCTGCTTCTGAAACTGATACAAAGCACTGGTCCTCTAACATCCAATGCTTGTCTGTAAAGATGAGAAACGTGTGAGCTCCGTGAACGATCTAGTTCGTTTGAGCTGAAAAGTGACTGCCCTTATCTGAAACGAAGCCTTGCTTGTAGGAAGACACAGAGCCTGGGATTTAACTCCATTTCTGAAAGGAAACACACAGCAGTTTTCTCATCCATGGATCACACTCTGCTTTAGAGCGAGAAGCACGCTCTTGCTTTTAGAGTCTCTAATATAGCAGGTAATCTGAGTGTGCCCAGAACAAAAGAACGGTGTTTCCTACAAATACAGACCATATGTAGTCCAAATCTGCTTCTGAAACTCATACAAAGCACTGACACTCTAACATCTAATGCTTGTCAGTTAAGATGAGAAACGTGTGAGCTTCGTGAATGATGTAGTTCATTTGAGCAGAAAAGTGACTGCCCTTACCTGAATCGAAGTCTTGCTTGTAGGAAGACTCAGAGCCTGGGATTTAACTCCATTTCTGAAGTGAAACACACAGCAGTGTAATCACCCATTGATCACACTCTGCTTTAGAACAAGAAGCACGCTCTTGCTTTCTAGAGTCTCTAAGACAGCAGGAAACGTGTGTGTGCTGAGAACAAAAGAACGGTGTTTCCTAAACATACGGACCATATCTAGTTCAACTCTGCTTCTGAAACTGATACAAAGCACTGGTCCTCTAACATCCAATGCTTGTCTGTTAAGATGAGAAACGTGTGAGCTCAGTGAACGATGTAGTTCGTTTGAGCTGAAAAGTGACTGCCCTTACCTGAAACGAGGTCTTCCTTGTAGGAAGACACAGAGCCTGGGATTTAACTCCATTTCTGAAGGGAAACACACAGCATTTTACTCATCCATGGATTACACTCTGCTTTAGAGCGAGAAGCACGCTCTTGCTTTTAGAGTCTCTAATATAGCAGGTAATCTGAGTGTACCCAGAACAAAAGAACGGTGTTTCCTACACATACAGACCATATGTAGTCCAAATCTGCTTCTGAAACTGATACAAAGCACTGACCCTCTAACATCCAATGCTTGTCAGTTAAGATGAGAAACGTGTGAGCTTCGTGAACGATGTAGTTCGTATGAGCAGAAAAGTGATTGCCCTTACCTGAATCGAAGTCTTGCTTGTAGGAAGACTCAGAGCCTGGGATTTAACTCCATTTCTGGAGTGAAACACACAGCAATGAAATCATCCATTGATCACACTCTGCTTTAGAACAAGAAGCACGCTCTTGCATTCTAGAGTCTCTAAGACAGCAGGAAACGTGTGTGTGCTGAGAACAAAAGAACGGTGTTTCCTAAACATACGGACCATATCTAGTTCAACTCTGCTTCTTAAACTGATACAAAGCACTGGTCCTCTAACATCCAATGCTTGTCTGTTAAGATGAGAAACGTGTGAGCTTCATGAACGATGTAGTTCGTTTGAGCAGAAAAGTGACTGCCCTTACATGAATCGACGTCTTGCTTGTAGGAAGACTCAGAGCCTGGGATTTAACTCCATTTCTGAAAGGAAACACACAGCAGTGTAATCAGTCATTGATCACACTCTGCTTTAGAACAAGAAGCACGCTCTTGCTTTCTAGAGTCTCTAAGACAGCAGGAAACGTGTGTGTGCTGAGAACAAAAGAACGGTGTTTCCTAAACATACGGACCATATCTAGTTCAACTCTGCTTCTGAAACTGATACAAAGCACTGGTCCTCTAACATCCAATGCTTGTGTGTTAAGTTGAGAAACGTGTGAGCTTCGTGAATGATGTAGTTCGTTTGAGCTGATAAGTGACTGCCCTTACCTGAAAAGAAGTCTTGCTTGTAGGAAGACACAGAGCCTGGGATTTAACTCCATTTCTGAAGGGAAACACAGAGCATTTTTCTCATCCATGGATCACACTCTGCTTTAGAGCGAGAAGCACGCTCTTGCTTTTAGAGTCTCTAATATAGCAGGTAATCTGAGTGTGCCCAGAACAAAAGAACGGTGTTTCCTACACATACAGACCATATGTAGTCCAAATCTGCTTCTGAAACTGATACAAAGCACTGACCCTCTAACATCCAATGCTTGTCTGTTAAGATGAGAAACGTGTGAGCTTCGTGAACGATGTAGTTCGTTTGAGCTGAAAAGTGACTGCCCTTATCTGAAACGAAGTCTTGCTTGTAGGAAGACACAGAGCCTGGGATTTAACTCCATTTCTGAAAGGAAACACACAGCATTTTTCTCATCCATGGATCACACTCTGCTTTAGAGCGAGAAGCACGCTCTAGCTTTCTGGAGTCTATAACACAGCAGGAAACGTGTGTGTGCTGAGAACAAAACAACGGTGTTTCCTACACTTACGGACCATATCTAGTCCAAGTCTGCTTCTTAAACTGACACAAAGCACTGGTCCTCTAACATCCAATGCTTGTCTGTAAAGATGAGAAACGTGTGAGCTCCGTGAACGATCTAGTTCGTTTGAGCTGAAAAGTGACTGCGCTTATCTGAAACGAAGCCTTGCTTGTAGGAAGACACAGAGCCTGGGATTTAACTCCATTTCTGAAAGGAAACACACAGCATTTTTCTCATCCATGGATCACACTCTGCTTTAGAGCGAGAAGCACGCTCTTGCTTTTAGAGTCTCTAATATAGCAGGTAATCTGAGTGTGCCCAGAACAAAAGAACGGTGTTTCCTACAAATACAGACCATATGTAGTCCAAATCTGCTTCTGAAACTCATACAAAGCACTGACCCTCTAACATCTAATGCTTGTCAGTTAAGATGAGAAACGTGTGAGCTTCGTGAATGATGTAGTTCGTTTGAGCAGAAAAGTGATTGCCCTTACCTGAATCGAAGTCTTGCTTGTAGGAAGACTCAGAGCCTGGGATTTAACTCCATTTCTGAAGTGAAACACACAGCAGTGTAATCACCCATTGATCACACTCTGCTTTAGAACAAGAAGCACGCTCTTGCTTTCTAGAGTCTCTAAGACAGCAGGAAACGTGTGTGTGCTGAGAACAAAAGAACGGTGTTTCCTAAACATACGGACCATATCTAGTTCAACTCTGCTTCTGAAACTGATACAAAGCATTGGTCCTCTAACATCCAATGCTTGTCTGTTAAGATGAGAAACGTGTGAGCTCAGTGAACGATGTAGTTCGTTTGAGCTGAAAAGAGACTGCCCTTACCTGAAACGAAGTCTTCCTTGTAGGAAGACACAGAGCCTGGGATTTAACTCCATTTCTGAAGGGAAACACACAGCATTTTTCTCATCCATGGATCACACTCTGCTTTAGAGCGAGAAGCACGCTCTTGCTTTTAGAGTCTCTAATATAGCAGGTAATATGAGTGTGCCCAGACAAAAGAACGGTGTTTCCTACACATACAGACCATATGTAGTCCAAATCTGCGTCTGAAACTGATACAAAGCACTGAACCTCTAACATCCAATGCTTGTCAGTTAAGATGAGAAACGTGTGAGCTTCGTGAACGATGTAGTTCGTTTGAGCAGAAAAGTGATTGCCCTTACCTGAATCGAAGTCTTGCTTGTAGGAAGACTCAGAGCCTGGGATTTAACTCCATTTCTGGAGTGAAACACACAGCAATGAAATCATCCATTGATCACACTCTGCTTTAGAACAAGAAGCACGCTCTTGCATTCTAGAGTCTCTAAGACAGCAGGAAACGTGTGTGTGCTGAGAAAAAAAGAACGGTGTTTCCTACACATACGGACCATATCTAGTTCAACTCTGCTTCTTAAACTGATACAAAGCACTGGTCCTCTAACATCCAATGCTTGTCTGTTAAGATGAGAAACGTGTGAGCTTCGTGAACGATGTTGTTCGTTTGAGCTGAAAAGTGACTGCCCTTACCTGAAACGAAGTCTTGCTTGTAGGAAGACACAGAGCCTGGGATTTAACTCCATTTCTGAAGGGAAAGACACAGCATTTTTCTCATCCATGGATCACACTCTGCTTTAGAGCGAGAAGCACGCTCTTGCTTTTAGAGTCTCTAATATAGCAGGTAATCTGAGTGTGCCCAGAACAAAAGAACGGTGTTTCCTACACATACAGACCATATATAGTCCAAATCTGCTACTGAAACTGATACAAAGCACTGACCCTCTAACATCCAATGCTTGTCAGTTAAGATGAGAAACGTGTGAGCTTCGTGAACGATGTAGTTCGTTTGAGCAGAAAAGTGATTGCCCTTACCTGAATCGAAGTCTTGCTTGTAGGAAGACTCAGAGCCTGGGATTTAACTCCATTTCTGGAGAGAAACACACAGCAATGAAATCATCAATGGATCACACTCTGCTTAAGCGCGAGAAGCACGCTCTTGCTTTCTAGAGTCTCTAAGACAGCAGGAAATGTGATTTAGCTGAGAACAAAAGAACGGTGTTTCCTACACTTACAGACCATATCTAGTCCACACTGCTTCTTGAACTGACACAAAGCACTGGTCCTCTAACATCCAATGCTTGTGTGTAAAGATGAGAAACGTGTGAGCTCCGTGAATGATGTAGTTCGTTTTAGCTGAAAAGTGACTGCCCTTATTTGAAACGAAGTCTTGCTTGTAGGAAGACACAGAGCCTGGGATTTAACTCCATTTCTGAAAGGAAACACACAGCATTTTTCTCATCCATGGATCACACTCTGCTTTAGAGCGAGAAGCACGCTCTTGCTTTTAGAGTCTCTAATATAGCAGGTAATCTGAGTGTGCCCAGAACAAAAGAACGGTGTTTCCTATAAATACAGATCATATGTAGTCCAAATCTGCTTCTGAAACTCATACAAAGCACTGACTCTCTAACATCCAATGCTTGTCTGTTAAGATGAGAAACGTGTGAGCTTCGTGAACAATGTAGTTCATTTGAGCAGAAAAGTGACTGCCCTTACCTGAATCGAAGTCTTGCTTGTAGGAAGACTCAGAGCCTGGGATTTAACTCCATTTCTGAAGTGAAACACACAGCAGTGTAATCACCCATTGATCACACTCTGCTTAAGAACAAGAAGCACGCTCTTGCTTTCTAGAGTCTCTAAGACAGCAGGAAACGTGTGTGTGCTGAGAACAAAAGAATGGTGTTTGCTAAACATACGGACCATATCTAGTTCAACTCTGCTTCTGAAACTAATACAAAGCACTGGTCCTCTAACATCCAATGCTTGTCTGTTAAGATGAGAAACGTGTGAGCTTCGTGAACAATGTAGTTCGTTTGAGCTGAAAAGTGACTGCCCTTACCTGAAACGAAGTCTTCCTTGTAGGAAGAAACAGAGCTTGGGATTTAAATCCATTTCTGAAGGGAAACACACTGCATTTTTCTCATCCATGGATCATACTCTGCTTTAGAGCGAGAAGCACGCTCTTGCTTTCTGGAGTCTCTAAGACAGCAGGAAATGTGATTTTGCTGAGAACAAAAGAACGGTGTTTCCTACACATACGGACCATATCTAGTTCAACTCTGCTTCTGAAACTGATACAAATCACTGGTCCTCTAACATCCAATGCTTGTCAGTTAAGATGGGAAACGTGTGAGCTTCATGAACGATGTAGTTCATTTGAGCAGAAAAGTGACTGCCCTTACCTGAAATGAATTCTTGCTTTTAGGAAGACTCAGAGCCTGGGATTTAACACCATTTCTGAAGTGAAACACACAGCAGTGTTCTCATCCATTGATCATACTCTGCTTTAGAACAAGAAGCACGCTCTTGCTTTCTAGAGTCTCTAAGACAGCAGGAAATGTGATTTAGCTGAGAACAAAAGAACGGTGTTTCCTACACTGATGGACCATATCTAGTCCAACTCTGCTTCTTAAACTGACACAAAGCACTGGTCCTCTAACATCCAATGCTTGTCTGTTAAGATGAGAAACGTGTGAGCTTCGTGAACGATGTAGTTCGTTTGAGCTGAAAAGTGACTGCCCTTATCTGAAACGAAGTCTTGCTTGTAGGAAGACACAGAGCCTGGGATTTAACTCCATTTCTGAAAGGAAACACACAGCATTTTTCTCATCCATGGATCACACTCTGCTTTAGAGCGAGAAGCACGCTCTTGCTTTTAGAGTCTCTAATATAGCAGGTAATCTGAGTGTGCCCAGAACAAAAGAACGGTGTTTCCTACAAATACAGACCATATGTAGTCCAAATCTGCTTCTGAAACTCATACAAAGCACTGACCCTCTAACATCTAATGCTTGTCAGTTAAGATGAGAAACGTGTGAGCTTCGTGAACGATGTAGTTCGTTCAAGCAGAAAAGTGACTGCCCTTACCTGAATCGAAGTCTTGCTTGTAGGAAGATTCAGAGCCTGGGATTTAACTCCATTTCTGGAGTGAAACACACAGCAGTGTAATCATCCATTGATCACACTCTCCTTTAGAACAAGAAGCACGCTCTTGCTTTCTAGAGTCTCTAAGACAGCAGGAAATGTGATTTAGCTGAGAACAAAAGAACGGTGTTTCCTAAACATTCGGACCATATCTAGTTCAACTCTGCTTCTGAAACTGATACAAAGCACTGGTCCTCTAACATCCAATGCTTGTCTGTTAAGATGAGAAACGTGTGAGCTTCGTGAACGATGTAGTTCGTTTGAGCTGAAAAGTGACTGCCCTTACCTGAAACGAATTCTTGCTTGTAGGAAGACACAGAGCCTGGGATTTAACTCCATTTCTGAAGGGAAACACACAGCATTTTTCTCATCCATGGATCACACTCTGCTTTAGAGCGAGAAGCACGCTCTTGCTTTTAGAGTCTCTAATATAGCAGGTAATCTGAGTGTGCCCAGAACAAAAGAACGGTGTTTCCTACACATACAGACCATATGTAGTCCAAATCTGCTTCTGAAACTGATACAAAGCACTGAACCTCTAACATCCAATGCTTGTCAGTTAAGATGAGAAACGTGTGAGCTTCGTGAACGATGTAGTTCGTTTGAGCTGAAAAGTGACTGCCCTTATCTGAAACGAAGTCTTGCTTGTAGGAAGACACAGAGCCTGGGATTTAACTCCATTTCTGAAAGGAAACAAACAGCATTTTTCTCATCCATGGATCACACTCTGCTTTAGAGCGAGAAGCACGCTCTTGCTTCCTGGAGTCTCTAACACAGCAGGAAACGTGAGTGTGCTGAGAACAAAAGAACGGTGTTTCCTACACTTACGGACCATATCTATACCAACTCTGCTTCTTAAACTGACACAAAGCACTGGTCCTCTAACATCCAATGCTTGTCTGTAAAGATGAGAAATGTGTGAGCTCCGTGAACGATCTAGTTCGTTTGAGCTGAAAAGTGACTGCCCTTATGAAACGAAGCCTTGCTTGTAGGAAGACACAGAGCCTGGGATTTAACTCCATTTCTGAAAGTAAACACACAACATTTTTCTCATCCATGGAGGACACTCTGCTTTAGAGCGAGAAGCACGCTCTTGCTTTTAGAGTCTCTAATATAGCAGGTAATCTGAGTGTGCCCAGAACAAAGAACGGTGTTTCCTACACATACAGACCATATGTAGTCCAAATCTGCCTCTGAAACTGATACAAAGCACTGACCCTCTAACATCCAATGCTTGTCAGTTAAGATGAGTAACGTGTGAGCTTCGTGAACGATGTAGTTCGTTTGAGCAGAAAAGTGATTGCCCTTACCTGAATCGAAGTCTTGCTTGTAGGAAGACTCAGAGCCTGGGATTTAACTCCATTTCTGGAGTGAAACACACAGCAATGTAATCATCCATTGATCACACTCTGCTTTAGAACAAGAAGCACGCTCTTGCATTCTAGAGTCTCTAAGACAGCAGGAAACGTGTGTGTGCTGAGAACAAAAGAACGGTGTTTCCTAAACATACGGACCATATCTAGTTCAACTCTGCTCCTTAAACTGATACAAAGCACTGGTCCACTAACATCCAATGCTTGTCTGTTAAGATGAGAAACGTGTGAGCTTCGTGAACGATGTTGTTCGTTTGAGCTGAAAAGTGACTGCCCTTACCTGAAACGAAGTCTTGCTTGTAGGAAGACACAGAGCCTGGGATTTAACTCCATTTCTGAAGGGAAAGACACAGCATTTTTCTCATCCATGGATCACACTCTGCTTTAGAGCGAGAAGCACGCTCTTGCTTTTAGAGTCTCTAATATAGCAGGTAATCTGAGTGTGCCCAGAACAAAAGAACGGTGTTTCCTACACATACAGACCATATATAGTCCAAATCTGCTACTGAAACTGATACAAAGCACTGACCCTCTAACATCCAATGCTTGTCAGTTAAGATGAGAAACGTGTGAGCTCCGTGAACGATGTAGTTCGTTTGAGCTGAAAAGTGACTGCCCTTACCTGAATCGAAGTCTTGCTTGTAGGAAGACTCAGAGCCTGGGATTTAACTCCATTTCTGAAGTGAAACACACACCAGTGTAATCACCCATTGATCACACTCTGCTTTAGAACAAGAAGCACGCTCTTGCTTTCTAGAGTCTCTAAGACAGCAGGAAACGTGTGTGTGCTGAGAACAAAAGAATGGTGTTTCCTAAACATACGGACCATATCTAGTTCAACTCTGCTTCTGAAACTTATACAAAGCACTGGTCCTCTAACATCCAACGCTTGTCTGTTAAGATGAGAAACGTGTGAGCTTCGTGAAAGATGTAGTTTGTTTGAGCTGAAAAGTGACTGCCCTTACCTGAAACGAAGTCTTGCTTGTAGTAAGACACAGAGCCTGGGATTTAACTCCATTTCTGAAGGGAAACACACAGCATTTTTCTCATCCATGGATCGCACTCTGCTTAGAGCGAGAAGCACGCTCTTGCTTTTAGAGTCTCTAATATAGCAGGTAATCTGAGTGTGCCCAGAACAAAAGAACGGTGTTTCCTACACATACAGACCATATGTAGTCCAAATCTGCTTCTGAAACTCATACAAAGCACTGACCCTCTAACATCCAATGCTTGTCAGTTAAGATGAGAAACGTGTGAGCTTCGTGAACGATGTAGTTCGTTTGAGCAGAAAAGTGATTGCCCTTACCTGAATCGAAGTCTTGCTTGTAGGAAGACTCAGAGCCTGGGATTTAACTCCATTTCTGGAGTGAAACACACAGCAATGTAATCATCCATTGATCACACTCTGCTTTAGAACAAGAAGCACGCTCTTGCTTTCCAGATTCTCTAAGACAGCAGGAAACGTGTGTGTGCTGAGAACAAAAGAATGGTGTTTGCTAAACATACGGACCATATCTAGTTCAACTCTGCTTCTGAAACTAATACAAAGCACTGGTCCTCTAACATCCAATGCTTGTCTGTTAAGATGAGAAACGTGTGAGCTTCGTGAACAATGTAGTTCGTTTGAGCTGAAAAGTGACTGCCCTTACCTGAAACGAAGTCTTCCTTGTAGGAAGAAACAGAGCTTGGGATTTAAATCCATTTCTGAAGGGAAACACACTGCATTTTTCTCATCCATGGATCATACTCTGCTTTAGAGCGAGAAGCACGCTCTTGCTTTCTGGAGTCTCTAAGACAGCAGGAAATGTGATTTTGCTGAGAACAAAAGAACGGTGTTTCCTACACATACGGACCATATCTAGTTCAACTCTGCTTCTGAAACTGATACAAATCACTGGTCCTCTAACATCCAATGCTTGTCAGTTAAGATGGGAAACGTGTGAGCTTCATGAACGATGTAGTTCATTTGAGCAGAAAAGTGACTGCCCTTACCTGAAATGAATTCTTGCTTTTAGGAAGACTCAGAGCCTGGGATTTAACACCATTTCTGAAGTGAAACACACAGCAGTGTTCTCATCCATTGATCATACTCTGCTTTAGAACAAGAAGCACGCTCTTGCTTTCTAGAGTCTCTAAGACAGCAGGAAATGTGATTTAGCTGAGAACAAAAGAACGGTGTTTCCTACACTGATGGACCATATCTAGTCCAACTCTGCTTCTTAAACTGACACAAAGCACTGGTCCTCTAACATCCAATGCTTGTCTGTTAAGATGAGAAACGTGTGAGCTTCGTGAACGATGTAGTTCCTTTGAGCTGAAAAGTGACTGCCCTTATCTGAAACGAAGTCTTGCTTGTAGGAAGACACAGAGCCTGGGATTTAACTCCATTTCTGAAAGGAAACACACAGCATTTTTCTCATCCATGGATCACACTCTGCTTAGAGCGAGAAGCACGCTCTTGCTTTTAGAGTCTCTAATATAGCAGGTAATCTGAGTGTGCCCAGAACAAAAGAACGGTGTTTCCTACAAATACAGACCATATGTAGTCCAAATCTGCTTCTGAAACTCATACAAAGCACTGACCCTCTAACATCTAATGCTTGTCAGTTAAGATGAGAAACGTGTGAGCTTCGTGAACGATGTAGTTCGTTCAAGCAGAAAAGTGACTGCCCTTACCTGAATCGAAGTCTTGCTTGTAGGAAGATTCAGAGCCTGGGATTTAACTCCATTTCTGGAGTGAAACACACAGCAGTGTAATCATCCATTGATCACACTCTGCTTTAGAACAAGAAGCACGCTCTTGCTTTCTAGAGTCTCTAAGACAGCAGGAAATGTGATTTAGCTGAGAACAAAAGAACGGTGTTTCCTAAACATTCGGACCATATCTAGTTCAACTCTGCTTCTGAAACTGATACAAAGCACTGGTCCTCTAACATCCAATGCTTGTCTGTTAAGATGAGAAACGTGTGAGCTTCGTGAACGATGTAGTTCGTTTGAGCTGAAAAGTGACTGCCCTTACCTGAAACGAATTCTTGCTTGTAGGAAGACACAGAGCCTGGGATTTAACTCCATTTCTGAAGGGAAACACACAGCATTTTTCTCATCCATGGATCACACTCTGCTTTAGAGCGAGAAGCACGCTCTTGCTTTTAGAGTCTCTAATATAGCAGGTAATCTGAGTGTGCCCAGAACAAAAGAACGGTGTTTCCTACACATACAGACCATATGTAGTCCAAATCTGCTTCTGAAACTGATACAAAGCACTGAACCTCTAACATCCAATGCTTGTCAGTTAAGATGAGAAACGTGTGAGCTTCGTGAACGATGTAGTTCGTTTGAGCTGAAAAGTGACTGCCCTTATCTGAAACGAAGTCTTGCTTGTAGGAAGACACAGAGCCTGGGATTTAACTACATTTCTGAAAGGAAACACACAGCATTTTTCTCATCCATGGATCACACTCTGCTTTAGAGCGAGAAGCACGCTCTTGCTTCCTGGAGTCTCTAACACAGCAGGAAACGTGAGTGTGCTGAGAACAAAAGAACGGTGTTTCCTACACTTACAGACCATATCTATACCAACTCTGCTTCTTAAACTGACACAAAGCACTGGTCCTCTAACATCCAATGCTTGTCTGTAAAGATGAGAAATGTGTGAGCTCCGTGAACGATCTAGTTCGTTTGAGCTGAAAAGTGACTGCCCTTATGAAACGAAGCCTTGCTTGTAGGAAGACACAGAGCCTGGGATTTAACTCCATTTCTGAAAGTAAACACACAACATTTTTCTCATCCATGGAGCACACTCTGCTTTAGAGTGAGAAGCACGCTCTTGCTTTTAGAGTCTATAATATAGCAGGTAATCTGAGTGTGCCCAGAACAAAGAACGGTGTTTCCTACACATACAGACCATATGTAGTCCAAATCTGCTTCTGAAACTGATACAAAGCACTGACCCTCTAACATCCAATGCTTGTCAGTTAAGATGAGTAACGTGTGAGCTTCGTGAACGATGTAGTTCGTTTGAGCAGAAAAGTGATTGCCCTTACCTGAATCGAAGTCTTGCTTGTAGGAAGACTCAGAGCCTGGGATTTAACTCCATTTCTGGAGTGAAACACACAGCAATGTAATCATCCATTGATCACACTCTGCTTTAGAACAAGAAGCACGCTCTTGCATTCTAGAGTCTCTAAGACAGCAGGAAACGTATGTGTGCTGAGAACAAAAGAACGGTGTTTCCTAAACATACGGACCATATCTAGTTCAACTCTGCTTCTTAAACTGATACAAAGCACTGGTCCACTAACATCCAATGCTTGTCTGTTAAGATGAGAAACGTGTGAGCTTCGTGAACGATGTTGTTCGTTTGAGCTGAAAAGTGACTGCCCTTACCTGAAACGAAGTCTTGCTTGTAGGAAGACACAGAGCCTGGGATTTAACTCCATTTCTGAAGGGAAAGACACAGCATTTTTCTCATCCATGGATCACACTCTGCTTTAGAGCGAGAAGCACGCTCTTGCTTTTAGAGTCTCTAATATAGCAGGTAATCTGAGTGTGCCCAGAACAAAAGAACGGTGTTTCCTACACATACAGACCATATATAGTCCAAATCTGCTACTGAAACTGATACAAAGCACTGACCCTCTAACATCCAATGCTTGTCAGTTAAGATGAGAAACGTGTGAGCTCCGTGAACGATGTAGTTCGTTTGAGCTGAAAAGTGACTGCCCTTACCTGAATCGAAGTCTTGCTTGTAGGAAGACTCAGAGCCTGGGATTTAACTCCATTTCTGAAGTGAAACACACAGCAGTGTAATCACCCATTGATCACACTCTGCTTTAGAACAAGAAACACGCTCTTGCTTTCTAGAGTCTCTAAGACAGCAGGAAACGTGTGTGTGCTGAGAACAAAAGAATGGTGTTTCCTAAACATACGGACCATATCTAGTTCAACTCTGCTTCTGAAACTTATACAAAGCACTGGTCCTCTAACATCCAACGCTTGTCTGTTAAGATGAGAAACGTGTGAGCTTCGTGAAAGATGTAGTTTGTTTGAGCTGAAAAGTGACTGCCCTTACCTGAAACGAAGTCTTGCTTGTAGTAAGACACAGAGCCTGGGATTTAACTCCATTTCTGAAGGGAAACACACAGCATTTTTCTCATCCATGGATCACACTCTGCTTAGAGCGAGAAGCACGCTCTTGCTTTTAGAGTCTCTAATATAGCAGGTAATCTGAGTGTGCCCAGAACAAAAGAACGGTGTTTCCTACACATACAGACCATATGTAGTCCAAATCTGCTTCTGAAACTCATACAAAGCACTGACCCTCTAACATCCAATGCTTGTCAGTTAAGATGAGAAACGTGTGAGCTTCGTGAACGATGTAGTTCGTTTGAGCAGAAAAGTGATTGCCCTTACCTGAATCGAAGTCTTGCTTGTAGGAAGACTCAGAGCCTGGGATTTAACTCCATTTCTGGAGTGAAACACACAGCAATGTAATCATCCATTGATCACACTCTGCTTTAGAACAAGAAGCACGCTCTTGCTTTCCAGATTCTCTAAGACAGCAGGAAACGTGTGTGTGCTGAGAACAAAAGAACTGTGTTTCCTACACATACGGACCATATCTAGTTCAACTCTGTTTCTGAAACTGATACAAAGCACTGGTCCTCTAACATCCAATGCTTGTCTGTAAAGAAGAGAAATGTGTGAGCTCAGTGAACGATGTAGTTCGTTTGAGCTGAAAAGTGACTGCCCTTACCTGAAACGAAGTCTTGCTTGTAGGAAGACAAAGAGATTGAGATTTAACTCCATTTATGAAGGGAAACACACAGCATAGTTCTGATCCATGGATCACACTCTGCTTTAGCGCGAGAAGCACGCTCTTGCTTTCTGGAGTCTCTAGGACAGCAGGAAATGTGATTTTGCTGAGAACAAAAGAACGGTGTTTCCTAAACATACGGACCATATCTAGTCCAACTCTGCTTCTTAAACTGACACAAAGCACTGGTCCTCTAACATCCAATGCTTGTCTGTAAAGATGAGAAACGTGTGAGCTCCGTGAATGATGTAGTTCGTTTTAGCTGAAAAGTGACTGCCCTTATCTGAAACGAAGTCTTGCTTGTAGGAAGACACAGAGCCTGGGATTTAACTCCATTTCTGAAAGGAAACACACAGCATTTTTCTCATCCATGGATCACACTCTGCTTTAGAGCGAGAAGCACGCTCTTGCTTTTAGAGTCTCTAATATAGCAGGTAATCTGAGTGTGCCCAGAACAAAAGAACGGTGTTTCCTACAAATACAGACCTTATGTAGTCCAAAACTGCTTCTGAAACTCATACAAAGCTCTGACCCTCTAACATCCAATGCTTGTCAGTTAAGATGAGAAACGTGTGAGCTTCGTGAACGATGTAGTTCATTTGAGCAGAAAAGTGACTGCCCTTACCTGAATCGAAGTCTTGCTTGTAGGAAGACTCAGAGCCTGGGATTTAACTCCATTTCTGAAGTAAAACAAACAGCAGTGTAATCACCCATTGATCACACTCTGCTTTAGAACAAGAAGCATGCTCTTGCTTTCTAGAGTCTCTAAGACAGCAGGAAACGTGTGTGTGCTGAGAACAAAAGATCGGTGTTTCCTAAACATACGGACCATATCTAGTCCAACTCTGCTTCTGAAACTGATACAAAGCACTGGTCCTCTAACATCCAATGCTTGTCGGTTAACATGAGAAACGTGTGAGCTTCGTGAACGATGTAGTTCGTTTGAGCTGAAAAGTGACTGCCCTTACCTGAAACGAAGTCTTGCTTGTAGGAAGACACAGAGCCTGGGATTTAACTCCATTTCTGAAGGGAAACACACAGCATTTTTCTCATCCATGGATCACACTCTGCTTTAGAGCGAGAAGCACGCTCTTGCTTGTAGAGTCTCTAAGACAGCAGGAAACGTGTGTGTGCTGAGAACAAAAGAACTGTGTTTCCTACACATACGGACCATATCTAGTTCAACTCTGTTTCTGAAACTGATACAAAGCACTGGTCCTCTAACATCCAATGCTTGTCTGTAAAGAAGAGAAATGTGTGAGCTCAGTGAACGATGTAGTTCGTTTGAGCTGAAAAGTGACTGCCCTTACCTGAAACGAAGTCTTGCTTGTAGGAAGACAAAGAGATTGAGATTTAACTCCATTTATAAAGGGAAACACACAGCATAGTTCTGATCCATGGATCACACTCTGCTTTAGCGCGAGAAGCACGCTCTTGCTTTCTCGAGTCTCTAAGACAGCAGGAAATGTGATTTTGCTGAGAACAAAAGAACGGTGTTTCCGACACATACGGACCATATCTAGTCCAACTCTGCTTCTGAAACTGATAAAAATCACTGGTCCTCTAACATCCAATGCTTGTCAGTTAAGATGGGAAACGTGTGAGCTTCATGAACGATGTAGTTCGTTTGAGCAGAAAAGTGACTGCCCTTACCTGAAACGAATTCTTGCTTGTAGGAAGACACAGAGCCTGGG
Source organism: Onychomys leucogaster (assembly GCA_949786385.1). NCBI lineage: Eukaryota > Metazoa > Chordata > Mammalia > Rodentia > Cricetidae > Onychomys > Onychomys leucogaster. The sequence continues at coordinate 1,481,462 of CATKUP010000084.1, forward strand.
ATTTAACACCATTTCTGAAGTGAAACACACAGCAGTGTTCTCATCCATTGATCATACTCTGCTTTAGAACAAGAAGCACGCTCTTGCTTTCTAGAGTCTCTAAGACAGCAGGAAATGTGATTACCTGAGAACAAAAGAACGGTGTTTCCTACACTTACGGACCATATCTAGTCCACTCTGCTTCTTAAACTGACACAAAGCACTGGTCCTCTAACATCCAATGCTTGTCTGTAAAGATGAGAAACGTGTGAGCTCCGTGAACGATCTAGTTCGTTTGAGCTGAAAAGTGACTGCCCTTATCTGAAACGAAGCCTTGCTTGTAGGAAGACACAGAGCCTGGGATTTAACTCCATTTCTGAAAGGAAACACACAGCATTTTTCTCATCCATGGATCACACTCTGCTTTAGAGCGAGAAGCACGCTCTTGCTTTTAGAGTCTCTAATATAGCAGGTAATCTGAGTGTGCCCAGAACAAAAGAACGGTGTTTCCTACACATACAGACCATATGTAGTCCAAATCTGCTTCTGAAACTGATACAAAGCACTGACCCTCTAACATCCAATGCTTGTCAGTTAAGATGAGAAACGTGTGAGCTTCGTTAACGATGTAGTTCGTTTGAGCAGAAAAGTGATTGCCCTTACCTGAATCGAAGTCTTGCTGGTAGGAAGACGCAGAGCCTGGGATTTAACTCCATTTCTGGAGTGAAACACACAGCAATGAAATCATCCATTGATCACACTCTGCTTTAGAACAAGAAGCACGCTCTTGCATTCTAGAGTCTCTAACAGCAGGAAACGTGTGTGTGCTGAGAACAAAAGAACGGTGTTTCCTACACATCCGGACCATATCTAGTTCAACTCTGCTTGTTAAACTGATACAAAGCACTGGTCCTCTAACATCCAATGCTTGTCTGTTAACATGAGAAACGTGTGAGCTTCGTGAACGATGTAGTTCGTTTGAGCTTAAAAGTGACTGCCCTTACCTGAAACGAATTCTTGCTTGTAGGAAGACTCAGAGCCTGGGATTTAACACCATTTCTGAAGTGAAACACACAGCAGTGTTCTCATCCATTGATCATACTCTGCTTTAGAACAAGAAGCATGCTCTTGCTTTCTAGAGTCTCTAAGACAGCAGGAAATATGATTACCTGAGAACAAAAGAACGGTGTTTCCTACACTTACGGACCATATCTAGTCCACTCTGCTTCTTAAACTGACACAAAGCACTGGTCCTCTAACATCCAATGCTTGTCTGTAAAGATGAGAAACGTGTGAGCTCCGTGAATGATGTAGTTCGTTTTAGCTGAAAAGTGACTGCCCTTATCTGAAACGAAGTCTTGCTTGTAGGAAGACACAGAGCCTGGGATTTAACTCCATTTCTGAAAGGAAACACACAGCATTTTTCTCATCCATGGATCACACTCTGCTTTAGAGCGAGAAGCACGCTCTTGCTTTTAGAGTCTCTAATATAGCAGGTAATCTGAGTGTGCCCAGAACAAAAGAACGGTGTTTCCTACAAATACAGACCTTATGTAGTCCAAATCTGCTTCTGAAACTCATACAAAGCACTGACCCTCTAACATCCAATGCTTGTCAGTTAAGATGAGAAACGTGTGAGCTTCGTGAACGATGTAGTTCATTTGAGCAGAAAAGTGACTGCCCTTACCTGAATCGAAATCTTGCTTGTAGGAAGACTCAGAGCCTGGGATTTAACTCCATTTCTGAAGTGAAACAAAAAGCAGTGTAATCACCCATTGATCACACTCTGCTTTAGAACAAGAAGCATGCTCTTGCTTTCTAGAGTCTCTAAGACAGCAGGAAACGTGTGTGTGCTGAGAACAAAAGAACGGTGTTTCCTACACATACAGACCATATGTAGTCCAAATCTGCTTCTGAAACTGATACAAAGCACTGACCCTCTAACATCCAATGCTTGTCTGTTAAGATGAGAAACGTGTGAGCTTCGTGAACGATGTAGTTCGTTTGAGCTGAAAAGTGACTGCCCTTATCTGAAACGAAGTCTTGCTTGTAGGAAGACACAGAGCCTGGGATTTAACTCCATTTCTGAAAGGAAACACACAGCATTTTTCTCATCCATGGATCACACTCTGCTTTAGAGCGAGAAGCACGTTCTAGCTTTCTGGAGTCTCTAACACAGCAGGAAACGTGAGTGTGCTGAGAACAAAAGAACGGTGTTTCCTACACTTACGGACCATATCTAGTCCAAGTCTGCTTCTTAAACTGACACAAAGCACTGGTCCTCTAACATCCAATGCTTGTCTGTAAAGATGAGAAACGTGTGAGCTCCGTGAACGATCTAGTTCGTTTGAGCTGAAAAGTGACTGCCCTTATTTGAAACGAAGCCTTGCTTGTAGGAAGATACAGAGCCTGGGATTTAACTCCATTTCTGAAAGGAAACACACAGCATTTTTCTCATCCATGGATCACACTCTGCTTTAGAGCGAGAAGCACGCTCTTGCTTTTAGAGTCTCTAATATAGCAGGTAATCTGAGTGTGCCCAGAACAAAAGAACGGTGTTTCCTACAAATACAGACCATATGTAGTCCAAATCTGCTTCTGAAACTCATACAAAGCACTGACCCTCTAACATCTAATGCTTGTCAGTTAAGATGAGAAACGTGTGAGCTTCGTGAATGATGTAGTTCGTTTGAGCAGAAAAGTGACTGCCCTTACCTGAATCGAAGTCTTGCTTGTAGGAAGACTCAGATCCTGGGATTTAACTCCATTTCTGAAGTGAAACACACAGCAGTGTAATCACCCATTGATCACACTCTGCTTTAGAACAAGAAGCACGCTCTTGCTTTCTAGAGTCTCTAAGACAGCAGGAAACGTGTGTGTGCTGAGAACAAAAGAACGGTGTTTCCTAAACATATGGACCATATCTAGTTCGACTCTGCTTCTGAAACTGATACAAAGCACTGGTCCTCTAACATCCAATGCTTGTCTGTTAAGATGAGAAACGTGTGAGCTCAGTGAACGATGTAGTTCGTTTGAGCTGAAAAGTGACTGCCCTTACCTGAAACAAAGTCTTCCTTGTAGGAAGATACAGAGCCTGGGATTTAACTCCATTGCTGAAGGGAAACACACAGCATTTTACTCATCCATGGATCACACTCTGCTTTAGATCGAGAAGCACGCTCTTGCTTTTAGAGTCTCTAATATAGCAGGTAATCTGAGTGTGCCCAGAACAAAAGAACGGTGTTTCCTACAAATACAGACCATATGTAGTCCAAATCTGCTTCTGAAACTGATACAAAGCACTGACCCTCTAACATCCAATGCTTGTCAGTTAAGATGAGAAACGTGTGAGCTTCGTGAACGATGTAGTTCGTTTGAGCAGAAAAGTGATTGCCCTTACCTGAATCGAAGTCTTGCTTGTAGGAAGACTCAGAGCCTGGGATTTAACTCCATTTCTGGAGTGAAACACACAGCAATGAAATCATCCATGGATCACACTCTGCTTTAGCGTGAGAAGCACGCTCTTGCTTTCTGGAGTCTCTAAGACAGCAGGAAATGTGATTTAGCTGAGAACAAAAGAACGGTGTTTCCTACACTTACAGACCATATCTAGTCCACTCTGCTTCTTAAACTGACACAAAGCACTGGTCCTCTAACATCCAATGCTTGTCTGTAAAGATGAGAAACGTGTGAGCTCCGTGAATGATGTAGTTCGTTTTAGCTGAAAAGTGACTGCCCTTATCTGAAACGAAGTCTTGCTTGTAGGAAGACACAGAGCCTGGGATTTAACTCCATTTCTGAAAGGAAACACACAGCATTTTTCTCATCCATGGATCACACTCTGCTTTAGAGCGAGAAGCACGCTCTTGCTTTTAGAGTCTCTAATATAGCAGGTAATCTGAGTGTGCCCAGAACAAAAGAACGGTGTTTCCTATAAATACAGACCATATGTAGTCCAAATCTGCTTCTGAAACTCATACAAAGCACTGACTCTCTAACATCCAATGCTTGTCTGTTAAGATGAGAAACGTGTGAGCTTCGTGAACGATGTAGTTCATTTGAGCAGAAAAGTGACTGCCCTTACCTGAATCGAAGTCTTGCTTGTAGGAAGACTCAGAGCCTGGGATTTAACTCCATTTCTGAAGTGAAACACACAGCAGTGTAATCACCCATTGATCACACTCTGCTTTAGAACAAGAAGCACGCTCTTGCTTTCTAGAGTCTCTAAGACAGCAGGAAACGTGTGTGTGCTGAGAACAAAAGAACGGTGTTTCCTAAACATACGGACCATATCTAGTTCAACTCTGCTTCTGAAACTAATAGAAAGCACTGGTCCTCTAACATCCAATGCTTGTGTGTTAAGATGAGAAACGTGTGAGCTTCGTGAACGATGTAGTTCATTTGAGCAGAAAAGTGACTGCCCTTACCTGAATCGAAGTCTTGCTTGTAGGAAGACTCAGAGCCTGGGATTTAACTCCATTTCTGAAGGGAAACAAACAGCAGTGTAATCACCCATTGATCACACTCTGCTTTAGAACAAGAAGCATGCTCTTGCTTTCTAGAGTCTCTAAGACAGCAGGAAACGTGTGTGTGCTGAGAACAAAAGAACGGTGTTTCCTACACATACAGACGATATGTAGTCCAAATCTGCTTCTGAAACTGATACAAAGCACTGACCCTCTAACATCCAATGCTTGTGTGTTAAGATGAGAAACGTGTGAGCTTCGTGAACGATGTAGTTCGTTTGAGCTGAAAAGTGACTGCCCTTATCTGAAACGAAGTCTTGCTTGTAGGAAGACACAGAGCCTGGGATTTAACTCCATTTCTGAAAGGAAACACACAGCATTTTTCTTATCCATGCATCACACTCTGCTTTAGAGCGAGAAGCACGTTCTAGCTTTCTGGAGTCTCTAACACAGCAGGAAACGTGAGTGTGCTGAGAACAAAAGAACGGTGTTTCCTACACTTACGGACCATATCTAGTCCAAGTCTGCTTCTTAAACTGACACAAAGCACTGGTCCTCTAACATCCAATGCTTGTCTGTAAAGATGAGAAACGTGTGAGCTCCGTGAACGATCTAGTTCGTTTGAGCTGAAAAGTGACTGCGCTTATCTGAAACGAAGCCTTGCTTGTAGGAAGACACAGAGCCTGGGATTTAACTCCATTTCTGAAAGGAAACACACAGCATTTTTCTCATCCATGGATCACACTCTGCTTTAGAGCGAGAAGCACGCTCTTGCTTTTAGAGTCTCTAATATAGCAGGTAATCTGAGTGTGCCCAGAACAAAAGAACGGTGTTTCCTACAAATACAGACCATATGTAGTCCAAATCTGCTTCTGAAACTCATACAAAGCACTGACCCTCTAACATCTAATGCTTGTCAGTTAAGATGAGAAACGTGTGAGCTTCGTGAATGATGTAGTTCATTTGAGCAGAAAAGTGACTGCCCTTACCTGAATCGAAGTCTTGCTTGTAGGAAGACTCAGATCCTGGGATTTAACTCCATTTCTGAAGTGAAACACACAGCAGTGTAATCACCCATTGATCACACTCTGCTTTAGAACAAGAAGCACGCTCTTGCTTTCTAGAGTCTCTAAGACAGCAGGAAACGTGTGTGTGCTGAGAACAAAAGAACGGTGTTTCCTAAACATACGGACCATATCTAGTTCAACTCTGCTTCTGAAACTGATACAAAGCACTGGTCCTCTAACATCCAATGCTTGTCTGTTAAGATGAGAAACGTGTGAGCTCAGTGAACGATGTAGTTCGTTTGAGCTGAAAAGTGACTGCCCTTACCTGAAACGAAGTCTTCCTTGTAGGAAGACACAGAGCCTGGATTTAACTCGATTTCTGAAGGGAAACACACAGCATTTTACTCATCCATGGATCACACTCTGCTTTAGAGCGAGAAGCACGCTCTTGCTTTTAGAGTCTCTAATATAGCAGGTAATCTGAGTGTGCCCAGAACAAAAGAACGGTGTTTCCTACACATACAGACCATATGTAGTCCAAATCTGCTTCTGAAACTGATACAAAGCACTGACCCTCTAACATCCAATGCTTGTCAGTTAAGATGAGAAACGTGTGAGCTTCGTGAACGATGTAGTTCGTTTGAGCAGAAAAGTGATTGCCCTTACCTGAATCGATGTCTTGCTTGTAGGAAGACGCAGAGCCTGGGATTTAACTCCATTTCTGGAGTGAAACACACAGCAATGAAATCATCCATTGATCACACTCTGCTTTAGAACAAGAAGCACGCTCTTGCATTCTAGAGTCTCTAACAGCAGGAAACGTGTGTGTGCTGAGAACAAAAGAACGGTGTTTCCTACACATCCGGACCATATCTAGTTCAACTCTGCTTCTTAAACTGATACAAAGCACTGGTCCTCTAACATCCAATGCTTGTCTGTTAACATGAGAAACGTGTGAGCTTCGTGAACGATGTAGTTCGTTTGAGCTTAAAAGTGACTGCCCTTACCTGAAACGAAGTCTTGCTTGTAGGAAGACACAGAGCCTGGGATTTAACTCCATTTCTGAAGGGAAACACACAGCATTTTTCTCATCCATGGATCACACTCTGCTTTAGAGCGAGAAGCACTCTCTTGCTTTTAGAGTCTCTAAGACAGCAGGAAACGTGTGTGTGCTGAGAACAAAAGAACTGTGTTTCCTACACATACGGACCATATCTAGTTCAACTCTGTTTCTGAAACTGATACAAAGCACTGGTCCTCTAACATCCAATGCTTGTCTGTAAAGAAGAGAAATGTGTGAGCTCAGTGAACGATGTAGTTCGTTTGAGCTGAAAAGTGACTGCCCTTACCTGAAACGAAGTCTTGCTTGTAGGAAGACAAAGAGATTGAGATTTAACTCCATTTATAAAGGGAAACACACAGCATAGTTCTGATCCATGGATCACACTCTGCTTTAGCGCGAGAAGCACGCTCTTGCTTTCTGGAGTCTCTAAGACAGCAGGAAATGTGATTTTTCTGAGAACAAAAGAACGGTGTTTCCGACACATACGGACCATACCTAGTCCAACTCTGCTTCTGAAACTGATAAAAATCACTGGTCCTCTAACATCCAATGCTTGTCAGTTAAGATGGGAAACGTGTGAGCTTCATGAACGATGTAGTTCGTTTGAGCAGAAAAGTGACTGCCCTTACCTGAAACGAATTCTTGCTTGTAGGAAGACTCAGAGCCTGGGATTTAACACCATTTCTGAAGTGAAACACACAGCAGTGTTCTCATCCATTGATCATACTCTGCTTTAGAACAAGAAGCACGCTCTTGCTTTCTAGAGTCTCTAAGACAGCAGGAAATGTGATTACCTGAGAACAAAAGAACGGTGTTTCCTACACTTACGGACCATATCTAGTCCACTCTGCTTCTTAAACTGACACAAAGCACTGGTCCTCTAACACCCAATGCTTGTCTGTAAAGATGAGAAACGTGTGAGCTCCGTGAATGATGTAGTTTGTTTGAGCTGAAAAGTGACTGCCCTTACCTGAATCGAAGTCTTGCTTGTAGGAAGACACAGAGCCTGGGATTTAACTCCATTTCTGAAAGGAAACACACAGCATTTTTCTCATCCATGGATCACACTCTGCTTTAGAGCGAGAAGCACGTTCTAGCTTTCTGGAGTCTCTAACACAGCAGGAAACGTGATTTAGCTGAGAACAAAAGAACGGTGTTTCCTACACTTACAGACCATATCTAGTCCACTCTGCTTCTTAAACTGACACAAAGCACTGGTCCTCTAACATCCAAAGCTTGTCTGTAAAGATGAGAAACGTGTGAGCTCCGTGAATGATGTAGTTCGTTTTAGCTGAAAAGTGACTGCCCTTATCTGAAACGAAGTCTTGCTTGTAGGAAGACACAGAGCCTGGGATTTAAATCCATTTCTGAAGGGAAACACACTGCATTTTTCTCATCCATGGATCACACTCTGCTTTAGAGCGAGAAGCGCGCTCTTGCTTTCTGGAGTCTCTAAGACAGCAGGAAATGTGATTTTGCTGAGAACAAAAGAACGGTGTTTCCTACACATACGGACCATATCTAGTCCAACTCTGCTTCTTAACTGACACAAAGCACTGGTCCTCTAACATCCAATGCTTGTCTGTTAAGATGAGAAACGTGTGAGCTGCGTGAACGATCTAGTTCGTTTGAGCTGAAAAGTGACTGCCCTTATCTGAAACGAAGTCTTGCTTGTAGGAGACACAGAGCCTGGGATTTAACTCCATTTCTGAAAGGAAACACAAAGCATTTTTCTCATCCATGGATCACACTCTGCTTTAGAGCGAGAAGCACGCTCTTGCTTTTAGAGTCTCTAATATAGCAGGTAATCTGAGTGTGCCCAGAACAAAAGAACGGAGTTTCCTACACATACAGACCATATATAGTCCAAATCTGCTTCTGAAACTGACACAAAGCACTGACCCTCTAACATCCAATGCTTGTCAGTTAAGATGAGAAACGTGTGAGCTTCGTGAACGATGTAGTTCGTTCAAGCAGAAAAGTGACTGCCCTTACCTGAATCGAAGTCTTGCTTGTAGGAAGACTCAGAGCCTGGGAGTTAACTCCATTTCTGGAGTGAAACACACAGTAGTGTAATCATCCATTGATCACACTCTGCTTTAGAACAAGAAGCACGCTCTTGCTTTCTAGATTCTCTAAGACAGCAGGAAATGTGATTTAGCTGAGAACAAAAGAACGGTGTTTCCTAAACATACGGACCATATCTAGTTCAACTCTGCTTCTGAAACTGATACAAAGCACTGGTCCTCTAACATCCAATGCTTGTCTGTTAAGATGAGAAACGTGTGAGCTTCGTGAACGATGTAGTTCGTTTGAGCTGAAAAGTGACTGCCCTTACCTGAAACGAAGTCTTGCTTGTAGGAAGACACAGAGCCTGGGATTTAACTCCATTTCTGAAGGGAAACACACAGCATTTTTCTCATCCATGGATCACACTCTGCTTTAGAGCGAGAAGCACGCTCTTGCTTTTAGAGTCTCTAATATAGCAGGTAATCTGAGTGTGCCCAGAACAAAAGAACGGTGTTTCCTACACATACAGACCATATGTAGTCCAAAACTGCTTCTGAAACTGATACAAAGCACTGAACCTCTAACATCCAATGCTTGTCAGTTAAGATGAGAAACGTGTGAGCTTCGTGAACGATGTAGTTCATTGGAGCAGAAAAGTGACTGCCCTTACCTGAATCGAAGTCTTGCTTGTAGGAAGACTCAGAGCGTGGGATTTAACTCCATTTCTGAAGGGAAACACACAGCAGTGTAATCACCCATTGATCACACTCTGCTTTAGGTCAAGAAGCATGCTCTTGCTTTCTAGAGTCTCTAAGACAGCAGGAAACGTGTGTGTGCTGAGAACAAAAGAACGGTGTTTCCTAAACATACGGACCATATCTAGTTCAACTCTGCTTCTTAAACTGATACAAAGCACTGGTCCTCTAACATCCAATGCTTGTCTGTTAAGATGAGAAAAGTGTGAGCTTCGTGAACGATGTAGTTCGTTTGAGCTGAAAAGTGACTGCCCTTACCTGAAACGAAGTCTTGCTTGTAGGAAGACACAGAGCCTGGAATTTAACTCCATTTCTGAAGGGAAACACACAGCGTTTTTCTCATCCATGGATCACACTCTGCTTTAGAGCGAGAAGCACGCTCTTGCTTTTAGAGTCTCTAATATAGCAGGTAATCTGAGTGTGCCCAGAACAAAAGAACGGAGTTTCCTACACATACAGACCATATATAGTCCAAATCTGCTTCTGAAACTGACACAAAGCACTGACCCTCTAACATCCAATGCTTGTCAGTTAAGATGAGAAACGTGTGAGCTTCGTGAATGATGTAGTTCGTTCAAGCAGAAAAGTGACTGCCCTTACCTGAATCGAAGTCTTGCTTGTAGGAACACTCAGAGCCTGGGATTTAACTCCATTTCTGGAATGAAACACACAGCAGTGTAATCATCCATTGATCACACTCTGCTTTAGAACAAGAAGCACGCTCTTGCTTTCTAGAGTCTCTAAGACAGCAGGAAATGTGATTTAGCTGAGAACAAAAGAACGGTGTTTCCTAAACATACGGACCATATCTAGTTCAACTCTGCTTCTGAAACTGATACAAAGCACTGGTCCTCTAACATCCAATGCTTGTCTGTTACGATGAGAAACGTGTGAGCTTCGTGAACGATGTAGTTCGTTTGAGCTGAAAAGTGACTGCCCTTACCTGAAACGAAGTCTTGCTTGTAGGAAGACACAGAGCCTGGGATTTAACTCCATTTCTGAAAGGAAACACACAGCATTTTTCTCATCCATGGATCACACTCTGCTTTAGAGCGAGAAGCACGCTCTTGCTTCCTGGAGTCTCTAACCCAGCAGGAAACGTGAGTGTGCTGAGAACAAAAGAACGGTGTTTCCTACACTTACGGACCATATCTAGTCCAACTCTGCTTCTTAAACTGACACAAAGCACTGGTCCTCTAACATCCAATGCTTGTCTGTAAAGATGAGAAACATGTGAGCTCCGTGAACGATCTAGTTCGTTTGAGCTGAAAAGTGACTGCCCTTATCTGAAATGAAGCCTTGCTTGTAGGAAGACACAGAGCCTGGGATTTAACTCCATTTCTGAAAGGAAACACACAGCATTTTTCTCATCCATGGAGCACACTCTGCTTTAGAGCGAGAAGCACGCTCTTGCTTTTAGAGTCTCTAATATAGCAGGTAATCTGAGTGTGCCCAGAACAAAGAACGGTGTTTCCTACAAATACAGACCATATGTAGTCCAAATCTGCTTCTGAAACTCATACAAAGCACTGACCCTCTAACATCTAATGCTTGTCAGTTAAGATGAGAAACGTGTGAGCTTCGTGAATGATGTAGTTCATTTGAGCAGAAAAGTGATTGCCCTTACCTGAATCGAAGTCTTGCTTGTAGGAAGACTCAGAGCCTTGGATTTAACTCCATTTCTGAAGTGAAACACACAGCAGTGTAATCACCCATTGATCACACTCTGCTTTAGAACAAGAAGCACGCTCTTGCTTTCTAGAGTCTCTAAGACAGCAGGAAACGTGTGTGTGCTGAGAACAAAAGAACGGTGTTTCCTAAACATACGGACCATATCTAGTTCAACTCTGCTTCTGAAACTGATACAAAGCACTGGTCCTCTAACATCCAATGCTTGTCTGTTAAGATGAGAAACGTGTGAGCTCAGTGAACGATGTAGTTCGTTTGAGCTGAAAAGTGACTGCCTTTACCTGAAACGAAGTCTTGCTTGTAGGAAGACACAGAGCCTGGAATTTAACTCCATTTCTGAAGGGAAACACACAGCGTTTTTCTCATCCATGGATCACACTCTGCTTTAGAGCGAGAAGCACGCTCTTGCTTTTAGAGTCTCTAATATAGCAGGTAATCTGAGTGTGCCCAGAACAAAAGAACGGAGTTTCCTACACATACAGACCATATATAGTCCAAATCTGCTTCTGAAACTGACACAAAGCACTGACCCTCTAACATCCAATGCTTGTCAGTTAAGATGAGAAACGTGTGAGCTTCGTGAATGATGTAGTTCGTTCAAGCAGAAAAGTGACTGCCCTTACCTGAATCGAAGTCTTGCTTGTAGGAAGACTCAGAGCCTGGGATTTAACTCCATTTCTGGAATGAAACACACAGCAGTGTAATCATCCATTGATCACACTCTGCTTTAGAAAAAGAAGCACGCTCTTGCTTTCTAGAGTCTCTAAGACAGCAGGAAATGTGATTTAGCTGAGAACAAAAGAACGGTGTTTCCTAAACATACGGACCATATCTAGTTCAACTCTGCTTCTGAAACTGATACAAAGCACTGGTCCTCTAACATCCAATGCTTGTCTGTTAAGATGAGAAACGTGTGAGCTTCGTGAACGATGTAGTTCGTTTGAGCTGAAAAGTGACTGCCCTTACCTGAAACGAAGTCTTGCTTGTAGGAAGACACAGAGCCTGGGATTTAACTCCATTTCTGAAAGGAAACACACAGCATTTTTCTCATCCATGGAGCACACTCTGCTTTAGAGCGAGAAGCACGCTCTTGCTTTTAGAGTCTCTAATATAGCAGGTAATCTGAGTGTGCCCAGAACAAAGAACGGTGTTTCCTACAAATACAGACCATATGTAGTCCAAATCTGCTTCTGAAACTCATACAAAGCACTGACCCTCTAACATCTAATGCTTGTCAGTTAAGATGAGAAACGTGTGAGCTTCGTGAATGATGTAGTTCATTTGAGCAGAAAAGTGATTGCCCTTACCTGAATCGAAGTCTTGCTTGTAGGAAGACTCAGAGCCTTGGATTTAACTCCATTTCTGAAGTGAAACACACAGCAGTGTAATCACCCATTGATCACACTCTGCTTTATAACAAGAAGCACGCTCTTGCTTTCTAGAGTCTCTAAGACAGCAGGAAACGTGTGTGTGCTGAGAACAAAAGAACGGTGTTTCCTAAACATACGGACCATATCTAGTTCAACTCTGCTTCTGAAACTGATACAAAGCACTGGTCCTCTAACATCCAATGCTTGTCTGTTAAGATGAGAAACGTGTGAGCTCAGTGAACGATGTAGTTCGTTTGAGCTGAAAAGTGACTGCCCTTACCTGAAACGAAGTCTTCCTTGTAGGAAGACACAGAGCCTGGGATTTAACTCCATTTCTGAAGGGAAACACACAGCATTTTACTCATCCATGGATCACACTCTGCTTTAGAGCGAGAAGCATGCTCTTGCTTTTAGAGTCTCTAATATAGCAGGTAATCTGAGTGTGCCCAGAACAAAAGAACGGTGTTTCCTACACATACAGACCATATGTAGTCCAAATCTGCTTCTGAAACTGATACAAAGCACTGACCCTCTAACATCCAATGCTTGTCAGTTAAGATGAGAAACGTGTGAGCTTCATGAACGATGTAGTTCGTTTGAGCAGAAAAGTGATTGCCCTTACCTGAATCGAAGTCTTGCTTGTAGGAAGACTCAGAGCCTGGGATTTAACTCCATTTCTGGAGTGAAACACACAGCAATGTAATCATCCATTGATCACACTCTGCTTTAGAACAAGAAGCACGCTCTTGCATTCTAGAGTCTCTAACAGCAGGAAACGTGTGTGTGCTGAGAACAAAAGAACGGTGTTTCCTACACATCCGGACCATATCTAGTTCAACTCTGCTTCTTAAACTGATACAAAGCACTGGTCCTCTAACATCCAATGCTTGTCTGTTAACATGAGAAACGTGTGAGCTTCGTGAACGATGTAGTTCGTTTGAGCTTAAAAGTGACTGCCCTTACCTGAAACGAAGTCTTGCTTGTAGGAAGACACAGAGCCTGGGATTTAACTCCATTTCTGAAGGGAAACACACAGCATTTTTCTCATCCATGGATCACACTCTGCTTTAGAGCGAGAAGCACTCTCTTGCTTTTAGAGTCTCTAAGACAGCAGGAAACGTGTGTGTGCTGAGAACAAAAGAACTGTGTTTCCTACACATACGGACCATATCTAGTTCAACTCTGTTTCTGAAACTGATACAAAGCACTGGTCCTCTAACATCCAATGCTTGTCTGTAAAGAAGAGAAATGTGTGAGCTCAGTGAACGATGTAGTTCGTTTGAGCTGAAAAGTGACTGCCCTTACCTGAAACGAAGTCTTGCTTGTAGGAAGACAAAGAGATTGAGATTTAACTCCATTTATAAAGGGAAACACACAGCATAGTTCTGATCCATGGATCACACTCTGCTTTAGCGCGAGAAGCACGCTCTTGCTTTCTGGAGTCTCTAAGACAGCAGGAAATGTGATTTTTCTGAGAACAAAAGAACGGTGTTTCCGACACATACGGACCATACCTAGTCCAACTCTGCTTCTGAAACTGATAAAAATCACTGGTCCTCTAACATCCAATGCTTGTCAGTTAAGATGGGAAACGTGTGAGCTTCATGAACGATGTAGTTCGTTTGAGCAGAAAAGTGACTGCCCTTACCTGAAACGAATTCTTGCTTGTAGGAAGACTCAGAGCCTGGGATTTAACACCATTTCTGAAGTGAAACACACAGCAGTGTTCTCATCCATTGATCATACTCTGCTTTAGAACAAGAAGCACGCTCTTGCTTTCTAGAGTCTCTAAGACAGCAGGAAATGTGATTACCTGAGAACAAAAGAACGGTGTTTCCTACACTTACGGACCATATCTAGTCCACTCTGCTTCTTAAACTGACACAAAGCACTGGTCCTCTAACATCCAATGCTTGTCTGTAAAGATGAGAAACGTGTGAGCTCCGTGAATGATGTAGTTCGTTTTAGCTGAAAAGTGACTGCCCTTATCTTAAACGAAGTCTTGCTTGTAGGAAGACACAGAGCCTGGGATTTAACTCCATTTCTGAAAGGAAACACACAGCATTTTTCTCATCCATGGATCACACTCTGCTTTAGAGCGAGAAGCACGCTCTTGCTTTTAGAGTCTCTAATATAGCAGGTAATCTGAGTGTGCCCAGAACAAAAGAACGGTGTTTCCTACAAATACAGACCTTATGTAGTCCAAATCTGCTTCTGAAACACATACAAAGCACTGACCCTCTAACATCCAATGCTTGTCAGTTAAGATGAGAAACGTGTGAGCTTCGTGAACTATGTAGTTCATTTGAGCAGAAAAGTGACTGCCCTTACCTGAATCGAAGTCTTGCTTGTAGGAAGACTCAGAGCCTGGGATTTAACTCCATTTCTGAACTGAAACAAACAGCAGTGTAATCACCCATTGATCACACTCTGCTTTAGAACAAGAAGCATGCTCTTGCTTTCTAGAGTCTCTAAGACAGCAGGAAACGTGTGTGTGCTGAGAACAAAAGAACGGTGTTTCCTACACATACAGACCATATGTAGTCCAAATCTGCTTCTGAAACTGATACAAAGCACTGACACTCTAACATCCAATGCTTGTCTGTTAAGATGAGAAACGTGTGAGCTTCGTGAACGATGTAGTTCGTTTGAGCTGAAAAGTGACTGCCCTTACCTGAAACGAAGTCTTGCTTGTAGGAAGACACAGAGCCTGGGATTTAACTCCATTTCTGAAAGGAAACACACAGCATTTTTCTCATCCATGGATCACACTCTGCTTTAGAGCGAGAAGCACGTTCTAGCTTTCTGGAGTCTCTAACACAGCAGGAAACGTGAGTGTGCTGAGAACAAAAGAACGGTGTTTCCTACACTTACGGACCATATCTAGTCCAAGTCTGCTTCTTAAACTGACACAAAGCACTGGTCCTCTAACATCCAATGCTTGTCTGTAAAGATGAGAAACGTGTGAGCTGCGTGAACGATCTAGTTCGTTTGAGCTGAAAAGTGACTGCCCTTATCTGAAACGAAGCCTTGCTTGTAGGAAGACACAGAGCCTAGGATTTAACTCCATTTCTGAAAGGAAACACACAGCATTTTTCTCATCCATGGATCACACTCTGCTTTAGATCGAGAAGCACGCTCTTGCTTTTAGAGTCTCTAATATAGCAGGTAATCTGAGTGTGCCCAGAACAAAAGAACGGTGTTTCCTACAAATACAGACCATATGTAGTCCAAATCTGCTTCTGAAACTCATACAAAGCACTGACCCTCTAACATCTAATGCTTGTCAGTTAAGATGAGAAACGTGTGAGCTTCGTGAATGATGTAGTTCAATTGAGCAGAAAAGTGACTGCCCTTACCTGAATCGAAGTCTTGCTTGTAGGAAGACTCAGATCCTGGGATTTAACTCCATTTCTGAAGTGAAACACACAGCAGTGTAATCACCCATTGATCACACTCTGCTTTAGAACAAGAAGCACGCTCTTGCTTTCTAGAGTCTCTAAGACAGCAGGAAACGTGTGTGTGCTGAGAACAAAAGAACGGTGTTTCCTAAACATACGGACCATATCTAGTTCAACTCTGCTTCTGAAACTGATACAAAGCACTGGTCCTCTAACATCCAATGCTTGTCTGTTAAGATGAGAAACGTGTGAGCTCAGTGAACGATGTAGTTCGTTTGAGCTGAAAAGTGACTGCCCTTACCTGAAACGAAGTCTTCCTTGTAGGAAGACACAGAGCCTGGGATTTAACTCCATTTCTGAAGGGAAACACACAGCATTTTACTCATCCATGGATCACACTCTGCTTTAGAGCGAGAAGCACGCTCTTGCTTTTAGAGTCTCTAATATAGCAGGTAATCTGAGTGTGCCCAGAACAAAAGAACGGTGTTTCCTACACATACAGACCATATGTAGTCCAAATCTGCTTCTGAAACTGATACAAAGCACTGACCCTCTAACATCCAATGCTTGTCAGTTAAGATGAGAAACTTGTGAGCTTCGTGAACGATGTAGTTCGTTTGAGCAGAAAAGTGATTGCCCTTACCTGAATCGAAGTCTTGCTTGTAGGAAGACTCAGAGCCTGGGATTTAACTCCATTTCTGGAGTGAAACACACAGCAATGAAATCATCCATGAATCACACTCTGCTTTAGCGTGAGAAGCACGCTCTTGCTTTCTGGAGTCTCTAAGACAGCAGGAAATGTGATTTAGGTGAGAACAAAAGAACGGTGTTTCCTACACTTACAGACCATATCTAGTCCACTCTGCTTCTTAAACTGACACAAAGCACTGGTCCTCTAACATCCAATGCTTGTCTGTAAAGATGAGAAACGTGTGAGCTCCGTGAATGATGTAGTTCGTTTTAGCTGAAAAGTGACTGCCCTTATCTGAAACGAAGTCTTGCTTGTAGGAAGACACAGAGCCTGGGATTTAACTCCATTTCTGAAAGGAAACACACAGCATTTTTCTCATCCATGGATCACACTCTGCTTTACAGCGAGAAGCACGCTCTTGCTTTTAGTGTCTCTAATATAGCAGGTAATCTGAGTGTGCCCAGAACAAAAGAACGGAGTTTCCTACACATACAGACCATATATAGTCCAAATCTGCTTCTGAAACTGACACAAAGCACTGACCCTCTAACATCCAATGCTTGTCAGTTAAGATGAGAAACGTGTGAGCTTCGTGAACGATGTAGTTCGTTCAAGCAGAAAAGTGACTGCCCTTACCTGAATCGAAGTCTTGCTTGTAGGAAGACTCAGAGCCTGGGATTTAACTCCATTTCTGGAGTGAAACACACAGTAGTGTAATCATCCATTGATCACACTCTGCTTTAGAACAAGAAGCACGCTCTTGCTTTCTAGAGTCTCTAAGACAGCAGGAAATGTGATTTAGCTGAGAACAAAAGAACGGTGTTTCCTAAACATACGGACCATATCTAGTTCAACTCTGCTTCTGAAACTGATACAAAGCACTGGTCCTCTAACATCCAATGCTTGTCTGTTAAGATGAGAAACGTGTGAGCTTCGTGAACGATGTAGTTCGTTTGAGCTGAAAAGTGACTGCCCTTACCTGAAACGAAGTCTTGCTTGTAGGAAGACACAGAGCCTGGGATTTAACTCCATTTCTGAAGGGAAACACACAGCATTTTTCTCATCCATGGATCACACTCTGCTTTAGAGCGAGAAGCACGCTCTTGCTTTTAGAGTCTCTAATATAGCAGGTAATCTGAGTGTGCCCAGAACAAAAGAACGGTGTTTCCTACACATACAGACCATATGTAGTCCAAAACTGCTTCTGAAACTGATACAAAGCACTGGTCCTCTAACATCCAATGCTTGTCAGTTAAGATGAGAAACGTGTGAGCTTCGTGAACGATGTAGTTCATTGGAGCAGAAAAGTGACTGCCCTTACCTGAATCGAAGTCTTGCTTGTAGGAAGACTCAGAGCGTGGGATTTAACTCCATTTCTGAAGGGAAACACACAGCAGTGTAATCACCCATTGATCACACTCTGCTTTAGGTCAAGAAGCATGCTCTTGCTTTCTAGAGTCTCTAAGACAGCAGGAAACGTGTGTGTGCTGAGAACAAAAGAACGGTGTTTCCTAAACATACGGACCATATCTAGTTCAACTCTGCTTCTGAAACTGATACAAAGCACTGGTCCTCTAACATCCAATGCTTGTCTGTTAAGATGAGAAACGTGTGAGCTCCGTGAATGATGTAGTTCGTTTGAGCTGAAAAGTGACTGCCCTTACCTGAAACGAAGTCTTGCTTGTAGAAAGACACAGAGCCTGGAATTTAACTCCATTTCTGAAGGGAAACACACAGCGTTTTTCTCATCCATGGATCACACTCTGCTTTAGAGCGAGAAGCACGCTCTTGCTTTTAGAGTCTCTAATATAGCAGGTAATCTGAGTGTGCCCAGAACAAAAGAAAGGAGTTTCCTACACATACAGACCATATATAGTCCAAATCTCCTTCTGAAACTGACACAAAGCACTGACCCTCTAACATCCAATGCTTGTCAGTTAAGATGAGAAACGTGTGAGCTTCGTGAATGATGTAGTTCGTTCAAGCAGAAAAGTGACTGCCCTTACCTGAATCGAAGTCTTGCTTGTAGGAAGACTCAGAGCCTGGGATTTAACTCCATTTCTGGAATGAAACACACAGCAGTGTAATCATCCATTGATCACACTCTGCTTTAGAACAAGAAGCACGCTCTTGCTTTCTAGAGTCTCTAAGACAGCAGGAAATGTGATTTAGCTGAGAACAAAAGAACGGTGTTTCCTAAACATACGGACCATATCTAGTTCAACTCTGCTTCTGAAACTGATACAAAGCACTGGTCCTCTAACATCCAATGCTTGTCTGTTAAGATGAGAAACGTGTGAGCTTCGTGAACGATGTAGTTCGTTTGAGCTGAAAAGTGACTGCCCTTACCTGAAACGAAGTCTTGCTTGTAGGAAGACACAGAGCCTGGGATTTAACTCCATTTCTGAAAGGAAACACACAGCATTTTTCTCATCCATGGATCACACTCTGCTTTAGAGCGAGAAGCACGCGCTTGCTTCCTGGAGTCTCTAACCCAGCAGGAAACGTGAGTGTGCTGAGAACAAAAGAACGGTGTTTCCTACACTTACGGACCATATCTAGTCCAACTCTGCTTCTTAAACTGACACAAAGCACTGGTCCTCTAACATCCAATGCTTGTCTGTAAAGATGAGAAACATGTGAGCTCCGTGAACGATCTAGTTCGTTTGAGCTGAAAAGTGACTGCCCTTATCTGAAATGAAGCCTTGCTTGTAGGAAGACACAGAGCCTGGGATTTAACTCCATTTCTGAAAGGAAACACACAGCATTTTTCTCATCCATGGAGCACACTCTGCTTTAGAGCGAGAAGCACGCTCTTGCTTTTAGAGTCTCTAATATAGCAGGTAATCTGAGTGTGCCCAGAACAAAGAACGGTGTTTCCTACAAATACAGACCATATGTAGTCCAAATCTGCTTCTGATACTCATACAAAGCACTGACCCTCTAACATCTAATGCTTGTCAGTTAAGATGAGAAACGTGTGAGCTTCGTGAATGATGTAGTTCATTTGAGCAGAAAAGTGATTGCCCTTACCTGAATCGAAGTCTTGCTTGTAGGAAGACTCAGAGCCTTGGATTTAACTCCATTTCTGAAGTGAAACACACAGCAGTGTAATCACCCATTGATCACACTCTGCTTTAGAACAAGAAGCACGCTCTTGCTTTCTAGAGTCTCTAAGACAGCAGGAAACGTGTGTGTGCTGAGAACAAAAGAACGGTGTTTCCTAAACATACGGACCATATCTAGTTCAACTCTGCTTCTGAAACTGATACAAAGCACTGGTCCTCTAACATCCAATGCTTGTCTGTTAAGATGAGAAACGTGTGAGCTCAGTGAACGATGTAGTTCGTTTGAGCTGAAAAGTGACTGCCCTTACCTGAAACGAAGTCTTGCTTGTAGGAAGACACAGAGCCTGGAATTTAACTCCATTTCTGAAGGGAAACACACAGCGTTTTTCTCATCCATGGATCACACTCTGCTTTAGAGCGAGAAGCACGCTCTTGCTTTTAGAGTCTCTAATATAGCAGGTAATCTGAGTGTGCCCAGAACAAAAGAACGGAGTTTCCTACACATACAGACCATATATAGTCCAAATCTGCTTCTGAAACTGACACAAAGCACTGACCCTCTAACATCCAATGCTTGTCAGTTAAGATGAGAAACGTGTGAGCTTCGTGAATGATGTAGTTCGTTCAAGCAGAAAAGTGACTGCCCTTACCTGAATCGAAGTCTTGCTTGTAGGAAGACTCAGAGCCTGGGATTTAACTCCATTTCTGGAATGAAACACACAGCAGTGTAATCATCCATTGATCACACTCTGCTTTAGAAAAAGAAGCACGCTCTTGCTTTCTAGAGTCTCTAAGACAGCAGGAAATGTGATTTAGCTGAGAACAAAAGAACGGTGTTTCCTAAACATACGGACCATATCTAGTTCAACTCTGCTTCTGAAACTGATACAAAGCACTGGTCCTCTAACATCCAATGCTTGTCTGTTAAGATGAGAAACGTGTGAGCTTCGTGAACGATGTAGTTCGTTTGAGCTGAAAAGTGACTGCCCTTACCTGAAACGAAGTCTTGCTTGTAGGAAGACACAGAGCCTGGGATTTAACTCCATTTCTGAAAGGAAACACACAGCATTTTTCTCATCCATGGAGCACACTCTGCTTTAGAGCGAGAAGCACGCTCTTGCTTTTAGAGTCTCTAATATAGCAGGTAATCTGAGTGTGCCCAGAACAAAGAACGGTGTTTCCTACAAATACAGACCATATGTAGTCCAAATCTGCTTCTGAAACTCATACAAAGCACTGACCCTCTAACATCTAATGCTTGTCAGTTAAGATGAGAAACGTGTGAGCTTCGTGAATGATGTAGTTCATTTGAGCAGAAAAGTGATTGCCCTTACCTGAATCGAAGTCTTGCTTGTAGGAAGACTCAGAGCCTTGGATTTAACTCCATTTCTGAAGTGAAACACACAGCAGTGTAATCACCCATTGATCACACTCTGCTTTATAACAAGAAGCACGCTCTTGCTTTCTAGAGTCTCTAAGACAGCAGGAAACGTGTGTGTGCTGAGAACAAAAGAACGGTGTTTCCTAAACATACGGACCATATCTAGTTCAACTCTGCTTCTGAAACTGATACAAAGCACTGGTCCTCTAACATCCAATGCTTGTCTGTTAAGATGAGAAACGTGTGAGCTCAGTGAACGATGTAGTTCGTTTGAGCTGAAAAGTGACTGCCCTTACCTGAAACGAAGTCTTCCTTGTAGGAAGACACAGAGCCTGGGATTTAACTCCATTTCTGAAGGGAAACACACAGCATTTTACTCATCCATGGATCACACTCTGCTTTAGAGCGAGAAGCATGCTCTTGCTTTTAGAGTCTCTAATATAGCAGGTAATCTGAGTGTGCCCAGAACAAAAGAACGGTGTTTCCTACACATACAGACCATATGTAGTCCAAATCTGCTTCTGAAACTGATACAAAGCACTGACCCTCTAACATCCAATGCTTGTCAGTTAAGATGAGAAACGTGTGAGCTTCATGAACGATGTAGTTCGTTTGAGCAGAAAAGTGATTGCCCTTACCTGAATCGAAGTCTTGCTTGTAGGAAGACTCAGAGCCTGGGATTTAACTCCATTTCTGAAGGGAAACACACAGCATTTTTCTCATCCATGGATCACACTCTGCTTTAGAGCGAGAAGCACTCTCTTGCTTTTAGAGTCTCTAAGACAGCAGGAAACGTGTGTGTGCTGAGAACAAAAGAACTGTGTTTCCTACACATACGGACCATATCTAGTTCAACTCTGTTTCTGAAACTGATACAAAGCACTGGTCCTCTAACATCCAATGCTTGTCTGTAAAGAAGAGAAATGTGTGAGCTCAGTGAACGATGTAGTTCGTTTGAGCTGAAAAGTGACTGCCCTTACCTGAAACGAAGTCTTGCTTGTAGGAAGACAAAGAGATTGAGATTTAACTCCATTTATAAAGGGAAACACACAGCATAGTTCTGATCCATGGATCACACTCTGCTTTAGCGCGAGAAGCACGCTCTTGCTTTCTGGAGTCTCTAAGACAGCAGGAAATTTGATTTTTCTGAGAACAAAAGAACGGTGTTTCCGACACATACGGACCATACCTAGTCCAACTCTGCTTCTGAAACTGATAAAAATCACTGGTCCTCTAACATCCAATGCTTGTCAGTTAAGATGGGAAACGTGTGAGCTTCATGAACGATGTAGTTCGTTTGAGCAGAAAAGTGACTGCCCTTACCTGAAACGAATTCTTGCTTGTAGGAAGACTCAGAGCCTGGGATTTAACACCATTTCTGAAGTGAAACACACAGCAGTGTTCTCATCCATTGATCATACTCTGCTTTAGAACAAGAAGCACGCTCTTGCTTTCTAGAGTCTCTAAGACAGCAGGAAATGTGATTACCTGAGAACAAAAGAACGGTGTTTCCTACACTTACGGACCATATCTAGTTCAACTCTGCTTCTTAAACTGACACAAATCACTGGTCCTCTAACATCCAATGCTTGTCTGTAAAGATGAGAAACGTGTGAGCTCCGTGAATGATGTAGTTCGTTTTAGCTGAAAAGTGACTGCCCTTATCTGAAACGAAGTCTTGCTTGTAGGAAGACACAGAGCCTGGGATTTAACTCCATTTCTGAAAGGAAACACACAGCATTTTTCTCATCCATGGATCACACTCTGCTTTAGAGCGAGAAGCACGCTCTTGCTTTTAGAGTCTCTAATATAGCAGGTAATCTGAGTGTGCCCAGAACAAAAGAACGGTGTTTCCTACAAATACAGACCTTATGTAGTCCAAATCTGCTTCTGAAACACATACAAAGCACTGACCCTCTAACATCCAATGCTTGTCAGTTAAGATGAGAAACGTGTGAGCTTCGTGAACTATGTAGTTCATTTGAGCAGAAAAGTGACTGCCCTTACCTGAATCGAAGTCTTGCTTGTAGGAAGACTCAGAGCCTGGGATTTAACTCCATTTCTGAACTGAAACAAACAGCAGTGTAATCACCCATTGATCACACTCTGCTTTAGAACAAGAAGCATGCTCTTGCTTTCTAGAGTCTCTAAGACAGCAGGAAACGTGTGTGTGCTGAGAACAAAAGAACGGTGTTTCCTACACATACAGACCATATGTAGTCCAAATCTGCTTCTGAAACTGATACAAAGCACTGACCCTCTAACATCCAATGCTTGTCTGTTAAGATGAGAAACGTGTGAGCTTCGTGAACGATGTAGTTCGTTTGAGCTGGAAAGTGACTGCCCTTACCTGAAACGAAGTCTTGCTTGTAGGAAGACACAGAGCCTGGGATTTAACTCCATTTCTGAAAGGAAACACACAGCATTTTTCTCATCCATGGATCACACTCTGCTTTAGAGCGAGAAGCACGTTCTAGCTTTCTGGAGTCTCTAACACAGCAGGAAACGTGAGTGTGCTGAGAACAAAAGAACGGTGTTTCCTACACTTACGGACCATATCTAGTCCAAGTCTGCTTCTTAAACTGACACAAAGCACTGGTCCTCTAACATCCAATGCTTGTCTGTAAAGATGAGAAACGTGTGAGCTGCGTGAACGATCTAGTTCGTTTGAGCTGAAAAGTGACTGCCCTTATCTGAAACGAAGCCTTGCTTGTAGGAAGACACAGAGCCTGGGATTTAACTCCATTTCTGAAAGGAAACACACAGCATTTTTCTCATCCATGGATCACACTCTGCTTTAGATCGAGAAGCACGCTCTTGCTTTTAGAGTCTCTAATATAGCAGGTAATCTGAGTGTGCCCAGAACAAAAGAACGGTGTTTCCTACAAATACAGACCATATGTAGTCCAAATCTGCTTCTGAAACTCATACAAAGCACTGACCCTCTAACATCTAATGCTTGTCAGTTAAGATGAGAAACGTGTGAGCTTCGTGAATGATGTAGTTCATTTGAGCAGAAAAGTGACTGCCCTTACCTGAATCGAAGTCTTGCTTGTAGGAAGACTCAGATCCTGGGATTTAACTCCATTTCTGAAGTGAAACACACAGCAGTGTAATCACCCATTGATCACACTCTGCTTTAGAACAAGAAGCACGCTCTTGCTTTCTAGAGTCTCTAAGACAGCAGGAAACGTGTGTGTGCTGAGAACAAAAGAACGGTGTTTCCTAAACATACGGACCATATCTAGTTCAACTCTGCTTCTGAAACTGATACAAAGCACTGGTCCTCTAACATCCAATGCTTGTCTGTTAAGATGAGAAACGTGTGAGCTCCGTGAACGATGTAGTTCGTTTGAGCTGAAAAGTGACTGCCCTTACCTGAAACGAAGTCTTCCTTGTAGGAAGACACATAGCCTGGGATTTAACTCCATTTCTGAAGGGAAACACACAGCATTTTACTCATCCATGGATCACACTCTGCTTTAGAGCGAGAAGCACGCTCTTGCTTTTAGAGTCTCTAATATAGCAGGTAATCTGAGTGTGCCCAGAACAAAAGAACGGTGTTTCCTACACATACAGACCATATGTAGTCCAAATCTGCTTCTGAAACTGATACAAAGCACTGACCCTCTAACATCCAATGCTTGTCAGTTAAGATGAGAAACTTGTGAGCTTCGTGAACGATGTAGTTCGTTTGAGCAGAAAAGTGATTGCCCTTACCTGAATCGAAGTCTTGCTTGTAGGAAGACTCAGAGCCTGGGATTTAACTCCATTTCTGAAGGGAAACACACAGCATTTTTCTCATCCATGGATCACACTCTGCTTTAGAGCGAGAAGCACTCTCTTGCTTTTAGAGTCTCTAAGACAGCAGGAAACGTGTGTGTGCTGAGAACAAAAGAACTGTGTTTCCTACACATACGGACCATATCTAGTTCAACTCTGTTTCTGAAACTGATACAAAGCACTGGTCCTCTAACATCCAATGCTTGTCTGTAAAGAAGAGAAATGTGTGAGCTCAGTGAACGATGTAGTTCGTTTGAGCTGAAAAGTGACTGCCCTTACCTGAAACGAAGTCTTGCTTGTAGGAAGACAAAGAGATTGAGATTTAACTCCATTTATAAAGGGAAACACACAGCATAGTTCTGATCCATGGATCACACTCTGCTTTAGCGCGAGAAGCACGCTCTTGCTTTCTGGAGTCTCTAAGACAGCAGGAAATTTGATTTTTCTGAGAACAAAAGAACGGTGTTTCCGACACATACGGACCATACCTAGTCCAACTCTGCTTCTGAAACTGATAAAAATCACTGGTCCTCTAACATCCAATGCTTGTCAGTTAAGATGGGAAACGTGTGAGCTTCATGAACGATGTAGTTCGTTTGAGCAGAAAAGTGACTGCCCTTACCTGAAACGAATTCTTGCTTGTAGGAAGACTCAGAGCCTGGGATTTAACACCATTTCTGAAGTGAAACACACAGCAGTGTTCTCATCCATTGATCATACTCTGCTTTAGAACAAGAAGCACGCTCTTGCTTTCTAGAGTCTCTAAGACAGCAGGAAATGTGATTACCTGAGAACAAAAGAACGGTGTTTCCTACACTTACGGACCATATCTAGTTCAACTCTGCTTCTTAAACTGACACAAAGCACTGGTCCTCTAACATCCAATGCTTGTCTGTAAAGATGAGAAACGTGTGAGCTCCGTGAATGATGTAGTTCGTTTTAGCTGAAAAGTGACTGCCCTTATCTGAAACGAAGTCTTGCTTGTAGGAAGACACAGAGCCTGGGATTTAACTCCATTTCTGAAAGGAAACACACAGCATTTTTCTCATCCATGGATCACACTCTGCTTTAGAGCGAGAAGCACGCTCTTGCTTTTAGAGTCTCTAATATAGCAGGTAATCTGAGTGTGCCCAGAACAAAAGAACGGTGTTTCCTACAAATACAGACCTTATGTAGTCCAAATCTGCTTCTGAAACACATACAAAGCACTGACCCTCTAACATCCAATGCTTGTCAGTTAAGATGAGAAACGTGTGAGCTTCGTGAACTATGTAGTTCATTTGAGCAGAAAAGTGACTGCCCTTACCTGAATCGAAGTCTTGCTTGTAGGAAGACTCAGAGCCTGGGATTTAACTCCATTTCTGAACTGAAACAAACAGCAGTGTAATCACCCATTGATCACACTCTGCTTTAGAACAAGAAGCATGCTCTTGCTTTCTAGAGTCTCTAAGACAGCAGGAAACGTGTGTGTGCTGAGAACAAAAGAACGGTGTTTCCTACACATACAGACCATATGTAGTCCAAATCTGCTTCTGAAACTGATACAAAGCACTGACCCTCTAACATCCAATGCTTGTCTGTTAAGATGAGAAACGTGTGAGCTTCGTGAACGATGTAGTTCGTTTGAGCTGGAAAGTGACTGCCCTTACCTGAAACGAAGTCTTGCTTGTAGGAAGACACAGAGCCTGGGATTTAACTCCATTTCTGAAAGGAAACACACAGCATTTTTCTCATCCATGGATCACACTCTGCTTTAGAGCGAGAAGCACGTTCTAGCTTTCTGGAGTCTCTAACACAGAAGGAAACGTGAGTGTGCTGAGAACAAAAGAACGGTGTTTCCTACACTTACGGACCATATCTAGTCCAAGTCTGCTTCTTAAACTGACACAAAGCACTGGTCCTCTAACATCCAATGCTTGTCTGTAAAGATGAGAAACGTGTGAGCTGCGTGAACGATCTAGTTCGTTTGAGCTGAAAAGTGACTGCCCTTATCTGAAACGAAGCCTTGCTTGTAGGAAGACACAGAGCCTGGGATTTAACTCCATTTCTGAAAGGAAACACACAGCATTTTTCTCATCCATGGATCACACTCTGCTTCAGATCGAGAAGCACGCTCTTGCTTTTAGAGTCTCTAATATAGCAGGTAATCTGAGTGTGCCCAGAACAAAAGAACGGTGTTTCCTACAAATACAGACCATATGTAGTCCAAATCTGCTTCTGAAACTCATACAAAGCACTGACCCTCTAACATCTAATGCTTGTCAGTTAAGATGAGAAACGTGTGAGCTTCGTGAATGATGTAGTTCATTTGAGCAGAAAAGTGACTGCCCTTACCTGAATCGAAGTCTTGCTTGTAGGAAGACTCAGATCCTGGGATTTAACTCCATTTCTGAAGTGAAACACACAGCAGTGTAATCACCCATTGATCACACTCTGCTTTAGAACAAGAAGCACGCTCTTGCTTTCTAGAGTGTCTAAGACAGCAGGAAACGTGTGTGTGCTGAGAACAAAAGAACGGTGTTTCCTAAACATACGGACCATATCTAGTTCAACTCTGCTTCTGAAACTGATACAAAGCACTGGTCCTCTAACATCCAATGCTTGTCTGTTAAGATGAGAAACGTGTGAGCTCAGTGAACGATGTAGTTCGTTTGAGCTGAAAAGTGACTGCCCTTACCTGAAACGAAGTCTTCCTTGTAGGAAGACACAGAGCCTGGGATTTAACTCCATTTCTGAAGGGAAACACACAGCATTTTACTCATCCATGGATCACACTCTGCTTTAGAGCGAGAAGCACGCTCTTGCTTTTAGAGTCTCTAATATAGCAGGTAATCTGAGTGTGCCCAGAACAAAAGAACGGTGTTTCCTACACATACAGACCATATGTAGTCCAAATCTGCTTCTGAAACTGATACAAAGCACTGACCCTCTAACATCCAATGCTTGTCAGTTAAGATGAGAAACTTGTGAGCTTCGTGAACGATGTAGTTCGTTTGAGCAGAAAAGTGATTGCCCTTACCTGAATCGAAGTCTTGCTTGTAGGAAGACTCAGAGCCTGGGATTTAACTCCATTTCTGGAGTGAAACACACAGCAATGAAATCATCCATGGATCACACTCTGCTTTAGCGTGAGAAGCACGCTCTTGCTTTCTGGAGTCTCTAAGACAGCAGGAAATGTGATTTAGGTGAGAACAAAAGAACGGTGTTTCCTACACTTACAGACCATATCTAGTCCACTCTGCTTCTTAAACTGACACAAAGCACTGGTCCTCTAACATCCAATGCTTGTCTGTAAAGATGAGAAACGTGTGAGCTCCGTGAATGATGTAGTTCGTTTTAGCTGAAAAGTGACTGCCCTTATCTGAAACGAAGTCTTGCTTGTAGGAAGACACAGAGCCTGGGATTTAACTCCATTTCTGAAAGGAAACACACAGCATTTTTCTCATCCATGGATCACACTCTGCTTTACAGCGAGAAGCACGCTCTTGCTTTTAGAGTCTCTAATATAGCAGGTAATCTGAGTGTGCCCAGAACAAAAGAACGGTGTTTCCTATAAATACAGACCATATGTAGTCCAAATCTGCTTCTGAAACTGACACAAAGCACTGACCCTCTAACATCCAATGCTTGTCAGTTAAGATGAGAAACGTGTGAGCTTCGTGAATGATGTAGTTCGTTCAAGCAGAAAAGTGACTGCCCTTACCTGAATCGAAGTCTTGCTTGTAGGAAGACTCAGAGCCTGGGATTTAACCCCATTTCTGGAATGAAACACACAGCAGTGTAATCATCCATTGATCACACTCTGCTTTAGAACAAGAAGCACGCTCTTGCTTTCTAGAGTCTCTAAGACAGCAGGAAATGTGATTTAGCTGAGAACAAAAGAACGGTGTTTCCTAAACATACGGACCATATCTAGTTCAACTCTGCTTCTGAAACTGACACAAAGCACTGGTCCTCTAACATCCAATGCTTGTCTGTTAAGATGAGAAACGTGTGAGCTTCGTGAACGATGTAGTTCGTTTGAGCTGAAAAGTGACTGCCCTTACCTGAAACGAAGTCTTGCTTGTAGGAAGACACAGAGCCTGGGATTTAACTCCATTTCTGAAAGGAAACACACAGCATTTTTCTCATCCATGGATCACACTCTGCTTTAGAGCGAGAAGCACGCTCTTGCTTCCTGGAATCTCTAACCCAGCAGGAAACGTGAGTGTGCTGAGAACAAAAGAACGGTGTTTCCTACACTTACGGACCATATCTAGTCCAACTCTGCTTCTTAAAGTGACACAAAGCACTGGTCCTCTAACATCCAATGCTTGTCTGTAAAGATGAGAAACATGTGAGCTCCGTGAACGATCTAGTTCGTTTGAGCTGAAAAGTGACTGTCCTTATCTGAAACGAAGCCTTGCTTGTAGGAAGACACAGAGCATGGGATTTAACTCCATTTCTGAAAGGAAACACACAGCATTTTTCTCATCCATGGAGCACACTCTGCTTTAGAGCGAGAAGCACGCTCTTGCTTTTAGAGTCTCTAATATAGCAGGTAATCTGAGTGTGCCCAGAACAAAGAAAGGTGTTTCCTACAAATACAGACCATATGTAGTCCAAATCTGCTTCTGAAACTCATACAAAGCACTGACCCTCTAACATCTAATGCTTGTCAGTTAAGATGAGAAACGTGTGAGCTTCGTGAATGATGTAGTTCATTTGAGCAGAAAAGTGATTGCCCTTACCTGAATCGAAGTCTTGCTTGTAGGAAGACTCAGAGCCTTGGATTTAACTCCATTTCTGAAGTGAAACACACAGCAGTGTAATCATCCATTGATCACACTCTGCTTTAGAACAAGAAGCGCGCTCTTGCATTCTAGAGTCTCTAACAGCAGGAAACGTGTGTGTGCTGAGAACAAAAGAACGGTGTTTCCTACACATCCGGACCATATCTAGTTCAACTCTGCTTCTTAAACTGATACAAAGCACTGGTCCTCTAACATCCAATGCTTGTCTGTTAACATGAGAAACGTGTGAGCTTCGTGAACGATGTAGTTCGTTTGAGCTTAAAAGTGACTGCCCTTACCTGAAACGAAGTCTTGCTTGTAGGAAGACACAGAGCCTGGGATTTAACTCCATTTCTGAAGGGAAACACACAGCATTTTTCTCATCCATGGATCACACTCTGCTTTAGAGCGAGAAGCACTCTCTTGCTTTTAGAGTCTCTAAGACAGCAGGAAACGTGTGTGTGCTGAGAACAAAAGAACTGTGTTTCCTACACATACGGACCATATCTAGTTCAACTCTGTTTCTGAAACTGATACAAAGCACTGGTCCTCTAACATCCAATGCTTGTCTGTAAAGAAGAGAAATGTGTGAGCTCAGTGAACGATGTAGTTCGTTTGAGCTGAAAAGTGACTGCCCTTACCTGAAACGAAGTCTTGCTTGTAGGAAGACAAAGAGATTGAGATTTAACTCCATTTATAAAGGGAAACACACAGCATAGTTCTGATCCATGGATCACACTCTGCTTTAGCGCGAGAAGCACGCTCTTGCTTTCTGGAGTCTCTAAGACAGCAGGAAATTTGATTTTTCTGAGAACAAAAGAACCGTGTTTCCGACACATACGGACCATACCTAGTCCAACTCTGCTTCTGAAACTGATAAAAATCACTGGTCCTCTAACATCCAATGCTTGTCAGTTAAGATGGGAAACGTGTGAGCTTCATGAACGATGTAGTTCGTTTGAGCAGAAAAGTGACTGCCCTTACCTGAAACGAATTCTTGCTTGTAGGAAGACTCAGAGCCTGGGATTTAACACCATTTCTGAAGTGAAACACACAGCAGTGTTCTCATCCATTGATCATACTCTGCTTTAGAACAAGAAGCACGCTCTTGCTTTCTAGAGTCTCTAAGACAGCAGGAAATGTGATTACCTGAGAACAAAAGAACGGTGTTTCCTACACTTACGGACCATATCTAGTTCAACTCTGCTTCTTAAACTGACACAAAGCACTGGTCCTCTAACATCCAATGCTTGTCTGTAAAGATGAGAAACGTGTGAGCTCCGTGAATGATGTAGTTCGTTTTAGCTGAAAAGTGACTGCCCTTATCTGAAACGAAGTCTTGCTTGTAGGAAGACACAGAGCCTGGGATTTAACTCCATTTCTGAAAGGAAACACACAGCATTTTTCTCATCCATGGATCACACTCTGCTTTAGAGCGAGAAGCACGCTCTTGCTTTTAGAGTCTCTAATATAGCAGGTAATCTGAGTGTGCCCAGAACAAAAGAACGGTGTTTCCTACAAATACAGACCTTATGTAGTCCAAATCTGCTTCTGAAACACATACAAAGCACTGACCCTCTAACATCCAATGCTTGTCAGTTAAGATGAGAAACGTGTGAGCTTCGTGAACTATGTAGTTCATTTGAGCAGAAAAGTGACTGCCCTTACCTGAATCGAAGTCTTGCTTGTAGGAAGACTCAGAGCCTGGGATTTAACTCCATTTCTGAACTGAAACAAACAGCAGTGTAATCACCCATTGATCACACTCTGCTTTAGAACAAGAAGCATGCTCTTGCTTTCTAGAGTCTCTAAGACAGCAGGAAACGTGTGTGTGCTGAGAACAAAAGAACGGTGTTTCCTACACATACAGACCATATGTAGTCCAAATCTGCTTCTGAAACTGATACAAAGCACTGACCCTCTAACATCCAATGCTTGTCTGTTAAGATGAGAAACGTGTGAGCTTCGTGAACGATGTAGTTCGTTTGAGCTGAAAAGTGACTGCCCTTACCTGAAACGAAGTCTTGCTTGTAGGAAGACACAGAGCCTGGGATTTAACTCCATTTCTGAAAGGAAACACACAGCATTTTTCTCATCCATGGATCACACTCTGCTTTAGAGCGAGAAGCACGTTCTATCTTTCTGGAGTCTCTAACACAGCAGGAAACGTGAGTGTGCTGAGAACAAAAGAACGGTGTTTCCTACACTTACGGACCATATCTAGTCCAAGTCTGCTTCTTAAACTGACACAAAGCACTGGTCCTCTAACATCCAATGCTTGTCTGTAAAGATGAGAAACGTGTGAGCTGCGTGAACGATCTAGTTCGTTTGAGCTGAAAAGTGACTGCCCTTATCTGAAACGAAGCCTTGCTTGTAGGAAGACACAGAGCCTGGGATTTAACTCCATTTCTGAAAGGAAACACACAGCATTTTTCTCATCCATGGATCACACTCTGCTTTAGATCGAGAAGCACGCTCTTGCTTTTAGAGTCTCTAATATAGCAGGTAATCTGAGTGTGCCCAGAACAAAAGAACGGTGTTTCCTACAAATACAGACCATATGTAGTCCAAATCTGCTTCTGAAACTCATACAAAGCACTGACCCTCTAACATCTAATGCTTGTCAGTTAAGATGAGAAACGTGTGAGCTTCGTGAATGATGTAGTTCATTTGAGCAGAAAAGTGACTGCCCTTACCTGAATCGAAGTCTTGCTTGTAGGAAGACTCAGAGCCTGGGATTTAACTCCATTTCTGAACTGAAACACACAGCAGTGTAATCACCCATTGATCACACTCTGCTTTAGAACAAGAAGCACGCTCTTGCTTTCTAGAGTCTCTAAGACAGCAGGAAACGTGTGTGTGCTGAGAACAAAAGAACGGTGTTTCCTAAACATACGGACCATATCTAGTTCAACTCTGCTTCTGAAACTGATACAAAGCACTGGTCCTCTAACATCCAATGCTTGTCTGTTAAGATGAGAAACGTGTGAGCTCCGTGAACGATGTAGTTCGTTTGAGCTGAAAAGTGACTGCCCTTACCTGAAACGAAGTCTTCCTTGTAGGAAGACACAGAGCCTGGGATTTAACTCCATTTCTGAAGGGAAACACACAGCATTTTACTCATCCATGGATCACACTCTGCTTTAGAGCGAGAAGCACGCTCTTGCTTTTAGAGTCTCTAATATAGCAGGTAATCTGAGTGTGCCCAGAACAAAAGAACGGTGTTTCCTACACATACAGACCATATGTAGTCCAAATCTGCTTCTGAAACTGATACAAAGCACTGACCCTCTAACATCCAATGCTTGTCAGTTAAGATGAGAAACTTGTGAGCTTCGTGAACGATGTAGTTCGTTTGAGCAGAAAAGTGATTGCCCTTACCTGAATCGAAGTCTTGCTTGTAGGAAGACTCAGAGCCTGGGATTTAACTCCATTTCTGAAGGGAAACACACAGCATTTTTCTCATCCATGGATCACACTCTGCTTTAGAGCGAGAAGCACTCTCTTGCTTTTAGAGTCTCTAAGACAGCAGGAAACGTGTGTGTGCTGAGAACAAAAGAACTGTGTTTCCTACACATACGGACCATATCTAGTTCAACTCTGTTTCTGAAACTGATACAAAGCACTGGTCCTCTAACATCCAATGCTTGTCTGTAAAGAAGAGAAATGTGTGAGCTCAGTGAACGATGTAGTTCGTTTGAGCTGAAAAGTGACTGCCCTTACCTGAAACGAAGTCTTCCTTGTAGGAAGACAAAGAGATTGAGATTTAACTCCATTTATAAAGGGAAACACACAGCATAGTTCTGATCCATGGATCACACTCTGCTTTAGCGCGAGAAGCACGCTCTTGCTTTCTGGAGTCTCTAAGACAGCAGGAAATTTGATTTTTCTGAGAACAAAAGAACGGTGTTTCCGACACATACGGACCATACCTAGTCCAACTCTGCTTCTGAAACTGATAAAAATCACTGGTCCTCTAACATCCAATGCTTGTCAGTTAAGATGGGAAACGTGTGAGCTTCATGAACGATGTAGTTCGTTTGAGCAGAAAAGTGACTGCCCTTACCTGAAACGAATTCTTGCTTGTAGGAAGACTCAGAGCCTGGGATTTAACACCATTTCTGAAGTGAAACACACAGCAGTGTTCTCATCCATTGATCATACTCTGCTTTAGAACAAGAAGCAGGCTCTTGCTTTCTAGAGTCTCTAAGACAGCAGGAAATGTGATTACCTGAGAACAAAAGAACGGTGTTTCCTACACTTACGGACCATATCTAGTTCAACTCTGCTTCTTAAACTGACACAAAGCACTGGTCCTCTAACATCCAATGCTTGTCTGTAAAGATGAGAAACGTGTGAGCTCCGTGAATGATGTAGTTCGTTTTAGCTGAAAAGTGACTGCCCTTATCTGAAACGAAGTCTTGCTTGTAGGAAGACACAGAGCCTGGGATTTAACTCCATTTCTGAAAGGAAACACACAGCATTTTTCTCATCCATGGATCACACTCTGCTTTAGAGCGAGAAGCACGCTCTTGCTTTTAGAGTCTCTAATATAGCAGGTAATCTGAGTGTGCCCAGAACAAAAGAACGGTGTTTCCTACAAATACAGACCTTATGTAGTCCAAATCTGCTTCTGAAACACATACAAAGCACTGACCCTCTAACATCCAATGCTTGTCAGTTAAGATGAGAAACGTGTGAGCTTCGTGAACTATGTAGTTCATTTGAGCAGAAAAGTGACTGCCCTTACCTGAATCGAAGTCTTGCTTGTAGGAAGACTCAGAGCCTGGGATTTAACTCCATTTCTGAAAGGAAACACACAGCATTTTTCTCATCCATGGATCACACTCTGCTTTAGAGCGAGAAGCACGTTCTAGCTTTCTGGAGTCTCTAACACAGAAGGAAACGTGAGTGTGCTGAGAACAAAAGAACGGTGTTTCCTACACTTACGGACCATATCTAGTCCAAGTCTGCTTCTTAAACTGACACAAAGCACTGGTCCTCTAACATCCAATGCTTGTCTGTAAAGATGAGAAACGTGTGAGCTGCGTGAACGATCTAGTTCGTTTGAGCTGAAAAGTGACTGCCCTTATCTGAAACGAAGCCTTGCTTGTAGGAAGACACAGAGCCTGGGATTTAACTCCATTTCTGAAAGGTAACACACAGCATTTTTCTCATCCATGGATCACACTCTGCTTCAGATCGAGAAGCACGCTCTTGCTTTTAGAGTCTCTAATATAGCAGGTAATCTGAGTGTGCCCAGAACAAAAGAACGGTGTTTCCTACAAATACAGACCATATGTAGTCCAAATCTGCTTCTGAAACTCATACAAAGCACTGACCCTCTAACATCTAATGCTTGTCAGTTAAGATGAGAAACGTGTGAGCTTCGTGAATGATGTAGTTCATTTGAGCAGAAAAGTGACTGCCCTTACCTGAATCGAAGTCTTGCTTGTAGGAAGACTCAGATCCTGGGATTTAACTCCATTTCTGAAGTGAAACACACAGCAGTGTAATCACCCATTGATCACACTCTGCTTTAGAACAAGAAGCACGCTCTTGCTTTCTAGAGTCTCTAAGACAGCAGGAAACGTGTGTGTGCTGAGAACAAAAGAACGGTGTTTCCTAAACATACGGACCATATCTAGTTCAACTCTGCTTCTGAAACTGATACAAAGCACTGGTCCTCTAACATCCAATGCTTGTCTGTTAAGATGAGAAACGTGTGAGCTCAGTGAACGATGTAGTTCGTTTGAGCTGAAAAGTGACTGCCCTTACCTGAAACGAAGTCTTCCTTGTAGGAAGACACAGAGCCTGGGATTTAACTCCATTTCTGAAGGGAAACACACAGCATTTTACTCATCCATGGATCACACTCTGCTTTAGAGCGAGAAGCACGCTCTTGCTTTTAGAGTCTCTAATATAGCAGGTAATCTGAGTGTGCCCAGAACAAAAGAACGGTGTTTCCTACACATACAGACCATATGTAGTCCAAATCTGCTTCTGAAACTGATACAAAGCACTGACCCTCTAACATCCAATGCTTGTCAGTTAAGATGAGAAACTTGTGAGCTTCGTGAACGATGTAGTTCGTTTGAGCAGAAAAGTGATTGCCCTTACCTGAATCGAAGTCTTGCTTGTAGGAAGACTCAGAGCCTGGGATTTAACTCCATTTCTGGAGTGAAACACACAGCAATGAAATCATCCATGGATCACACTCTGCTTTAGCGTGAGAAGCACGCTCTTGCTTTCTGGAGTCTCTAAGACAGCAGGAAATGTGATTTAGGTGAGAACAAAAGAACGGTGTTTCCTACACTTACAGACCATATCTAGTCCACTCTGCTTCTTAAACTGACACAAAGCACTGGTCCTCTAACATCCAATGCTTGTCTGTAAAGATGAGAAACGTGTGAGCTCCGTGAATGATGTAGTTCGTTTTAGCTGAAAAGTGACTGCCCTTATCTGAAACGAAGTCTTGCTTGTAGGAAGACACAGAGCCTGGGATTTAACTCCATTTCTGAAAGGAAACACACAGCATTTTTCTCATCCATGGATCACACTCTGCTTTACAGCGAGAAGCACGCTCTTGCTTTAAGAGTCTCTAATATAGCAGGTAATCTGAGTGTGCCCAGAACATAAGAACGGTGTTTCCTATAAATACAGACCATATGTAGTCCAAATCTGCTTCTGAAACTGACACAAAGCACTGACCCTCTAACATCCAATGCTTGTCAGTTAAGATGAGAAACGTGTGAGCTTCGTGAATGATGTAGTTCGTTCAAGCAGAAAAGTGACTGCCCTTACCTGAATCGAAGTCTTGCTTGTAGGAAGACTCAGAGCCTGGGATTTAACTCCATTTCTGGAATGAAACACACAGCAGTGTAATCATCCATTGATCACACTCTGCTTTAGAACAAGAAGCACGCTCTTGCTTTCTAGAGTCTCTAAGACAGCAGGAAATGTGATTTAGCTGAGAACAAAAGAACGGTGTTTCCTAAACATACGGACCATATCTAGTTCAACTCTGCTTCTGAAACTGATACAAAGCACTGGTCCTCTAACATCCAATGCTTGTCTGTTAAGATGAGAAACGTGTGAGCTTCGTGAACGATGTAGTTCGTTTGAGCTGAAAAGTGACTGCCCTTACCTGAAACGAAGTCTTGCTTGTAGGAAGACACAGAGCCTGGGATTTAACTCCATTTCTGAAAGGAAACACACAGCATTTTTCTCATCCATGGATCACACTCTGCTTTAGAGCGAGAAGCACGCTCTTGCTTCCTGGATTCTCTAACCCAGCAGGAAACGTGAGTGTGCTGAGAACAAAAGAACGGTGTTTCCTACACTTACGGACCATATCTAGTCCAACTCTGCTTCTTAAAGTGACACAAAGCACTGGTCCTCTAACATCCAATGCTTGTCTGTAAAGATGAGAAACATGTGAGCTCCGTGAACGATCTAGTTCGTTTGAGCTGAAAAGTGACTGCCCTTATCTGAAACGAAGCCTTGCTTGTAGGAAGACACAGAGCCTGGGATTTAACTCCATTTCTGAAAGGAAACACACAGCATTTTTCTCATCCATGGAGCACACTCTGCTTTAGAGCGAGAAGCACGCTCTTGCTTTTAGAGTCTCTAATATAGCAGGTAATCTGAGTGTGCCCAGAACAAAGAACGGTGTTTCCTACAAATACAGACCATATGTAGTCCAAATCTGCTTCTGAAACTCATACAAAGCACTGACCCTCTAACATCTAATGCTTGTCAGTTAAGATGAGAAACGTGTGAGCTTCGTGAATGATGTAGTTCATTTGAGCAGAAAAGTGATTGCCCTTACCTGAATCGAAGTCTTGCTTGTAGGAAGACTCAGAGCCTTGGATTTAACTCCATTTCTGAAGTGAAACACACAGCAGTGTAATCACCCATTGATCACACTCTGCTTTAGAACAAGAAGCACGCTCTTGCTTTCTAGAGTCTCTAAGACAGCAGGAAACGTGTGTGTGCTGAGAACAAAAGAACGGTGTTTCCTAAACATACGGACCATATCTAGTTCAACTCTGCTTCTGAAACTGATACAAAGCACTGGTCCTCTAACATCCAATGCTTGTCTGTTAAGATGAGAAACGTGTGAGCTCAGTGAACGATGTAGTTCGTTTGAGCTGAAAAGTGACCGCCCTTACCTGAAACGAAGTCTTCCTTGTAGGAAGACACAGAGCCTGGGATTTAACTCCATTTCTGAAGGGAAACACACAGCATTTTACTCATCCATGGATCACACTCTGCTTTAGAGCGAGAAGCATGCTCTTGCTTTTAGAGTCTCTAATATAGCAGGTAATCTGAGTGTGCCCAGAACAAAAGAACGGTGTTTCCTACACATACAGACCATATGTAGTCCAAATCTGCTTCTGAAACTGATACAAAGCACTGACCCTCTAACATCCAATGCTTGTCAGTTAAGATGAGAAACGTGTGAGCTTCATGAACGATGTAGTTCGTTTGAGCAGAAAAGTGATTGCCCTTACCTGAATCGAAGTCTTGCTTGTAGGAAGACTCAGAGCCTGGGATTTAACTCCATTTCTGGAGTGAAACACACAGCAATGTAATCATCCATTGATCACACTCTGCTTTAGAACAAGAAGCACGCTCTTGCATTCTAGAGTCTCTAAGACAGCAGGAAACGTGTGTGTGCTGAGAACAAAAGAACGGTGTTTCCTAAACATACGGACCATATCTAGTTCAACTCTGCTTCTTAAACTGATACAAAGCACTGGTCCTCTAACATCCAATGCTTGTCTGTTAAGATGAGAAACGTGTGAGCTTCGTGAACTATGTTGTTCGTTTGAGCTGAAAAGTGACTGCCCTTACCTGAAACGAAGTCTTCCTTGTAGGAAGACACAGAGCCTGGGATTTAACTCCATTTCTGAAGGGAAAGACACAGCATTTTTCTCATCCATGGATCACACTCTGCTTTAGAGCGAGAAGCACGCTCTTGCTTTTAGAGTCTCTAATATAGCAGGTAATCTGAGTGTGCCCAGAACAAAAGAACGGTGTTTCCTACACATACAGACCATATATAGTCCAAATCTGCTACTGAAACTGATACAAAGCACTGACCCTCTAACATCCAATGCTTGTCAGTTAAGATGAGAAACGTGTGAGCTCCGTGAACAATGTAGTTCGTTTGAGCTGAAAAGTGACTGCCCTTACCTGAATCGAAGTCTTGCTTGTAGGAAGACTCAGAGCCTGGGATTTAACTCCATTTCTGAAGTGAAACACACAGCAGTGTAATCACCCATTGATCACACTCTGCTTTAGAACAAGAAGCACGCTCTTGCTTTCTAGAGTCTCTAAGACAGCAGGAAACGTGTGTGTGCTGAGAACAAAAGAACGGTGTTTCCTAAACATAAGGACCATATCTAGTTCAACTCTGCTTCTGAAACTGATACAAAGCACTGGTCCTCTAACATCCAACGCTTGTCTGTTAAGATGAGAAACGTGTGAGCTTCGTGAAAGATGTAGTTTGTTTGAGCTGAAAAGTGACTGCCCTTACCTGAAACGAAGTCTTGCTTGTAGTAAGACACAGAGCCTGGGATTTAACTCCATTTCTGACGGGAAACACACAGCATTTTACTCATCCATGGATCACACTCTGCTTAGAGCGAGAAGCACGCTCTTGCTTTTAGAGTCTCTAATATAGCAGGTAATCTGAGTGTGCCCAGAACAAAAGAACGGTGTTTCCTACACATACAGACCATATGTAGTCCAAATCTGCTTCTGAAACTCATACAAAGCACTGACCCTCTAACATCCAATGCTTGTCAGTTAAGATGAGAAACGTGTGAGCTTCGTGAACGATGTAGTTCGTTTGAGCAGAAAAGTGATTGCCCTTACCTGAATCGAAGTCTTGCTTGTAGGAAGACTCAGAGCCTGGGATTTAACTCCATTTCTGGAGTGAAACACACAGCAATGTAATCATCCATTGATCACACTGTGCTTTAGAACAAGAAGCACGCTCTTGCTTTCCAGAGTCTCTAAGACAGCAGGAAACGTGTGTGTGCTGAGAACAAAAGAACTGTGTTTCCTACACATACGGACCATATCTAGTTCAACTCTGTTTCTGAAACTGATACAAAGCACTGGTCCTCTAACATCCAATGCTTGTCTGTAAAGAAGAGAAATGTGTGAGCTCAGTGAACGATGTAGTTCGTTTGAGCTGAAAAGTGACTGCCCTTACCTGAAACGAAGTCTTGCTTGTAGGAAGACAAAGAGATTGAGATTTAACTCCATTTATGAAGGGAAACACACAGCATAGTTCTGATCCATGGATCACACTCTGCTTTAGCGCGAGAAGCACGCTCTTGCTTTCTGGAGTCTCTAAGACAGCAGGAAATGTGATTTTGCTGAGAACAAAAGAACGGTGTTTCCGACACATACGGACCATATCTAGTCCAACTCTGCTTCTGAAACTGATAAAAATCACTGGTCCTCTAACATCCAATGCTTGTCAGTTAAGATGGGAAACGTGTGAGCTTCATGAACGATGTAGTTCGTTTGAGCAGAAAAGTGACTGCCCTTACCTGAAACGAATTCTTGCTTGTAGGAAGACTCAGAGCCTGGGATTTAACACCATTTCTGAAGTGAAACACACAGCAGTGTTCTCATCCATTGATCATACTCTGCTTTAGAACAAGAAGCACGCTCTTGCTTTCTAGAGTCTCTAAGACAGCAGGAAATGTGATTTAGCTGAGAACAAAAGAACAGTGTTTCCTACACTTACGGACCATATCTAGTCCACTCTGCTTCTTAAACTGACACAAAGCACTGGTCCTCTAACATCCAATGCTTGTCTGTAAAGATGAGAAACGTGTGAGCTCCGTGAATGATGTAGTTCGTTTTAGCTGAAAAGTGACTGCCCTTATCTGAATCGAAGTCTTGCTTGTAGGAAGACACAGAGCCTGGGATTTAACTCCATTTCTGAAAGGAAACACACAGCATTTTTCTCATCCATGGATCACACTCTGCTTTAGAGCGAGAAGCAAGCTCTTTCTTTTAGAGTCTCTAATATAGCAGGTAATCTGAGTGTGCCCAGAACAAAAGAACGGTGTTTCCTACAAATACAGACCTTATGTAGTCCAAATCTGCTTCTGAAACTCATACAAAGCACTGACCCTCTAACATCCAATGCTTGTCAGTTAAGATGAGAAACGTGTGAGCTTCGTGAACGATGTAGTTCATTTGAGCAGAAAAGTGACTGCCCTTACCTGAATCGAAGTCTTGCTTGTAGGAAGACACAGAGCCTGGGATTTAACTCCATTTCTGAAGGGAAAGACACAGCATTTTTCTCATCCATGGATCACACTCTGCTTTAGAGCGAGAAGCACGCTCTTGCTTTTAGAGTCTCTAATATAGCAGGTAATCTGAGTGTGCCCAGAACAAAAGAACGGTGTTTCCTACACATACAGACCATATATAGTCCAAATCTGCTACTGAAACTGATACAAAGCACTGACCCTCTAACATCCAATGCTTGTCAGTTAAGATGAGAAACGTGTGAGCTCCGTGAACAATGTAGTTCGTTTGAGCTGAAAAGTGACTGCCCTTACCTGAATCGAAGTCTTGCTTGTAGGAAGACTCAGAGCCTGGGATTTAACTCCATTTCTGAAGTGAAACACACAGCAGTGTAATCACCCATTGATCACACTCTGCTTTAGAACAAGAAGCACGCTCTTGCTTTCTAGAGTCTCTAAGACAGCAGGAAACGTGTGTGTGCTGAGAACAAAAGAACGGTGTTTCCTAAACATAAGGACCATATCTAGTTCAACTCTGCTTCTGAAACTGATACAAAGCACTGGTCCTCTAACATCCAACGCTTGTCTGTTAAGATGAGAAACGTGTGAGCTTCGTGAAAGATGTAGTTTGTTTGAGCTGAAAAGTGACTGCCCTTACCTGAAACGAAGTCTTGCTTGTAGTAAGACACAGAGCCTGGGATTTAACTCCATTTCTGACGGGAAACACACAGCATTTTACTCATCCATGGATCACACTCTGCTTAGAGCGAGAAGCACGCTCTTGCTTTTAGAGTCTCTAATATAGCAGGTAATCTGAGTGTGCCCAGAACAAAAGAACGGTGTTTCCTACACATACAGACCATATGTAGTCCAAATCTGCTTCTGAAACTCATACAAAGCACTGACCCTCTAACATCCAATGCTTGTCAGTTAAGATGAGAAACGTGTGAGCTTCGTGAACGATGTAGTTCGTTTGAGCAGAAAAGTGATTGCCCTTACCTGAATCGAAGTCTTGCTTGTAGGAAGACTCAGAGCCTGGGATTTAACTCCATTTCTGGAGTGAAACACACAGCAATGTAATCATCCATTGATCACACTCTGCTTTAGAACAAGAAGCACGCTCTTGCATTCTAGAGTCTCTAAGACAGCAGGAAACGTGTGTGTGCTGAGAACAAAAGAACGGTGTTTCCTAAACATACGGACCATATCTAGTTCAACTCTGCTTCTTAAACTGATACAAAGCACTGGTCCTCTAACATCCAATGCTTGTCTGTTAAGATGAGAAACGTGTGAGCTTCGTGAACTATGTTGTTCGTTTGAGCTGAAAAGTGACTGCCCTTACCTGAAACGAAGTCTTCCTTGTAGGAAGACACAGAGCCTGGGATTTAACTCCATTTCTGAAGGGAAAGACACAGCATTTTTCTCATCCATGGATCACACTCTGCTTTAGAGCGAGAAGCACGCTCTTGCTTTTAGAGTCTCTAATATAGCAGGTAATCTGAGTGTGCCCAGAACAAAAGAACGGTGTTTCCTACACATACAGACCATATATAGTCCAAATCTGCTACTGAAACTGATACAAAGCACTGACCCTCTAACATCCAATGCTTGTCAGTTAAGATGAGAAACGTGTGAGCTCCGTGAACAATGTAGTTCGTTTGAGCTGAAAAGTGACTGCCCTTACCTGAATCGAAGTCTTGCTTGTAGGAAGACTCAGAGCCTGGGATTTAACTCCATTTCTGAAGTGAAACACACAGCAGTGTAATCACCCATTGATCACACTCTGCTTTAGAACAAGAAGCACGCTCTTGCTTTCTAGAGTCTCTAAGACAGCAGGAAACGTGTGTGTGCTGAGAACAAAAGAACGGTGTTTCCTAAACATAAGGACCATATCTAGTTCAACTCTGCTTCTGAAACTGATACAAAGCACTGGTCCTCTAACATCCAACGCTTGTCTGTTAAGATGAGAAACGTGTGAGCTTCGTGAAAGATGTAGTTTGTTTGAGCTGAAAAGTGACTGCCCTTACCTGAAACGAAGTCTTGCTTGTAGTAAGACACAGAGCCTGGGATTTAACTCCATTTCTGACGGGAAACACACAGCATTTTACTCATCCATGGATCACACTCTGCTTAGAGCGAGAAGCACGCTCTTGCTTTTAGAGTCTCTAATATAGCAGGTAATCTGAGTGTGCCCAGAACAAAAGAACGGTGTTTCCTACACATACAGACCATATGTAGTCCAAATCTGCTTCTGAAACTCATACAAAGCACTGACCCTCTAACATCCAATGCTTGTCAGTTAAGATGAGAAACGTGTGAGCTTCGTGAACGATGTAGTTCGTTTGAGCAGAAAAGTGATTGCCCTTACCTGAATCGAAGTCTTGCTTGTAGGAAGACTCAGAGCCTGGGATTTAACTCCATTTCTGGAGTGAAACACACAGCAATGTAATCATCCATTGATCACACTGTGCTTTAGAACAAGAAGCACGCTCTTGCTTTCCAGAGTCTCTAAGACAGCAGGAAACGTGTGTGTGCTGAGAACAAAAGAACTGTGTTTCCTACACATACGGACCATATCTAGTTCAACTCTGTTTCTGAAACTGATACAAAGCACTGGTCCTCTAACATCCAATGCTTGTCTGTAAAGAAGAGAAATGTGTGAGCTCAGTGAACGATGTAGTTCGTTTGAGCTGAAAAGTGACTGCCCTTACCTGAAACGAAGTCTTGCTTGTAGGAAGACAAAGAGATTGAGATTTAACTCCATTTATGAAGGGAAACACACAGCATAGTTCTGATCCATGGATCACACTCTGCTTTAGCGCGAGAAGCACGCTCTTGCTTTCTGGA
Organism: Onychomys leucogaster; assembly: GCA_949786385.1. Classification (NCBI taxonomy): domain Eukaryota; kingdom Metazoa; phylum Chordata; class Mammalia; order Rodentia; family Cricetidae; genus Onychomys; species Onychomys leucogaster. The sequence goes on from CATKUP010000084.1 coordinate 1,525,026, forward strand.
GTCTCTAAGACAGCAGGAAATGTGATTTTGCTGAGAACAAAAGAACGGTGTTTCCGACACATACGGACCATATCTAGTCCAACTCTGCTTCTGAAACTGATAAAAATCACTGGTCCTCTAACATCCAATGCTTGTCAGTTAAGATGGGAAACGTGTGAGCTTCATGAACGATGTAGTTCGTTTGAGCAGAAAAGTGACTGCCCTTACCTGAAACGAATTCTTGCTTGTAGGAAGACTCAGAGCCTGGGATTTAACACCATTTCTGAAGTGAAACACACAGCAGTGTTCTCATCCATTGATCATACTCTGCTTTAGAACAAGAAGCACGCTCTTGCTTTCTAGAGTCTCTAAGACAGCAGGAAATGTGATTTAGCTGAGAACAAAAGAACAGTGTTTCCTACACTTACGGACCATATCTAGTCCACTCTGCTTCTTAAACTGACACAAAGCACTGGTCCTCTAACATCCAATGCTTGTCTGTAAAGATGAGAAACGTGTGAGCTCCGTGAATGATGTAGTTCGTTTTAGCTGAAAAGTGACTGCCCTTATCTGAATCGAAGTCTTGCTTGTAGGAAGACACAGAGCCTGGGATTTAACTCCATTTCTGAAAGGAAACACACAGCATTTTTCTCATCCATGGATCACACTCTGCTTTAGAGCGAGAAGCAAGCTCTTTCTTTTAGAGTCTCTAATATAGCAGGTAATCTGAGTGTGCCCAGAACAAAAGAACGGTGTTTCCTACAAATACAGACCTTATGTAGTCCAAATCTGCTTCTGAAACTCATACAAAGCACTGACCCTCTAACATCCAATGCTTGTCAGTTAAGATGAGAAACGTGTGAGCTTCGTGAACGATGTAGTTCATTTGAGCAGAAAAGTGACTGCCCTTACCTGAATCGAAGTCTTGCTTGTAGGAAGACTCAGAGCCTGGGATTTAACTCCATTTCTGAAGTGAAACAAACAGCAGTGTAATCACCCATTGATCACACTCTGCTTTAGAACAAGAAGCATGCTCTTGCTTTCTAGAGTCTCTAAGACAGCAGGAAACGTGTGTGTGCTGAGAACAAAAGAACGGTGTTTCCTAAACATACGGACCATATCTAGTCCAACTATGCTTCTTAAACTGACACAAAGCACTGGTCCTCTAACATCCAATGATTGTCTGTTAAGATGAGAAACGTGTGAGCTCCGTGAACGATGTAGTTCGTTTGAGCTGAAAAGTGACTGCCCTTATCTGAAACGAAGTCTTGCTTGTAGGAAGACACAGAGCCTGGGATTTAACTCCATTTCTGAAAGGAAACACACAGCATTTTTCTCATCCATGCATCACACTCTGCTTTAGAGCAAGAAGCACGCTCTTGCTTTCTGGAGTCTGTAACACAGCAGGAAACGTGAGTGTGCTGAGAACAAAAGAACGGTGTTTCCTACACATACGGACCATATCTAGTCCAACTCTTCTTCTGAAACTGATACAAATCACTGGTCCTCTAACATCCAATGCTTGTCAGTTAAGATGGGAAACGTGTGAGCTTCATGAACGATGTAGTTCGTTTGAGCAGAAAAGTGACTGCCCTTACATGAATCGACGTCTTGCTTGTAGGAAGACTCAGAGCCTGGGATTTAACTCCATTTCTGAAAGGAAACACACAGCAGTGTAATCATTCATTGATCACACTCTGCTTTAGAACAAGAAGCACGCTCTTGCTTTCTAGAGTCTCTAAGACAGCAGGAAACGTGTGTGTGCTCAGAACAAAAGAACGGTGTTTCCTAAACATACAGACCATATCTAGTTCAACTCTGCTTCTGAAACTGATACAAAGCACTGGTCCTCTAACATCCAATGCTTGTCTGTTAACATGAGAAACGTGTGAGCTTCGTGAACGATGTAGTTCGTTTGAGCTTAAAAGTGACTGCCCTTACCTGAAACGAAGTCTTGCTTGTAGGAAGACTCAGAGCCTGGGATTTAACTCCATTTCTGAAGTGAAACACACAGCAGTGTAATCACCCATTGATCACACTCTGCTTTAGAACAAGAAGCACACTCTTGCTTTCTAGAGTCTCTAAGACACCAGGAAACGTGTGTGTGCTGAGAACAAAAGAACGGTGTTTCCTAAACATAAGGACCATATCTAGTTCAACTCTGCTTCTGAAACTGATACAAAGCACTGGTCCTCTAACATCCAATGCTTGTCTGTTAAGATGAGAAACGTGTGAGCTTCGTGAAAGATGTAGTTTGTTTGAGCTGAAAAGTGACTGCCCTTACCTGAAACGAAGTCTTGCTTGTAGTAAGACACAGAGCCTGGGATTTAACTCCATTTCTGAAGGGAAACACACAGCATTTTTCTCATCCATGGATCACACTCTCCTTAGAGCGAGAAGCACGCTCTTGCTTTTAGAGTCTCTAATATAGCAGGTAATCTGAGTGTGCCCAGAACAAAAGAACGGTGTTTCCTACACATACAGACCATATGTAGTCCAAATCTGCTTCTGAAACTCATACAAAGCACTGACCCTCTAACATCCAATGCTTGTCAGTTAAGATGAGAAACGTGTGAGCTTCGTGAACGATGTAGTTCCTTTGAGCAGAAAAGTGATTGCCCTTACCTGAATCGAAGTCTTGCTTGTAGGAAGACTCAGAGCCTGGGATTTAACTCCATTTCTGGAGTGAAACACACAGCAATGTAATCATCCATTGATCACACTCTGCTTTAGAACAGGAAGCACGCTCTTGCTTTCCAGAGTCTCTAAGACAGCAGGAAACGTGTGTGTGCTGAGAACAAAAGAACTGTGTTTCCTACACATACGGACCATATCTAGTTCAACTCTGTTTCTGAAACTGATACAAAGCACTGGTCCTCTAACATCCAATGCTTGTCTGTAAAGAAGAGAAATGTGTGAGCTCAGTGAACGATGTAGTTCGTTTGAGCTGAAAAGTGACTGCCCTTACCTGAAACGAAGTCTTGCTTGTAGGAAGACAAAGAGATTGAGATTTAACTCCATTTATGAAGGGAAACACACAGCATAGTTCTGATCCATGGATCACACTCTGCTTTAGCGCGAGAAGCACGCTCTTGCTTTCTGGAGTCTCTAAGACAGCAGGAAATGTGATTTTGCTGAGAACAAAAGAACGGTGTTTCGACACATACGGACCATATCTAGTCCAACTCTGCTTCTGAAACTGATAAAAATCACTGGTCCTCTAACATCCAATGCTTGTCAGTTAAGATGGGAAACGTGTGAGCTTCATGAACGATGTAGTTCGTTTGAGCAGAAAAGTGACTGCCCTTACCTGAAACGAATTCTTGCTTGTAGGAAGACTCAGAGCCTGGGATTTAACACCATTTCTGAAGTGAAACACACAGCAGTGTTCTCATCCATTGATCATACTCTGCTTTAGAACAAGAAGCACGCTCTTGCTTTCTAGAGTCTCTAAGACAGCAGGAAATGTGATTTAGCTGAGAACAAAAGAACAGTGTTTCCTACACTTACGGACCATATCTAGTCCACTCTGCTTCTTAAACTGACACAAAGCACTGGTCCTCTAACATCCAATGCTTGTCTGTAAAGATGAGAAACGTGTGAGCTCCGTGAATGATGTAGTTCGTTTTAGCTGAAAAGTGACTGCCCTTATCTGAAACGAAGTCTTGCTTGTAGGAAGACACAGAGCCTGGGATTTAACTCCATTTCTGAAAGGAAACACACAGCATTTTTCTCATCCATGGATCACACTCTGCTTTAGAGCGAGAAGCACGCTCTTTCTTTTAGAGTCTCTAATATAGCAGGTAATCTGAGTGTGCCCAGAACAAAAGAACGGTGTTTCCTACAAATACAGACCTTATGTAGTCCAAATCTGCTTCTGAAACTCATACAAAGCACTGACCCTCTAACATCCAATGCTTGTCAGTTAAGATGAGAAACGTGTGAGCTTCGTGAACGATGTAGTTCATTTGAGCAGAAAAGTGACTGCCCTTACCTGAATCGAAGTCTTGCTTGTAGGAAGACTCAGAGCCTGGGATTTAACTCCATTTCTGAAGTGAAACAAACAGCAGTGTAATCACCCATTGATCACACTCTGCTTTAGAACAAGAAGCATGCTCTTGCTTTCTACAGTCTCTAAGACAGCAGGAAACGTGTGTGTGCTGAGAACAAAAGAACGGTGTTTCCTAAACATACGGACCATATCTAGTCCAACTATGCTTCTTAAACTGACACAAAGCACTGGTCCTCTAACATCCAATGATTGTCTGTTAAGATGAGAAACGTGTGAGCTCCGTGAACGATGTAGTTCGTTTGAGCTGAAAAGTGACTGCCCTTATCTGAAACGAAGTCTTGCTTGTAGGAAGACACAGAGCCTGGGATTTAACTCCATTTCTGAAAGGAAACACACAGCATTTTTCTCATCCATGCATCACACTCTGCTTTAGAGCAAGAAGCACGCTCTTGCTTTCTGGAGTCTGTAACACAGCAGGAAACGTGAGTGTGCTGAGAACAAAAGAACGGTGTTTCCTACACATACGGACCATATCTAGTCCAACTCTTCTTCTGAAACTGATACAAATCACTGGTCCTCTAACATCCAATGCTTGTCAGTTAAGATGGGAAACGTGTGAGCTTCATGAACGATGTAGTTCGTTTGAGCAGAAAAGTGACTGCCCTTACATGAATCGACGTCTTGCTTGTAGGAAGACTCAGAGCCTGGGATTTAACTCCATTTCTGAAAGGAAACACACAGCAGTGTAATCATTCATTGATCACACTCTGCTTTAGAACAAGAAGCACGCTCTTGCTTTCTAGAGTCTCTAAGACAGCAGGAAACGTGTGTGTGCTGAGAACAAAAGAACTGTGTTTCCTACACATACGGACCATATCTAGTTCAACTCTGTTTCTGAAACTGATACAAAGCACTGGTCCTCTAACATCCAATGCTTGTCTGTAAAGAAGAGAAATGTGTGAGCTCAGTGAACGATGTAGTTCGTTTGAGCTGAAAAGTGACTGCCCTTACCTGAAACGAAGTCTTGCTTGTAGGAAGACAAAGAGATTGAGATTTAACTCCATTTATAAAGGGAAACACACAGCATAGTTCTGATCCATGGACCACACTCTGCTTTAGCGCGAGAAGCACGCTCTTGCTTTCTGGAGTCTCTAAGACAGCAGGAAATGTGATTTTGCTGAGAACAAAAGAATGGTGTTTCCGACACATACGGACCATATCTAGTCCAACTCTGCTTCTGAAACTGATAAAAATCACTGGTCCTCTAACATCCAATGCTTGTCAGTTAAGATGGGAAACGTGTGAGCTTCATGAACGATGTAGTTCGTTTGAGCAGAAAAGTGACTGCCCTTACCTGAAATGAATTCTTGCTTGTAGGAAGACTCAGAGCCTGGGATTTAAGACCATTTCTGAAGTGAAACACACAGCAGTGTTCTCATCCATTGATCATACTCTGCTTTAGAACAAGAAGCACGCTCTTGCTTTCTAGAGTCTCTAAGACAGCAGGAAATGTGATTTAGCTGAGAACAAAAGAACGGTGTTTCCTACACTTACGGACCATATCTAGTCCACTCTGCTTCTTAAACTGACACAAAGCACTGGTCCTCTAACATCCAATGCTTGTCTGTAAAGATGAGAAACGTGTGAGCTCCGTGAATGATGTAGTTCGTTTTAGCTGAAAAGTGACTGCCCTTATCTGAAACGAAGTCTTGCTTGTAGGAAGACACAGAGCCTGGGATTTAACTCCATTTCTGAAAGGAAACACACAGCTTTTTTCTCATCCATGGATCACACTCTGCTTTAGAGCGAGAAGCACGCTCTTGCTTTTAGAGTCTCTAATATAGCAGGTAATCTGAGTGTGCCCAGAACAAAAGAACGGTGTTTCCTACACATACGGACCATATCTAGTCCAACTCTTCTTCTGAAACCGATACAAATCACTGGTCCTCTAACATCCAATGCTTGTCAGTTAAGATGGGAAACGTGTGAGCTTCATGAACGATGTAGTTCGTTTGAGCAGAAAAGTGACTGCCCTTACATGAATCGAAGTCTTGCTTGTAGGAAGACTCAGAGCCTGGGATTTAACTCCATTTCTGAAAGGAAACACACAGCAGTGTAATCATTCATTGATCACACTCTGCTTTAGAACAAGAAGCACGCTCTTGCTTTCTAGAGTCTCTAAGACAGCAGGAAACGTGTGTGTGCTCAGAACAAAAGAACGGTGTTTCCTAAACATACAGACCATATCTAGTTCAACTCTGCTTCTGAAACTGATACAAAGCACTGGTCCTCTAACATCCAATGCTTGTCTGTTAACATGAGAAACGTGTGAGCTTCGTGAACGATGTAGTTCGTTTGAGCTGAAAAGTGACTGCCCTTACCTGAAACGAAGTCTTGCTTGTAGGAAGACACAGAGCCTGGGATTTAACTCCATTTCTGAAGGGAAACACACAGCATTTTTCTCATCCATGGATCACACTCTGCTTTAGAGCGAGAAGCACGCTCTTGCTTTTAGAGTCTCTAAGACAGCAGGAAACGTGTGTGTGCTGAGAACAAAAGAACTGTGTTTCCTACACATACGGACCATATCTAGTTCAACTCTGTTTCTGAAACTGATACAAAGCACTGGTCCTCTAACATCCAATGCTTGTCTGTAAAGAAGAGAAATGTGTGAGCTCAGTGAACGATGTAGTTCGTTTGAGCTGAAAAGTGACTGCCCTTACCTGAAACGAAGTCTTGCTTGTAGGAAGACAAAGAGATTGAGATTTAACTCCATTTATAAAGGGAAACACACAGCATAGTTCTGATCCATGGACCACACTCTGCTTTAGCGCGAGAAGCACGCTCTTGCTTTCTGGAGTCTCTAAGACAGCAGGAAATGTGATTTTGCTGAGAACAAAAGAATGGTGTTTCCGACACATACGGACCATATCTAGTCCAACTCTGCTTCTGAAACTGATAAAAATCACTGGTCCTCTAACATCCAATGCTTGTCAGTTAAGATGGGAAACGTGTGAGCTTCATGAACGATGTAGTTCGTTTGAGCAGAAAAGTGACTGCCCTTACCTGAAATGAATTCTTGCTTGTAGGAAGACTCAGAGCCTGGGATTTAAGACCATTTCTGAAGTGAAACACACAGCAGTGTTCTCATCCATTGATCATACTCTGCTTTAGAACAAGAAGCACGCTCTTGCTTTCTAGAGTCTCTAAGACAGCAGGAAATGTGATTTAGCTGAGAACAAAAGAACGGTGTTTCCTACACTTACGGACCATATCTAGTCCACTCTGCTTCTTAAACTGACACAAAGCACTGGTCCTCTAACATCCAATGCTTGTCTGTAAAGATGAGAAACGTGTGAGCTCCGTGAATGATGTAGTTCGTTTTAGCTGAAAAGTGACTGCCCTTATCTGAAACGAAGTCTTGCTTGTAGGAAGACACAGAGCCTGGGATTTAACTCCATTTCTGAAAGGAAACACACAGCTTTTTTCTCATCCATGGATCACACTCTGCTTTAGAGCGAGAAGCACGCTCTTGCTTTTAGAGTCTCTAATATAGCAGGTAATCTGAGTGTGCCCAGAACAAAAGAACGGTGTTTCCTACACATACGGACCATATCTAGTCCAACTCTTCTTCTGAAACTGATACAAATCACTGGTCCTCTAACATCCAATGCTTGTCAGTTAAGATGGGAAACGTGTGAGCTTCATGAACGATGTAGTTCGTTTGAGCAGAAAAGTGACTGCCCTTACATGAATCGAAGTCTTGCTTGTAGGAAGACTCAGAGCCTGGGATTTAACTCCATTTCTGAAAGGAAACACACAGCAGTGTAATCATTCATTGATCACACTCTGCTTTAGAACAAGAAGCACGCTCTTGCTTTCTAGAGTCTCTAAGACAGCAGGAAACGTGTGTGTGCTGAGAACAAAAGAACCTTGTTTCCTAAACATACGGACCATATCTAGTTCAACTCTGCTTCTGAAACTGATACAAAGCACTGGTCCTCTAACATCCAACGCTTGTCTGTTAAGATGAGAAACATGTGAGCTTCGTGAAAGATGTAGTTTGTTTGAGCTGAAAAGTGACTGCCCTTACCTGAAACGAAGTCTTGCTTGTAGTAAGACACAGAGCCTGGGATTTAACTCCATTTCTGAAGGGAAACACACAGCATTTTTCTCATCCATGGATCACACTCTGCTTAGAGCGAGAAGCACGCTCTTGCTTTTAGAGTCTCTAATATAGCAGGTAATCTGAGTGTGCCCAGAACAAAAGAACGGTGTTTCCTACACATACAGACCATATGTAGTCCAAATCTGCTTCTGAAACTCATACAAAGCACTGACCCTCTAACATCCAATGCTTGTCAGTTAAGATGAGAAACGTGTGAGCTTCGTGAACGATGTAGTTCGTTTGAGCCGAAAAGTGATTGCCCTTACCTGAATCGAAGTCTTGCTTGTAGGAAGACTCAGAGCCTGGGATTTAACTCCATTTCTGAAAGGAAACACACAGCAGTGTAATCATCCATTGATCACACTCTGCTTTAGAACAAGAAGCACGCTCTTGCTTTCCAGAGTCTCTAAGACAGCAGGAAACGTGTGTGTGCTGAGAACAAAAGAACTGTGTTTCCTACACATACTGACCATATCTAGTTCAACTCTGTTTCTGAAACTGATACAAAGCACTGGTCCTCTAACATCCAATTCTTGTCTGTAAAGAAGAGAAACGTGTGAGCTCAGTGAACGATGTAGTTCGTTTGAGCTGAAAAGTGACTGCCCTTACCTGAAACGAAGTCTTGCTTGTAGGAAGACAAAGAGATTGAGATTTAACTCCATTTATAAAGGGAAACACACAGCATAGTTCTGATCCATGGATCACACTCTGCTTTAGCGCGAGAAGCACGCTCTTGCTTTCTGGAGTCTCTAAGACAGCAGGAAATGTGATTTTGCTGAGAACAAAAGAACGGTGTTTCGACACATACGGACCATATCTAGTCCAACTCTGCTTCTGAAACTGATAAAAATCACTGGTCCTCTAACATCCAATGCTTGTCAGTTAAGATGGGAAACGTGTGAGCTTCATGAACGATGTAGTTCGTTTGAGCAGAAAAGTGACTGCCCTTACCTGAAACGAATTCTTGCTTGTAGGAAGACTCAGAGCCTGGGATTTAACACCATTTCTGAAGTGAAACACACAGCAGTGTTCTCATCCATTGATCATACTCTGCTTTAGAACAAGAAGCACGCTCTTTCTTTCTAGAGTCTCTAAGACAGCAGGAAATGTGATTTAGCTGAGAACAAAAGAACAGTGTTTCCTACACTTACGGACCATATCTAGTCCACTCTGCTTCTTAAACTGACACAAAGCACTGGTCCTCTAACATCCAATGCTTGTCTGTAAAGATGAGAAACGTGTGAGCTCCGTGAATGATGTAGTTCGTTTTAGCTGAAAAGTGACTGCCCTTATCTGAAACGAAGTCTTGCTTGTAGGAAGACACAGAGCCTGGGATTTAACTCCATTTCTGAAAGGAAACACACAGCATTTTTCTCATCCATGGATCACACTCTGCTTTAGAGCGAGAAGCACGCTCTTTCTTTTAGAGTCTCTAATATAGCAGGTAATCTGAGTGTGCCCAGAACAAAAGAACGGTGTTTCCTACAAATACAGACCTTATGTAGTCCAAATCTGCTTCTGAAACTCATACAAAGCACTGACCCTCTAACATCCAATGCTTGTCAGTTAAGATGAGAAACGTGTGAGCTTCGTGAACGATGTAGTTCATTTGAGCAGAAAAGTGACTGCCCTTACCTGAATCGAAGTCTTGCTTGTAGGAAGACTCAGAGCCTGGGATTTAACTCCATTTCTGAAGTGAAACAAACAGCAGTGTAATCACCCATTGATCACACTCTGCTTTAGAACAAGAAGCATGCTCTTGCTTTCTACAGTCTCTAAGACAGCAGGAAACGTGTGTGTGCTGAGAACAAAAGAACGGTGTTTCCTAAACATACGGACCATATCTAGTCCAACTATGCTTCTTAAACTGACACAAAGCACTGGTCCTCTAACATCCAATGATTGTCTGTTAAGATGAGAAACGTGTGAGCTCCGTGAACGATGTAGATCGTTTGAGCTGAAAAGTGACTGCCCTTATCTGAAACGAAGTCTTGCTTGTAGGAAGACACAGAGCCTGGGATTTAACTCCATTTCTGAAAGGAAACACACAGCATTTTTCTCATCCATGCATCACACTCTGCTTTAGAGCAAGAAGCACGCTCTTGCTTTCTGGGGTCTGTAACACAGCAGGAAACGTGAGTGTGCTGAGAACAAAAGAACGGTGTTTCCTACACATACGGACCATATCTAGTCCAACTCTTCTTCTGAAACTGATACAAATCACTGGTCCTCTAACATCCAATGCTTGTCAGTTAAGATGGGAAACGTGTGAGCTTCATGAACGATGTAGTTCGTTTGAGCAGAAAAGTGACTGCCCTTACATGAATCGACGTCTTGCTTGTAGGAAGACTCAGAGCCTGGGATTTAACTCCATTTCTGAAAGGAAACACACAGCAGTGTAATCATTCATTGATCACACTCTGCTTTAGAACAAGAAGCACGCTCTTGCTTTCTAGAGTCTCTAAGACAGCAGGAAACGTGTGTGTGCTCAGAACAAAAGAACGGTGTTTCCTAAACATACAGACCATATCTAGTTCAACTCTGCTTCTGAAACTGATACAAAGCACTGGTCCTCTAACATCCAATGCTTGTCTGTTAACATGAGAAACGTGTGAGCTTCGTGAACGATGTAGTTCGTTTGAGCTGAAAAGTGACTGCCCTTACCTGAAACGAAGTCTTGCTTGTAGGAAGACACAGAGCCTGGGATTTAACTCCATTTCTGAAGGGAAACACACAGCATTTTTCTCATCCATGGATCACACTCTGCTTTAGAGCGAGAAGCACGCTCTTGCTTTTAGAGTCTCTAAGACAGCAGGAAACGTGTGTGTGCTGAGAACAAAAGAACTGTGTTTCCTACACATACGGACCATATCTAGTTCAACTCTGTTTCTGAAACTGATACAAAGCACTGGTCCTCTAACATCCAATGCTTGTCTGTAAAGAAGAGAAATGTGTGAGCTCAGTGAACGATGTAGTTCGTTTGAGCTGAAAAGTGACTGCCCTTACCTGAAACGAAGTCTTGCTTGTAGGAAGACAAAGAGATTGAGATTTAACTCCATTTATAAAGGGAAACACACAGCATAGTTCTGATCCATGGACCACACTCTGCTTTAGCGCGAGAAGCACGCTCTTGCTTTCTGGAGTCTCTAAGACAGCAGGAAATGTGATTTTGCTGAGAACAAAAGAATGGTGTTTCCGACACATACGGACCATATCTAGTCCAACTCTGCTTCTGAAACTGATAAAAATCACTGGTCCTCTAACATCCAATGCTTGTCAGTTAAGATGGGAAACGTGTGAGCTTCATGAACGATGTAGTTCGTTTGAGCAGAAAAGTGACTGCCCTTACCTGAAATGAATTCTTGCTTGTAGGAAGACTCAGAGCCTGGGATTTAAGACCATTTCTGAAGTGAAACACACAGCAGTGTTCTCATCCATTGATCATACTCTGCTTTAGAACAAGAAGCACGCTCTTGCTTTCTAGAGTCTCTAAGACAGCAGGAAATGTGATTTAGCTGAGAACAAAAGAACGGTGTTTCCTACACTTACGGACCATATCTAGTCCACTCTGCTTCTTAAACTGACACAAAGCACTGGTCCTCTAACATCCAATGCTTGTCTGTAAAGATGAGAAACGTGTGAGCTCCGTGAATGATGTAGTTCGTTTTAGCTGAAAAGTGACTGCCCTTATCTGAAACGAAGTCTTGCTTGTAGGAAGACACAGAGCCTGGGATTTAACTCCATTTCTGAAAGGAAACACACAGCTTTTTTCTCATCCATGGATCACACTCTGCTTTAGAGCGAGAAGCACGCTCTTGCTTTTAGAGTCTCTAATATAGCAGGTAATCTGAGTGTGCCCAGAACAAAAGAACGGTGTTTCCTACACATACGGACCATATCTAGTCCAACTCTTCTTCTGAAACTGATACAAATCACTGGTCCTCTAACATCCAATGCTTGTCAGTTAAGATGGGAAACGTGTGAGCTTCATGAACGATGTAGTTCGTTTGAGCAGAAAAGTGACTGCCCTTACATGAATCGAAGTCTTGCTTGTAGGAAGACTCAGAGCCTGGGATTTAACTCCATTTCTGAAAGGAAACACACAGCAGTGTAATCATTCATTGATCACACTCTGCTTTAGAACAAGAAGCACGCTCTTGCTTTCTAGAGTCTCTAAGACAGCAGGAAACGTGTGTGTGCTGAGAACAAAAGAACCTTGTTTCCTAAACATACGGACCATATCTAGTTCAACTCTGCTTCTGAAACTGATACAAAGCACTGGTCCTCTAACATCCAACGCTTGTCTGTTAAGATGAGAAACATGTGAGCTTCGTGAAAGATGTAGTTTGTTTGAGCTGAAAAGTGACTGCCCTTACCTGAAACGGAGTCTTGCTTGTAGTAAGACACAGAGCCTGGGATTTAACTCCATTTCTGAAGGGAAACACACAGCATTTTTCTCATCCATGGATCACACTCTGCTTAGAGCGAGAAGCACGCTCTTGCTTTTAGAGTCTCTAATATAGCAGGTAATCTGAGTGTGCCCAGAACAAAAGAACGGTGTTTCCTACACATACAGACCATATGTAGTCCAAATCTGCTTCTGAAACTCATACAAAGCACTGACCCTCTAACATCCAATGCTTGTCAGTTAAGATGAGAAACGTGTGAGCTTCGTGAACGATGTAGTTCGTTTGAGCCGAAAAGTGATTGCCCTTACCTGAATCGAAGTCTTGCTTGTAGGAAGACTCAGAGCCTGGGATTTAACTCCATTTCTGAAAGGAAACACACAGCAGTGTAATCATCCATTGATCACACTCTGCTTTAGAACAAGAAGCACGCTCTTGCTTTCCAGAGTCTCTAAGACAGCAGGAAACGTGTGTGTGCTGAGAACAAAAGAACTGTGTTTCCTACACATACTGACCATATCTAGTTCAACTCTGTTTCTGAAACTGATACAAAGCACTGGTCCTCTAACATCCAATTCTTGTCTGTAAAGAAGAGAAACGTGTGAGCTCAGTGAACGATGTAGTTCGTTTGAGCTGAAAAGTGACTGCCCTTACCTGAAACGAAGTCTTGCTTGTAGGAAGACAAAGAGATTGAGATTTAACTCCATTTATAAAGGGAAACACACAGCATAGTTCGGATCCATGGATCACACTCTGCTTTAGCGCGAGAAGCACGCTCTTGCTTTCTGGAGTCTCTAAGACAGCAGGAAATGTGATTTTGCTGAGAACAAAAGAACGGTGTTTCCGACACATACGGACCATATCTAGTCCAACTCTGCTTCTGAAACTGATAAAAATCACTGCTCCTCTAACATCCAATGCTTGTCAGTTAAGATGGGAAACGTGTGAGCTTCATGAACGATGTAGTTCGTTTGAGCAGAAAAGTGACTGCCCTTACCTGAAACGAATTCTTGCTTGTAGGAAGACTCAGAGCCTGGGATTTAACACCATTTCTGAAGTGAAACACACAGCAGTGTTCTCATCCATTGATCATACTCTGCTTTAGAACAAGAAGCACGCTCTTGCTTTCTAGAGTCTCTAAGACAGCAGGAAATGTGATTTAGCTGAGAACAAAAGAACAGTGTTTCCTACACTTACGGACCATATCTAGTCCACTCTGCTTCTTAAACTGACACAAAGCACTGGTCCTCTAACATCCAATGCTTGTCTGTAAAGATGAGAAACGTGTGAGCTCCGTGAATGATGTAGTTCGTTTTAGCTGAAAAGTGACTGCCCTTATCTGAAACGAAGTCTTGCTTGTAGGAAGACACAGAGCCTGGGATTTAACTCCATTTCTGAAAGGAAACACACAGCATTTTTCTCATCCATGGATCACACTCTGCTTTAGAGCGAGAAGCACGCTCTTTCTTTTAGAGTCTCTAATATAGCAGGTAATCTGAGTGTGCCCAGAACAAAAGAACGGTGTTTCCTACAAATACAGACCTTATGTAGTCCAAATCTGCTTCTGAAACTCATACAAAGCACTGACCCTCTAACATCCAATGCTTGTCAGTTAAGATGAGAAACGTGTGAGCTTCGTGAACGATGTAGTTCATTTGAGCAGAAAAGTGACTGCCCTTACCTGAATCGAAGTCTTGCTTGTAGGAAGACTCAGAGCCTGGGATTTAACTCCATTTCTGAAGTGAAACAAACAGCAGTGTAATCACCCATTGATCACACTCTGCTTTAGAACAAGAAGCATGCTCTTGCTTTCTAGAGTCTCTAAGACAGCAGGAAACGTGTGTGTGCTGAGAACAAAAGAACGGTGTTTCCTAAACATACGGACCATATCTAGTCCAACTATGCTTCTTAAACTGACACAAAGCACTGGTCCTCTAACATCCAATGATTGTCTGTTAAGATGAGAAACGTGTGAGCTCCGTGAACGATGTAGTTCGTTTGAGCTGAAAAGTGACTGCCCTTATCTGAAACGAAGTCTTGCTTGTAGGAAGACACAGAGCCTGGGATTTAACTCCATTTCTGAAAGGAAACACACAGCATTTTTCTCATCCATGCATCACACTCTGCTTTAGAGCAAGAAGCACGCTCTTGCTTTCTGGAGTCTGTAACACAGCAGGAAACGTGAGTGTGCTGAGAACAAAAGAACGGTGTTTCCTACACATACGGACCATATCTAGTCCAACTCTTCTTCTGAAACTGATACAAATCACTGGTCCTCTAACATCCAATGCTTGTCAGTTAAGATGGGAAACGTGTAGGCTTCATGAACGATGTAGTTCGTTTGAGCAGAAAAGTGACTGCCCTTACATGAATCGACGTCTTGCTTGTAGGAAGACTCAGAGCCTGGGATTTAACTCCATTTCTGAAAGGAAACACACAGCAGTGTAATCATTCATTGATCACACTCTGCTTTAGAACAAGAAGCACGCTCTTGCTTTCTAGAGTCTCTAAGACAGCAGGAAACGTGTGTGTGCTCAGAACAAAAGAACGGTGTTTCCTAAACATACAGACCATATCTAGTTCAACTCTGCTTCTGAAACTGATACAAAGCACTGGTCCTCTAACATCCAATGCTTGTCTGTTAACATGAGAAACGTGTGAGCTTCGTGAACGATGTAGTTCGTTTGAGCTTAAAAGTGACTGCCCTTACCTGAAACGAAGTCTTGCTTGTAGGAAGACTCAGAGCCTGGGATTTAACTCCATTTCTGAAGTGAAACACACAGCAGTGTAATCACCCATTGATCACACTCTGCTTTAGAACAAGAAGCACGCTCTTGCTTTCTAGAGTCTCTAAGACAGCAGGAAACGTGTGTGTGCTGAGAACAAAAGAACGGTGTTTCCTAAACATAAGGACCATATCTAGTACAACTCTGCTTCTGAAACTGATACAAAGCACTGGTCCTCTAACATCCAACGCTTGTCTGTTAAGATGAGAAACGTGTGAGCTTCGTGAAAGATGTAGTTTGTTTGAGCTGAAAAGTGACTGCCCTTACCTGAAACGAAGTCTTGCTTGTAGTAAGACACAGAGCCTGGGATTTAACTCCATTTCTGAAGGGAAACACACAGCATGTTTCTCATCCATGGATCACACTCTGCTTAGAGCGAGAAGCACGCTCTTGCTTTTAGAGTCTCTAATATAGCAGGTAATCTGAGTGTGCCCAGAACAAAAGAACGGTGTTTCCTACACATACAGACCATATGTAGTCCAAATCTGCTTCTGAAACTCATACAAAGCACTGACCCTCTAACATCCAATGCTTGTCAGTTAAGATGAGAAACGTGTGAGCTTCGTGAACGATGTAGTTCGTTTGAGCAGAAAAGTGATTGCCCTTACCTGAATCGAAGTCTTGCTTGTAGGAAGACTCAGAGCCTGGGATTTAACTCCATTTCTGGAGTGAAACACACAGCAATGTAATCATCCATTGATCACACTCTGCTTTAGAACAAGAAGCACGCTCTTGCTTTCCAGAGTCTCTAAGACAGCAGGAAACGTGTGTGTGCTGAGAACAAAAGAACTGTGTTTCCTACACATACGGACCATATCTAGTTCAACTCTGTTTCTGAAACTGATACAAAGCACTGGTCCTCTAACATCCAATGCTTGTCTGTAAAGAAGAGAAATGTGTGAGCTCAGTGAACGATGTAGTTCGTTTGAGCTGAAAAGTGACTGCCCTTACCTGAAACGAAGTCTTGCTTGTAGGAAGACAAAGAGATTGAGATTTAACTCCATTTATGAAGGGAAACACACAGCATAGTTCTGATCCATGGATCACACTCTGCTTTAGCGCGAGAAGCACGCTCTTGCTTTCTGGAGTCTCTAAGACAGCAGGAAATGTGATTTTGCTGAGAACAAAAGAACGGTGTTTCCGACACATACGGACCATATCTAGTCCAACTCTGCTTCTGAAACTGATAAAAATCACTGGTCCTCTAACATCCAATGCTTGTCAGTTAAGATGGGAAACGTGTGAGCTTCATGAACGATGTAGTTCGTTTGAGCAGAAAAGTGACTGCCCTTACATGAATCGACGTCTTGCTTGTAGGAAGACTCAGAGCCTGGGATTTAACTCCATTTCTGAAAGGAAACACACAGCAGTGTAATCATTCATTGATCACACTCTGCTTTAGAACAAGAAGCACGCTCTTGCTTTCTAGAGTCTCTAAGACAGCAGGAAACGTGTGTGTGCTGAGAACAAAAGAACGGTGTTTCCTAAACATACGGACCATATCTAGTTCAACTCTGCTTCTGAAACTGATACAAAGCACTGGTCCTCTAACATCCAACGCTTGTCTGTTAAGATGAGAAACGTGTGAGCTTCGTGAAAGATGTAGTTTGTTTGAGCTGAAAAGTGACTGCCCTTACCTGAAACGAAGTCTTGCTTGTAGTAAGACACAGAGCCTGGGATTTAACTCCATTTCTGAAGGGAAACACACAGCATTTTTCTCATCCATGGATCACACTCTGCTTAGAGCGAGAAGCTCGCTCTTGCTTTTAGAGTCTCTAATATAGCAGGTAATCTGAGTGTGCCCAGAACAAAAGAACGGTGTTTCCTACACATACAGACCATATGTAGTCCAAATCTGCTTCTGAAACTCATACAAAGCACTGACCCTCTAACATCCAATGCTTGTCAGTTAAGATGAGAAACGTGTGAGATTCGTGAACGATGTAGTTCGTTTGAGCAGAAAAGTGATTGCCCTTACCTGAATCGAAGTCTTGCTTGTAGGAAGACTCAGAGCCTGGGATTTAACTCCATTTCTGAAAGGAAACACACAGCAGTGTAATCATCCATTGATCACACTCTGCTTTAGAACAAGAAGCACGCTCTTGCTTTCCAGAGTCTCTAAGACAGCAGGAAACGTGTGTGTGCTGAGAACAAAAGAACTGTGTTTCCTACACATACTGACCATATCTAGTTCAACTCTGTTTCTGAAACTGATACAAAGCACTGGTCCTCTAACATCCAATGCTTGTCTGTAAAGAAGAGAAACGTGTGAGCTCAGTGAACGATGTAGTTCGTTTGAGCTGAAAAGTGACTGCCCTTACCTGAAACGAAGTCTTGCTTGTAGGAAGACAAAGAGATTGAGATTTAACTCCATTTATGAAGGGAAACACACAGCATAGTTCTGATCCATGGATCACACTCTGCTTTAGCGCGAGAAGCACGCTCTTGCTTTCGGGAGTCTCTAAGACAGCAGGAAATGTGATTTTGCTGAGAACAAAAGAACGGTGTTTCCTACACATACGGACCATATCTAGTCCAACTCTGCTTCTGAAATTGATAAAAATCACTGGTCCTCTAACATCCAATGCTTGTCAGTTAAGATGGGAAACGTGTGAGCTTCATGAACGATGTAGTTCGTTTGAGCAGAAAAGTGACTGCCCTTACCTGAAACGAATTCTTGCTTATAGGAAGACTCAGAGCCTGAGATTTAACACCATTTCTGAAGTGAAACACACAGCAGTGTTCTCATCCATTGATCATACTCTGCTTTAGAACAAGAAGCACGCTCTTGCTTTCTAGAGTCTCTAAGACAGCAGGAAATGTGATTTAGCTGAGAACAAAAGAACAGTGTTTCCTACACTTACGGACCATATCTAGTCCACTCTGCTTCTTAAACTGACACAAAGCACTGGTCCTCTAACATCCAATGCTTGTCTGTAAAGATGAGAAACGTGTGAGCTCCGTGAATGATGTAGTTCGTTTTAGCTGAAAAGTGACTGCCCTTATCTGAAAGGAAGTCTTGCTTGTAGGAAGACACAGAGCCTGGGATTTAACTCCATTTCTGAAAGGAAACACACAGCATTTTTCTCATCCATGGATCACACTCTGCTTTAGAGCGAGAAGCACGCTCTTGCTTTTAGAGTCTCTAATATAGCAGGTAATCTAAGTGTGCCCAGAACAAAAGAAGGGTGTTTCCTACAAATACAGACCTTATGTAGTCCAAATCTGCTTCTGAAACTCATACAAAGCACTGACCCTCTAACATCCAATGCTTGTCAGTTAAGATGAGAAACGTGTGAGCTTCGTGAACGATGTAGTTCATTTGAGCAGAAAAGTGACTGCCCTTACCTGAATCGAAGTCTAGCTTGTAGGAAGACTCAGAGCCTGGGATTTAACTCCATTTCTGAAGTGAAACAAACAGCAGTGTAATCACCCATTGATCACACTCTGCTTTAGAACAAGAAGCATGCTCTTGCTTTCTAGAGTCTCTAAGACAGCAGGAAACGTGTGTGTGCTGAGAACAAAAGAACGGTGTTTCCTAAACATACGGACCATATCTAGTCCAACTCTGCTTCTTAAACTGACACAAAGCACTGGTCCTCTAACATCCAATGATTGTCTGTTAAGATGAGAAACGTGTGAGCTCCGTGAACGATGTAGTTCGTTTGAGCTGAAAAGTGACTGCCCTTATCTGAAACGAAGTCTTGCTTGTAGGAAGACACAGAGCCTGGGATTGAACTCCATTTCTGAAAGGAAACACACAGCATTTTTCTCATCCATGCATCACACTCTGCTTTAGAGCAAGAAGCACGCTCTTGCTTTCTGGAGTCTGTAACACAGCAGGAAACGTGAGTGTGCTGAGAACAAAAGAACGGTGTTTCCTACACATACAGACCATATCTAGTCCAACTCTTCTTCTGAAACTGATACAAATCACTGGTCCTCTAACATCCAATGCTTGTCAGTTAAGATGGGAAACGTGTGAGCTTCATGAACGATGTAGTTTGTTTGATCAGAAAAGTGACTGCCCTTACATGAATCGACGTCTTGCTTGTAGGAAGACTCAGAGCCTTGGATTTAACTCCATTTCTGAAAGGAAACACACAGCAGTGTAATCATTCATTGATCACACTCTGCTTTAGAACAAGAAGCACGCTCTTGCTTTCTAGAGTCTCTAAGACAGCAGGAAACGTGTGTGTGCTCAGAACAAAAGAACGGTGTTTCCTAAACATACGGACCATATCTAGTTCAACTCTGCTTCTGAAACTGATACAAAGCACTGGTCCTCTAACATCCAATGCTTGTCTGTTAACATGAGAAACGTGTGAGCTTCGTGAACGATGTAGTTCGTTTGAGCTTAAAAGTGACTGCCCTTACCTGAAACGAAGTCTTGCTTGTAGGAAGACACAGAGCCTGGGATTTAACTCCATTTCTGAAAGGAAACACACAGCATTTTTCTCATCCATGGATCACACTCTGCTTTAGAGCGAGAAGCACGCTCTTGCTTTTAGAGTCTCTAAGACAGCAGGAAACGTGTGTGTGCTGAGAACAAAAGAACTGTGTTTCCTACACATACGGACCATATCTAGTTCAACTCTGTTTCTGAAACTGATACAAAGCACTGGTCCTCTAACATCCAATGCTTGTCTGTAAAGAAGAGAAATGTGTGAGCTCAGTTAACGATGTAGTTCGTTTGAGCTGAAAAGTGACTGCCCTTACCTGAAACGAAGTCTTGCTTGTAGGAAGACAAAGAGATTGAGATTTAACTCCATTTATAAAGGTTAACACACAGCATAGTTCTGATCCATGGATCACACTCTGCTTTAGTGCGAGAAGCACGCTCTTGCTTTCTGGAGTCTCTAAGACAGCAGGAAATGTGATTTTGCTGAGAACAAAAGAACGGTGTTTCCGACACATACGGACCATATCTAGTCCAACTCTGCTTCTGAAACTGATAAAAATCACTGGTCCTCTAACATCCAATGCTTGTCAGTTAAGATGGGAAACGTGTGAGCTTCATGAACGATGTAGTTCGTTTGAGCAGAAAAGTGACTGCCCTTACCTGAAACGAATTCTTGCTTGTAGGAAGACTCAGAGCCTGGGATTTAACACCATTTCTGAAGTGAAACACACAGCAGTGTTCTCATCCATTGATCATACTCTGCTTTAGAACAAGAAGCACGCTCTTGCTTTCTAGAGTCTCTAAGACAGCAGGAAATGTGATTTAGCTGAGAACAAAAGAACGGTGTTTCCTACACTTACGGACCATATCTAGTCCACTCTGCTTCTTAAACTGACACAAAGCACTGGTCCTCTAACATCCAATGCTTGTCTGTAAAGATGAGAAACGTGTGAGCTCCGTGAATGATGTAGTTCGTTTTAGCTGAAAAGTGACTGCCCTTATCTGAAACGAAGTCTTGCTTGTAGGAAGACACAGAGCCTGGGATTTAACGCCATTTCTGAAAGGAAACACACAGCATTTTTCTCATCCATGGATCACACTCTGCTTTAGAGCGAGAAGCACGCTCTTGCTTTTAGAGTCTCTAATATAGCAGGTAATCTGAGTGTGCCCAGAACAAAAGAACGGTGTTTCCTACAAATACAGACCTTATGTAGTCCAAATCTGCTTCTGAAACTCATACAAAGCACTGACCCTCTAACATCCAATGCTTGTCAGTTAAGATGAGAAACGTGTGAGCTTCGTGAACGATGTAGTTCATTTGAGCAGAAAAGTGACTGCCCTTACCTGAATCGAAGTCTTGCTTGTAGGAAGACTCAGAGCCTGGGATTTAACTCCATTTCTGAAGTGAAACAAACAACAGTGTAATCACCCATTGATCACACTCTGCTTTAGAACAAGAAGCATGCTCTTGCTTTCTAGAGTCTCTAAGACAGCA
Organism: Onychomys leucogaster; assembly: GCA_949786385.1. Taxonomy (NCBI): domain Eukaryota; kingdom Metazoa; phylum Chordata; class Mammalia; order Rodentia; family Cricetidae; genus Onychomys; species Onychomys leucogaster. The sequence continues at coordinate 1,546,274 of CATKUP010000084.1, forward strand.
GGAAACGTGTGTGTGCTGAGAAAAAAAGAACGGTGTTTCCTAAACATACGGACCATATCTAGTCCAACTCTGCTTCTTAAACTGACACAAAGCACTGGTCCTCTAACATCCAATGATTGTCTGTTAAGATGAGAAACGTGTGAGCTCCGTGAACGATGTAGTTCGTTTGAGCTGAAAAGTGACTGCCCTTATCTGAAACGAAGTCTTGCTTGTAGGAAGACACAGAGCCTGGGATTGAACTCCATTTCTGAAAGGAAACACACAGCATTTTTCTCATCCATGCATCACACTCTGCTTTAGAGCAAGAAGCACGCTCTTGCTTTCTGGAGTCTGTAACACAGCAGGAAACGTGAGTGTGCTGAGAACAAAAGAACGGTGTTTCCTACACATACAGACCATATCTAGTCCAACTCTTCTTCTGAAACTGATACAAATCACTGGTCCTCTAACATCCAATGCTTGTCAGTTAAGATGGGAAACGTGTGAGCTTCATGAACGATGTAGTTTGTTTGATCAGAAAAGTGACTGCCCTTACATGAATCGACGTCTTGCTTGTAGGAAGACTCAGAGCCTTGGATTTAACTCCATTTCTGAAAGGAAACACACAGCAGTGTAATCATTCATTGATCACACTCTGCTTTAGAACAAGAAGCACGCTCTTGCTTTCTAGAGTCTCTAAGACAGCAGGAAACGTGTGTGTGCTCAGAACAAAAGAACGGTGTTTCCTAAACATACGGACCATATCTAGTTCAACTCTGCTTCTGAAACTGATACAGAGCACTGGTCCTCTAACATCCAATGCTTGTCTGTTAACATGAGAAACGTGTGAGCTTCGTGAACGATGTAGTTCGTTTGAGCTGAAAAGTGACTGCCCTTACCTGAAACGAAGTCTTGCTTGTAGGAAGACAAAGAGATTGAGATTTAACTCCATTTATAAAGGTTAACACACAGCATAGTTCTGATCCATGGATCACACTCTGCTTTAGTGCGAGAAGCACGCTCTTGCTTTCTGGAGTCTCTAAGACAGCAGGAAATGTGATTTTGCTGAGAACAAAAGAACGGTGTTTCCGACACATACGGACCATATCTAGTCCAACTCTGCTTCTGAAACTGATAAAAATCACTGGTCCTCTAACATCCAATGCTTGTCAGTTAAGATGGGAAACGTGTGAGCTTCATGAACGATGTAGTTCGTTTGAGCAGAAAAGTGACTGCCCTTACCTGAAACGAATTCTTGCTTGTAGGAAGACTCAGAGCCTGGGATTTAACACCATTTCTGAAGTGAAACACACAGCAGTGTTCTCATCCATTGATCATACTCTGCTTTAGAACAAGAAGCACGCTCTTGCTTTCTAGAGTCTCTAAGACAGCAGGAAATGTGATTTAGCTGAGAACAAAAGAACGGTGTTTCCTACACTTACGGACCATATCTAGTCCACTCTGCTTCTTAAACTGACACAAAGCACTGGTCCTCTAACATCCAATGCTTGTCTGTAAAGATGAGAAACGTGTGAGCTCCGTGAATGATGTAGTTCGTTTTAGCTGAAAAGTGACTGCCCTTATCTGAAACGAAGTCTTGCTTGTAGGAAGACACAGAGCCTGGGATTTAACGCCATTTCTGAAAGGAAACACACAGCATTTTTCTCATCCATGGATCACACTCTGCTTTAGAGCGAGAAGCACGCTCTTGCTTTTAGAGTCTCTAATATAGCAGGTAATCTGAGTGTGCCCAGAACAAAAGAACGGTGTTTCCTACAAATACAGACCTTATGTAGTCCAAATCTGCTTCTGAAACTCATACAAAGCACTGACCCTCTAACATCCAATGCTTGTCAGTTAAGATGAGAAACGTGTGAGCTTCGTGAACGATGTAGTTCATTTGAGCAGAAAAGTGACTGCCCTTACCTGAATCGAAGTCTTGCTTGTAGGAAGACTCAGAGCCTGGGATTTAACTCCATTTCTGAAGTGAAACAAACAACAGTGTAATCACCCATTGATCACACTCTGCTTTAGAACAAGAAGCATGCTCTTGCTTTCTAGAGTCTCTAAGACAGCATGAAACGTGTGTGTGCTGAGAACAAAAGAACGGTGTTTCCTAAACATACAGACCATATCTAGTCCAACTCTGCTTCTTAAACTGACACAAAGCACTGGTCCTCTAACATCCAATGATTGTCTGTTAAGATGAGAAACGTGTGAGCTCCGTGAACGATGTAGTTCGTTTGAGCTGAAAAGTGACTGCCCTTATCTGAAACGAAGTCTTGCTTGTAGGAAGACACAGAGCCTGGGATTTAACTCCATTTCTGAAAGGAAACACACAGCATTTTTCTCATCCATGGATCACACTCTGCTTTAGAGCGAGAAGCACGCTCTTGCTTTCTGGAGTCTCTAACACAGCAGGAAACGTGAGTGTGCTGAGAACAAAAGAACGGTGTTTCCTAAACATACGGACCATATCTAGTCCAACTCTGCTTCTTAAACTGACACAAAGCACTGGTCCTCTAACATCCAATGATTGTCTGTTAAGATGAGAAACGTGTGAGCTCCGTGAACGATGTAGTTCCTTTGAGCTGAAAAGTGACTGCCCTTATCTGAAACGAAGTCTTGCTTGTAGGAAGACACAGAGCCTGGGATTTAACTCCATTTCTGAAAGGAAACACACAGCATTTTTCTCATCCATGGATCACACTCTGCTTTAGAGCGAGAAGCACGCTCTTGCTTTTAGAGTCTCTAATATAGCAGGTAATCTGAGTGTGCCCAGAACAAAAGAACGGTGTTTCCCACAAATACAGACCATATGTAGTCGAAATCTGCTTCTGAAACTCATACAAAGCACTGACCCTCTAACATCTAATGCTTGTCAGTTTAAGATGAGAAACGTGTGAGCTTCGTGAACGATGTAGTTCATTGGAGCAGAAAAGTGACTGCCCTTACCTGAATCGAAGTCTTGCTTGTAGGAAGACTCAGAGCCTGGGATTTAACTCCATTTCTGAAGGGAAACACACAGCAGTGTAATCACCAATTGATCACACTCTGCTTTAGGTCAAGAAGCATGCTCTTGCTTTCTAGAGTCTCTAAGACAGCAGGAAACGTGTGTGTGCTGAGAACAAAAGAACGGTGTTTCCTAAACATACGGACCATATCTAGTTCAACTCTGCTTCTGAAACTGATACAAAGCACTGGTCCTCTAACATCCAATGCTTGTCTGTTAAGATGAGAAACGTGTGAGCTTCGTGAACGATGTAGTTCGTTTGAGCTGAAAAGTGACTGCCCTTACCTGAAACGAATTCTTGCTTGTAGGAAGACACAGAGCCTGGAATTTAACTCCATTTCTGAAGGGAAACACACAGCATTTTTCTCATCCATGGATCACACTCTGCTTTAGAGCGAGAAGCATGCTCTTGCTTTTAGAGTCTCTAATATAGCAGGTAATCTGAGTGTGCCCAGAACAAAAGAACGGTGTTTCCTACACATACAGACCATATGTAGTCCAAATCTGCTTCTGAAACTGACACAAAGCACTGACCCTCTAACATCCAATGCTTGTCAGTTAAGATGAGAAACGTGTGAGCTTCGTGAACGATGTAGTTCGTTCAAGCAGAAAAGTGACTGCCCTTACCTGAATCGAAGTCTTGCTTGTAGGAAGACTCAGAGCCTGGGATTTAACTCCATTTCTGGAGTGAAACACACAGCAGTGTAATCATCCATTGATCACACTCTGCTTTAGAACAAGAAGCACACTCTTGCTTTCTAGAGTCTCTAAGACAGCAGGAAATGTGATTTAGCTGAGAACAAAAGAACGGTGTTTCCTAAACATACGGACCATATCTAGTTCAACTCTGCTTCTGAAACTGATACAAAGCACTGGTCCTCTAACATCCAATGCTTGTCTGTTAAGATGAGAAACGTGTGAGCTTCGTGAACGATGTAGTTCGTTTGAGCTGAAAAGTGACTGCCCTTACCTGAAACGAAGTCTTGCTTGTAGGAAGACACAGAGCCTGGGATTTAACTCCATTTCTGAAGGGAAACACACAGCATTTTTCTCATCCATGGATCACACTCTGCTTTAGAGCGAGAAGCACCTTCTTGCTTTTAGAGTCTCTAATATAGCAGGTAATCTGAGTGTGCCCAGAACAAAAGAACGGTGTTTCCTACACATACAGACCATATGTAGTCCAAATCTGCTTCTGAAACTGATACAAAGCACTGAACCTCTAACATCCAATCCTTGTCAGTTAAGATGAGAAACGTGTGAGCTTCGTGAACGATGTAGTTCGTTTGAGCTGAAAAGGGACTGCCCTTATCTGAAACGAAGTCTTGCTTGTAGGAAGACACAGAGCCTGGGATTTAACTCCATTTCTGAAAGGAAACACACAGCATTTTTCTCATCCACGGATCACACTCTGCTTTAGAGCGAGAAGCACGCTCTTGCTTCCTGGAGTCTCTAACACAGCAGGAAACGTGAGTGTGCTGAGAACAAAAGAACGGTGTTTCCTACACTTACGGACCATATCTAGGCCAACTCTGCTTCTTAAACTGACACAAAGCACTGGTCCTCTAACATCCAATGCTTGTCTGTAAAGATGAGAAACGTGTGATCTCAGTGAACGATGTAGTTCGTTTGAGCTGAAAAGTGACTGCCCTTACCTGAAACGAAGTCTTCCTTGTAGGAAGACACAGAGCCTGGGATTTAACTCCATTTCTGAAGGGAAACACACAGCAATTTATTCATCCATGGATCACACTCTGCTTTAGAGCGAGAAGCACGCTCTTGCTTTTAGAGTCTCTAATATAGCAGGTAATCTGAGTGTGCCCAGAACAAAAGAACGGTGTTTCCTACACATACAGACCATATGTAGTCCAACTCTGCCTCTTAAACTGACACAAAGCACTGGTCCTCTAACATCCAATGATTGTCTGTTAAGATGAGAAACGTGTGAGCTCCGTGAACGATGTAGTTCGTTTGAGCTGAAAAGTGACTGCCCTTATCTGAAACGAAGTCTTGCTTGTAGGAAGACACAGAGCCTGGGATTTAACTCCATTTCTGAAAGGAAACACACAGCATTTTTCTCATCCATGCATCACACTCTGCTTTAGAGCAAGAAGCACGCTCTTGCTTTCTGGAGTCTGTAACACAGCAGGAAACGTGAGTGTGCTGAGAACAAAAGAACGGTGTTTCCTACACATACGGACCATATCTAGTCCAACTCTTCTTCGGAAACTGATACAAATCACTGGTCCTCTAACATCCAATGCTTGTCAGTTAAGATGGGAAACGTGTGAGCTTCATGAACGATGTAGTTCGTTTGAGCAGAAAAGTGACTGCCCTTACATGAATCGACGTCTTGCTTGTAGGAAGACTCAGAGCCTGGGATTTAACTCCATTTCTGAAAGGAAACACACAGCAGTGTAATCATTCATTGATCACACTCTGCTTTAGAACAAGAAGCACGCTCTTGCTTTCTAGAGTCTCTAAGACAGCAGGAAACGTGTGTGTGCTCAGAACAAAAGAACGGTGTTTCCTAAACATACAGACCATATCTAGTTCAACTCTGCTTCTGAAACTGATACAAAGCACTGGTCCTCTAACATCCAATGCTTGTCTGTTAACATGAGAAACGTGTGAGCTTCGTGAACGATGTAGTTCGTTTGAGCTTAAAAGTGACTGCCCTTACCTGAAACGAAGTCTTGCTTGTAGGAAGACACAGAGCCTGGGATTTAACTCCATTTCTGAAGGGAAACACACAGCATTTTTCTCATCCATGGATCACACTCTGCTTTAGAGCGAGAAGCACGCTCTTGCTTTTAGAGTCTCTAAGACAGCAGGAAACGTGTGTGTGCTGAGAACAAAAGAACTGTGTTTCCTACACATACGGACCATATCTAGTTCAACTCTGTTTCTGAAACTGATACAAAGCACTGGTCCTCTAACATCCAATGCTTGTCTGTAAAGAAGAGAAATGTGTGAGCTCAGTGAACGATGTAGTTCGTTTGAGCTGAAAAGTGACTGCCCTTACCTGAAACGAAGTCTTGCTTGTAGGAAGACAAAGAGATTGAGATTTAACTCCATTTATAAAGGGAAACACACAGCATAGTTCTGATCCATGGATCACACTCTGCTTTAGCGCGAGAAGCACGCTCTTGCTTTCTGGAGTCTCTAAGACAGCAGGAAATGTGATTTTGCTGAGAACAAAAGAACGGTGTTTCCGACACATACGGACCATATCTAGTCCAACTCTGCTTCTGAAACTGATAAAAATCACTGGTCCTCTAACATCCAATGCTTGTCAGTTAAGATGGGAAACGTGTGAGCTTCATGAACGATGTAGTTCGTTTGAGCAGAAAAGTGACTGCCCTTACCTGAATCGAAGTCTAGCTTGTAGGAAGACTCAGAGCCTGGGATTTAACTCCATTTCTGAAGTGAAACAAACAGCAGTGTAATCACCCATTGATCACACTCTGCTTTAGAACAAGAAGCATGCTCTTGCTTTCTAGAGTCTCTAAGACAGCAGGAAACGTGTGTGTGCTCAGAACAAAAGAACGGTGTTTCCTAAACATACGGACCATATCTAGTTCAACTCTGCTTCTCAACTGATACAAAGCACTGGTCCTCTAACATCCAATGCTTGTCTGTTAACATGAGAAACGTGTGAGCTTCGTGAACGATGTAGTTCGTTTGAGCTTAAAAGTGACTGCCCTTACCTGAAACGAAGTCTTGCTTGTAGGAAGACACAGAGCCTGGGATTTAACTCCATTTCTGAAGGGAAACACACAGCATTTTTCTCATCCATGGATCACACTCTGCTTTAGAGCGAGAAGCACGCTCTTGCTTTTAGAGTCTCTAAGACAGCAGGAAACGTGTGTGTGCTGAGAACAAAAGAACTGTGTTTCCTACACATACGGACCATATCTAGTTCAACTCTGTTTCTGAAACTGATACAAAGCACTGGTCCTCTAACATCCAATGCTTGTCTGTAAAGAAGAGAAATGTGTGAGCTCAGTGAACGATGTAGTTCGTTTGAGCTGAAAAGTGACTGCCCTTACCTGAAACGAAGTCTTGCTTGTAGGAAGACAAAGAGATTGAGATTTAACTCCATTTATAAAGGTTAACACACAGCATAGTTCTGATCCATGGATCACACTCTGCTTTAGCGCGAGAAGCACGCTCTTGCTTTCTGGAGTCTCTAAGACAGCAGGAAATGTGATTTTGCTGAGAACAAAAGAACGGTGTTTCCTACACTTACGGACCATATCTAGTCCACTCTGCTTCTTAAACTGACACAAAGCACTGGTCCTCTAACATCCAATGCTTGTCTGTAAAGATGAGAAACGTGTGAGCTCCGTGAATGATGTAGTTCGTTTTAGCTGAAAAGTGACTGCCCTTATCTGAAACGAAGTCTTGCTTGTAGGAAGACACAGAGCCTGGGATTTAACGCCATTTCTGAAAGGAAACACACAGCATTTTTCTCATCCATGGATCACACTCTGCTTTAGAGCGAGAAGCACGCTCTTGCTTTTAGAGTCTCTAAGACAGCAGGAAACGTGTGTGTGCTGAGAACAAAAGAACTGTGTTTCCTACACATACGGACCATATCTAGTTCAACTCTGTTTCTGAAACTGATACAAAGCACTGGTCCTCTAACATCCAATGCTTGTCTGTAAAGAAGAGAAATGTGTGAGCTCAGTGAACGATGTAGTTCGTTTGAGCTGAAAAGTGACTGCCCTTACCTGAAACGAAGTCTTGCTTGTAGGAAGACAAAGAGATTGAGATTTAACTCCATTTATAAAGGTTAACACACAGCATAGTTCTGATCCATGGATCACACTCTGCTTTAGCGCGAGAAGCACGCTCTTGCTTTCTGGAGTCTCTAAGACAGCAGGAAATGTGATTTTGCTGAGAACAAAAGAACGGTGTTTCCTACACTTACGGACCATATCTAGTCCACTCTGCTTCTTAAACTGACACAAAGCACTGGTCCTCTAACATCCAATGCTTGTCTGTAAAGATGAGAAACGTGTGAGCTCCGTGAATGATGTAGTTCGTTTTAGCTGAAAAGTGACTGCCCTTATCTGAAACGAAGTCTTGCTTGTAGGAAGACACAGAGCCTGGGATTTAACGCCATTTCTGAAAGGAAACACACAGCATTTTTCTCATCCATGGATCACACTCTGCTTTAGAGCGAGAAGCACGCTCTTGCTTTTAGAGTCTCTAATATAGCAGGTAATCTGAGTGTGCCCAGAACAAAAGAACGGTGTTTCCTACAAATACAGACCTTATGTAGTCCAAATCTGCTTCTGAAACTTATACAAAGCACTGACCCTCTAACATCCAATGCTTGTCAGTTAAGATGAGAAACGTGTGAGCTTCGTGAACGATGTAGTTCATTTGAGCAGAAAAGTGACTGCCCTTACCTGAATCGAAGTCTTGCTTGTAGGAAGACTCAGAGCCTGGGATTTAACTCCATTTCTGAAGTGAAACAAACAACAGTGTAATCACCCATTGATCACACTCTGCTTTAGAACAAGAAGCATGCTCTTGCTTTCTAGAGTCTCTAAGACAGCAGGAAACGTGTGTGTGCTGAGAACAAAAGAACGGTGTTTCCTAAACATACGGACCATATCTAGTCCAACTCTGCTTCTTAAACTGACACAAAGCACTGGTCCTCTAACATCCAATGATTGTCTGTTAAGATGAGAAACGTGTGAGCTCCGTGAACGATGTAGTTCGTTTGAGCTGAAAAGTGACTGCCCTTATCTGAAACGAAGTCTTGCTTGTAGGAAGACACAGAGCCTGGGATTTAACTCCATTTCTGAAAGGAAACACACAGCATTTTTCTCATCCATGGATCACACTCTGCTTTAGAGCGAGAAGCACGCTCTTGCTTTCTGGAGTCTCTAACACAGCAGGAAACGTGAGTGTGCTGAGAACAAAAGAACGGTGTTTCCTAAACATACGGACCATATCTAGTTCAACTCTGCTTCTGAAACTGATACAAAGCACTGGTCCTCTAACATCCAATGCTTGTCTGTTAAGATGAGAAACGTGTGAGCTCAGTGAACGATGTAGTTCGTTTGAGCTGAAAAGTGACCGCCCTTACCTGAAACGAAGTCTTCCTTGTAGGAAGACAAAGAGATTGAGATTTAACTCCATTTATAAAGGGAAACACACAGCATAGTTCTGATCCATGGATCACACTCTGCTTTAGCGCGAGAAGCACGCTCTTGCTTTCTGGAGTCTCTAAGACAGCAGGAAATGTGATTTTGCTGAGAACAAAAGAACGGTGTTTCCGACACATACGGACCATATCTAGTCCAACTCTGCTTCTGAAACTGATAAAAATCACTGGTCCTCTAACATCCAATGCTTGTCAGTTAAGATGGGAAACGTGTGAGCTTCATGAACGATGTAGTTCGTTTGAGCAGAAAAGTGACTGCCCTTACCTGAATCGAAGTCTAGCTTGTAGGAAGACTCAGAGCCTGGGATTTAACTCCATTTCTGAAGTGAAACAAACAGCAGTGTAATCACCCATTGATCACACTCTGCTTTAGAACAAGAAGCATGCTCTTGCTTTCCAGAGTCTCTAAGACAGCAGGAAACGTGTGTGTGCTCAGAACAAAAGAACGGTGTTTCCTAAACATACGGACCATATCTAGTTCAACTCTGCTTCTCAACTGATACAAAGCACTGGTCCTCTAACATCCAATGCTTGTCTGTTAACATGAGAAACGTGTGAGCTTCGTGAACGATGTAGTTCGTTTGAGCTTAAAAGTGACTGCCCTTACCTGAAACGAAGTCTTGCTTGTAGGAAGACACAGAGCCTGGGATTTAACTCCATTTCTGAAGGGAAACACACAGCATTTTTCTCATCCATGGATCACACTCTGCTTTAGAGCGAGAAGCACGCTCTTGCTTTTAGAGTCTCTAAGACAGCAGGAAACGTGTGTGTGCTGAGAACAAAAGAACTGTGTTTCCTACACATACGGACCATATCTAGTCCAACTCTGCTTCTTAAACTGACACAAAGCACTGGTCCTCTAACATCCAATGATTGTCTGTTAAGATGAGAAACGTGTGAGCTCCGTGAACGATGTAGTTCGTTTGAGCTGAAAAGTGACTGCCCTTATCTGAAACGAAGTCTTGCTTGTAGGAAGACACAGAGCCTGGGATTTAACTCCATTTCTGAAAGGAAACACACAGCATTTTTCTCATCCATGGATCACACTCTGCTTTAGAGCGAGAAGCACGCTCTTGCTTTCTGGAGTCTCTAACACAGCAGGAAACGTGAGTGTGCTGAGAACAAAAGAACGGTGTTTCCTAAACATACGGACCATATCTAGTCCAACTCTGCTTCTTAAACTGACACAAAGCACTGGTCCTCTAACATCCAATGCTTGTCTGTTAAGATGAGAAACGTGTGAGCTTCGTGAACGATGTAGTTCGTTTGAGCTGAAAAGTGACTGCCCTTACCTGAAACGAAGTCTTGCTTGTAGGAAGACACAGAGCCTGGAATTTAACTCCATTTCTGAAGGGAAACACACAGCATTTTTCTCATCCATGGATCACACTCTGCTTTAGAGCGAGAAGCACGCTCTTGCTTTTAGAGTCTCTAATATAGCAGGTAATCTGAGTGTGCCCAGAACAAAAGAACGGTGTTTCCTACACATACAGACCATATGTAGTCCAAATCTGCTTCTGAAACTGACACAAAGCACTGACCCTCTAACATCCAATGCTTGTCAGTTAAGATGAGAAACGTGTGAGCTTCGTGAATGATGTAGTTCGTTCAAGCAGAAAAGTGACTGCCCTTACCTGAATCGAAGTCTTGCTTGTAGGAAGACTCAGAGCCTGGGATTTAACTCCATTTCTGGAGTGAAACACACAGCAGTGTAATCATCCATTGATCACACTCTGCTTTAGAACAAGAAGCACACTCTTGCTTTCTAGAGTCTCTAAGACAGCAGGAAATGTGATTTAGCTGAGAACAAAAGAACGGTGTTTCCTAAACATACGGACCATATCTAGGCCAACTCTGCTTCTTAAACTGACACAAAGCACTGGTCCTCTAACATCCAATGCTTGTCTGTAAAGATGAGAAACGTGTGATCTCAGTGAACGATGTAGTTCGTTTGAGCTGAAAAGTGACTGCCCTTACCTGAAACGAAGTCTTCCTTGTAGGAAGACACAGAGCCTGGGATTTAACTCCATTTCTGAAGGGAAACACACAGCAATTTACTCATCCATGGATCACACTCTGCTTTAGAGCGAGAAGCACGCTCTTGCTTTTAGAGTCTCTAATATAGCAGGTAATCTGAGTGTGCCCAGAACAAAAGAACGGTGTTTCCTACACATACAGACCATATGTAGTCCAACTCTGCTTCTTAAACTGACACAAAGCACTGGTCCTCTAACATCCAATGATTGTCTGTTAAGATGAGAAACGTGTGAGCTCCGTGAACGATGTAGTTCGTTTGAGCTGAAAAGTGACTGCCCTTATCTGAAACGAAGTCTTGCTTGTAGGAAGACACAGAGCCTGGGATTTAACTCCATTTCTGAAAGGAAACACACAGCATTTTTCTCATCCATGCATCACACTCTGCTTTAGAGCAAGAAGCACGCTCTTGCTTTCTGGAGTCTGTAACACAGCAGGAAACGTGAGTGTGCTGAGAACAAAAGAACGGTGTTTCCTACACATACGGACCATATCTAGTCCAACTCTTCTTCTGAAACTGATACAAATCACTGGTCCTCTAACATCCAATGCTTGTCAGTTAAGATGGGAAACGTGTGAGCTTCATGAACGATGTAGTTCGTTTGAGCAGAAAAGTGACTGCCCTTACATGAATCGACGTCTTGCTTGTAGGAAGACTCAGAGCCTGGGATTTAACTCCATTTCTGAAAGGAAACACACAGCAGTGTAATCATTCATTGATCACACTCTGCTTTAGAACAAGAAGCACGCTCTTGCTTTCTAGAGTCTCTAAGACAGCAGGAAACGTGTGTGTGCTCAGAACAAAAGAACGGTGTTTCCTAAACATACAGACCATATCTAGTTCAACTCTGCTTCTGAAACTGATACAAAGCACTGGTCCTCTAACATCCAATGCTTGTCTGTTAACATGAGAAACGTGTGAGCTTCGTGAACGATGTAGTTCGTTTGAGCTTAAAAGTGACTGCCCTTACCTGAAACGAAGTCTTGCTTGTAGGAAGACACAGAGCCTGGGATTTAACTCCATTTCTGAAGGGAAACACACAGCATTTTTCTCATCCATGGATCACACTCTGCTTTAGAGCGAGAAGCACGCTCTTGCTTTTAGAGTCTCTAAGACAGCAGGAAACGTGTGTGTGCTGAGAACAAAAGAACTGTGTTTCCTACACATACGGACCATATCTAGTTCAACTCTGTTTCTGAAACTGATACAAAGCACTGGTCCTCTAACATCCAATGCTTGTCTGTAAAGAAGAGAAATGTGTGAGCTCAGTGAACGATGTAGTTCGTTTGAGCTGAAAAGTGACTGCCCTTACCTGAAACGAAGTCTTGCTTGTAGGAAGACAAAGAGATTGAGATTTAACTCCATTTATAAAGGGAAACACACAGCATAGTTCTGATCCATGGATCACACTCTGCTTTAGCGCGAGAAGCACGCTCTTGCTTTCTGGAGTCTCTAAGACAGCAGGAAATGTGATTTTGCTGAGAACAAAAGAACGGTGTTTCCGACACATACGGACCATATCTAGTCCAACTCTGCTTCTGAAACTGATAAAAATCACTGGTCCTCTAACATCCAATGCTTGTCAGTTAAGATGGGAAACGTGTGAGCTTCGTGAACGATGTAGTTCATTGGAGCAGAAAAGTGACTGCCCTTACCTGAATCGAAGTCTTGCTTGTAGGAAGACTCAGAGCCTGGGATTTAACTCCATTTCTGAAGGGAAACACACAGCAGTGTAATCACCAATTGATCACACTCTGCTTTAGGTCAAGAAGCATGCTCTTGCTTTCTAGAGTCTCTAAGACAGCAGGAAACGTGTGTGTGCTGAGAACAAAAGAACGGTGTTTCCTAAACATACGGACCATATCTAGTTCAACTCTACTTCTGAAACTGATACAAAGCACTGGTCCTCTAACATCCAATGCTTGTCTGTTAAGATGAGAAACGTGTGAGCTCCGTGAACGATGTAGTTCGTTTGAGCTGAAAAGTGACTGCCCTTACCTGAAACGAAGTCTTGCTTGTAGGAAGACACAGAGCCTGGAATTTAACTCCATTTCTGAAGGGAAACACAGAGCATTTTTCTCATCCATGGATCACACTCTGCTTTAGAGCGAGAAGCACGCTCTTGCTTTTAGAGTCTCTAATATAGCAGGTAATCTGAGTGTGCCCAGAACAAAAGAACGGTGTTTCCTACACATACAGACCATATGTAGTCCAAATCTGCTTCTGAAACTGACACAAAGCACTGACCCTCTAACATCCAATGCTTGTCAGTTAAGATGAGAAACGTGTGAGCTTCGTGAACGATGTAGTTCGTTCAAGCAGAAAAGTGACTGCCCTTACCTGAATCGAAGTCTTGCTTGTAGGAAGACTCAGAGCCTGGGATTTAACTCCATTTCTGGAGTGAAACACACAGCAGTGTAATCATCCATTGATCACACTCTGCTTTAGAACAAGAAGCACACTCTTGCTTTCTAGAGTCTCTAAGACAGCAGGAAATGTGATTTAGCTGAGAACAAAATCACGGTGTTTCCTAAACATACGGACCATATCTAGGCCAACTCTGCTTCTTAAACTGACACAAAGCACTGGTCCTCTAACATCCAATGCTTGTCTGTAAAGATGAGAAACGTGTGATCTCAGTGAACGATGTAGTTCGTTTGAGCTGAAAAGTGACTGCCCTTACCTGAAACGAAGTCTTCCTTGTAGGAAGACACAGAGCCTGGGATTTAACTCCATTTCTGAAGGGAAACACACAGCAATTTACTCATCCATGGATCACACTCTGCTTTAGAGCGAGAAGCACGCTCTTGCTTTTAGAGTCTCTAATATAGCAGGTAATCTGAGTGTGCCCAGAACAAAAGAACGGTGTTTCCTACACATACAGACCATATGTAGTCCAACTCTGCTTCTTAAACTGACACAAAGCACTGGTCCTCTAACATCCAATGATTGTCTGTTAAGATGAGAAACGTGTGAGCTCCGTGAACGATGTAGTTCGTTTGAGCTGAAAAGTGACTGCCCTTATCTGAAACGAAGTCTTGCTTGTAGGAAGACACAGAGCCTGGGATTTAACTCCATTTCTGAAAGGAAACACACAGCATTTTTCTCATCCATGCATCACACTCTGCTTTAGAGCAAGAAGCACGCTCTTGCTTTCTGGAGTCTGTAACACAGCAGGAAACGTGAGTGTGCTGAGAACAAAAGAACGGTGTTTCCTACACATACGGACCATATCTAGTCCAACTCTTCTTCTGAAACTGATACAAATCACTGGTCCTCTAACATCCAATGCTTGTCAGTTAAGATGGGAAACGTGTGAGCTTCATGAACGATGTAGTTCGTTTGAGCAGAAAAGTGACTGCCCTTACATGAATCGACGTCTTGCTTGTAGGAAGACTCAGAGCCTGGGATTTAACTCCATTTCTGAACGGAAACACACAGCAGTGTAATCATTCATTGATCACACTCTGCTTTAGAACAAGAAGCACGCTCTTGCTTTCTAGAGTCTCTAAGACAGCAGGAAACGTGTGTGTGCTCAGAACAAAAGAACGGTGTTTCCTAAACATACAGACCATATCTAGTTCAACTCTGCTTCTGAAACTGATACAAAGCACTGGTCCTCTAACATCCAATGCTTGTCTGTTAACATGAGAAACGTGTGAGCTTCGTGAACGATGTAGTTCGTTTGAGCTTAAAAGTGACTGCCCTTACCTGAAACGAAGTCTTGCTTGTAGGAAGACACAGAGCCTGGGATTTAACTCCATTTCTGAAGGGAAACACACAGCATTTTTCTCATCCATGGATCACACTCTGCTTTAGAGCGAGAAGCACGCTCTTGCTTTTAGAGTCTCTAAGACAGCAGGAAACGTGTGTGTGCTGAGAACAAAAGAACTGTGTTTCCTACACATACGGACCATATCTAGTTCAACTCTGTTTCTGAAACTGATACAAAGCACTGGTCCTCTAACATCCAATGCTTGTCTGTAAAGAAGAGAAATGTGTGAGCTCAGTGAACGATGTAGTTCGTTTGAGCTGAAAAGTGACTGCCCTTACCTGAAACGAAGTCTTGCTTGTAGGAAGACAAAGAGATTGAGATTTAACTCCATTTATAAAGGGAAACACACAGCATAGTTCTGATCCATGGATCACACTCTGCTTTAGCGCGAGAAGCACGCTCTTGGTTTCTGGAGTCTCTAAGACAGCAGGAAATGTGATTTTGCTGAGAACAAAAGAACGGTGTTTCCGACACATACGGACCATATCTAGTCCAACTCTGCTTCTGAAACTGATAAAAATCACTGGTCCTCTAACATCCAATGCTTGTCAGTTAAGATGGGAAACGTGTGAGCTTCATGAACGATGTAGTTCGTTTGAGCAGAAAAGTGACTGCCCTTACCTGAAATGAATTCTTGCTTGTAGGAAGACTCAGAGCCTGGGATTTAAGACCATTTCTGAAGTGAAACACACAGCAGTGTTCTCATCCATTGATCATACTCTGCTTTAGAACAAGAAGCACACTCTTGCTTTCTAGAGTCTCTAAGACAGCAGGAAATGTGATTTAGCTGAGAACAAAAGAACGGTGTTTCCTACACTTACGGACCATATCTAGTCCACTCTGCTTCTTAAACTGACACAAAGCACTGGTCCTCTAACATCCAATGCTTGTCTGTAAAGATGAGAAATGTGTGAGCTCCGTGAATGATGTAGTTCGTTTTAGCTGAAAAGTGACTGCCCTTATCTGAAACGAAGTCTTGCTTGTAGGAAGACACAGAGCCTGGGATTAAACTCCATTTCTGAAAGGAAACACACAGCTTTTTTCTCATCCATGGATCACACTCTGCTTTAGAGCGAGAAGCACGCTCTTGCTTTTAGAGTCTCTAATATAGCAGGTAATCTGAGTGTGCCCAGAACAAAAGAACGGTGTTTCCTACACATACAGACCATATATAGTCCAAATCTGCTACTGAAACTGATACAAAGCACTGACCCTCTAACATCCAATGCTTGTCAGTTAAGATGAGAAACGTGTGAGCTCCGTGAACGATGTAGTTTGTTTGAGCTGAAAAGTGACTGCCCTTACCTGAATCGAAGTCTTGCTTGTAGGAAGACTCAGAGCCTGGGATTTAACTCCATTTCTGAAGTGAAACACACAGCCGTGTAATCACCCATTGATCACACTCTGCTTTAGAACAAGAAGCACGCTCTTGCTTTCTAGAGTCTCTAAGACAGCAGGAAACGTGTGTGTGCTGAGAACAAAAGAACCTTGTTTCCTAAACATACGGACCATATCTAGTTCAACTCTGCTTCTGAAACTGATACAAAGCACTGGTCCTCTAACATCCAACGCTTGTCTGTTAAGATGAGAAACGTGTGAGCTTCGTGAAAGATGTAGTTTGTTTGAGCTGAAAAGTGACTGCCCTTACCTGAAACGAAGTCTTGCTTGTAGTAAGACACAGAGCCTGGGATTAAACTCCATTTCTGAAGGGAAACACACAGCATAGTTCTGATCCATGGATCACACTCTGCTTTAGCGCGAGAAGCACACTCTTGCTTTCTGGAGTCTCTAAGACAGCAGGAAATGTGATTTTGCTGAGAACAAAAGAACGGTGTTTCCTACACATACGGACCATATCTAGTCCAACTCTGCTTCTGAAATTGATAAAAATCACTGGTCCTCTAACATCCAATGCTTGTCAGTTAAGATGGGAAACGTGTGAGCTTCATGAACGATGTAGTTCGTTTGAGCAGAAAAGTGACTGCCCTTACCTGAAACGAATTCTTGCTTATAGGAAGACTCAGAGCCTGGGATTTAACTCCATTTCTGGAGTGAAACACACAGCAGTGTAATCATCCATTGATCACACTCTGCTTTAGAACAAGAAGCACACTCTTGCTTTCTAGAGTCTCTAAGACAGCAGGAAATGTGATTTAGCTGAGAACAAAAGAACGGTGTTTCCTAAACATACGGACCATATCTAGGCCAACTCTGCTTCTTAAACTGACACAAAGCACTGGTCCTCTAACATCCAATGCTTGTCTGTAAAGATGAGAAACGTGTGATCTCAGTGAACGATGTAGTTCGTTTGAGCTGAAAAGTGACTGCCCTTACCTGAAACGAAGTCTTCCTTGTAGGAAGACACAGAGCCTGGGATTTAACTCCATTTCTGAAGGGAAACACACAGCAATTTACTCATCCATGGATCACACTCTGCTTTAGAGCGAGAAGCACGCTCTTGCTTTTAGAGTCTCTAATATAGCAGGTAATCTGAGTGTGCCCAGAACAAAAGAACGGTGTTTCCTACACATACAGACCATATGTAGTCCAACTCTGCTTCTTAAACTGACACAAAGCACTGGTCCTCTAACATCCAATGATTGTCTGTTAAGATGAGAAACGTGTGAGCTCCGTGAACGATGTAGTTCGTTTGAGCTGAAAAGTGACTGCCCTTATCTGAAACGAAGTCTTGCTTGTAGGAAGACACAGAGCCTGGGATTTAACTCCATTTCTGAAAGGAAACACACAGCATTTTTCTCATCCATGCATCACACTCTGCTTTAGAGCAAGAAGCACGCTCTTGCTTTCTGGAGTCTGTAACACAGCAGGAAACGTGAGTGTGCTGAGAACAAAAGAACGGTGTTTCCTACACATACGGACCATATCTAGTCCAACTCTTCTTCTGAAACTGATACAAATCACTGATCCTCTAACATCCAATGCTTGTCAGTTAAGATGGGAAACGTGTGAGCTTCATGAACGATGTAGTTCGTTTGAGCAGAAAAGTGACTGCCCTTACGTGAATCGACGTCTTGCTTGTAGGAAGACTCAGAGCCTGGGATTTAACTCCATTTCTGAAAGGAAACACACAGCAGTGTAATCATTCATTGATCACACTCTGCTTTAGAACAAGAAGCACGCTCTTGCTTTCTAGAGTCTCTAAGACAGCAGGAAACGTGTGTGTGCTCAGAACAAAAGAACGGTGTTTCCTAAACATACAGACCATATCTAGTTCAACTCTGCTTCTGAAACTGATACAAAGCACTGGTCCTCTAACATCCAATGCTTGTCTGTTAACATGAGAAACGTGTGAGCTTCGTGAACGATGTAGTTCGTTTGAGCTTAAAAGTGACTGCCCTTACCTGAAACGAAGTCTTGCTTGTAGGAAGACACAGAGCCTGGGATTTAACTCCATTTCTGAAGGGAAACACACAGCATTTTTCTCATCCATGGATCACACTCTGCTTTAGAGCGAGAAGCACGCTCTTGCTTTTAGAGTCTCTAAGACAGCAGGAAACGTGTGTGTGCTGAGAACAAAAGAACTGTGTTTCCTACACATACGGACCATATCTAGTTCAACTCTGTTTCTGAAACTGATACAAAGCACTGGTCCTCTAACATCCAATGCTTGTCTGTAAAGAAGAGAAATGTGTGAGCTCAGTGAACGATGTAGTTCGTTTGAGCTGAAAAGTGACTGCCCTTACCTGAAACGAAGTCTTGCTTGTAGGAAGACAAAGAGATTGAGATTTAACTCCATTTATAAAGGGAAACACACAGCATAGTTCTGATCCATGGATCACACTCTGCTTTAGCGCGAGAAGCACGCTCTTGCTTTCTGGAGTCTCTAAGACAGCAGGAAATGTGATTTTGCTGAGAACAAAAGAACGGTGTTTCCGACACATACGGACCATATCTAGTCCAACTCTGCTTCTGAAACTGATAAAAATCACTGGTCCTCTAACATCCAATGCTTGTCAGTTAAGATGGGAAACGTGTGAGCTTCGTGAACGATGTAGTTCATTGGAGCAGAAAAGTGACTGCCCTTACCTGAATCGAAGTCTTGCTTGTAGGAAGACTCAGAGCCTGGGATTTAACTCCATTTCTGAAGGGAAACACACAGCAGTGTAATCACCAATTGATCACACTCTGCTTTAGGTCAAGAAGCATGCTCTTGCTTTCTAGAGTCTCTAAGACAGCAGGAAACGTGTGTGTGCTGAGAACAAAAGAACGGTGTTTCCTAAACATACGGACCATATCTAGTTCAACTCTACTTCTGAAACTGATACAAAGCACTGGTCCTCTAACATCCAATGCTTGTCTGTTAAGATGAGAAACGTGTGAGCTCCGTGAACGATGTAGTTCGTTTGAGCTGAAAAGTGACTGCCCTTACCTGAAACGAAGTCTTGCTTGTAGGAAGACACAGAGCCTGGAATTTAACTCCATTTCTGAAGGGAAACACAGAGCATTTTTCTCATCCATGGATCACACTCTGCTTTAGAGCGAGAAGCACGCTCTTGCTTTTAGAGTCTCTAATATAGCAGGTAATCTGAGTGTGCCCAGAACAAAAGAACGGTGTTTCCTACACATACAGACCATATGTAGTCCAAATCTGCTTCTGAAACTGACACAAAGCACTGACCCTCTAACATCCAATGCTTGTCAGTTAAGATGAGAAACGTGTGAGCTTCGTGAACGATGTAGTTCGTTCAAGCAGAAAAGTGACTGCCCTTACCTGAATCGAAGTCTTGCTTGTAGGAAGACTCAGAGCCTGGGATTTAACTCCATTTCTGGAGTGAAACACACAGCAGTGTAATCATCCATTGATCACACTCTGCTTTAGAACAAGAAGCACACTCTTGCTTTCTAGAGTCTCTAAGACAGCAGGAAATGTGATTTAGCTGAGAACAAAAGAACGGTGTTTCCTAAACATACGGACCATATCTAGGCCAACTCTGCTTCTGAAACTGATACAAAGCACTGGTCCTCTAACATCCAATGCTTGTCAGTTAAGATGGGAAACGTGTGAGCTTCATGAACGATGTAGTTCGTTTGAGCAGAAAAGTGACTGCCCTTACCTGAAATGAATTCTTGCTTGTAGGAAGACTCAGAGCCTGGGATTTAAGACCATTTCTGAAGTGAAACACACAGCAGTGTTCTCATCCATTGATCATACTCTGCTTTAGAACAAGAAGCACACTCTTGCTTTCTAGAGTCTCTAAGACAGCAGGAAATGTGATTTAGCTGAGAACAAAAGAACGGTGTTTCCTACACTTACGGACCATATCTAGTCCACTCTGCTTCTTAAACTGACACAAAGCACTGGTCCTCTAACATCCAATGCTTGTCTGTAAAGATGAGAAATGTGTGAGCTCCGTGAATGATGTAGTTCGTTTTAGCTGAAAAGTGACTGCCCTTATCTGAAACGAAGTCTTGCTTGTAGGAAGACACAGAGCCTGGGATTAAACTCCATTTCTGAAAGGAAACACACAGCTTTTTTCTCATCCATGGATCACACTCTGCTTTAGAGCGAGAAGCACGCTCTTGCTTTTAGAGTCTCTAATATAGCAGGTAATCTGAGTGTGCCCAGAACAAAAGAACGGTGTTTCCTACACATACAGACCATATATAGTCCAAATCTGCTACTGAAACTGATACAAAGCACTGACCCTCTAACATCCAATGCTTGTCAGTTAAGATGAGAAACGTGTGAGCTCCGTGAACGATGTAGTTTGTTTGAGCTGAAAAGTGACTGCCCTTACCTGAATCGAAGTCTTGCTTGTAGGAAGACTCAGAGCCTGGGATTTAACTCCATTTCTGAAGTGAAACACACAGCAGTGTAATCACCCATTGATCACACTCTGCTTTAGAACAAGAAGCACGCTCTTGCTTTCTAGAGTCTCTAAGACAGCAGGAAACGTGTGTGTGCTGAGAACAAAAGAACCTTGTTTCCTAAACATACGGACCATATCTAGTTCAACTCTGCTTCTGAAACTGATACAAAGCACTGGTCCTCTAACATCCAACGCTTGTCTGTTAAGATGAGAAACGTGTGAGCTTCGTGAAAGATGTAGTTTGTTTGAGCTGAAAAGTGACTGCCCTTACCTGAAACGAAGTCTTGCTTGTAGTAAGACACAGAGCCTGGGATTAAACTCCATTTCTGAAGGGAAACACACAGCATAGTTCTGATCCATGGATCACACTCTGCTTTAGCGCGAGAAGCACGCTCTTGCTTTCTGGAGTCTCTAAGACAGCAGGAAATGTGATTTTGCTGAGAACAAAAGAACGGTGTTTCCTACACATACGGACCATATCTAGTCCAACTCTGCTTCTGAAATTGATAAAAATCACTGGTCCTCTAACATCCAATGCTTGTCAGTTAAGATGGGAAACGTGTGAGCTTCATGAACGATGTAGTTCGTTTGAGCAGAAAAGTGACTGCCCTTACCTGAAACGAATTCTTGCTTATAGGAAGACTCAGAGCCTGGGATTTAACACCATTTCTGAAGTGAAACACACAGCAGTGTTCTCATCCATTGATCATACTCTGCTTTAGAACAAGAAGCACGCTCTTGCTTTCTAGAGTCTCTAAGACAGCAGGAAATGTGATTTAGCTGAGAACAAAAGAACAGTGTTTCCTACACTTACGGACCATATCTAGTCCACTCTGCTTCTTAAACTGACACAAAGCACTGGTCCTCTAACATCCAATGCTTGTCTGTAAAGATGAGAAACGTGTGAGCTCCGTGAATGATGTAGTTCGTTTTAGCTGAAAAGTGACTGCCCTTATCTGAAACGAAGTCTTGCTTGTAGGAAGACACAGAGCCTGGGATTTAACTCCATTTCTGAAAGGAAACACACAGCATTTTTCTCATCCATGGATCACACTCTGCTTTAGAGCGAGAAGCACGCTCTTGCTTTTAGAGTCTCTAATATAGCAGGTAATCTGAGTGTGCCCAGAACAAAAGAACGGTGTTTCCTACAAATACAGACCTTATGTAGTCCAAATCTGCTTCTGAAACTCATACAAAGCACTGACCCTCTAACATCCAATGCTTGTCAGTTAAGATGAGAAACGTGTGAGTTTCGTGAACGATGTAGTTCATTTGAGCAGAAAAGTGACTGCCCTTACCTGAATCGAAGTCTAGCTTGTAGGAAGACTCAGAGCCTGGGATTTAACTCCATTTCTGAAGTGAAACAAACAGCAGTGTAATCACCCATTGATCACACTCTGCTTTAGAACAAGAAGCATGCTCTTGCTTTCTAGAGTCTCTAAGACAGCAGGAAACGTGTGTGTGCTGAGAACAAAAGAACGGTGTTTCCTAAACATACGGACCATATCTAGTCCAACTCTGCTTCTTAAACTGACACAAAGCACTGGTCCTCTAACATCCAATGATTGTCTGTTAAGATGAGAAACGTGTGAGCTCTGTGAACGATGTAGTTCGTTTGAGCTGAAAAGTGACTGCCCTTATCTGAAACGAAGTCTTGCTTGTAGGAAGACACAGAGCCTGGGATTTAACTCCATTTCTGAAAGGAAACACACAGCATTTTTCTCATCCATGCATCACACTCTGCTTTAGAGCAAGAAGCACGCTCTTGCTTTCTGGAGTCTGTAACACAGCAGGAAACGTGAGTGTGCTGAGAACAAAAGAACGGTGTTTCCTACACATACAGACCATATCTAGTCCAACTCTTCTTCTGAAACTGATACAAATCACTGGTCCTCTAACATCCAATGCTTGTCAGTTAAGATGGGAAACGTGTGAGCTTCATGAACGATGTAGTTTGTTTGATCAGAAAAGTGACTGCCCTTACATGAATCGACGTCTTGCTTGTAGGAAGACTCAGAGCCTTGGATTTAACTCCATTTCTGAAAGGAAACACACAGCAGTGTAATCATTCATTGATCACACTCTGCTTTAGAACAAGAAGCACGCTCTTGCTTTCTAGAGTCTCTAAGACAGCAGGAAACGTGTGTGTGCTCAGAACAAAAGAACGGTGTTTCCTAAACATACGGACCATATCTAGTTCAACTCTGCTTCTGAAACTGATACAAAGCACTGGTCCTCTAACATCCAATGCTTGTCTGTTAACATGAGAAACGTGTGAGCTTCGTGAACGATGTAGTTCGTTTGAGCTTAAAAGTGACTGCCCTTACCTGAAACGAAGTCTTGCTTGTAGGAAGACACAGAGCCTGGGATTTAACTCCATTTCTGAAGTGAAACACACAGCAGTGTAATCACCCATTGATCACACTCTGCTTTAGAACAAGAAGCACGCTCTTGCTTTCTAGAGTCTCTAAGGCAGCAGGAAACGTGTGTGTGCTGAGAACAAAAGAACCTTGTTTCCTAAACATACGGACCATATCTAGTTCAACTCTGCTTCTGAAACTGATACAAAGCACTGGTCCTCTAACATCCAATGCTTGTCTGTTAAGATGAGAAACGTGTGAGCTTCGTGAAAGATGTAGTTTGTTTGAGCTGAAAAGTGACTGCCCTTACCTGAAACGAAGTCTTGCTTGTAGTAAGACACAGAGCCTGGGATTTAACTCCATTTCTGAAGGGAAACACACAGCATTTTTCTCATCCATGGATCACACTCTGCTTAGAGCGAGAAGCACGCTCTTGCTTTTAGAGTCTCTAATATAGCAGGTAATCTGAGTGTGCCCAGAACAAAAGAACGGTGTTTCCTACACATACAGACCATATGTAGTCCAAATCTGCTTCTGAAACTCATACAAAGCACTGACCCTCTAACATCCAATGCTTGTCAGTTAAGATGAGAAACGTGTGAGCTTCGTGAACGATGTAGTTCGTTTGAGCAGAAAAGTGATTGCCCTTACCTGAATCGAAGTCTTGCTTGTAGGAAGACTCAGAGCCTGGGATTTAACTCCATTTCTGAAAGGAAACACACAGCAGTGTAATCATCCATTGATCACACTCTGCTTTAGAACAAGAAGCACGCTCTTGCTTTCCAGAGTCTCTAAGACAGCAGGAAACGTGTGTGTGCTGAGAACAAAAGAACTGTGTTTCCTACACATACTGACCATATCTAGTTCAACTCTGTTTCTGAAACTGATACAAAGCACTGGTCCTCTAACATCCAATGCTTGTCTGTAAAGAAGAGAAACGTGTGAGCTCAGTGAACGATGTAGTTCGTTTGAGCTGAAAAGTGACTGCCCTTACCTGAAACGAAGTCTTGCTTGTAGGAAGACAAAGAGATTGAGATTTAACTCCATTTATGAAGGCAAACACACAGCATAGTTCTGATCCATGGATCACACTCTGCTTTAGCGCGAGAAGCACGCTCTTGCTTTCGGGAGTCTCTAAGACAGCAGGAAATGTGATTTTGCTGAGAACAAAAGAACGGTGTTTCCTACACATACGGACCATATCTAGTCCAACTCTGCTTCTGAAATTGATAAAAATCACTGGTCCTCTAACATCCAATGCTTGTCAGTTAAGATGGGAAACGTGTGAGCTTCATGAACGATGTAGTTCGTTTGAGCAGAAAAGTGACTGCCCTTACCTGAAACGAATTCTTGCTTATAGGAAGACTCAGAGCCTGGGATTTAACACCATTTCTGAAGTGAAACACACAGCAGTGTTCTCATCCATTGATCATACTCTGCTTTAGAACAAGAAGCACGCTCTTGCTTTCTAGAGTCTCTAAGACAGCAGGAAATGTGATTTAGCTGAGAACAAAAGAACAGTGTTTCCTACACTTACGGACCATATCTAGTCCACTCTGCTTCTTAAACTGACACAAAGCACTGGTCCTCTAACATCCAATGCTTGTCTGTAAAGATGAGAAACGTGTGAGCTCCGTGAATGATGTAGTTCGTTTTAGCTGAAAAGTGACTGCCCTTATCTGAAACGAAGTCTTGCTTGTAGGAAGACACAGAGCCTGGGATTTAACTCCATTTCTGAAAGGAAACACACAGCATTTTTCTCATCCATGGATCACACTCTGCTTTAGAGCGAGAAGCACGCTCTTGCTTTTAGAGTCTCTAATATAGCAGGTAATCTGAGTGTGCCCAGAACAAAAGAACGGTGTTTCCTACAAATACAGACCTTATGTAGTCCAAATCTGCTTCTGAAACTCATACAAAGCACTGACCCTCTAACATCCAATGCTTGTCAGTTAAGATGAGAAACGTGTGAGTTTCGTGAACGATGTAGTTCATTTGAGCAGAAAAGTGACTGCCCTTACCTGAATCGAAGTCTAGCTTGTAGGAAGACTCAGAGCCTGGGATTTAACTCCATTTCTGAAGTGAAACAAACAGCAGTGTAATCACCCATTGATCACACTCTGCTTTAGAACAAGAAGCATGCTCTTGCTTTCTAGAGTCTCTAAGACAGCAGGAAACGTGTGTGTGCTGAGAACAAAAGAACGGTGTTTCCTAAACATACGGACCATATCTAGTCCAACTCTGCTTCTTAAACTGACACAAAGCACTGGTCCTCTAACATCCAATGATTGTCTGTTAAGATGAGAAACGTGTGAGCTCTGTGAACGATGTAGTTCGTTTGAGCTGAAAAGTGACTGCCCTTATCTGAAACGAAGTCTTGCTTGTAGGAAGACACAGAGCCTGGGATTTAACTCCATTTCTGAAAGGAAACACACAGCATTTTTCTCATCCATGCATCACACTCTGCTTTAGAGCAAGAAGCACGCTCTTGCTTTCTGGAGTCTGTAACACAGCAGGAAACGTGAGTGTGCTGAGAACAAAAGAACGGTGTTTCCTACACATACAGACCATATCTAGTCCAACTCTTCTTCTGAAACTGATACAAATCACTGGTCCTCTAACATCCAATGCTTGTCAGTTAAGATGGGAAACGTGTGAGCTTCATGAACGATGTAGTTTGTTTGATCAGAAAAGTGACTGCCCTTACATGAATCGACGTCTTGCTTGTAGGAAGACTCAGAGCCTTGGATTTAACTCCATTTCTGAAAGGAAACACACAGCAGTGTAATCATTCATTGATCACACTCTGCTTTAGAACAAGAAGCACGCTCTTGCTTTCTAGAGTCTCTAAGACAGCAGGAAACGTGTGTGTGCTCAGAACAAAAGAACGGTGTTTCCTAAACATACGGACCATATCTAGTTCAACTCTGCTTCTGAAACTGATACAAAGCACTGGTCCTCTAACATCCAATGCTTGTCTGTTAACATGAGAAACGTGTGAGCTTCGTGAACGATGTAGTTCGTTTGAGCTTAAAAGTGACTGCCCTTACCTGAAACGAAGTCTTGCTTGTAGGAAGACACAGAGCCTGGGATTTAACTCCATTTCTGAAGTGAAACACACAGCAGTGTAATCACCCATTGATCACACTCTGCTTTAGAACAAGAAGCACGCTCTTGCTTTCTAGAGTCTCTAAGACAGCAGGAAACGTGTGTGTGCTGAGAACAAAAGAACGGTGTTTCCTAAACATACGGACCATATCTAGTTCAACTCTGCTTCTGAAACTGATACAAAGCACTGGTCCTCTAACATCCAATGCTTGTCTGTTAAGATGAGAAACGTGTGAGCTTCGTGAAAGATGTAGTTTGTTTGAGCTGAAAAGTGACTGCCCTTACCTGAAACGAAGTCTTTCTTGTAGTAAGACACAGAGCCTGGGATTTAACTCCATTTCTGAAGGGAAACACACAGCATTTTTCTCATCCATGGATCACACTCTGCTTAGAGCGAGAAGCACGCTCTTGCTTTTAGAGTCTCTAATATAGCAGGTAATCTGAGTGTGCCCAGAACAAAAGAACGGTGTTTCCTACACATACAGACCATATGTAGTCCAAATCTGCTTCTGAAACTCATACAAAGCACTGACCCTCTAACATCCAATGCTTGTCAGTTAAGATGAGAAACGTGTGAGCTTCGTGAACGATGTAGTTCGTTTGAGCAGAAAAGTGATTGCCCTTACCTGAATCGATGTCTTGCTTGTAGGAAGACTCAGAGCCTGGGATTTAACTCCATTTCTGAAAGGAAACACACAGCAGTGTAATCATCCATTGATCACACTCTGCTTTAGAACAAGAAGCACGCTCTTGCTTTCCAGAGTCTCTAAGACAGCAGGAAACGTGTGTGTGCTGAGAACAAAAGAACTGTGTTTCCTACACATACTGACCATATCTAGTTCAACTCTGTTTCTGAAACTGATACAAAGCACTGGTCCTCTAACATCCAATGCTTGTCTGTAAAGAAGAGAAATGTGTGAGCTCAGTGAACGATGTAGTTCGTTTGAGCTGAAAAGTGACTGCCCTTACCTGAAACGAAGTCTTGCTTGTAGGAAGACAAAGAGATTGAGATTTAACTCCATTTATGAAGGGAAACACACAGCATAGTTCTGATCCATGGATCACACTCTGCTTTAGCGCGAGAAGCACGCTCTTGCTTTCTGGAGTCTCTAAGACAGCAGGAAATGTGATTTTGCTGAGAACAAAAGAACGGTGTTTCCTACACATACGGACCATATCTAGTCCAACTCTGCTTCTGAAATTGATAAAAATCACTGGTCCTCTAACATCCAATGCTTGTCAGTTAAGATGGGAAACGTGTGAGCTTCATGAACGATGTAGTTCGTTTGAGCAGAAAAGTGACTGCCCTTACCTGAAACGAATTCTTGCTTATAGGAAGACTCAGAGCCTGGGATTTAACACCATTTCTGAAGTGAAACACACAGCAGTGTTCTCATCCATTGATCATACTCTGCTTTAGAACAAGAAGCACGCTCTTGCTTTCTAGAGTCTCTAAGACAGCAGGAAATGTGATTTAGCTGAGAACAAAAGAACAGTGTTTCCTACACTTACAGACCATATCTAGTCCACTCTGCTTCTTAAACTGACACAAAGCACTGGTCCTCTAACATCCAATGCTTGTCTGTAAAGATGAGAAACGTGTGAGCTCCGTGAATGATGTAGTTCGTTTTAGCTGAAAAGTGACTGCCCTTATCTGAAACGAAGTCTTGCTTGTAGGAAGACACAGAGCCTGGGATTTAACTCCATTTCTGAAAGGAAACACACAGCATTTTTCTCATCCATGGATCACACTCTGCTTTAGAGCGAGAAGCACGCTCTTGCTTTTAGAGTCTCTAATATAGCAGGTAATCTGAGTGTGCCCAGAACAAAAGAACGGTGTTTCCTACAAATACAGACCTTATGTAGTCCAAATCTGCTTCTGAAACTCATACAAAGCACTGACCCTCTAACATCCAATGCTTGTCAGTTAAGATGAGAAACGTGTGAGTTTCGTGAACGATGTAGTTCATTTGAGCAGAAAAGTGACTGCCCTTACCTGAATGAAGGTCTTGCTTGTAGGAAGACTCAGAGCCTGGGATTTAACTCCATTTCTGAAGTGAAACAAACAGCAGTGTAATCACCCATTGATCACACTCTGCTTTAGAACAAGAAGCATGCTCTTGCTTTCTAGAGTCTCTAAGACAGCAGGAAACGTGTGTGTGCTGAGAACAAAAGAACGGTGTTTCCTAAACATACGGACCATATCTAGTCCAACTCTGCTTCTTAAACTGACACAAAGCACTGGTCCTCT
Source organism: Onychomys leucogaster (assembly GCA_949786385.1). Taxonomy (NCBI): domain Eukaryota; kingdom Metazoa; phylum Chordata; class Mammalia; order Rodentia; family Cricetidae; genus Onychomys; species Onychomys leucogaster. The sequence continues at coordinate 1,574,810 of CATKUP010000084.1, forward strand.
AACATCCAATGATTGTCTGTTAAGATGAGAAACGTGTGAGCTCCGTGAACGATGTAGTTCGTTTGAGCTGAAAAGTGACTGCCCTTATCTGAAACGAAGTCTTGCTTGTAGGAAGACACAGAGCCTGGGATTTAACTCCATTTCTGAAAGGAAACACACAGCATTTTTCTCATCCATGGATCACACTCTGCTTTAGAGCGAGAAGCACGCTCTTGCTTTCTGGAGTCTCTAACACAGCAGGAAACGTGAGTGTGCTGAGAACAAAAGAACGGTGTTTCCTAAACATACGGACCATATCTAGTCCAACTCTGCTTCTTAAACTGACACAAAGCACTGGTCCTCTAACATCCAATAATTGTCTGTTAAGATGAGAAACGTGTGAGCTCCATGAACGATGTAGTTCGTTTGAGCTGAAAAGTGACTGCCCTTATCTGAAACGAAGTCTTGCTTGGAGGAAGACACAGAGCCTGGGATTTAACTCCATTTCTGAAAGGAAACACACAGCATTTTTCTCATCCATGGATCACACTCTGCTTTAGAGCGAGAAGCACGCTCTTGCTTTCTGGAGTCTCTAACACAGCAGGAAACGTGAGTGTGCTGAGAACAAAAGAACGGTGTTTCCTAAACATACGGACCATATCTAGTCCAACTCTGCTTCTTAAACTGACACAAAGCACTGGTCCTCTAACATCCAATGATTGTCTGTTAAGATGAGAAACGTGTGAGCTCCGTGAACGATGTAGTTCGTTTGAGCAGAAAAGTGACTGCCCTTACCTGAATCGAAGTCTTGCTTGTAGGAAGACTCAGAGCCTGGGATTTAACTCCATTTCTGAAGGGAAACACACAGCAGTGTAATCACCCATTGATCACACTCTGCTTTAGGTCAAGAAGCATGCTCTTGCTTTCTAGAGTCTCTAAGACAGCAGGAAACATGTGTGTGCTGAGAACAAAAGAACGGTGTTTCCTAAACATACGGACCATATCTAGTTCAACTCTGCTTCTGAAACTGATACAAAGCACTGGTCCTCTAACATCCAATGCTTGTCTGTTAAGATGAGAAACGTGTGAGCTTCGTGAACGTTGTAGTTCGTTTGAGCTGAAAAGTGACTGCCCTTACCTGAAACGAAGTCTTGCTTGTAGGAAGACACAGAGCCTGGAATTTAACTCCATTTCTGAAGGGAAACACACAGCATTTTTCTCATCCATGGATCACACTCTGCTTTAGAGCGAGAAGCACGCTCTTGCTTTTAGAGTCTCTAATATAGCAGGTAATCTGAGTGTGCCCAGAACAAAAGAACGGTGTTTCCTACACATACAGACCATATGTAGTCCAAATCTGCTTCTGAAACTCATACAAAGCACTGACCCTCTAACATCCAATGCTTGTCAGTTAAGATGAGAAACGTGTGAGCTTCGTGAACGATGTAGTTCGTTTGAGCAGAAAAGTGATTGCCCTTACCAGAATCGAAGTCTTGCTTGTAGGAAGACTTAGAGCCTGGGATTTAACTCCATTTCTGGAGTGAAACACACAGCAATGTAATCATCCATTGATCACACTCTGCTTTAGAACAAGAAGCACGCTCTTGCTTTCCAGAGTCTCTAAGACAGCAGGAAACGTGTGTGTGCTGAGAACAAAAGAACTGTGTTTCCTACACATACGGACCATATCTAGTTCAACTCTGTTTCTGAAACTGATACAAAGCACTGGTCCTCTAACATCCAATGCTTGTCTGTAAAGAAGAGAAATGTGTGAGCTCAGTGAACGATGTAGTTCGTTTGAGCTGAAAAGTGACTGCCCTTACCTGAAACGAAAGTCTTGCTTGTAGGAAGACAAAGAGATTGAGATTTAACTCCATTTATGAAGGGAAACACACAGCATAGTTCTGATCCATGGATCACACTCTGCTTTAGAGCGAGAAGCACGCTCTTGCTTTCTGGAGTCTCTAAGACAGCAGGAAATGTGATTTTGCTGAGAACAAAAGAACGGTGTTTCCTACACATACGGACCATATCTAGTCCAACTCTGCTTCTGAAACTGATACAAATCACTGGACCTCTAACATCCAATGTTTGTCAGTTAAGATGGGAAACGTGTGAGCTTCATGAACGATGTAGTTCGTTTGAGCAGAAAAGTGACTGCCCTTACCTGAAACGAATTCTTGCTTGTAGGAAGACTCAGAGCCTGGGATTTAACACCATTTCTGAAGTGAAACACACAGCAGTGTAATCACCCATTGATCACACTCTGCTTTAGGTCAAGAAGCATGCTCTTGCTTTCTAGAGTCTCTAAGACAGCAGGAAACGTGTGTGTGCTGAGAACAAAAGAACGGTGTTTCCTAAACATACGGACCATATCTAGTTCAACTCTGCTTCTGAAACTGATACAAAGCACTGGTCCTCTAACATCCAATGCTTGTCTGTTACGATGAGAAACGTGTGGGCTTCGTGAACGATGTAGTTCGTTTGAGCTGAAAAGTGACTGCCCTTCCCTGAAATGAAGTCTTGCTTGTAGGAAGACACAGAGCCTGGGATTTAACTCCATTTCTGAAGGGAAACACACAGCATTTTTCTCATCCTTGGATCACACTCTGCTTTAGAGCGAGAAGCACGCTCTTGCTTTTAGAGTCTCTAATATAGCAGGTAATCTGAGTGTGCCCAGAACAAAAGAACGGTGTTTCCTACACATACAGACCATATGTAGTCCAAATCTGCTTCTGAAACTGACACAAAGCACTGACCCTCTAACATCCAATGCTTGTCAGTTAAGATGAGAAACGTGTGAGCTTCGTGAACGATGTAGTTCCTTTGAGCAGAAAAGTGATTGCCCTTACCTGAATCGAAGTCTTGCTTGTAGGAAGACTCAGAGCCTGGGATTTAACTCCATTTCTGGAGTGAAACACACAGCAATGTAATCATCCATTGATCACACTCTGCTTTAGAACAAGAAGCACACTCTTGCTTTCTAGAGTCTCTAAGACAGCAGGAAATGTGATTTAGCTGAGAACAAAAGAACGGTGTTTCCTAAACATACGGACCATATCTAGTTCAACTCTGCTTCTGAAACTGATACAAAGCACTGGTCCTCTAACATCCAATGCTTGTCTGTTAAGATGAGAAACGTGTGAGCTTCGTGAACGATGTAGTTCGTTTGAGCTGAAAAGTGACTGCCCTTACCTGAAACGAAGTCTTGCTTGTAGGAAGACACAGAGCCTGGGATTTAATTCCATTTCTGAAGGGAAACACACAGCATTTTTCTCATCCATGGATCACACTCTGCTTTAGAGCGAGAAGCACGCTCTTGCTTTTAGAGTCTCTAATATAGCAGGTAATCTGAGTGTGCCCAGAACAAAAGAACGGTGTTTCCTACACATACAGACCATATGTAGTCCAAATCTGCTTCTGAAACTGATACAAAGCACTGAACCTCTAACATCCAATGCTTGTCAGTTAAGATGAGAAACGTGTGAGCTTCGTGAACGATGTAGTTCGTTTGAGCTGAAAAGTGACTGCCCTTATCTGAAATGAAGTCTTGCTTGTAGGAAGACACAGAGCCTGGGATTTAACTCCATTTCTGAAAGGAAACACACAGCATTTTTCTCATCCATGGATCACACTCTGCTTTAGAGCGAGAAGCACGCTCTAGCTTCCTGGAGTCTCTAACACAGCAGGAAACGTGAGTGTGCTGGGAACAAAAGAACGGTGTTTCCTACACTTACGGACCATATCTAGGCCAACTCTGCTTCTTAAACTGACACAAAGCACTGTTCCTCTAACATCCAATGCTTGTCTGTAAAGATGAGAAACGTGTGAGCTCAGTGAACGATGTAGTTCGTTTGAGCTGAAAAGTGACTGCCCTTACCTGAAACGAAGTCTTGCTTGTAGGAAGACACAGAGCCTGGGATTTAACTCCATTTCTGAAGGGAAACACACAGCATTTTACTCATCCATGGATCACACTCTGCTTTAGAGCAAGAAGCACGCTCTTGCTTTTAGAGTCTCTAATATAGCAGGTAATCTGAGTGTGCCCAGAACAAAAGAACGGTGTTTCCTACACATACAGACCATATGTAGTCCAAATCTGCTTCTGAAACTCATACAAAGCACTGACCCTCTAACATCCAATGCTTGTCAGTTAAGATGAGAAACGTGTGAGCTTTGTGAACGATGTAGTTCGTTTGAGCAGAAAAGTGATTGCCCTTACCAGAATCGAAGTCTTGCTTGTAGGAAGACTCAGAGCCTGGGATTTAACTCCATTTCTGGAGTGAAACACACAGCAATGTAATCATCCATTGATCACACTCTGCTTTAGAACAAGAAGCACGCTCTTTCTTTCCAGAGTCTCTAAGACAGCAGGAAACGTGTGTGTGCTGAGAACAAAAGAACTGTGTTTCCTACACATACGGACCATATCTAGTTCAACTCTGTTTCTGAAACTGATACAAAGCACTGGTCCTCTAACATCCAATGCTTGTCTGTAAAGAAGAGAAATGTGTGAGCTCAGTGAACGTTGTAGTTCGTTTGAGCTGAAAAGTGACTGCCCTTACCTGAAACGAAGTCTTGCTTGTAGGAAGACAAAGAGATTGAGATTTAACTCCATTTATGAAGGGAAACACACAGCATAGTTCTGATCCATGGATCACACTCTGCTTTAGCGCGAGAAGCACGCTCTTGATTTCTGGAGTCTCTAAGACAGCAGGAAATGTGATTTTGCTGAGAACAAAAGAACGGTGTTTCCTACACATACGGACCATATCTAGTCCAACTCTGCTTCTGAAACTGATACAAATCACTGGACCTCTAACATCCAATGCTTGTCATTTAAGATGGGAAACGTGTGAGCTTCATGAACGATGTAGTTCGTTTGAGCAGAAAGGTGACTGCCCTTACCTGAAACGAATTCTTGCTTGTAGGAAGACTCAGAGCCTGGGATTTAACACCATTTCTGAAGTGAAACACACAGCAGTTTTCTCATCCATTGATCATACTCTGCTTTAGAACAAGAAGCACGCTCTTGCTTTCTAGAGTCTTTAAGACAGCAGGAAATGTGATTTAATGAGAACAAAAGAACGGTATTTCCTACACTTAGGGACCATATCTAGTCCAACTCTGCTTCTTAAACTGACAAAAAGCACTGGTCCTCTAACATCCAATGCTTGTCTGTAAAGATGAGAAACGTGTGAGCTCCATGAATGATGTAGTTCCTTTTAGCTGAAAAGTGACTGCCCTTATCTGAAACGAAGTCTTGCTTGTAGGAAGCCACAGAGCCTGGGATTTAACTCCATTTCTGAAGGGAAACACACAGCAGTGTAATCACTCATTGATCACACTCTGCTTTAGAACAAGAAGCACGCTCTTGCTTTCTAGAGTCTCTAAGACAGCAGGAAACGTGTGTGTGCTGAGAACAAAAGAACGGTGTTTCCTAAACATACGGACCATATCTAGTCCAACTCTGCTTCTTAAACTGACACAAAGCACTGGTCCTCTAACATCCAATGCTTGTCTGTTAAGATGAGAAACGTGTGAGCTCCGTGAACGATGTAGTTCGTTTGAGCTGAAACGTGACTGACCTTATCTGAAACGAAGTCTTGCTTGTAGGAAGACACAGAGCCTGGGATTTAACTCCATTTCTGAAAGGAAACACACAGCATTTTTCTCATCCATGGATCACACTCTGCTTTAGAGCGAGAAGCACGCTCTAGCTTCCTGGAGTCTCTAACACAGCAGGAAACGTGAGTGTGCTGGGAACAAAAGAACGGTGTTTCCTACACTTACGGACCATATCTAGGCCAACTCTGCTTCTTAAACTGACACAAAGCACTGGTCCTCTAACAACCAATGCTTGTCTGTAAAGATGAGAAACGTGTGAGCTCAGTGAACGATGTAGTTCGTTTGAGCTGAAAAGTGACTGCCCTTACCTGAAACGAAGTCTTGCTTGTAGTAAGACACAGAGCCTGGGATTTAACTCCATTTCTGAAGGGAAACACACAGCATTTTACTCATCCATGGATCACACTCTGCTTTAGAGCAAGAAGCACGCTCTTGCTTTTAGAGTCTCTAATATAGCAGGTAATCTGAGTGTGCCCAGAACAAAAGAACGGTGTTTCCTACACATACAGACCATATGTAGTCCAAATCTGCTTCTGAAACTCATACAAAGCACTGACCCTCTAACATCCAATGCTTGTCAGTTAAGATGAGAAACGTGTGAGCTCGTGAACGATGTAGTTCGTTTGAGCAGAAAAGTGATTGCCCTTACCAGAATCGAAGTCTTGCTTGTAGGAAGACTCAGAGCCTGGGATTTAACTCCATTTCTGGAGTGAAACACACAGCAATGTAATCATCCATTGATCACACTCTGCTTTAGAACAAGAAGCACGCTCTTTCTTTCCAGAGTCTCTAAGACAGCAGGAAACGTGTGTGTGCTGAGAACAAAAGAACTGTGTTTCCTACACATACGGACCATATCTAGTTCAACTCTGTTTCTGAAACTGATACAAAGCACTGGTCCTCTAACATCCAATGCTTGTCTGTAAAGAAGAGAAATGTGTGAGCTCAGTGAACGATGTAGTTCGTTTGAGCTGAAAAGTGACTGCCCTTACCTGAAACGAAGTCTTGCTTGTAGGAAGACAAAGAGATTGAGATTTAACTCCATTTATGAAGGGAAACACACAGCATAGTTCTGATCCATGGATCACACTCTGCTTTAGCGCGAGAAGCACGCTCTTGCTTTCTGGAGTCTCTAAGACAGCAGGAAATGTGATTTTGCTGAGAACAAAAGAACGGTGTTTCCTAAACATACGGACCATATCTAGTCCAACTCTGCTTCTGAAACTGATACAAATCACTGGACCTCTAACATCCAATGCTTGTCAGTTAAGATGGGAAACGTGTGAGCTTCATGAACGATGTAGTTCGTTTGAGCAGAAAAGTGACTGCCCTTACATGAAACGAATTCTTGCTTGTAGGAAGACTCAGAGCCTGGGATTTAACACCATTTCTGAAGTGAAACACACAGCAGTGTTCTCATCCATTGATCATACTCTGCTTTAGAACAAGAAGCACGCTCTTGCTTTCTAGAGTCTCTAAGACAGCAGGAAATGTGATTTAATGAGAACAAAAGAACGGTATTTCCTACACTTAGGGACCATATCTAGTCCAACTCTGCTTCTTAAACTGACAAAAAGCACTGGTCCTCTAACATCCAATGCTTGTCTGTAAAGATGAGAAACGTGTGAGCTCCATGAATGATGTAGTTCCTTTTAGCTGAAAAGTGACTGCCCTTATCTGAAACGAAGTCTTGCTTGTAGGAAGCCACAGAGCCTGGGATTTAACTCCATTTCTGAAGGGAAACACACAGCAGTGTAATCACTCATTGATCACACTCTGCTTTAGAACAAGAAGCACGCTCTTGCTTTCTAGAGTCTCTAAGACAGCAGGAAACGTGTGTGTGCTGAGAACAAAAGAACGGTGTTTCCTAAACATACGGACCATATCTAGTCCAACTCTGCTTCTTAAACTGACACAAAGCACTGGTCCTCTAACATCCAATGCTTGTCTGTTAAGATGAGAAACGTGTCAGCTCCGTGAACGATGTAGTTCGTTTGAGCTGAAACGTGACTGACCTTATCAGAAACGAAGTCTTGCTTGTAGGAAGACACAGAGCCTGGGATTTAACTCCATTTCTGAAAGGAAACACACAGCATTTTTCTCATCCATGGATCACACTCTGCTTTAGAGCGAGAAGCACGCTCTTGCTTTCAGGAGTCTCTAAAACAGCAGGAAACGTGAGTGTGCGGAGAACAAAAGAACGGTGTTTCCTACACATACGGACCATATCTAGTCTGACTCTTCTTCTGAAACTGATACAAATCACTGGTCCTCTAACATCCAATGCTTGTCAGTTAAGATGGGAAACGTGTGAGCTTCATGAACGATGTAGTTCGTTTGAGCTGAAAAGTGACTGCCCTTACATGAATCGAAGTCTTGCTTGTAGGAAGACTCAGAGCCTGGGATTTAACTCCATTTCTGAAAGGAAACACACAGCAGTGTAATCATCCATTGATCACACTCTGCTTTAGAACAAGAAGCACGCTCTTGCTTTCTAGAGTCTCTAAGACAGCAGGAAACGTGTGTGTGCTGAGAACAAAAGAACGGTGTTTCCTAAACATACGGACCATATCTAGTTCAACTCTGCTTCTGAAACTGATACAAAGCACTGGTCCTCTAACATCCAGCTTGTCTGTTAAGATGAGAAACGTGTGAGCTTCGTGAACAATGTAGTTCGTTTGAGCTGAAAAGTGACTGCCCTTACCTGAAACGAAGTCTTCCTTGTAGGAAGACACAGAGCCTGGGATTTAACTCCATTTCTGAAGGGAAACACACAGCATTTTTCTCATCCATGGATCACACTCTGCTTTAGAGCGAGAAGCACGCTCTTGCTTTTAGAATCTCTAATATAGCAGGTAATCTGAGTGTGCCCAGAACAAAAGAACGGTGTTTCCTACACATACAGACCATATGTAGTCCAAATCTGCTTCTGAAACTGACACAAAGCACTGACCCTCTAACATCCAATGCTTGTCAGTTAAGATGAGAAACGTGTGAGCTTCGTGAACCATGTAGTTCGTTTGAGCTGAAAAGTGACTGACCTTACCTGAATCGAAGTCTTGCTTGTAGGAAGACACAGAGCCTGGGATTTAACTCCATTTCTGAAAGGAAACACACATCATTTTTCTCATCCATGGATCACACTCTGCTTTAGAGCGAGAAGCACGCTCTTGCTTTTACAGTCTCTAATATAGCAGGTAATCTGAGTGTGCCCAGAACAAAAGAACGGTGTTTCCTACAAATACAGACCATATGTAGTCCAAATCTGCTTCTGAAACTCATACAAAGCACTGACCCTCTAATATCTAATGCTTGTCAGTTAAGATGAGAAACGTGTGAGCTTCGTGAACGATGTAGTTCATTTGAGCAGAAAAGTGACTGCCCTTACCTGAATCGAAGTCTTGCTTGTAGGAAGACTCAGAGCCTGGGATTTAACTCCATTACTGAAGTGAAACACACAGCAGTGTTCTCATCCATTGATCATACTCTGCTTTAGAACAAGAAGCACGCTCTTGCTTTCTAGAGTCTCTAAGACAGCAGGAAACGTGTGTGTGTGCTGAGAACAAACGAACGGTGTTTCCTAAACATACGGACCATATCTAGTTCAACTCTGCTTCTGAAACTGATACAAAGCACTGGTCCTCTAACATCCAATGCTTGTCTGTTAAGATGAGAAACGTGTGGGCTTCGTGAACGATGTAGTTCCTTTGAGCTGAAAAGTGACTGCCCTTCCCTGAAATGAAGTCTTGCTTGTAGGAAGACACAGAGCCTGGGATTTAACTCCATTTCTGAAGGGAAACACACAGCATTTTTCTCATCCATGGATCACACTCTGCTTTAGAGCGAGAAGCACGCTCTTGCTTTTAGAGTCTCTAATATAGCATGTAATCTGAGTGTGCCCAGAACAAAAGAACGGTGTTTCCTACACATACAGACCATATGTAGTCCAAATCTGCTTCTGAAACTGACACAAAGCACTGACCCTCTAACATCCAATGCTTGTCAGTTAAGATGAGAAACGTGTGAGCTTCGTGAACGATGTAGTTCGTTTGAGCAGAAAAGTGATTGCCCTTACCTGCATCGAAGTCTTGCTTGTAGGAAGACTCAGAGCCTGGGATTTAACTCCATTTCTGGAGTGAAACACACAGCAGTGTAATCATCCATTGATCACACTCTGCTTTAGAACAAGAAGCACGCTCTTGCTTTCTAGAGTCTCTAAGACAGCAGGAAATGTGATTTAGCTGAGAACAAAAGAACGGTGTTTCCTAAACATACGGACCATATCTAGTTCAACTCTGCTTCTGAAACTGATACAAAGCACTGGTCCTCTAACATCCAATGCTTGTCTGTTAAGATGAGAAACGTGTGAGCTTCGTGAACGATGTAGTTCGTTTGAGCTGAAAAGTGACTGCCCTTACCTGAAACGAAGTCTTGCTTGTAGGAAGACACAGAGCCTGGGATTTAACTCCATTTCTGAAGGGAAACACACAGCATTTTTCTCATCCATGGATCACACTCTGCTTTAGAGCGAGAAGCACGCTCTTGCTTTTAGAGTCTCTAATATAGCAGGTAATCTGAGTGTGCCCAGAACAAAAGAACGGTGTTTCCTACACGTACAGACCATATGTAGTCCAAATCTGCTTCTGAAACTGATACAAAGCACTGAACCTCTAACATCCAATGCTTGTCAGTTAAGATGAGAAACGTGTGAGCTTCGTGAACGATGTAGTTCGTTTGAGCTGAAAAGTGACTGCCCTTATCTGAAACGAAGTCTTGCTTGTAGGAAGACACAGAGCCTGGGATTTAACTCCATTTCTGAAAGGAAACACACAGCATTTTTCTCATCCATGGATCACACTCTGCTTTAGAGCGAGAAGCACGCTCTTGCTTCCTGGAGTCTCTAACACAGCAGGAAACGTGAGTGTGCTGAAAACAAAAGAACGGTGTTTCCTACACTTACGGACCATATCTAGGCCAACTCTGCTTCTTAAACTGACACAAAGCACTTGTCCTCTAACATCCAATGCTTGTCTGTAAAGATTAGAAACGTGTGAGCTCAGTGAACGATGTAGTTCGTTTGAGCTGAAAAGTGACTGCCCTTACCTGAAACGAAGTCTTGCTTGTAGTAAGACACAGAGCCTGGGATTTAACTCCATTTCTGAAGGGAAACACAAAGCATTTTTCTCATCCATGGATCACACTCTGCTTTAGAGCGAGAAGCACGCTCTTGCTTTTAGAGTCTCTAATATAGCAGGTAATCTAAGTGTGCCCAGAACAAAAGAACGGTGTTTCCTACACATACAGACCATATGTAGTCCAAATCTGCTTCTGAAACTCATACAAAGCACTGACCCTCTAACATCCAATGCTTGTCAGTTAAGATGAGAAACGTGTGAGCTTCGTGAACGATGTAGTTCGTTTGAGCAGAAAAGTGATTGCCCTTACCAGAATCGAAGTCTTGCTTGTAGGAAGACTCAGAGCCTGGGATTTAACTCCATTTCTGGAGTGAAACACACAGCAATGTAATCATCCATTGATCACACTCTGCTTTAGAACAAGAAGCACGCTCTTGCTTTCCAGAGTCTCTAAGACAGCAGGAAACGTGTGTGTGCTGAGAACAAAAGAACTGTGTTTCCTACACATACGGACCATATCTAGTTCAACTCTGTTTCTGAAACTGATACAAAGCACTGGTCCTCTAACATCCAATGCTTGTCTGTAAAGAAGAGAAATGTGTGAGCTCAGTGAACGATGTAGTTCGTTTGAGCTGAAAAGTGACTGCCCTTACCTGAAACGAAGTCTTGCTTGTAGGAAGACAAAGAGATTGAGATTTAACTCCATTTATGAAGGGAAACACACAGCATAGTTCTGATCCATGGATCACACTCTGCTTTAGCGCGAGAAGCACGCTCTTGCTTTCTGGAGTCTCTAAGACAGCAGGAAATGTGATTGTGCTGAGAACAAAAGAACGGTGATTCCTACACATACGGACCATATCTAGTCCAACTCTGCTTCTGAAACTGATACAAATCACTGGACCTCTAACATCCAATGCTTGTCAGTTAAGATGGGAAACGTGTGAGCTTCATGAACGATGTAGTTCGTTTGAGCAGAAAAGTGACTGCCCTTACCTGAAACGAATTCTTGCTTGTAGGAAGACTCAGAGCCTGGGATTTAACACCATTTCTGAAGTGAAACACACAGCAGTGTTCTCATCCATTGATCATACTCTGCTTTAGAACAAGAAGCACGCTCTTGCTTTCTAGAGTCTCTAAGACAGCAGGAAATGTGATTTAATGAGAACAAAAGAACGGTATTTCCTACACTTAGGGACCATATCTAGTCCAACTCTGCTTCTTAAACTGACAAAAAGCACTGGTCCTCTAACATCCAATGCTTGTCTGTAAAGATGAGAAACGTGTGAGCTCCATGAATGATGTAGTTCCTTTTAGCTGAAAAGTGACTGCCCTTATCTGAAACGAAGTCTTGCTTGTAGGAAGCCACAGAGCCTGGGATTTAACTCCATTTCTGAAGGGAAACACACAGCAGTGTAATCACTCATTGATCACACTCTGCTTTAGAACAAGAAGCACGCTCTTGCTTTCTAGAGTCTCTAAGACAGCAGGAAACGTGTGTGTGCTGAGAACAAAAGAACGGTGTTTCCTAAACATACGGACCATATCTAGTCCAACTCTGCTTCTTAAACTGACACAAAGCACTGGTCCTCTAACATCCAATGCTTGTCTGTTAAGATGAGAAACGTGTGAGCTCCGTGAACGATGTAGTTCGTTTGAGCTGAAACGTGACTGACCTTATCTGAAACGAAGTCTTGCTTGTAGGAAGACACAGAGCCTGGGATTTAACTCCATTTCTGAAAGGAAACACACAGCATTTTTCTCATCCATGGATCACACTCTGCTTTAGAGCGAGAAGCACGCTCTTGCTTTCAGGAGTCTCTAAAACAGCAGGAAACGTGAGTGTGCTGAGAACAAAAGAACGGTGTTTCCTACACATACGGACCATATCTAGTCTGACTCTTCTTCTGAAACTGATACAAATCACTGGTCCTCTAACATCCAATGCTTGTCAGTTAAGATGGGAAACGTGTGAGCTTCATGAACGATGTAGTTCTTTTGAGCTGAAAAGTGACTGCCCTTACATGAATCGAAGTCTTGCTTGTAGGAAGACTCAGAGCCTGGGATTTAACTCCATTTCTGAAAGGAAACACACAGCAGTGTAATCATCCATTGATCACACTCTGCTTTAGAACAAGAAGCACGCTCTTGCTTTCTAGATTCTCTAAGACAGCAGGAAACGTGTGTGTGCTGAGAACAAAAGAACGGTGTTTCCTAAACATACGGACCATATCTAGTTCAACTCTGCTTCTGAAACTGATACAAAGCACTGGTCCTCTAACATCCAGCTTGTCTGTTAAGATGAGAAACGTGTGAGCTTCGTGAACAATGTAGTTCGTTTGAGCTGAAAAGTGACTGCCCTTACCTGAAACGAAGTCTTGCTTGTAGGAAGACACAGAGCCTGGGATTTAACTCCATTTCTGAAGGGAAACACACAGCATTTTTCTCATCCATGGATCACACTCTGCTTTAGAGCGAGAAGCACGCTCTTGCTTTTAGAGTCTCTAATATAGCAGGTAATCTGAGTGTGCTGAGAACAAAAGAACGGTGTTTCCTACACATACAGACCATATGTATTCCAAATCTGCTTCTGAAACTGATACAAAGCACTGACCCTCTAACATCCAAGGCTTGTCAGTTAAGATGAGAAACGTGTGAGCTTCGTGAACGATGTAGTTCATTTGAGCAGAAAAGTGATTGCCCTTACCTGAATCGAAGTCTTGCTTGTAGGAAGACTCAGAGCCTGGGATTTAACTCCATTTCTGGAGCGAAACACACAGCAATGTAATCATCCATTGATCACACTCTGCTTTAGAACAAGAAGCACGCTCTTGCTTTCTAGAGTCTCTAAGACAGCAGGAAACGTGTGTGTGCTGAGAACAAAAGAACGGTGTTTCCTACACTTACGGACCATATCTAGTCCAACTCTGCTTCTTAAACTGACACAAAGCACTGGTCCTCTAACATCCAATGCTTGTCTGTAAAGATGAGAAACGTGTGAGCTCCGTGAATGATGTAGTTCGTTTTAGCTGAAAAGTGACTGCCCTTATCTGAAACGAAGTCTTGCTTGTAGGAAGACACAGAGCCTGTGATTTAACTCCATTTCTGAAGGGAAACACACAGCAGTTTAATCACCCATTGATCACACTCTGCTTTAGAACAAGAAGCACGCTCTTGCTTTCTAGAGTCTCTAAGACAGCAGGAAATGTGTGTGTGCTGAGAACAAAAGAACGGTGTTTCCTAAACATACGGACCATATCTAGTTCAACTCTGCTTCTGAAACTGATACAAAGCACTGGTCCTCTAACATCCAATGCTTGTCTGTTAAGATGTGAAACGTGTGAGCTTCGTGAACAATGTAGTTCGTTTGAGCTGAAAAGTGACTGCCCTTACCTGAAACGAAGTCTTCTTTGTAGGAAGACACAGAGCCTGGGATTTAACTCCATTTCTGAAGGGAAACACACAGCATTTTTCTCATCCATGGATCACACTCTGCTTTAGAGCGAGAAGCACGCTCTTGCTTTCTAGAGTCTCTAAGACAGCAGGAAATGTGATTTTGCTGAGAACAAAAGAACGGTGTTTCCTACACATACGGACCATATCTAGTCCAACTCTGCTTCTGAAACTGATAAAAATCACTGGTCCTCTAACATCCAATGCTTGTCAGTTAAGATGGGAAACGTGTGAGCTTCATGAACGATGTAGTTCGTTTGAGCAGAAAAGTGACTGCCCTTACCTGAAATGAATTCTTGCTTGTAGGAAGACTCAGAGCCTGGGATTTAACTCCATTTCTGAAAGGAAACACACAGCCTTTTTCTCATCCATGGATCACACTCTGCTTTAGAGCGAGAAGCACGCTCTTGCTTTTAGAGTCTCTAATATAGCAGGTAAACTGAGGGTGCCCAGACCAAAAGAACGGTGTTTCCTACAAATACAGACCATATGTAGTCCAAATCTGGTTCTGAAACTCATACAAAGCACTGAACCTCTAACATCTAATGCTTGTCAGTTAAGATGAGAAACGTGTGAGCTTCGTGAACGATGTAGTTCGTTTGAGCAGAAAAGTGATTGCCCTTACCTGAATCGAAGTCCTGCTTGTAGGAAGACTCAGAGCCTGGGATTTAACTCCATTTCTGAAGTGAAACACACTGCAGTGTAATCACCCATTGATCACACTCTGCTTTAGAACAAGAAGCACGCTCTTGCTTTCTAGAGTCTCTAAGACAGCAGGAAACGTGTGTGTGCTGAGAACAAAAGAACGGTGTTTCCTATACATACGGACCATATCTAGTTCAACTCTGCTTCTGAAACTGATACAAAGCACTGGACCTCTAACATCCAATGCTTGTCAGTTAAGATGGGAAACGTGTGAGCTTCATGAACGATGTAGTTCGTTTGAGCAGAAAAGTGACTGCCCTTACCTGAAACGAATTCTTGCTTGTAGGAAGACTCAGAGCCTGGGATTTAACACCATTTCTGAAGTGAAACACACAGCAGTGTTCTCATCCATTGATCATACTCTGCTTTAGAACAAGAAGCACGCTCTTGCTTTCTAGAGTCTCTAAGACAGCAGGAAATGTGATTTAATGAGAACAAAAGAACGGTATTTCCTACACTTAGGGACCATATCTAGTCCAACTCTGCTTCTTAAACTGACAAAAAGCACTGGTCCTCTAACATCCAATGCTTGTCTGTAAAGATGAGAAACGTGTGAGCTCCATGAATGATGTAGTTCCTTTTAGCTGAAAAGTGACTGCCCTTATCTGAAGCGAAGTCTTGCTTGTAGGAAGCCACAGAGCCTGGGATTTAACTCCATTTCTGAAGGGAAACACACAGCAGTGTAATCACTCATTGATCACACTCTGCTTTAGAACAAGAAGCACGCTCTTGCTTTCTAGAGTCTCTAAGACAGCAGGAAACGTGTGTGTGCTGAGAACAAAAGAACGGTGTTTCCTAAACATACGGACCATATCTAGTCCAACTCTGCTTCTTAAACTGACACAAAGCACTGGTCCTCTAACATCCAATGCTTGTCTGTTAAGATGAGAAACGTGTGAGCTCCGTGAACGATGTAGTTCGTTTGAGCTGAAACGTGACTGACCTTATCTGAAACGAAGTCTTGCTTGTAGGAAGACACAGAGCCTGGGATTTAACTCCATTTCTGAAAGGAAACACACAGCATTTTTCTCATCCATGGATCACACTCTGCTTTAGAGCGAGAAGCACGCTCTTGCTTTCAGGAGTCTCTAAAACAGCAGGAAACGTGAGTGTGCTGAGAACAAAAGAACGGTGTTTCCTACACATACGGACCATATCTAGTCTGACTCTTCTTCTGAAACTGATACAAATCACTGGACCTCTAACATCCAATGCTTGTCAGTTAAGATGGGAAACGTGTGAGCTTCATGAACGATGTAGTTCGTTTGAGCTGAAAAGTGACTGCCCTTACATGAATCGAAGTCTTGCTTGTAGGAAGACTCAGAGCCTGGGATTTAACTCCATTTCTGAAAGGAAACACACAGCAGTGTAATCATCCATTGATCACACTCTGCTTTAGAACAAGAAGCACGCTCTTGCTTTCTAGATTCTCTAAGACAGCAGGAAACGTGTGTGTGCTGAGAACAAAAGAACGGTGTTTCCTAAACATACGGACCATATCTAGTTCAACTCTGCTTCTGAAACTGATACAAAGCACTGGTCCTCTAACATCCAATGCTTGTCTGTTAAGATGAGAAACGTGTGGGCTTCGTGAACGATGTAGTTCCTTTGAGCTGAAAAGTGACTGCCCTTCCCTGAAATGAAGTCTTGCTTGTAGGAAGACACAGAGCCTGGGATTTAACTCCATTTCTGAAGGGAAACACACAGCATTTTTCTCATCCATGGATCACACTCTGCTTTAGAGCGAGAAGCACGCTCTTGCTTTTAGAGTCTCTAATATAGCATGTAATCTGAGTGTGCCCAGAACAAAAGAACGGTGTTTCCTACACATACAGACCATATGTAGTCCAAATCTGCTTCTGAAACTGACACAAAGCACTGACCCTCTAACATCCAATGCTTGTCAGTTAAGATGAGAAACGTGTGAGCTTCGTGAACGATGTAGTTCGTTTGAGCAGAAAAGTGATTGCCCTTACCTGCATCGAAGTCTTGCTTGTAGGAAGACTCAGAGCCTGGGATTTAACTCCATTTCTGGAGTGAAACACACAGCAGTGTAATCATCCATTGATCACACTCTGCTTTAGAACAAGAAGCACGCTCTTGCTTTCTAGAGTCTCTAAGACAGCAGGAAATGTGATTTAGCTGAGAACAAAAGAACGGTGTTTCCTAAACATACGGACCATATCTAGTTCAACTCTGCTTCTGAAACTGATACAAAGCACTGGTCCTCTAACATCCAATGCTTGTCTGTTAAGATGAGAAACGTGTGAGCTTCGTGAACGATGTAGTTCGTTTGAGCTGAAAAGTGACTGCCCTTACCTGAAACGAAGTCTTGCTTGTAGGAAGACACAGAGCCTGGGATTTAACTCCATTTCTGAAGGGAAACACACAGCATTTTTCTCATCCATGGATCACACTCTGCTTTAGAGCGAGAAGCACGCTCTTGCTTTTAGAGTCTCTAATATAGCAGGTAATCTGAGTGTGCCCAGAACAAAAGAACGGTGTTTCCTACACGTACAGACCATATGTAGTCCAAATCTGCTTCTGAAACTGATACAAAGCACTGAACCTCTAACATCCAATGCTTGTCAGTTAAGATGAGAAACGTGTGAGCTTCGTGAACGATGTAGTTCGTTTGAGCTGAAAAGTGACTGCCCTTATCTGAAACGAAGTCTTGCTTGTAGGAAGACACAGAGCCTGGGATTTAACTCCATTTCTGAAAGGAAACACACAGCATTTTTCTCATCCATGGATCACACTCTGCTTTAGAGCGAGAAGCACGCTCTTGCTTCCTGGAGTCTCTAACACAGCAGGAAACGTGAGTGTGCTGAAAACAAAAGAACGGTGTTTCCTACACTTACGGACCATATCTAGGCCAACTCTGCTTCTTAAACTGACACAAAGCACTTGTCCTCTAACATCCAATGCTTGTCTGTAAAGATTAGAAACGTGTGAGCTCAGTGAACGATGTAGTTCGTTTGAGCTGAAAAGTGACTGCCCTTACCTGAAACGAAGTCTTGCTTGTAGTAAGACACAGAGCCTGGGATTTAACTCCATTTCTGAAGGGAAACACAAAGCATTTTTCTCATCCATGGATCACACTCTGCTTTAGAGCGAGAAGCACGCTCTTGCTTTTAGAGTCTCTAATATAGCAGGTAATCTAAGTGTGCCCAGAACAAAAGAACGGTGTTTCCTACACATACAGACCATATGTAGTCCAAATCTGCTTCTGAAACTCATACAAAGCACTGACCCTCTAACATCCAATGCTTGTCAGTTAAGATGAGAAACGTGTGAGCTTCGTGAACGATGTAGTTCGTTTGAGCAGAAAAGTGATTGCCCTTACCAGAATCGAAGTCTTGCTTGTAGGAAGACTCAGAGCCTGGGATTTAACTCCATTTCTGGAGTGAAACACACAGCAATGTAATCATCCATTGATCACACTCTGCTTTAGAACAAGAAGCACGCTCTTGCTTTCCAGAGTCTCTAAGACAGCAGGAAACGTGTGTGTGCTGAGAACAAAAGAACTGTGTTTCCTACACATACGGACCATATCTAGTTCAACTCTGTTTCTGAAACTGATACAAAGCACTGGTCCTCTAACATCCAATGCTTGTCTGTAAAGAAGAGAAATGTGTGAGCTCAGTGAACGATGTAGTTCGTTTGAGCTGAAAAGTGACTGCCCTTACCTGAAACGAAGTCTTGCTTGTAGGAAGACAAAGAGATTGAGATTTAACTCCATTTATGAAGGGAAACACACAGCATAGTTCTGATCCATGGATCACACTCTGCTTTAGCGCGAGAAGCACGCTCTTGCTTTCTGGAGTCTCTAAGACAGCAGGAAATGTGATTGTGCTGAGAACAAAAGAACGGTGATTCCTACACATACGGACCATATCTAGTCCAACTCTGCTTCTGAAACTGATACAAATCACTGGACCTCTAACATCCAATGCTTGTCAGTTAAGATGGGAAACGTGTGAGCTTCATGAACGATGTAGTTCGTTTGAGCAGAAAAGTGACTGCCCTTACCTGAAACGAATTCTTGCTTGTAGGAAGACTCAGAGCCTGGGATTTAACACCATTTCTGAAGTGAAACACACAGCAGTGTTCTCATCCATTGATCATACTCTGCTTTAGAACAAGAAGCACGCTCTTGCTTTCTAGAGTCTCTAAGACAGCAGGAAATGTGATTTAATGAGAACAAAAGAACGGTATTTCCTACACTTAGGGACCATATCTAGTCCAACTCTGCTTCTTAAACTGACAAAAAGCACTGGTCCTCTAACATCCAATGCTTGTCTGTAAAGATGAGAAACGTGTGAGCTCCATGAATGATGTAGTTCCTTTTAGCTGAAAAGTGACTGCCCTTATCTGAAACGAAGTCTTGCTTGTAGGAAGCCACAGAGCCTGGGATTTAACTCCATTTCTGAAGGGAAACACACAGCAGTGTAATCACTCATTGATCACACTCTGCTTTAGAACAAGAAGCACGCTCTTGCTTTCTAGAGTCTCTAAGACAGCAGGAAACGTGTGTGTGCTGAGAACAAAAGAACGGTGTTTCCTAAACATACGGACCATATCTAGTCCAACTCTGCTTCTTAAACTGACACAAAGCACTGGTCCTCTAACATCCAATGCTTGTCTGTTAAGATGAGAAACGTGTGAGCTCCGTGAACGATGTAGTTCGTTTGAGCTGAAACGTGACTGACCTTATCTGAAACGAAGTCTTGCTTGTAGGAAGACACAGAGCCTGGGATTTAACTCCATTTCTGAAAGGAAACACACAGCATTTTTCTCATCCATGGATCACACTCTGCTTTAGAGCGAGAAGCACGCTCTTGCTTTCAGGAGTCTCTAAAACAGCAGGAAACGTGAGTGTGCTGAGAACAAAAGAACGGTGTTTCCTACACATACGGACCATATCTAGTCTGACTCTTCTTCTGAAACTGATACAAATCACTGGTCCTCTAACATCCAATGCTTGTCAGTTAAGATGGGAAACGTGTGAGCTTCATGAACGATGTAGTTCTTTTGAGCTGAAAAGTGACTGCCCTTACATGAATCGAAGTCTTGCTTGTAGGAAGACTCAGAGCCTGGGATTTAACTCCATTTCTGAAAGGAAACACACAGCAGTGTAATCATCCATTGATCACACTCTGCTTTAGAACAAGAAGCACGCTCTTGCTTTCTAGATTCTCTAAGACAGCAGGAAACGTGTGTGTGCTGAGAACAAAAGAACGGTGTTTCCTAAACATACGGACCATATCTAGTTCAACTCTGCTTCTGAAACTGATACAAAGCACTGGTCCTCTAACATCCAGCTTGTCTGTTAAGATGAGAAACGTGTGAGCTTCGTGAACAATGTAGTTCGTTTGAGCTGAAAAGTGACTGCCCTTACCTGAAACGAAGTCTTGCTTGTAGGAAGACACAGAGCCTGGGATTTAACTCCATTTCTGAAGGGAAACACACAGCATTTTTCTCATCCATGGATCACACTCTGCTTTAGAGCGAGAAGCACGCTCTTGCTTTTAGAGTCTCTAATATAGCAGGTAATCTGAGTGTGCTGAGAACAAAAGAACGGTGTTTCCTACACATACAGACCATATGTATTCCAAATCTGCTTCTGAAACTGATACAAAGCACTGACCCTCTAACATCCAAGGCTTGTCAGTTAAGATGAGAAACGTGTGAGCTTCGTGAACGATGTAGTTCATTTGAGCAGAAAAGTGATTGCCCTTACCTGAATCGAAGTCTTGCTTGTAGGAAGACTCAGAGCCTGGGATTTAACTCCATTTCTGGAGCGAAACACACAGCAATGTAATCATCCATTGATCACACTCTGCTTTAGAACAAGAAGCACGCTCTTGCTTTCTAGAGTCTCTAAGACAGCAGGAAACGTGTGTGTGCTGAGAACAAAAGAACGGTGTTTCCTACACTTACGGACCATATCTAGTCCAACTCTGCTTCTTAAACTGACACAAAGCACTGGTCCTCTAACATCCAATGCTTGTCTGTAAAGATGAGAAACGTGTGAGCTCCGTGAATGATGTAGTTCGTTTTAGCTGAAAAGTGACTGCCCTTATCTGAAACGAAGTCTTGCTTGTAGGAAGACACAGAGCCTGTGATTTAACTCCATTTCTGAAGGGAAACACACAGCAGTTTAATCACCCATTGATCACACTCTGCTTTAGAACAAGAAGCACGCTCTTGCTTTCTAGAGTCTCTAAGACAGCAGGAAATGTGTGTGTGCTGAGAACAAAAGAACGGTGTTTCCTAAACATACGGACCATATCTAGTTCAACTCTGCTTCTGAAACTGATACAAAGCACTGGTCCTCTAACATCCAATGCTTGTCTGTTAAGATGTGAAACGTGTGAGCTTCGTGAACAATGTAGTTCGTTTGAGCTGAAAAGTGACTGCCCTTACCTGAAACGAAGTCTTCTTTGTAGGAAGACACAGAGCCTGGGATTTAACTCCATTTCTGAAGGGAAACACACAGCATTTTTCTCATCCATGGATCACACTCTGCTTTAGAGCGAGAAGCACGCTCTTGCTTTCTAGAGTCTCTAAGACAGCAGGAAATGTGATTTTGCTGAGAACAAAAGAACGGTGTTTCCTACACATACGGACCATATCTAGTCCAACTCTGCTTCTGAAACTGATAAAAATCACTGGTCCTCTAACATCCAATGCTTGTCAGTTAAGATGGGAAACGTGTGAGCTTCATGAACGATGTAGTTCGTTTGAGCAGAAAAGTGACTGCCCTTACCTGAAATGAATTCTTGCTTGTAGGAAGACTCAGAGCCTGGGATTTAACTCCATTTCTGAAAGGAAACACACAGCCTTTTTCTCATCCATGGATCACACTCTGCTTTAGAGCGAGAAGCACGCTCTTGCTTTTAGAGTCTCTAATATAGCAGGTAAACTGAGGGTGCCCAGACCAAAAGAACGGTGTTTCCTACAAATACAGACCATATGTAGTCCAAATCTGGTTCTGAAACTCATACAAAGCACTGAACCTCTAACATCTAATGCTTGTCAGTTAAGATGAGAAACGTGTGAGCTTCGTGAACGATGTAGTTCGTTTGAGCAGAAAAGTGATTGCCCTTACCTGAATCGAAGTCCTGCTTGTAGGAAGACTCAGAGCCTGGGATTTAACTCCATTTCTGAAGTGAAACACACTGCAGTGTAATCACCCATTGATCACACTCTGCTTTAGAACAAGAAGCACGCTCTTGCTTTCTAGAGTCTCTAAGACAGCAGGAAACGTGTGTGTGCTGAGAACAAAAGAACGGTGTTTCCTATACATACGGACCATATCTAGTTCAACTCTGCTTCTGAAACTGATACAAAGCACTGGACCTCTAACATCCAATGCTTGTCAGTTAAGATGGGAAACGTGTGAGCTTCATGAACGATGTAGTTCGTTTGAGCAGAAAAGTGACTGCCCTTACCTGAAACGAATTCTTGCTTGTAGGAAGACTCAGAGCCTGGGATTTAACACCATTTCTGAAGTGAAACACACAGCAGTGTTCTCATCCATTGATCATACTCTGCTTTAGAACAAGAAGCACGCTCTTGCTTTCTAGAGTCTCTAAGACAGCAGGAAATGTGATTTAATGAGAACAAAAGAACGGTATTTCCTACACTTAGGGACCATATCTAGTCCAACTCTGCTTCTTAAACTGACAAAAAGCACTGGTCCTCTAACATCCAATGCTTGTCTGTAAAGATGAGAAACGTGTGAGCTCCATGAATGATGTAGTTCCTTTTAGCTGAAAAGTGACTGCCCTTATCTGAAGCGAAGTCTTGCTTGTAGGAAGCCACAGAGCCTGGGATTTAACTCCATTTCTGAAGGGAAACACACAGCAGTGTAATCACTCATTGATCACACTCTGCTTTAGAACAAGAAGCACGCTCTTGCTTTCTAGAGTCTCTAAGACAGCAGGAAACGTGTGTGTGCTGAGAACAAAAGAACGGTGTTTCCTAAACATACGGACCATATCTAGTCCAACTCTGCTTCTTAAACTGACACAAAGCACTGGTCCTCTAACATCCAATGCTTGTCTGTTAAGATGAGAAACGTGTGAGCTCCGTGAACGATGTAGTTCGTTTGAGCTGAAACGTGACTGACCTTATCTGAAACGAAGTCTTGCTTGTAGGAAGACACAGAGCCTGGGATTTAACTCCATTTCTGAAAGGAAACACACAGCATTTTTCTCATCCATGGATCACACTCTGCTTTAGAGCGAGAAGCACGCTCTTGCTTTCAGGAGTCTCTAAAACAGCAGGAAACGTGAGTGTGCTGAGAACAAAAGAACGGTGTTTCCTACACATACGGACCATATCTAGTCTGACTCTTCTTCTGAAACTGATACAAATCACTGGACCTCTAACATCCAATGCTTGTCAGTTAAGATGGGAAACGTGTGAGCTTCATGAACGATGTAGTTCGTTTGAGCTGAAAAGTGACTGCCCTTACATGAATCGAAGTCTTGCTTGTAGGAAGACTCAGAGCCTGGGATTTAACTCCATTTCTGAAAGGAAACACACAGCAGTGTAATCATCCATTGATCACACTCTGCTTTAGAACAAGAAGCACGCTCTTGCTTTCTAGATTCTCTAAGACAGCAGGAAACGTGTGTGTGCTGAGAACAAAAGAACGGTGTTTCCTAAACATACGGACCATATCTAGTTCAACTCTGCTTCTGAAACTGATACAAAGCACTGGTCCTCTAACATCCAGCTTGTCTGTTAAGATGAGAAACGTGTGAGCTTCGTGAACAATGTAGTTCGTTTGAGCTGAAAAGTGACTGCCCTTACCTGAAACGAAGTCTTCCTTGTAGGAAGACACAGAGCCTGGGATTTAACTCCATTTCTGAAGGGAAACACACAGCATTTTTCTCATCCATGGATCACACTCTGCTTTAGAGCGAGAAGCACGCTCTTGCTTTTAGAGTCTCTAATATAGCAGGTAATCTGAGTGTGCCCAGAACAAAAGAACGGTGTTTCCTAAAAATACAGACCATATGTAGTCCAAATCTGCTTCTGAAACTCATACAAAGCACTGACCCTCTAATATCTAATGCTTGTCAGTTAAGATGAGAAACGTGTGAGCTTCGTGAACGATGTAGTTCATTTGAGCAGAAAAGTGACTGCCCTTACCTGAATCGAAGTCTTGCTTGTAGGAAGACTCAGAGCCTGGGATTTAACTCCATTACTGAAGTGAAACACACAGCAGTGTAATCACCCATTGATCACACTCTGCTTTAGAACAAGAAGCACGCTCTTGCTTTCTAGAGTCTCTAAGACAGCAGGAAACGTGTGTGTGCTGAGAACAAAAGAACGGTGTTTCCTAAACATACGGACCATATCTAGTTCAACTCTGCTTCTGAAACTGATACAAAGCACTGGTCCTCTAACATCCAATGCTTGTCTGTTAAGATGAGAAACGTGTGAGCTTCGTGAACGATGTAGTTCGTTTGAGCTGAAAAGTGACTGCCCTTACCTGAAACGAAGTCTTGCTTGTAGGAAGACACAGAGCCTGGGATTTAACTCCATTTCTGAAGGGAAACACACAGCATTTTTCTCATCCATGGATCACACTCTGCTTTAGAGCGAGAAGCACGCTCTTGCTTTTAGAGTCTCTAATATAGCAGGTAATCTGAGTGTGCTGAGAACAAAAGAACGGTGTTTCCTACACATACAGACCATATGTATTCCAAATCTGCTTCTGAAACTGATACAAAGCACTGACCCTCTAACATCCAAGGCTTGTCAGTTAAGATGAGAAACGTGTGAGCTTCGTGAACGATGTAGTTCATTTGAGCAGAAAAGTGATTGCCCTTACCTGAATCGAAGTCTTGCTTGTAGGAAGACTCAGAGCCTGGGATTTAACTCCATTTCTGGAGCGAAACACACAGCAATGTAATCATCCATTGATCACACTCTGCTTTAGAACAAGAAGCACGCTCTTGCTTTCTAGAGTCTCTAAGACAGCAGGAAACGTGTGTGTGCTGAGAACAAAAGAACGGTGTTTCCTATACATACGGACCATATCTAGTTCAACTCTGCTTCTGAAACTGATACAAAGCACTGGTCCTCTAACATCCAATGCTTGTCAGTTAAGATGGGAAACGTGTGAGCTTCATGAACGATGTAGTTCGTTTGAGCAGAAAAGTGACTGCCCTTACCTGAAACGAATTCTTGCTTGTAGGAAGACTCAGAGCCTGGGATTTAACACCATTTCTGAAGTGAAACACACAGCAGTGTTCTCATCCATTGATCATACTCTGCTTTAGAACAAGAAGCACGCTCTTGCTTTCTAGAATCTCTAAGACAGCAGGAAATGTGATTTAGCTGAGAACAAAAGAACGGTGTTTCCTACACTTACGGACCATATCTAGTCCAACTCTGCTTCTTAAACTGACACAAAGCACTGGTCCTCTAACATCCAATGCTTGTCTGTAAAGATGAGAAACGTGTGAGCTCCGTGAATGATGTAGTTCGTTTTAGCTGAAAAGTGACTGCCCTTATCTGAAACGAAGTCTTGCTTGTAGGAAGACACAGAGCCTGTGATTTAACTCCATTTCTGAAGGGAAACACACAGCAGTTTAATCACCCATTGATCACACTCTGCTTTAGAACAAGAAGCACGCTCTTGCTTTCTAGAGTCTCTAAGACAGCAGGAAATGTGTGTGTGCTGAGAACAAAAGAACGGTGTTTCCTAAACATACGGACCATATCTAGTTCAACTCTGCTTCTGAAACTGATACAAAGCACTGGTCCTCTAACATCCAATGCTTGTCTGTTAAGATGAGAAACGTGTGAGCTTCGTGAACAATGTAGTTCGTTTGAGCTGAAAAGTGACTGCCCTTACCTGAAACGAAGTCTTCTTTGTAGGAAGACACAGAGCCTGGGATTTAACTCCATTTCTGAAGGGAAACACACAGCATTTTTCTCATCCATGGATCACACTCTGCTTTAGAGCGAGAAGCACGCTCTTGCTTTCTGGAGTCTCTAAGACAGCAGGAAATGTGATTTTGCTGAGAACAAAAGAACGGTGTTTCCTACACATACGGACCATATCTAGTCCAACTCTGCTTCTGAAACTGATAAAAATCACTGGTCCTCTAACATCCAATGCTTGTCAGTTAAGATGGGAAACGTGTGAGCTTCATGAACGATGTAGTTCGTTTGAGCAGAAAAGTGACTGCCCTTACCTGAAATGAATTCTTGCTTGTAGGAAGACTCAGAGCCTGGGATTTAACTCCATTTCTGAAAGGAAACACACAGCCTTTTTCTCATCCATGGATCACACTCTGCTTTAGAGCGAGAAGCACGCTCTTGCTTTTAGAGTCTCTAATATAGCAGGTAAACTGAGGGTGCCCAGAACAAAAGAACGGTGTTTCCTACAAATACAGACCATATGTATTCCAAATCTGCTTCTGAAACTCATACAAAGCACTGAACCTCTAACATCTAATGCTTGTCAGTTAAGATGAGAAACGTGTGAGCTTCGTGAACGATGTAGTTCGTTTGTCAGAAAAGTGATTGCCCTTACCTGAATCGAAGTCTTGCTTGTAGGAAGACTCAGAGCCTGGGATTTAACTCCATTTCTGAAGTGAAACACACAGCAGTGTAATCACCCATTGATCACACTCTGCTTTAGAACAAGAAGCACGCTCTTGCTTTCTAGAGTCTCTAAGACAGCAGGAAACGTGTGTGTGCTGAGAACAAAAGAACGGTGTTTCCTATACATACGGACCATATCTAGTTCAACTCTGCTTCTGAAACTGATACAAAGCACTGGACCTCTAACATCCAATGCTTGTCAGTTAAGATGGGAAACGTGTGAGCTTCATGAACGATGTAGTTCGTTTGAGCAGAAAAGTGACTGCCCTTACCTGAAACGAATTCTTGCTTGTAGTAAGACTCAGAGCCTGGGATTTAACACCATTTCTGAAGTGAAACACACAGCAGTGTTCTCATCCATTGATCATACTCTGCTTTAGAACAAGAAGCACGCTCTTGCTTTCTAGAGTCTCTAAGACAGCAGGAAATGTGATTTAATGAGAACAAAAGAACGGTATTTCCTACACTTAGGGACCATATCTAGTCCAATTCTGCTTCTTAAACTGACAAAAAGCACTGGTCCTCTAACATCCAATGCTTGTCTGTAAAGATGAGAAACGTGTGAGCTCCATGAATGATGTAGTTCCTTTTAGCTGAAAAGTGACTGCCCTTATCTGAAGCGAAGTCTTGCTTGTAGGAAGCCACAGAGCCTGGGATTTAACTCCATTTCTGAAGGGAAACACACAGCAGTGTAATCACTCATTGATCACACTCTGCTTTAGAACAAGAAGCACGCTCTTGCTTTCTAGAGTCTCTAAGACAGCAGGAAACGTGTGTGTGCTGAGAACAAAAGAACGGTGTTTCCTAAACATACGGACCATATCTAGTCCAACTCTGCTTCTTAAACTGACACAAAGCACTGGTCCTCTAACATCCAATGCTTGTCTGTTAAGATGAGAAACGTGTGAGCTCCGTGAACGATGTAGTTCGTTTGAGCTGAAACGTGACTGACCTTATCTGAAACGAAGTCTTGCTTGTAGGAAGACACAGAGCCTGGGATTTAACTCCATTTCTGAAAGGAAACACACAGCATTTTTCTCATCCATGGATCACACTCTGCTTTAGAGCGAGAAGCACGCTCTTGCTTTCAGGAGTCTCTAAAACAGCAGGAAACGTGAGTGTGCTGAGAACAAAAGAACGGTGTTTCCTACACATACGGACCATATCTAGTCTGACTCTTCTTCTGAAACTGATACAAATCACTGGTCCTCTAACAACCAATGCTTGTCAGTTAAGATGGGAAACGTGTGAGCATCATGAACGATGTAGTTCGTTTGAGCTGAAAAGTGACTGCCCTTACATGAATCGAAGTCTTGCTTGTAGGAAGACTCAGAGCCTGGGATTTAACTCCATTACTGAAGTGAAACACACAGCAGTGTAATCACCCATTGATCACACTCCGCTTTAGAACAAGAAGCACGCTCTTGCTTTCTAGAGTCTCTAAGACAGCAGGAAACGTGTGTGTGCTGAGAACAAAAGAACGGTGTTTCCTAAACATACGGACCATATCTAGTTCAACTCTGCTTCTGAAACTGATACAAAGCACTGGTCCTCTAACATCCAATGCTTGTCTGTTAAGATGAGAAACGTGTGAGCTTCGTGAACGATGTAGTTCGTTTGAGCTGAAAAGTGACTGCCCTTACCTGAAACGAAGTCTTGCTTGTAGGAAGACACAGAGCCTGGGATTTAACTCCATTTCTGAAGGGAAACACACAGCATTTTTCTCATCCATGGATCACACTCTGCTTTAGAGCGAGAAGCACGCTCTTGCTTTTAGAGTCTCTAATATAGCAGGTAATCTGAGTGTGCTGAGAACAAAAGAACGGTGTTTCCTACACATACAGACCATATGTATTCCAAATCTGCTTCTGAAACTGATACAAAGCACTGACCCTCTAACATCCAAGGCTTGTCAGTTAAGATGAGAAACGTGTGAGCTTCGTGAACGATGTAGTTCATTTGAGCAGAAAAGTGATTGCCCTTACCTGAATCGAAGTCTTGCTTGTAGGAAGACTCAGAGCCTGGGATTTAACTCCATTTCTGGAGCGAAACACACAGCAATGTAATCATCCATTGATCACACTCTGCTTTAGAACAAGAAGCACGCTCTTGCTTTCTAGAGTCTCTAAGACAGCAGGAAACGTGTGTGTGCTGAGAACAAAAGAACGGTGTTTCCTATACATACGGACCATATCTAGTTCAACTCTGCTTCTGAAACTGATACAAAGCACTGGTCCTCTAACATCCAATGCTTGTCAGTTAAGATGGGAAACGTGTGAGCTTCATGAACGATGTAGTTCGTTTGAGCAGAAAAGTGACTGCCCTTACCTGAAACGAATTCTTGCTTGTAGGAAGACTCAGAGCCTGGGATTTAACACCATTTCTGAAGTGAAACACACAGCAGTGTTCTCATCCATTGATCATACTCTGCTTTAGAACAAGAAGCACGCTCTTGCTTTCTAGAATCTCTAAGACAGCAGGAAATGTGATTTAGCTGAGAACAAAAGAACGGTGTTTCCTACACTTACGGACCATATCTAGTCCAACTCTGCTTCTTAAACTGACACAAAGCACTGGTCCTCTAACATCCAATGCTTGTCTGTAAAGATGAGAAACGTGTGAGCTCCGTGAATGATGTAGTTCGTTTTAGCTGAAAAGTGACTGCCCTTATCTGAAACGAAGTCTTGCTTGTAGGAAGACACAGAGCCTGTGATTTAACTCCATTTCTGAAGGGAAACACACAGCAGTTTAATCACCCATTGATCACACTCTGCTTTAGAACAAGAAGCACGCTCTTGCTTTCTAGAGTCTCTAAGACAGCAGGAAATGTGTGTGTGCTGAGAACAAAAGAACGGTGTTTCCTAAACATACGGACCATATCTAGTTCAACTCTGCTTCTGAAACTGATACAAAGCACTGGTCCTCTAACATCCAATGCTTGTCTGTTAAGATGAGAAACGTGTGAGCTTCGTGAACAATGTAGTTCGTTTGAGCTGAAAAGTGACTGCCCTTACCTGAAACGAAGTCTTCTTTGTAGGAAGACACAGAGCCTGGGATTTAACTCCATTTCTGAAGGGAAACACACAGCATTTTTCTCATCCATGGATCACACTCTGCTTTAGAGCGAGAAGCACGCTCTTGCTTTCTGGAGTCTCTAAGACAGCAGGAAATGTGATTTTGCTGAGAACAAAAGAACGGTGTTTCCTACATATACGGACCATATCTAGTCCAACTCTGCTTCTGAAACTGATAAAAATCACTGGTCCTCTAACATCCAATGCTTGTCAGTTAAGATGGGAAACGTGTGAGCTTCATGAACGATGTAGTTCGTTTGAGCAGAAAAGTGACTGCCCTTACCTGAAATGAATTCTTGCTTGTAGGAAGACTCAGAGCCTGGGATTTAACTCCATTTCTGAAAGGAAACACACAGCCTTTTTCTCATCCATGGATCACACTCTGCTTTAGAGCGAGAAGCACGCTCTTGCTTTTAGAGTCTCTAATATAGCAGGTAAACTGAGGGTGCCCAGAACAAAAGAACGGTGTTTCCTACAAATACAGACCATATGTAGTCGAAATCTGCTTCTGAAACTCATACAAAGCAATGAACCTCTAACATCTAATGCTTGTCAGTTAAGATGAGAAACGTGTGAGCTTCGTGAACGATGTAGTTCGTTTGAGCAGAAAAGTGATTGCCCTTACCTGAATCGAAGTCTTGCTTGTAGGAAGACTCAGAGCCTGGGATTTAACTCCATTTCTGAAGTGAAACACACAGCAGTGTAATCACCCATTGATCACACTCTGCTTTAGAACAAGAAGCACGCTCTTGCTTTCTAGAGTCTCTAAGACAGCAGGAAACGTGTGTGTGCTGAGAACAAAAGAACGGTGTTTCCTATACATACGGACCATATCTAGTTCAACTCTGCTTCTGAAACTGATACAAAGCACTGGACCTCTAACATCCAATGCTTGTCAGTTAAGATGGGAAACGTGTGAGCTTCATGAACGATGTAGTTCGTTTGAGCAGAAAAGTGACTGCCCTTACCTGAAACGAATTCTTGCTTGTAGGAAGACTCAGAGCCTGGGATTTAACACCATTTCTGAAGTGAAACACACAGCAGTGTTCTCATCCATTGATCATACTCTGCTTTAGAACAAGAAGCACGCTCTTGCTTTCTAGAGTCTCTAAGACAGCAGGAAATGTGATTTAATGAGAACAAAAGAACGGTATTTCCTACACTTAGGGACCATATCTAGTCCAATTCTGCTTCTTAAACTGACAAAAAGCACTGGTCCTCTAACATCCAATGCTTGTCTGTAAAGATGAGAAACGTGTGAGCTCCATGAATGATGTAGTTCCTTTTAGCTGAAAAGTGACTGCCCTTATCTGAAGCGAAGTCTTGCTTGTAGGAAGCCACAGAGCCTGGGATTTAACTCCATTTCTGAAGGGAAACACACAGCAGTGTAATCACTCATTGATCACACTCTGCTTTAGAACAAGAAGCACGCTCTTGCTTTCTAGAGTCTCTAAGACAGCAGGAAACGTGTGTGTGCTGAGAACAAAAGAACGGTGTTTCCTAAACATACGGACCATATCTAGTCCAACTCTGCTTCTTAAACTGACACAAAGCACTGGTCCTCTAACATCCAATGCTTGTCTGTTAAGATGAGAAACGTGTGAGCTCCGTGAACGATGTAGTTCGTTTGAGCTGAAACGTGACTGACCTTATCTGAAACGAAGTCTTGCTTGTAGGAAGACACAGAGCCTGGGATTTAACTCCATTTCTGAAAGGAAACACACAGCATTTTTCTCATCCATGGATCACACTCTGCTTTAGAGCGAGAAGCACGCTCTTGCTTTCAGGAGTCTCTAAAACAGCAGGAAACGTGAGTGTGCTGAGAACAAAAGAACGGTGTTTCCTACACATACGGACCATATCTAGTCTGACTCTTCTTCTGAAACTGATACAAATCACTGGTCCTCTAACATCCAATGCTTGTCAGTTAAGATGGGAAACGTGTGAGCTTCATGAACGATGTAGTTCGTTTGAGCTGAAAAGTGACTGCCCTTACATGAATCGAAGTCTTGCTTGTAGGAAGACTCAGAGCCTGGGATTTAACTCCATTTCTGAAAGGAAACACACAGCAGTGTAATCATCCATTGATCACACTCTGCTTTAGAACAAGAAGCACGCTCTTGCTTTCTAGATTCTCTAAGACAGCAGGAAACGTGTGTGTGCTGAGAACAAAAGAACGGTGTTTCCTAAACATACGGACCATATCTAGTTCAACTCTGCTTCTGAAACTGATACAAAGCACTGGTCCTCTAACATCCAGCTTGTCTGGTAAGATGAGAAACGTGTGAGCTTCGTGAACAATGTAGTTCGTTTGAGCTGAAAAGTGACTGCCCTTACCTGAAACGAAGTCTTCCTTGTAGGAAGACACAGAGCCTGGGATTTAACTCCATTTCTGAAGGGAAACACACAGCATTTTTCTCATCCATGGATCACACTCTGCTTTAGAGCGAGAAGCACGCTCTTGCTTTTAGAATCTCTAATATAGCAGGTAATCTGAGTGTGCCCAGAACAAAAGAACGGTGTTTCCTACAAATACAGACCATATGTAGTCCAAATCTGCTTCTGAAACTCATACAAAGCACTGACCTTCTAATATCTAATGCTTGTCAGTTAAGATGAGAAACGTGTGAGCTTCGTGAACGATGTAGTTCATTTGAGCAGAAAAGTGACTGCCCTTACCTGAATCGAAGTCTTGCTTGTAGGAAGACTCAGAGCCTGGGATTTAACTCCATTACTGAAGTGAAACACACAGCAGTGTAATCACCCATTGATCACACTCTGCTTTAGAACAAGAAGCACGCTCTTGCTTTCTAGAGTCTCTAAGACAGCAGGAAACGTGTGTGTGCTGAGAACAAAAGAACGGTGTTTCCTAAACATACGGACCATATCTAGTTCAACTCTGCTTCTGAAACTGATACAAAGCACTGGTCCTCTAACATGCAATGCTTGTCTGTTAAGATGAGAAACGTGTGAGCTTCGTGAACGATGTAGTTCGTTTGAGCTGAAAAGTGACTGCCCTTACCTGAAACGAAGTCTTGCTTGTAGGAAGACACAGAGCCTGGGATTTAACTCCATTTCTGAAGGGAAACACACAGCATTTTTCTCATCCATGGATCACACTCTGCTTTAGAGCGAGAAGCACGCTCTTGCTTTTAGAGTCTCTAATATAGCAGGTAATCTGAGTGTGCTGAGAACAAAAGAACGGTGTTTCCTACACATACAGACCATATGTAGTCCAAATCTGCTTCTGAAACTGATACAAAGCACTGACCCTCTAACATCCAATGCTTGTCAGTTAAGATGAGAAACGTGTGAGCTTCGTGAACGATGTAGTTCATTTGAGCAGAAAAGTGATTGCCCTACCTGAATCGAAGTCTTGCTTGTAGGAAGACTCAGAGCCTGGGATTTAACTCCATTTCTGGAGCGAAACACACAGCAATGTAATCATTCATTGATCACACTCTGCTTTAGAACAAGAAGCACGCTCTTGCTTTCTAGAGTCTCTAAGACAGCAGGAAACGTGTGTGTGCTGAGAACAAAAGAACGGTGTTTCCTATACATACGGACCATATCTAGTTCAACTCTGCTTCTGAAACTGATACAAAGCACTGGTCCTCTAACATCCAATGCTTGTCAGTTAAGATGGGAAACGTGTGTGCTTCATGAACGATGTAGTTCGTTTGAGCAGAAAAGTGACTGCCCTTACCTGAAACGAATTCTTGCTTGTAGGAAGACTCAGAGCCTGGGATTTAACACCATTTCTGAAGTGAAACACACAGCAGTGTTCTCATCCATTGATCATACTCTGCTTTAGAACAAGAAGCACGCTCTTGCTTTCTAGAATCTCTAAGACAGCAAGAAATGTGATTTAGCTGAGAAAAAAAGAACGGTGTTTCCTACACTTACGGACCATATCTAGTCCAACTCTGCTTCTTAAACTGACACAAAGCACTGGTCCTCTAACATCCAATGCTTGTCTGTAAAGATGAGAAACGTGTGAGCTCCGTGAATGATGTAGTTCGTTTTAGCTGAAAAGTGACTGCCCTTATCTGAAGCGAAGTCTTGCTTGTAGGAAGACACAGAGCCTGTGATTTAACTCCATTTCTGAAGGGAAACACACAGCAGTTTGATCACCCATTGATCACACTCTGCTTTAGAACAAGAAGCACGCTCTTGCTTTCTAGAGTCTCTAAGACAGCAGGAAACGTGTGTGTGCTGAGAACAAAAGAACGGTGTTTCCTAAACATACGGACCATATCTAGTTCAACTCTGCTTCTGAAACTGATACAAAGCACTGGTCCTCTAACATCCAATGCTTGTCTGTTAAGATGAGAAACGTGTGAGCTTCGTGAACAATGTAGTTCGTTTGAGCTGAAAAGTGACTGCCCTTACCTGAAACGAAGTCTTCTTTGTAGGAAGACACAGAGCCTGGGATTTAACTCCATTTCTGAAGGGAAACACACAGCATTTTTCTCATCCATGGATCACACTCTGCTTTAGAGCGAGAAGCACGCTCTTGCTTTCTGGAGTCTCTAAGACAGCAGGAAATGTGATTTTGCTGAGAACAAAAGAACGGTGTTTCCTACACATACGGACCATATCTAGTCCAACTCTGCTTCTGAAACTGATAAAAATCACTGGTCCTCTAACATCCAATGCTTGTCAGTTAAGATGGGAAACGTGTGAGCTTCATGAACGATGTAGTTCGTTTGAGCAGAAAAGTGACTGCCCTTACCTGAAATGAATTCTTGCTTGTAGGAAGACTCAGAGCCTGGGATTTAACTCCATTTCTGAAAGGAAACACACAGCCTTTTTCTCATCCATGGATCACACTCTGCTTTAGAGCGAGAAGCACGCTCTTGCTTTTAGAGTCTCTAATATAGCAGGTAAACTGAGGGTGCCCAGAACAAAAGAACGGTGTTTCCTACAAATACAGACCATATGTATTCCAAATCTGCTTCTGAAACTCATACAAAGCACTGAACCTCTAACATCTAATGCTTGTCAGTTAAGATGAGAAACGTGTGAGCTTCGTGAACGATGTAGTTCGTTTGTCAGAAAAGTGATTGCCCTTACCTGAATCGAAGTCTTGCTTGTAGGAAGACTCAGAGCCTGGGATTTAACTCCATTTCTGAAGTGAAACACACAGCAGTGTAATCACCCATTGATCACACTCTGCTTTAGAACAAGAAGCACGCTCTTGCTTTCTAGAGTCTCTAAGACAGCAGGAAACGTGTGTGTGCTGAGAACAAAAGAACGGTGTTTCCTATACATACGGACCATATCTAGTTCAACTCTGCTTCTGAAACTGATACAAAGCACTGGACCTCTAACATCCAATGCTTGTCAGTTAAGATGGGAAACGTGTGAGCTTCATGAACGATGTAGTTCGTTTGAGCAGAAAAGTGACTGCCCTTACCTGAAACGAATTCTTGCTTGTAGGAAGACTCAGAGCCTGGGATTTAACACCATTTCTGAAGTGAAACACACAGCAGTGTTCTCATCCATTGATCATACTCTGCTTTAGAACAAGAAGCACGCTCTTGCTTTCTAGAGTCTCTAAGACAGCAGGAAATGTGATTTAATGAGAACAAAAGAACGGTATTTCCTACACTTAGGGACCATATCTAGTCCAATTCTGCTTCTTAAACTGACAAAAAGCACTGGTCCTCTAACATCCAATGCTTGTCTGTAAAGATGAGAAACGTGTGAGCTCCATGAATGATGTAGTTCCTTTTAGCTGAAAAGTGACTGCCCTTATCTGAAGCGAAGTCTTGCTTGTAGGAAGCCACAGAGCCTGGGATTTAACTCCATTTCTGAAGGGAAACACACAGCAGTGTAATCACTCATTGATCACACTCTGCTTTAGAACAAGAAGCACGCTCTTGCTTTCTAGAGTCTCTAAGACAGCAGGAAACGTGTGTGTGCTGAGAACAAAAGAACGGTGTTTCCTAAACATACGGACCATATCTAGTCCAACTCTGCTTCTTAAACTGACACAAAGCACTGGTCCTCTAACATCCAATGCTTGTCTGTTAAGATGAGAAACGTGTGAGCTCCGTGAACGATGTAGTTCGTTTGAGCTGAAACGTGACTGACCTTATCTGAAACGAAGTCTTGCTTGTAGGAAGACACAGAGCCTGGGATTTAACTCCATTTCTGAAAGGAAACACACAGCATTTTTCTCATCCATGGATCACACTCTGCTTTAGAGCGAGAAGCACGCTCTTGCTTTCAGGAGTCTCTAAAACAGCAGGAAACGTGAGTGTGCTGAGAACAAAAGAACGGTGTTTCCTACACATACGGACCATATCTAGTCTGACTCTTCTTCTGAAACTGATACAAATCACTGGTCCTCTAACAACCAATGCTTGTCAGTTAAGATGGGAAACGTGTGAGCATCATGAACGATGTAGTTCGTTTGAGCTGAAAAGTGACTGCCCTTACATGAATCGAAGTCTTGCTTGTAGGAAGACTCAGAGCCTGGGATTTAACTCCATTACTGAAGTGAAACACACAGCAGTGTAATCACCCATTGATCACACTCCGCTTTAGAACAAGAAGCACGCTCTTGCTTTCTAGAGTCTCTAAGACAGCAGGAAACGTGTGTGTGCTGAGAACAAAAGAACGGTGTTTCCTAAACATACGGACCATATCTAGTTCAACTCTGCTTCTGAAACTGATACAAAGCACTGGTCCTCTAACATCCAATGCTTGTCTGTTAAGATGAGAAACGTGTGAGCTTCGTGAACGATGTAGTTCGTTTGAGCTGAAAAGTGACTGCCCTTACCTGAAACGAAGTCTTGCTTGTAGGAAGACACAGAGCCTGGGATTTAACTCCATTTCTGAAGGGAAACACACAGCATTTTTCTCATCCATGGATCACACTCTGCTTTAGAGCGAGAAGCACGCTCTTGCTTTTAGAGTCTCTAATATAGCAGGTAATCTGAGTGTGCTGAGAACAAAAGAACGGTGTTTCCTACACATACAGACCATATGTATTCCAAATCTGCTTCTGAAACTGATACAAAGCACTGACCCTCTAACATCCAAGGCTTGTCAGTTAAGATGAGAAACGTGTGAGCTTCGTGAACGATGTAGTTCATTTGAGCAGAAAAGTGATTGCCCTTACCTGAATCGAAGTCTTGCTTGTAGGAAGACTCAGAGCCTGGGATTTAACTCCATTTCTGGAGCGAAACACACAGCAATGTAATCATCCATTGATCACACTCTGCTTTAGAACAAGAAGCACGCTCTTGCTTTCTAGAGTCTCTAAGACAGCAAGAAACGTGTGTGTGCTGAGAACAAAAGAACGGTGTTTCCTATACATACGGACCATATCTAGTTCAACTCTGCTTCTGAAACTGATACAAAGCACTGGTCCTCTAACATCCAATGCTTGTCAGTTAAGATGGGAAACGTGTGAGCTTCATGAACGATGTAGTTCGTTTGAGCAGAAAAGTGACTGCCCTTACCTGAAACGAATTCTTGCTTGTAGGAAGACTCAGAGCCTGGGATTTAACACCATTTCTGAAGTGAAACACACAGCAGTGTTCTCATCCATTGATCATACTCTGCTTTAGAACAAGAAGCACGCTCTTGCTTTCTAGAATCTCTAAGACAGCAGGAAATGTGATTTAGCTGAGAACAAAAGAACGGTGTTTCCTACACTTACGGACCATATCTAGTCCAACTCTGCTTCTTAAACTGACACAAAGCACTGGTCCTCTAACATCCAATGCTTGTCTGTAAAGATGAGAAACGTGTGAGCTCCGTGAATGATGTAGTTCGTTTTAGCTGAAAAGTGACTGCCCTTATCTGAAACGAAGTCTTGCTTGTAGGAAGACACAGAGCCTGTGATTTAACTCCATTTCTGAAGGGAAACACACAGCAGTTTAATCACCCATTGATCACACTCTGCTTTAGAACAAGAAGCACGCTCTTGCTTTCTAGAGTCTCTAAGACAGCAGGAAATGTGTGTGTGCTGAGAACAAAAGAACGGTGTTTCCTAAACATACGGACCATATCTAGTTCAACTCTGCTTCTGAAACTGATACAAAGCACTGGTCCTCTAACATCCAATGCTTGTCTGTTAAGATGAGAAACGTGTGAGCTTCGTGAACAATGTAGTTCGTTTGAGCTGAAAAGTGACTGCCCTTACCTGAAACGAAGTCTTCTTTGTAGGAAGACACAGAGCCTGGGATTTAACTCCATTTCTGAAGGGAAACACACAGCATTTTTCTCATCCATGGATCACACTCTGCTTTAGAGCGAGAAGCACGCTCTTGCTTTCTGGAGTCTCTAAGACAGCAGGAAATGTGATTTTGCTGAGAACAAAAGAACGGTGTTTCCTACATATACGGACCATATCTAGTCCAACTCTGCTTCTGAAACTGATAAAAATCACTGGTCCTCTAACATCCAATGCTTGTCAGTTAAGATGGGAAACGTGTGAGCTTCATGAACGATGTAGTTCGTTTGAGCAGAAAAGTGACTGCCCTTACCTGAAATGAATTCTTGCTTGTAGGAAGACTCAGAGCCTGGGATTTAACTCCATTTCTGAAAGGAAACACACAGCCTTTTTCTCATCCATGGATCACACTCTGCTTTAGAGCGAGAAGCACGCTCTTGCTTTTAGAGTCTCTAATATAGCAGGTAAACTGAGGGTGCCCAGAACAAAAGAACGGTGTTTCCTACAAATACAGACCATATGTAGTCGAAATCTGCTTCTGAAACTCATACAAAGCAATGAACCTCTAACATCTAATGCTTGTCAGTTAAGATGAGAAACGT
This sequence comes from Onychomys leucogaster, assembly GCA_949786385.1. Lineage (NCBI taxonomy): Eukaryota > Metazoa > Chordata > Mammalia > Rodentia > Cricetidae > Onychomys > Onychomys leucogaster. The sequence goes on from CATKUP010000084.1 coordinate 1,613,214, forward strand.
GTGAGCTTCGTGAACGATGTAGTTCGTTTGAGCAGAAAAGTGATTGCCCTTACCTGAATCGAAGTCTTGCTTGTAGGAAGACTCAGAGCCTGGGATTTAACTCCATTTCTGAAGTGAAACACACAGCAGTGTAATCACCCATTGATCACACTCTGCTTTAGAACAAGAAGCACGCTCTTGCTTTCTAGAGTCTCTAAGACAGCAGGAAACGTGTGTGTGCTGAGAACAAAAGAACGGTGTTTCCTATACATACGGACCATATCTAGTTCAACTCTGCTTCTGAAACTGATACAAAGCACTGGACCTCTAACATCCAATGCTTGTCAGTTAAGATGGGAAACGTGTGAGCTTCATGAACGATGTAGTTCGTTTGAGCAGAAAAGTGACTGCCCTTACCTGAAACGAATTCTTGCTTGTAGGAAGACTCAGAGCCTGGGATTTAACACCATTTCTGAAGTGAAACACACAGCAGTGTTCTCATCCATTGATCATACTCTGCTTTAGAACAAGAAGCACGCTCTTGCTTTCTAGAGTCTCTAAGACAGCAGGAAATGTGATTTAATGAGAACAAAAGAACGGTATTTCCTACACTTAGGGACCATATCTAGTCCAATTCTGCTTCTTAAACTGACAAAAAGCACTGGTCCTCTAACATCCAATGCTTGTCTGTAAAGATGAGAAACGTGTGAGCTCCATGAATGATGTAGTTCCTTTTAGCTGAAAAGTGACTGCCCTTATCTGAAGCGAAGTCTTGCTTGTAGGAAGCCACAGAGCCTGGGATTTAACTCCATTTCTGAAGGGAAACACACAGCAGTGTAATCACTCATTGATCACACTCTGCTTTAGAACAAGAAGCACGCTCTTGCTTTCTAGAGTCTCTAAGACAGCAGGAAACGTGTGTGTGCTGAGAACAAAAGAACGGTGTTTCCTAAACATACGGACCATATCTAGTCCAACTCTGCTTCTTAAACTGACACAAAGCACTGGTCCTCTAACATCCAATGCTTGTCTGTTAAGATGAGAAACGTGTGAGCTCCGTGAACGATGTAGTTCGTTTGAGCTGAAACGTGACTGACCTTATCTGAAACGAAGTCTTGCTTGTAGGAAGACACAGAGCCTGGGATTTAACTCCATTTCTGAAAGGAAACACACAGCATTTTTCTCATCCATGGATCACACTCTGCTTTAGAGCGAGAAGCACGCTCTTGCTTTCAGGAGTCTCTAAAACAGCAGGAAACGTGAGTGTGCTGAGAACAAAAGAACGGTGTTTCCTACACATACGGACCATATCTAGTCTGACTCTTCTTCTGAAACTGATACAAATCACTGGTCCTCTAACATCCAATGCTTGTCAGTTAAGATGGGAAACGTGTGAGCTTCATGAACGATGTAGTTCGTTTGAGCTGAAAAGTGACTGCCCTTACATGAATCGAAGTCTTGCTTGTAGGAAGACTCAGAGCCTGGGATTTAACTCCATTTCTGAAAGGAAACACACAGCAGTGTAATCATCCATTGATCACACTCTGCTTTAGAACAAGAAGCACGCTCTTGCTTTCTAGATTCTCTAAGACAGCAGGAAACGTGTGTGTGCTGAGAACAAAAGAACGGTGTTTCCTAAACATACGGACCATATCTAGTTCAACTCTGCTTCTGAAACTGATACAAAGCACTGGTCCTCTAACATCCAGCTTGTCTGGTAAGATGAGAAACGTGTGAGCTTCGTGAACAATGTAGTTCGTTTGAGCTGAAAAGTGACTGCCCTTACCTGAAACGAAGTCTTCCTTGTAGGAAGACACAGAGCCTGGGATTTAACTCCATTTCTGAAGGGAAACACACAGCATTTTTCTCATCCATGGATCACACTCTGCTTTAGAGCGAGAAGCACGCTCTTGCTTTTAGAATCTCTAATATAGCAGGTAATCTGAGTGTGCCCAGAACAAAAGAACGGTGTTTCCTACAAATACAGACCATATGTAGTCCAAATCTGCTTCTGAAACTCATACAAAGCACTGACCTTCTAATATCTAATGCTTGTCAGTTAAGATGAGAAACGTGTGAGCTTCGTGAACGATGTAGTTCATTTGAGCAGAAAAGTGACTGCCCTTACCTGAATCGAAGTCTTGCTTGTAGGAAGACTCAGAGCCTGGGATTTAACTCCATTACTGAAGTGAAACACACAGCAGTGTAATCACCCATTGATCACACTCTGCTTTAGAACAAGAAGCACGCTCTTGCTTTCTAGAGTCTCTAAGACAGCAGGAAACGTGTGTGTGCTGAGAACAAAAGAACGGTGTTTCCTAAACATACGGACCATATCTAGTTCAACTCTGCTTCTGAAACTGATACAAAGCACTGGTCCTCTAACATGCAATGCTTGTCTGTTAAGATGAGAAACGTGTGAGCTTCGTGAACGATGTAGTTCGTTTGAGCTGAAAAGTGACTGCCCTTACCTGAAACGAAGTCTTGCTTGTAGGAAGACACAGAGCCTGGGATTTAACTCCATTTCTGAAGGGAAACACACAGCATTTTTCTCATCCATGGATCACACTCTGCTTTAGAGCGAGAAGCACGCTCTTGCTTTTAGAGTCTCTAATATAGCAGGTAATCTGAGTGTGCTGAGAACAAAAGAACGGTGTTTCCTACACATACAGACCATATGTAGTCCAAATCTGCTTCTGAAACTGATACAAAGCACTGACCCTCTAACATCCAATGCTTGTCAGTTAAGATGAGAAACGTGTGAGCTTCGTGAACGATGTAGTTCATTTGAGCAGAAAAGTGATTGCCCTACCTGAATCGAAGTCTTGCTTGTAGGAAGACTCAGAGCCTGGGATTTAACTCCATTTCTGGAGCGAAACACACAGCAATGTAATCATTCATTGATCACACTCTGCTTTAGAACAAGAAGCACGCTCTTGCTTTCTAGAGTCTCTAAGACAGCAGGAAACGTGTGTGTGCTGAGAACAAAAGAACGGTGTTTCCTATACATACGGACCATATCTAGTTCAACTCTGCTTCTGAAACTGATACAAAGCACTGGTCCTCTAACATCCAATGCTTGTCAGTTAAGATGGGAAACGTGTGTGCTTCATGAACGATGTAGTTCGTTTGAGCAGAAAAGTGACTGCCCTTACCTGAAACGAATTCTTGCTTGTAGGAAGACTCAGAGCCTGGGATTTAACACCATTTCTGAAGTGAAACACACAGCAGTGTTCTCATCCATTGATCATACTCTGCTTTAGAACAAGAAGCACGCTCTTGCTTTCTAGAATCTCTAAGACAGCAAGAAATGTGATTTAGCTGAGAAAAAAAGAACGGTGTTTCCTACACTTACGGACCATATCTAGTCCAACTCTGCTTCTTAAACTGACACAAAGCACTGGTCCTCTAACATCCAATGCTTGTCTGTAAAGATGAGAAACGTGTGAGCTCCGTGAATGATGTAGTTCGTTTTAGCTGAAAAGTGACTGCCCTTATCTGAAGCGAAGTCTTGCTTGTAGGAAGACACAGAGCCTGTGATTTAACTCCATTTCTGAAGGGAAACACACAGCAGTTTGATCACCCATTGATCACACTCTGCTTTAGAACAAGAAGCACGCTCTTGCTTTCTAGAGTCTCTAAGACAGCAGGAAACGTGTGTGTGCTGAGAACAAAAGAACGGTGTTTCCTAAACATACGGACCATATCTAGTTCAACTCTGCTTCTGAAACTGATACAAAGCACTGGTCCTCTAACATCCAATGCTTGTCTGTTAAGATGAGAAACGTGTGAGCTTCGTGAACAATGTAGTTCGTTTGAGCTGAAAAGTGACTGCCCTTACCTGAAACGAAGTCTTCTTTGTAGGAAGACACAGAGCCTGGGATTTAACTCCATTTCTGAAGGGAAACACACAGCATTTTTCTCATCCATGGATCACACTCTGCTTTAGAGCGAGAAGCACGCTCTTGCTTTCTGGAGTCTCTAAGACAGCAGGAAATGTGATTTTGCTGAGAACAAAAGAACGGTGTTTCCTACACATACCGACCATATCTAGTCCAACTCTGCTTCTGAAACTGATAAAAATCACTGGTCCTCTAACATCCAATGCTTGTCAGTTAAGATGGGAAACGTGTGAGCTTCATGAACGATGTAGTTCGTTTGAGCAGAAAAGTGACTGCCCTTACCTGAAACGAATTCTTGCTTGTAGGAAGACTCAGAGCCTGGGATTTAACTCCATTTCTGAAAGGAAACACACAGCCTTTTTCTCATCCATGGATCACACTCTGCTTTAGAGCGAGAAGCACGCACTTGCTTTTAGAGTCTCTAATATAGCAGGTAATCTGAGGGTGCCCAGAACAAAAGAACGGTGTTTCCTACAAATACAGACCATATGTAGTCCAAATCTGCTTCTGAAACTCATACAAAGCACTGACCCTCTAACATCTAATGCTTGTCAGTTAAGATGAGAAACGTGTGAGCTTCGTGAACGATGTAGATCGTTTGAGCTGAAAAGTGACTGCCCTTACCTGAATCGAATTCTTGCTTGTAGGAAGACTCAGAGCCTGGGATTTAACTCCATTTCTGATGTGAAACACACAGCAGTGTAATCACCCATTGATCACACTCTGCTTTAGAACAAGAAGCACGCTCTTGCTTTCTAGAGTCTCTAAGACAGCAGGAAACGTGTGTGTGCTGAGAACAAAAGAACGGTGTTTCCTATACATACGGACCATATCTAGTTCAACTCTGCTTCTGAAACTGATACAAAGCACTGGACCTCTAACATCCAATGCTTGTCAGTTAAGATGGGAAACGTGTGAGCTTCATGAACGATGTAGTTCGTTTGAGCAGAAAAGTGACTGCCCTTACCTGAAACGAAGTCTTGCTTGTAGGAAGCCACAGAGCCTGGGATTTAACTCCATTTCTGAAGGGAAACACACAGCAGTGTAATCACTCATTGATCACACTCTGCTTTAGAACAAGAAGCACGCTCTTGCTTTCTAGAGTCTCTAAGACAGCAGGAAACGTGTGTGTGCTGAGAACAAAAGAACGGTGTTTCCTAAACATACGGACCATATCTAGTCCAACTCTGCTTCTTAAAATGACACAAAGCACTGGTCCTCTAACATCCAATGCTTGTCTGTTAAGATGAGAAACGTGTGAGCTCCGTGAACGATGTAGTTCGTTTGAGCTGAAACGTGACTGACCTTATCTGAAACGAAGTCTTGCTTGTAGGAAGACACAGAGCCTGGGATTTAACTCCATTTCTGAAAGGAAACACACAGCATTTTTCTCATCCATGGATCACACTCTGCTTTAGAGTGAGAAGCACGCTCTTGCTTTCAGGAGTCTCTAAAACAGCAGGAAACGTGAGTGTGCTGAGAACAAAAGAACGGTGTTTCCTACACATACGGACCATATCTAGTCTGACTCTTCTTCTGAAACTGAAACAAATCACTGGTCCTCTAACATCCAATGCTTGTCAGTTAAGATGGGAAACGTGTGAGCTTCATGAACGATGTAGTTCGTTTGAGCTGAAAAGTGACTGCCATTACATAAATCGAAGTCTTGCTTTTAGGAAGACTCAGAGCCTGGGATTTAACTCCATTTCTGAAAGGAAACACACAGCAGTGTAATCATCCATTGATCACACTCTGCTTTAGAACAAGAAGCACGCTCTTGCTTTCTAGATTCTCTAAGACAGCAGGAAACGTGTGTGTGCTGAGAACAAAAGAACGGTGTTTCCTAAACATACGGACCATATCTAGTTCAACTCTGCTTCTGAAACTGATACAAAGCACTGGTCCTCTAACATCCAGCTTGTCTGTTAAGATGAGAAACGTGTGAGCTTCGTGAACAATGTAGTTCGTTTGAGCTGAAAAGTGACTGCCCTTACCTGAAACGAAGTCTTCCTTGTAGGAAGACACAGAGCCTGGGATTTAACTCCATTTCTGAAGGGAAACACACAGCATTTTTCTCATCCATGGATCACACTCTGCTTTAGAGCGAGAAGCACGCTCTTGCTTTTAGAATCTCTAATATAGCAGGTAATCTGAGTGTGCCCAGAACAAAAGAACGGTGTTTCCTACACATACAGACCATATGTAGTCCAAATCTGCTTCTGAAACTGACACAAAGCACTGACCCTCTAACATCCAATGCTTGTCAGTTAAGATGAGAAACGTGTGAGCTTCGTGAACGATGTAGTTCATTTGAGCAGAAAAGTGACTGCCCTTACCTGAATCGAAGTCTTGCTTGTAGGAAGACACAGAGCCTGGGATTTAACTCCATTTCTGAAAGGAAACACACATCATTTTTCTCATCCATGGATCACACTCTGCTTTAGAGCGAGAAGCACGCTCTTGCTTTTAGAGTCTCTAATATAGCAGGTAATCTGAGTGTGCCCAGAACAAAAGAACGGTGTTTCCTACAAATACAGACCATATGTAGTCCAAATCTGCTTCTGAAACTCATACAAAGCACTGACCCTCTAATATCTAATGCTTGTCAGTTAAGATGAGAAACGTGTGAGCTTCGTGAACGATGTAGTTCATTTGAGCAGAAAAGTGACTGCCCTTACCTGAATCGAAGTCTTGCTTGTAGGAAGACTCAGAGCCTGGGATTTAACTCCATTACTGAAGTGAAACACACAGCAGTGTAATCACCCATTGATCACACTCTGCTTTAGAACAAGAAGCACGCTCTTGCTTTCTAGAGTCTCTAAGACAGCAGGAAACGTGTGTGTGCTGAGAACAAAAGAACGGTGTTTCCTAAACATACGGACCATATCTAGTTCAACTCTGCTTCTGAAACTGATACAAAGCACTGGTCCTCTAACATGCAATGCTTGTCTGTTAAGATGAGAAACGTGTGAGCTTCGTGAACGATGTAGTTCGTTTGAGCTGAAAAGTGACTGCCCTTACCTGAAACGAAGTCTTGCTTGTAGGAAGACACAGAGCCTGGGATTTAACTCCATTTCTGAAGGGAAACACACAGCATTTTTCTCATCCATGGATCACACTCTGCTTTAGAGCGAGAAGCACGCTCTTGCTTTTAGAGTCTCTAATATAGCAGGTAATCTGAGTGTGCTGAGAACAAAAGAACGGTGTTTCCTACACATACAGACCATATGTAGTCCAAATCTGCTTCTGAAACTGATACAAAGCACTGACCCTCTAACATCCAATGCTTGTCAGTTAAGATGAGAAACGTGTGAGCTTCGTGAACGATGTAGTTCATTTGAGCAGAAAAGTGATTGCCCTACCTGAATCGAAGTCTTGCTTGTAGGAAGACTCAGAGCCTGGGATTTAACTCCATTTCTGGAGCGAAACACACAGCAATGTAATCATCCATTGATCACACTCTGCTTTTGAACAAGAAGCACGCTCTTTCTTTCTAGAGTCTCTAAGACAGCAGGAAACGTGTGTGTGCTGAGAACAAAAGAACGGTGTTTCCGACACATACGGACCATATCTAGTTCAACTCTGCTTCTGAAACTGATACAAAGCACTGGTCCTCTAACATCCAATGCTTGTCAGTTAAGATGGGAAACGTGTGAGCTTCATGAACGATGTAGTTCGTTTGAGCAGAAAAGTGACTGCCCTTACCTGAAACGAATTCTTGCTTGTAGGAAGACTCAGAGCCTGGGATTTAACACCATTTCTGAAGTGAAACACACAGCAGTGTTCTCATCCATTGATCATACTCTGCTTTAGAACAAGAAGCACGCTCTTGCTTTCTAGAATCTCTAAGACAGCAGGAAATGTGATTTAGCTGAGAACAAAAGAACGGTGTTTCCTACACTTACGGACCATATCTAGTCCAACTCTGCTTCTTAAACTGACACAAAGCACTGGTCCTCTAACATCCAATGCTTGTCTGTAAAGATGAGAAACGTGTGAGCTCCATGAATGATGTAGTTCGTTTTAGCTGAAAAGTGACTGCCCTTATCTGAAACGAAGTCTTGCTTGTAGGAAGACACAGAGCCTGTGATTTAACTCCATTTCTGAAGGGAAACACACAGCAGTTTAATCACCCATTGATCACACTCTGCTTTAGAACAAGAAGCACGCTCTTGCTTTCTAGAGTCTCTAAGACAGCAGGAAACGTGTGTGTGCTGAGAACAAAAGAACGGTGTTTCCTAAACATACGGACCATATCTAGTTCAACTCTGCTTCTGAAACTGATACAAAGCACTGGTCCTCTAACATCCAATGCTTGTCTGTTAAGATGAGAAACGTGTGAGCTTCGTGAACAATGTAGTTCGTTTGAGCTGAAAAGTGACTGCCCTTACCTGAAACGAAGTCTTCTTTGTAGGAAGACACAGAGCCTGGGATTTAACTCCATTTCTGAAGGGAAACACACAGCATTTTTCTCATCCATGGATCACACTCTGCTTTAGAGTGAGAAGCACGCTCTTGCTTTCTGGAGTCTCTAAGACAGCAGGAAACGTGTGTGTGCTGAGAAAAAAAGAACGGTGTTTCCTACACATACGGACCATATCTAGTCCAACTCTGCTTCTGAAACTGATAAAAATCACTGGTCCTCTAACATCCAATGCTTGTCAGTTAAGATGGGAAACGTGTGAGCTTCATGAACGATGTAGTTCGTTTGAGCAGAAAAGTGACTGCCCTTACCTGAAACGAATTCTTGCTTGTAGGAAGACTCAGAGCCTGGGATTTAACTCCATTTCTGGAGTGAAACACACAGCAATGTAATCATCCATTGATCACACTCTGCTTTAGAACAAGAAGCACGCTCTTGCTTTCTAGAGTCTCTAAGACAGCAGGAAACGTGTGTGTGCTGAGAACAAAAGAACGGTGTTTCCTAAACATACGGACCATATCTAGTTCAACTCTGCTTCTGAAACTGATACAAAGCACTGGTCCTCTAACATCCAGCTTGTCTGTTAAGATGAGAAACGTGTGAGCTTCGTGAACAATGTAGTTCGTTTGAGCTGAAAAGTGACTGCCCTTACCTGAAACGAAGTCTTCCTTGTAGGAAGACACAGAGCCTGGGATTTAACTCCATTTCTGAAGGGAAACACACAGCATTTTTCTCATCCATGGATCACACTCTGCTTTAGAGCGAGAAGCACGCTCTTGCTTTTAGAATCTCTAATATAGCAGGTAATCTGAGTGTGCCCAGAACAAAAGAACGGTGTTTCCTACACATACAGACCATATGTAGTCCAAATCTGCTTCTGAAACTGACACAAAGCACTGACCCTCTAACATCCAATGCTTGTCAGTTAAGATGAGAAACGTGTGAGCTTCGTGAACGATGTAGTTCGTTTGAGCTGAAAAGTGACTGCCCTTACCTGAATCGAAGTCTTGCTTGTAGGAAGACACAGAGCCTGGGATTTAACTCCATTTCTGAAAGGAAACACACATCATTTTTCTCATCCATGGATCACACTCTGCTTTAGAGCGAGAAGCACGCTCTTGCTTTTAGAGTCTCTAATATAGCAGGTAATCTGAGTGTGCCCAGAACAAAAGAACGGTGTTTCCTACAAATACAGACCATATGTAGTCCAAATCTGCTTCTGAAACTCATACAAAGCACTGACCCTCTAATATCTAATGCTTGTCAGTTAAGATGAGAAACGTGTGAGCTTCATGAACGATGTAGTTCATTTGAGCAGAAAAGTGACTGCCCTTACCTGAATCGAAGTCTTGCTTGTAGGAAGACTCAGAGCCTGGGATTTAACTCCATTACTGAAGTGAAACACACAGCAGTGTAATCACCCATTGATCACACTCTGCTTTAGAACAAGAAGCACGCTCTTGCTTTCTAGAGTCTCTAAGACAGCAGGAAACGTGTGTGTGCTGAGAACAAAAGAACGGTGTTTCCTAAACATACGGACCATATCTAGTTCAACTCTGCTTCTGAAACTGATACAAAGCACTGGTCCTCTAACATGCAATGCTTGTCTGTTAAGATGAGAAACGTGTGAGCTTCGTGAACGATGTAGTTCGTTTGAGCTGAAAAGTGACTGCCCTTACCTGAAACGAAGTCTTGCTTGTAGGAAGACACAGAGCCTGGGATTTAACTCCATTTCTGAAGGGAAACACACAGCATTTTTCTCATCCATGGATCACACTCTGCTTTAGAGCGAGAAGCACGCTCTTGCTTTTAGAGTCTCTAATATAGCAGGTAATCTGAGTGTGCTGAGAACAAAAGAACGGTGTTTCCTACACATACAGACCATATGTAGTCCAAATCTGCTTCTGAAACTGATACAAAGCACTGACCCTCTAACATCCAATGCTTGTCAGTTAAGATGAGAAACGTGTGAGCTTCGTGAACGATGTAGTTCATTTGAGCAGAAAAGTGATTGCCCTTACCTGAATAAGTCTTGCTTGTAGGAAGACTCAGAGCCTGGGATTTAACTCCATTTCTGGAGCGAAACACACAGCAATGTAATCATCCATTGATCACACTCTGCTTTTGAACAAGAAGCACGCTCTTGCTTTTAGAGTCTCTAAGACAGCAGGAAACGTGTGTGTGCTGAGAACAAAAGAACGGTGTTTCCGACACATACGGACCATATCTAGTTCAACTCTGCTTCTGAAACTGATACAAAGCACTGGTCCTCTAACATCCAATGCTTGTCAGTTAAGATGGGAAACGTGTGAGCTTCATGAACGATGTAGTTCGTTTGAGCAGAAAAGTGACTGCCCTTACCTGAAACGAATTCTTGCTTGTAGGAAGACTCAGAGCCTGGGATTTAACACCATTTCTGAAGTGAAACACACAGCAGTGTTCTCATCCATTGATCATACTCTGCTTTAGAACAAGAAGCACGCTCTTGCTTTCTAGAATCTCTAAGACAGCAGGAAATGTGATTTAGCTGAGAACAAAAGAACGGTGTTTCCTACACTTACGGACCATATCTAGTCCAACTCTGCTTCTTAAACTGACACAAAGCACTGGTCCTCTAACATCCAATGCTTGTCTGTAAAGATGAGAAACGTGTGAGCTCCGTGAATGATGTAGTTCGTTTTAGCTGAAAAGTGACTGCCCTTATCTGAAACGAAGTCTTGCTTGTAGGAAGACACAGAGCCTGTGATTTAACTCCATTTCTGAAGGGAAACACACAGCAGTTTAATCACCCATTGATCACACTCTGCTTTAGAACAAGAAGCACGCTCTTGCTTTCTAGAGTCCCTAAGACAGCAGGAAACGTGTGTGTGCTGAGAACAAAAGAACGGTGTTTCCTAAACATACGGACCATATCTAGTTCAACTCTGCTTCTGAAACTGATACAAAGCACTGGTCCTCTAACATCCAATGCTTGTCTGTTAAGATGAGAAACGTGTGAGCTTCGTGAACAATGTAGTTCGTTTGAGCTGAAAAGTGACTGCCCTTACCTGAAACGAAGTCTTCTTTGTAGGAAGACACAGAGCCTGGGATTTAACTCCATTTCTGAAGGGAAACACACAGCATTTTTCTCATCCATGGATCACACTCTGCTTTAGAGTGAGAAGCACGCTCTTGCTTTCTGGAGTCTCTAAGACAGCAGGAAACGTGTGTGTGCTGAGAACAAAAGAACGGTGTTTCCTACACATACGGACCATATCTAGTCCAACTCTGCTTCTGAAACTGATAAAAATCACTGGTCCTCTAACATCCAATGCTTGTCAGTTAAGATGGGAAACGTGTGAGCTTCATGAACGATGTAGTTCGTTTGAGCAGAAAAGTGACTGCCCTTACCTGAAACGAATTCTTGCTTGTAGGAAGACTCAGAGCCTGGGATTTAACTCCATTTCTGGAGTGAAACACACAGCAATGTAATCATCCATTGATCACACTCTGCTTTAGAACAAGAAGCACGCTCTTGCTTTCTAGAGTCTCTAAGACAGCAGGAAACGTGTGTGTGCTGAGAACAAAAGAACTGTGTTTCCTACACATTCGGACCATATCTAGTTCAACTCTGTTTCTGAAACTGATACAAAGCACTGGTCCTCTAACATCCAAGGCTTGTCTGTAAAGAAGAGAAATGTGTGAGCTCCATGAACGATGTAGATCGTTTGAGCTGAAAAGTGACTGCCCTTACCTGAATCGAAGTCTTGCTTGTAGGAAGACTCAGAGCCTGGGATTTAACACCATTTCTGAAGTGAAACACACAGCAGTGTTCTCATCCATTGATCATACTCTGCTTTAGAACAAGAAGCACGCTCTTGCTTTCTAGAGTCTCTAAGACAGCAGGAAATGTGATTTAATGAGAACAAAAGAACGGTATTTCCTACACTTAGGGACCATATCTAGTCCAACTCTGCTTCTTAAACTGACAAAAAGCACTGGTCCTCTAACATCCAATGCTTGTCTGTAAAGATGAGAAACGTGTGAGCTCCATGAATGATGTAGTTCCTTTTAGCTGAAAAGTGACTGCCCTTATCTGAAACGAAGTCTTGCTTGTAGGAAGCCACAGAGCCTGGGATTTAACTCCATTTCTGAAGGGAAACACACAGCAGTGTAATCACTCATTGATCACACTCTGCTTTAGAACAAGAAGCACGCTCTTGCTTTCTAGAGTCTCTAAGACAGCAGGAAACGTGTGTGTGCTGAGAACAAAAGAACGGTGTTTCCTAAACATACGGACCATATCTAGTCCAACTCTGCTTCTTAAACTGACACAAAGCACTGGTCCTCTAACATCCAATGCTTGTCTGTTAAGATGAGAAACGTGTGAGCTCCATGAACGATGTAGTTCGTTTGAGCTGAAACGTGACTGACCTTATCTGAAACGAAGTCTTGCTTGTAGGAAGACACAGAGCCTGGGATTTAACTCCATTTCTGAAAGGAAACACACAGCATTTTTCTCATCCATGGATCACACTCTGCTTTAGAGCGAGAAGCACGCTCTTGCTTTCAGGAGTCTCTAAAACAGCAGGAAACGTGAGTGTGCTGAGAACAAAAGAACGGTGTTTCCTACACATACGGACCATATCTAGTCTGACTCTTCTTCTGAAACTGATACAAATCACTGGTCCTCTAACATCCAATGCTTGTCAGTTAAGATGGGAAACGTGTGAGCTTCATGAACGATGTAGTTCGTTTGAGCTGAAAAGTGACTGCCCTTACATGAATAAAGTCTTGCTTGTAGGAAGACTCAGAGCCTGGGATTTAACTCCATTTCTGAAAGGAAACACAGAGCAGTGTAATCATCCATTGATCACACTCTGCTTTAGAACAAGAAGCACGCTCTTGCTTTCTAGATTCTCTAAGACAGCAGGAAACGTGTGTGTGCTGAGAACAAAAGAACGGTGTTTCCTAAACATACGGACCATATCTAGTTCAACTCTGCTTCTGAAACTGATACAAAACACTGGTCCTCTAACATCCAGCTTGTCTGTTAAGATGAGAAACGTGTGAGCTTCGTGAACAATGTAGTTCGTTTGAGCTGAAAAGTGACTGCCCTTACCTGAAACGAAGTCTTCCTTGTAGGAAGACACAGAGCCTGGGATTTAACTCCATTTCTGAAGGGAAACACACAGCATTTTTCTCATCCATGGATCACACTCTGCTTTAGAGCGAGAAGCACGCTCTTGCTTTTCGAATCTCTAATATAGCAGGTAATCTGAGTGTGCCCAGAAAAAAAGAACGGTGTTTCCTACACATACAGACCATATGTAGTCCAAATCTGCTTCTGAAACTGACACAAAGCACTGACCCTCTAACATCCAATGCTTGTCAGTTAAGATGAGAAACGTGTGAGCTTCGTGAACGATGTAGTTCGTTTGAGCTGAAAAGTGACTGCCCTTACCTGAATCGAAGTCTTGCTTGTAGGAAGACACAGAGCCTGGGATTTAACTCCATTTCTGAAAGGAAACACACATCATTTTTCTCATCCATGGATCACACTCTGCTTTAGAGCGAGAAGCACGCTCTTGCTTTTAGAGTCTCTAATATAGCAGGTAATCTGAGTGTGCCCAGAACAAAAGAACGGTGTTTCCTACAAATACAGACCATATGTAGTCCAAATCTGCTTCTGAAACTCATACAAAGCACTGACCCTCTAATATCTAATGCTTGTCAGTTAAGATGAGAAACGTGTGAGCTTCGTGAACGATGTAGTTCATTTGAGCAGAAAAGTGACTGCCCTTACCTGAATCGAAGTCTTGCTTGTAGGAAGACTCAGAGCCTGGGATTTAACTCCATTACTGAAGTGAAACACACAGCAGTGTAATCACCCATTGATCACACTCTGCTTTAGAACAAGAAGCACGCTCTTGCTTTCTAGAGTCTCTAAGACAGCAGGAAACGTGTGTGTGCTTAGAACAAAAGAACGGTGTTTCCTAAATATACGGACCATATCTAGTTCAACTCTGCTTCTGAAACTGATACAAAGCACTGGTCCTCTAACATGCAATGCTTGTCTGTTAAGATGAGAAACGTGTGAGCTTCGTGAACGATGTAGTTCGTTTGAGCTGAAAAGTGACTGCCCTTACCTGAAACGAAGTCTTGCTTGTAGGAAGACACAGAGCCTGGGATTTAACTCCATTTCTGAAGGGAAACACACAGCATTTTTCTCATCCATGGATCACACTCTGCTTTAGAGCGAGAAGCACGCTCTTGCTTTTAGAGTCTCTAATATAGCAGGTAATCTGAGTGTGCTGAGAACAAAAGAACGGTGTTTCCTACACATACAGACCATATGTAGTCCAAATCTGCTTCTGAAACTGATACAAAGCACTGACCCTCTAACATCCAATGCTTGTCAGTTAAGATGAGAAACGTGTGAGCTTCGTGAACGATGTAGTTCGTTTGAGCAGAAAAGTGACTGCCCTTACCTGAAACGAATTCTTGCTTGTAGGAAGACTCAGACCCTGGATTTAACACCATTTCTGAAGTGAAACACACAGCAGTGTTCTCATCCATTGATCATACTCTGCTTTAGAACAAGAGGCACGCTCTTGCTTTCTAGAATCTCTAAGACAGCAGGAAATGTGATTTAGCTGAGAACAAAAGAACGGTGTTTCCTACACTTACGGACCATATCTAGTCCAACTCTGCTTCTTAAACTGACACAAAGCACTGGTCCTCTAACATCCAATGCTTGTCAGTTAAGATGGGAAACGTGTGAGCTTCATGAACGATGTAGTTCGTTTGAGCAGAAAAGTGACTGCCCTTACCTGAAACGAATTCTTGCTTGTAGGAAGACTCAGAGCCTGGGATTTAACACCATTTCTGAAGTGAAACACACAGCAGTGTTCTCATCCATTGATCATACTCTGCTTTAGAACAAGAAGCACGCTCTTGCTTTCTAGAGTCTCTAAGACAGCAGGAAATGTGATTTAGCTGAGAACAAAGAACGGTGTTTCCTACACTTACGGACCATATCTAGTCCAACTCTGCTTCTTAAACTGACACAAAGCACTGGTCCTCTAACATCCAATGCTTGTCTGTAAAGATGAGAAACATGTGAGCTCCGTGAATGATGTAGTTTGTTTTAGCTGAAAAGTGACTGCCTTTATCTGAAACGAAGTCTTGCTTGTAGGAAGACACAGAGCCTGGGATTTAACTCCATTTCTGAAGGGAAACACACAGCAGTTTAATCACCCATTGATCACACTCTGCTTTAGAACAAGAAGCACGCTCTTGCTTTCTAGAATCTCTAAGACAGCAGGAAACGTGTGTGTGCTGAGAACAAAAGAACGGTGTTTCCTAAACATACGGACCATATCTAGTCCAACCCTGCTTCTTAAACTGACACAAAGCACTGGTCCTCTAACATCCAATGCTTGTCTGTTAAGATGAGAAACGTGTGAGCTCCGTGAACGATGTAGTTCCTTTGAGCTGAAATGTGACTGACCTTATCTGAAACGAAGTCTTGCTTGTAGGAAGACACAGAGCCTGGGATTTAACTCCATTTCTGAAAGGAAACACACAGCATTTTTCTCATCCATGGATCACACTCTGCTTTAAAACGAGAAGCACGCTCTTGCTTTCTGGAGTCTCTAACACAGCAGGAAACGTGAGTGTGCTGAGAACAAAAGAACGGTGTTTCCTACACATACGGACCATATCTAGTCTAATTCTTCTTCTGAAACTGATACAAATCACTGGGCCTCTAACATCCAATGCTTGTCAGTTAAGATGGGAAACTTGTGAGCTTCATGAATGATGTAGTTCGTTTGAGCAGAAAAGTGACTGCCCTTACATGAATCGAAGTCTTGCTTGTAGGAAGACTCAGAGCCTGCGATTTAACTCCATTTCTGAAGGGAAACACACAGCATTTTTCTCATCCATGGATCACACTCTGCTTTAGAGCGAGAAGCACGCTCTTGCTTTCTGGAGTCTCTAAGACAGCAGGAAATGTGATTTTGCTGAGAACAAAAGAACGGTGTTTCCTACACATACGGACCATATCTAGTCCCACTCTGCTTCTGAAACTGATAAAAATCACTGGTCCTCTAACATCCAATGCTTGTCAGTTAAGATGGGAAACGTGTGAGATTCATGAACGATGTAGTTCGTTTGAGCAGAAAAGTGACTGCCCTTACCTGAAACGAATTCTTGCTTGTAGGAAGACTCAGAGCCTGGGATTTAACTCCATTTCTGAAAGGAAACACACAGCATTTTTCTCATCCATGGATCACACTCTGCTTTAGAGCGAGAAGCACGCTCTTGCTTTTAGAGTCTCTAATATAGCAGGTAATCTGAGTGTGCCCAGAACAAAAGAACGGTGTTTCCTACACATACAGACCATATGTAGTCCAAATCTGCTTCTGAAACTGATACAAAGCACTGACCATCTAACATCCAATGCTTGTCAGTTAAGATGAGAAACGTGTGAGCTCCGTGAACGATGTAGTTCGTTTGAGCTGAAAAGTGACTGCCCTTATCTGAAACGAAGTCTTGCTTGTAGGAAGACTCAGAGCCTGGGATTTAACTCCATTTCTGAAGTGAAAAACACAGCAGTGTAATCATCCATTGATCACACTCTGCTTTAGAACAAGAAGCACGCTCTTGCTTTCTAGAGTCTCTAAGACAGCAGGGAATGTGATTTTGCTGAGAACAAAAGAACGGTGTTTCCTACACTTACGGACCATATCTAGTCCAACTCTGCTTCTTAAACTGACACAAAGCACTGGTCCTCTAACATCCAATGCTTGTCTGTTAAGATGAGAAACGTGTGAGCTTCGTGAACGATGTAGTTCGTTTGAGCTGAAAAGTGACTGCCCTTATCTGAAACGAAGTCTTGCTTGTAGGAAGACACAGAGCCTGGGATTTCACTCCATTTCTGAAAGGAAACACACAGCATTTTTCTCATCCCTGGATCACACTCTGCTTTAGAGCGAGAAGCACGCTCTTGCTTTTAGAGTCTCTAATATAGCAGGTAATCTGAGTGTGCCCAGAACAAAAGAACGGTGTTTCCTACAAATACAGACCATATGTAGTCCAAATCTGCTTCTGAAACTCATACAAAGCACTGACCCTCTAACATCTAATGCTTGTCAGTTACGATGAGAAACGTGTGAGCTTCGTGAACGATGTAGTACATTTGAGCAGAAAAGTGACTGCCCTTACCTGAATCGAAGTCTTGCTTGTAGGAAGACACAGAGCCTGGGATTTAACTCCATTTCTGAAGGGAAACACACAGCATTTTTCTCATCCATGGATCACACTCTGCTTTAGGGCGAGAAGCACGCTCTTGCTTTTAGAGTCTCTAATATAGCAGGTAATCTGAGGGTGCCCAGAACAAAAGAACGGTGTTTCCTACAAATACAGACCATATGTAGTCCAAATCTGCTTCTGAAACTGATACAAAGCACTGACCCTCTAACATCTAATGCTTGTCAGTTAAGATGAGAAACGTGTGAGCTTCATGAACGATGTAGTTCATTTGAGCAGAAAAGTGACTGCCCTTACCTGAATCGAAGTCTTGCTTGTAGGAAGACTCAGAGCCTGGGATTTAACTCCATTTCTGAAGTGAAACACACAGCAGTGTAATCACCCATTGATCACACTCTGCTTTAGAACAAGAAGCACGCTCTTGCTTTCTAGAGTCTCTAAGACAGCAGGAAACGTGTGTGTGCTGAGAACAAAAGAACGGTGTTTCCTAAACATACGGACCATATCTAGTCCAACTCTGCTTCTTAAACTGACACAAAGCACTGGTCCTCTAACATCCAATGCTTGTCTGTTAAGATGAGAAACGTGTGAGCTTTGTGAAAGATGTAGTTCGTTTGAGCTGAAAAGTGACTGCCCTTACCTGAAACGAAGTCTTGCTTGTAGGAAGACACAGAGCCTGGGATTTAACTCCATTTCTGAAGGGAAACACACAGCATTTTTCTCATCCATGGATCACACTCTGCTTTAGAGCGAGAAGCTCGCTCTTGCTTTCTGGAGTCTCTAACCCAGCAAGAAACGTGAATGTGCTGAGAACAAAAGAACGGTGTTTCCGACACATACGGACCATATCTAGTCCAACTCTTCTTCTGAAACTGATACAAATCACTGGTCCTCTAACATCCAATGCTTGTCAGTTAAGATGGGAAACGTGTGAGCTTCATGAACGATGTAGTTCGTTTGAGCAGAAAAGTAACTGCCCTTACATGAATCGAAGTCTTGCTTGTAGGAAGACTCAGAGCCTGGGATTTAACTCCATTTCTGAAGTGAAACACACAGCAGTGTAATCATCCATTGATCACACTCTGCTTTAGAACAAGAAGCACGCTCTTGCTTTCTAGAGTCTCTAAGACAGCAGGAAACGTGTGTGTGCTGAGAACAAAAGAACGGTGTTTCCTAAACATACGGACCATATCTAGTTCAACTCTGCTTCTGAAACTGATACAAAGCACTGGTCCTCTAACATCCAACGCTTGTCTGTTAAGATGAGAAACGTGTGAGCTTCGTGAACGATGTAGTTCATTTGAGCTGAAAAGTGACTGCCCTTACCTGAAACGAAGTCTTGCTTGTAGGAAGACACAGAGCCTGGGATTTAACTCCATTTCTGAAGGGAAACACACAGCATTTTTCTCATCCATGGATCACACTCTGCTTTAGAGCGAGAAGCACGCTCTTGCTTTTAGAGTCTCTAATATAGCAGGTAATCTGAGTGTGCCCAGAACAAAAGAACGGTGTTTCCTACACATACAGACCATATGTAGTCCAAATCTGCTTCTGAAACTGATACAAAGCACTGACCCTCTAACATCCAATGCTTGTCAGTTAAGATGAGAATCGTGTGAGCTTCGTGAATGATGTAGTTCGTTCAAGCAGAAAAGTGACTGCCCTTACCTGAATCGAAGTCTTGCTTGTAGGAAGACTCAGAGCCTGGGATTTAACTCCATTTCTGAAGTGAAACACACAGCAGTGTAATCACCCATTGATCACACTCGGCTTTAGAGCAAGAAGCACGCTCTTGCTTTCTAGAGTCTCTAAGACAGCAGGAAACGTGTGTGTGCTGAGAACAAAAGAACGGTGTTTCCTAAACATACGGACCATATCTAGTTCAACTCTGCTTCTGAAACTGATACAAAGCACTGGTCCTCTAACATCCAATGCTTGTCTGCTAAGATGAGAAACGTGTGAGCTTCGTGAATGATGTTGTTCGTTTGAGCTGAAAAGTGACTGCCCTTACCTGAAACGAAGTCTTGCTTGTAGGAAGACACAGAGCCTGGGATTTAACTCCATTTCGGAAGGGAAACACACAGCATTTTTCTCATCCATGGATCACACTCTGCTTTAGAGCGAGGAGCATGCTCTTGCTTTCTGGAGTCTCTAACCCAGCAGGAAACGTGAGTGTGCTGAGAACAAAAGAACGGTGTTTCCGACACATACGGACCATATGTAGTCCAAATCTGCTTCTGAAAGTGACACAAAGCACTGACCCTCTAACATCTAATGCTTGTCAGTTAAGATGAGAAACGTGTGAGCTTCGTGAACGATGTAGTACATTTGAGCAGAAAAGTGACTGCCCTTACCTGAATCGAAGTCTTGCTTGTAGGAAGACTCAGAGCCTGGGATTTAACTCCATTTCTGAAGTGAAACACACAGCAGTGTAATCATCCATTGATCACACTCTGCTTTAGAACAAGAAGCACGCTCTTGCTTTCTAGAGTTTCTAAGACAGCAGGAAACGTGTGTGTGCTGAGAACAAAAGAACGGTGTTTCCTAAACATACGGACCATATCTAGTCCAACTCTGCTTCTTAAACTGACACAAAGCACTGGTCCTCTAACATCCAATGCTTGTCTGTTAAGATGAGAAACGTGTGAGCTTTGTGAAAGATGTAGTTCGTTTGAGCTGAAAAGTGACTGCCCTTACCTGAAACGAAGTCTTGCTTGTAGGAAGACACAGAGCCTGGGATTTAACTCCATTTCTGAAGGGAAACACACAGCATTTTTCTCATCCATGAATCACACTCTGCTTTAGAGCGAGAAGCTCGCTCTTGCTTTCTGGAGTCTCTAACCCAGCAAGAAACGTGAGTGTGCTGAGAACAAAAGAACGGTGTTTCCGACACATACGGACCATATCTAGTCCAACTCTTCTTCTGAAACTGATACAAATCACTGGTCCTCTAACATCCAATGCTTGTCAGTTAAGATGGGAAACGTGTGAGCTTCATGAACGATGTAGTTCGTTTGAGCAGAAAAGTAACTGCCCTTACATGAATCGAAGTCTTGCTTGTAGGAAGACTCAGAGCCTGGGATTTAACTCCATTTCTGAAGTGAAACACACAGCAGTGTAATCATCCATTGATCACACTCTGCTTTAGAACAAGAAGCACGCTCTTGCTTTCTAGAGTCTCTAAGACAGCAGGAAACGTGTGTGTGCTGAGAACAAAAGAACGGTGTTTCCTAAACATACGGACCATATCTAGTTCAACTCTGCTTCTGAAACTGATACAAAGCACTGGTCCTCTAACATCCAATGCTTGTCTGTTAAGATGAGAAACGTGTGAGCTTCGTGAACGATGTAGTTCAATTTAGCTGAAAAGTGACTGCCCTTACCTGAAACGAAGTCTTGCTTGTAGGAAGACACAGAGCCTGGGATTTAACTCCATTCCTGAAGGGAAACACACAGCATTTTTCTCATCCATGGATCACACTCTGCTTTAGAGCGAGAAGCACGCTCTTGCTTTTAGAGTCTCTAATATAGCAGGTAATCTGAGTGTGCCCAGAACAAAAGAACGGTGTTTCCTACACATACAGACCATATGTAGTCCAAATCTGCTTCTGAAACTGATACAAAGCACTGACCCTCTAACATCCAATGCTTGTCAGTTAAGATGAGAATCGTGTGAGCTTCGTGAATGATGTAGTTCGTTCAAGCAGAAAAGTGACTGCCCTTACCTGAATCGAAGTCTTGCTTGTAGGAAGACTCAGAGCCTGGGATTTAACTCCATTTCTGAAGTGAAACACACAGCAGTGTAATCACCCATTGATCACACTCTGCTTTAGAACAAGAAGCACGCTCTTGCTTTCTAGAGTCTCTAAGACAGCAGGAAACGTGTGTGTGCTGAGAACAAAAGAACGGTGTTTCCTAAACATACGGACCACATCTAGTCCAACTCTGCTTCTTAAACTGACACAAAGCACTGGTCCTCTAACATCCAATGCTTGTCTGTTAAGATGAGAAACGTGTGAGCTCCGTGAACGATGTAGTTCCTTTGAGCTGAAAAGTGACTGACCTTACCTTAAACTATGTCTTGCTTGTAGGAAGACACAGAGCCTGGGATTGAACTCCATTTCTGAAAGGAAACACACAGCATTTTTCTCATCCATGGATCACACTCTGCTTTAGAGCGAGAAGCTCGCTCTTGCTTCTGGAGTCTCTAACACAGCAGGAAACGTGAGTGTGCTGAGAACAAAAGAAGGGTGTTTCCTACACATACGGACCATATCTAGTCTAATTCTTCTTCTGAAACTGATACAAATCACTGGTCCTCTAACATCCAATGCTTGTCAGTTAAGATGGGAAACGTGTGAGCTTCATGAACAATGTAGATCGTTTGAGCATAAAAGTGACTGCCCTTACATGAATCGAAGTCTTGCTTGTAGGAAGACTCAGAGCCTGGGGTTTAACTCCATTTCTGAAGGGAAACACACAGCATTTTTCTCATCCATGGATCAGACTCTGCTTTAGAGCGAGAAGCACGCTCTTGCTTTTAGAGTCTCTATTATAGCAGGTAATCTGAGTGTGCCCAGAACAAAAGAACGGTGTTTCCTACACATACAGACCATATGTAGTCCAAATCTGCTTCTGAAACTGATACAAAGCACTGACCCTCTAACATCCAATGCTTGTCAGTTAAGATGAGAAACGTGTGAGCTCCGTGAACGATGTAGTTCGTTTGAGCTGAAAAGTGACTGCCCTTATCTGAATCGAAGTCTTGCTTGTAGGAAGACACAGAGCCTGGGATTTAACTCCATTTCTGAAAGGAAACACACAGCATTTTTCTCATCCATGGATCACACTCTGCTTTAAAGCGAGAAGCACGCTCTTGCTTTCTGGAGTCTCTAACACAGCAGGAAACGTGAGTGTGCTGAGAACAAAAGAACGGTGTTTCCGACACATACGGACCATATCTAGTCCAACTCTTCTTCTGAAACTGATACAAATCACTGGTCCTCTAACATCCAATGCTTGTCAGTGAAGATGGGAAACGTGTGAGCTTCATGAACGATGTAGTTCGTTTGAGCTGAAAAGTGACTGCCCTTACCTAAAACGAAGTCTTGCTTGTAGGAAGACACAGAGCCTGGGATTTAACTCCATTTCTGAAGGGAAACACACAGCATTTTTCTCATCCATGGATCACACTCTGCTTTAGAGCGAGAAGCACGCTCTTGCTTTTAGAGTCTCTAATATAGCAGGTAATCTGAGTGTGCCCAGAACAAAAGAACGGTGTTTCCTACACATACAGACCATATGTAGTCCAAATCTGCTTCTGAAACTGACACAAAGCACTGACCCTCTAACATCTAATGCTTGTCAGTTAAGATGAGAAACGTGTGAGCTTCGTGAACGATGTAGTTCATTTGAGCAGAAAAGTGACTGCCCTTACCTGAATCGAAGTCTTGCTTGTAGGAAGACTCAGAGCCTGGGATTTAACTCCATTTCTGGAGTGAAACACACAGCAGTGTAATCATCCATTGATCACACTCTGCTTTAGAACAAGAAGCACGCTCTTGCTTTCTAGAGTCTCTAAGACAGCAGGAAATGTGATTTAGCTGAGAACAAAAGAACGGTGTTTCCTACACTTACGGACCATATCTAGTCCAACTCTGCTTCTTAAACTGACACAAAGCACTGGTCCTCTAACATCCAATGCTTGTCTGTAAAGATGAGAAACGTGTGAGCTCCGTGAACAATGTAGTTCGTTTGAGCTGAAAAGTGACAGCCCTTATCTGAAACGAAGTCTTGCTTGTAGGAAGACACAGAGCCTGGGATTTAACTCCATTTCTGAAGGGAAACACACAGCATTTTTCTCATCCATGGATCACACTCTGCTTTAGAGCGAGAAGCACGCTCTTGCTTTTAGAGTCTCTAATATAGCAGGTAATCTGAGTTTGCCCAGAACAAAAGAACGGTGTTTCCTACACATACAGACCATATGTAGTCCAAATCTGCTTCTGAAACTGATACAAAGCACTGACCCTCTAACATCCAATGCTTGTCAGTTAAGATGAGAAACGTGTGAGCTTCGTGAACGATGTAGTTCATTCAAGCAGAAAAGTGACTGCCCATACCTGAATCGAAGTCTTGCTTGTAGGAAGACTCAGAGCCTGGGATTTAACTCCATTTCTGAAGTGAAACACACAGCAGTGTAATCATCCATTGATCACACTCTGCTTTAGAACAAGAAGCACGCTCTTGCTTTCTAGAGTTTCTAAGACAGCAGGAAACGTGTGTGTGCTGAGAACAAAAGAACGGTGTTTCCTAAACATACGGACGATATCTAGTCCAACTCTGCTTCTTAAACTGACACAAAGCACTGGTCCTCTAACATCCAATGCTTGTCTGTTAAGATGAGAAACGTGTGAGCTCTGTGAACGATGTAGTTCGTTTGAGCTGAAAAGTGACTGACCTTATCTCAAACGAAGTCTTGCTTGTAGGAAGACACAGAGCCTGGGATTTAACTCCATTTCTGAAAGGAAACACACAGCATTTTTCTCATCCATGGATCACACTCTGCTTTAGAGCGAGAAGCACGCTCTTGCTTTCTGGAGTCTCTAACCCAGCAGGAAACGTGAGTGTGCTGAGAACAAAAGAAGGGTGTTTCCTACACATACGGACCATATCTAGTCTAATTCTTCTTCTGAAACTGATACAAATCACTGGTCCTCTAACATCCAATGCTTGTCAGTTAAGATGGGAAATGTGTGAGCTTCATGAACAATGTAGTTCGTTTGAGCAGAAAAGTGACTGCCCTTACATGAATGGAAGTCTTGCTTGTAGGAAGACTCAGAGCCTGGGATTTAACTCCATTTCTGAAGTGAAACACACAGCAGTGTAATCATCCATTGATCACACTCTGCTTTAGAACAAGAAGCACGCTCTTGCTTTCTAGAGTTTCTAAGACAGCAGGAAACGTGTGTGTGCTGAGAACAAAAGAACGGGGTTTCCTAAACATACGGACCATATCTAGTCCAACTCTGCTTCTTAAACTGACACAAAGCACTGGTCCTCTAACATCCAATGCTTGTCTGTTAAGATGAGAAACGTGTGAGCATCGTGAAAGATGTAGTTCGTTTGAGCTGAAAAGTGACTGCCCTTACCTGAAACGAAGTCTTGCTTGTAGGAAGACACAGAGCCTGGGATTTAACTCCATTTCTGAAGGGAAACACACAGCATTTTTCTCATCCATGGATCACACTCTGCTTTAGAGCGAGAAGCTCGCTCTTGCTTTCTGGAGTCTCTAACCCAGCAAGAAACGTGAGTGTGCTGAGAACAAAAGAACGGTGTTTCCGACACATACGGACCATATCTAGTCCAACTCTTCTTCTGAAACTGATACAAATCACTGGTCCTCTAACATCCAATGCTTGTCAGTGAAGATGGGAAACGTGTGAGCTTCATGAACGATGTAGTTCGTTTGAGCTGAAAAGTGACTGCCCTTACCTAAAACGAAGTCTTGCTTGTAGGAAGACACAGAGCCTGGGATTTAACTCCATTTCTGAAGGGAAACACACAGCATTTTTCTCATCCATGGATCACACTCTGCTTTAGAGCGAGAAGCACGCTCTTGCTTTTAGAGTCTCTAATATAGCAGGTAATCTGAGTGTGCCCAGAACAAAAGAACGGTGTTTCCTACACATACAGACCATATGTAGTCCAAATCTGCTTCTGAAACTG
This sequence comes from Onychomys leucogaster, assembly GCA_949786385.1. NCBI lineage: Eukaryota > Metazoa > Chordata > Mammalia > Rodentia > Cricetidae > Onychomys > Onychomys leucogaster. The sequence continues at coordinate 1,638,501 of CATKUP010000084.1, forward strand.
ACACAAAGCACTGACCCTCTAACATCTAATGCTTGTCAGTTAAGATGAGAAACGTGTGAGCTTCGTGAACGATGTAGTTCATTTGAGCAGAAAAGTGACTGCCCTTACCTGAATCGAAGTCTTGCTTGTAGGAAGACTCAGAGCCTGGGATTTAACTCCATTTCTGGAGTGAAACACACAGCAGTGTAATCATCCATTGATCACACTCTGCTTTAGAACAAGAAGCACGCTCTTGCTTTCTAGAGTCTCTAAGACAGCAGGAAATGTGATTTAGCTGAGAACAAAAGAACGGTGTTTCCTACACTTACGGACCATATCTAGTCCAACTCTGCTTCTTAAACTGACACAAAGCACTGGTCCTCTAACATCCAATGCTTGTCTGTAAAGATGAGAAACGTGTGAGCTCCGTGAACAATGTAGTTCGTTTGAGCTGAAAAGTGACAGCCCTTATCTGAAACGAAGTCTTGCTTGTAGGAAGACACAGAGCCTGGGATTTAACTCCATTTCTGAAGGGAAACACACAGCATTTTTCTCATCCATGGATCACACTCTGCTTTAGAGCGAGAAGCACGCTCTTGCTTTTAGAGTCTCTAATATAGCAGGTAATCTGAGTTTGCCCAGAACAAAAGAACGGTGTTTCCTACACATACAGACCATATGTAGTCCAAATCTGCTTCTGAAACTGTTACAAAGCACTGACCCTCTAACATCCAATGCTTGTCAGTTAAGATGAGAAACGTGTGAGCTTCGTGAACGATGTAGTTCATTCAAGCAGAAAAGTGACTGCCCATACCTGAATCGAAGTCTTGCTTGTAGGAAGACTCAGAGCCTGGGATTTAACTCCATTTCTGAAGTGAAACACACAGCAGTGTAATCATCCATTGATCACACTCTGCTTTAGAACAAGAAGCACGCTCTTGCTTTCTAGAGTTTCTAAGACAGCAGGAAACGTGTGTGTGCTGAGAACAAAAGAACGGTGTTTCCTAAACATACGGACGATATCTAGTCCAACTCTGCTTCTTAAACTGACACAAAGCACTGGTCCTCTAACATCCAATGCTTGTCTGTTAAGATGAGAAACGTGTGAGCTCCGTGAACGATGTAGTTCGTTTGAGCTGAAAAGTGACTGACCTTATCTCAAACGAAGTCTTGCTTGTAGGAAGACACAGAGCCTGGGATTGAACTCCATTTCTGAAAGGAAACACACAGCATTTTTCTCATCCATGGATCACACTCTGCTTTAGAGCGAGAAGCACGCTCTTGCTTTCTGGAGTCTCTAACCCAGCAGGAAACGTGAGTGTGCTGAGAACAAAAGAAGGGTGTTTCCTACACATACGGACCATATCTAGTCTAATTCTTCTTCTGAAACTGATACAAATCACTGGTCCTCTAACATCCAATGCTTGTCAGTTAAGATGGGAAATGTGTGAGCTTCATGAACAATGTAGTTCGTTTGAGCAGAAAAGTGACTGCCCTTACATGAATGGAAGTCTTGCTTGTAGGAAGACTCAGAGCCTGGGATTTAACTCCATTTCTGAAGTGAAACACACAGCAGTGTAATCATCCATTGATCACACTCTGCTTTAGAACAAGAAGCACGCTCTTGCTTTCTAGAGTTTCTAAGACAGCAGGAAACGTGTGTGTGCTGAGAACAAAAGAACGGTGTTTCCTAAACATACGGACCATATCTAGTCCAACTCTGCTTCTTAAACTGACACAAAGCACTGGTCCTCTAACATCCAATGCTTGTCTGTTAAGATGAGAAACGTGTGAGCATCGTGAAAGATGTAGTTCGTTTGAGCTGAAAAGTGACTGCCCTTACCTGAAACGAAGTCTTGCTTGTAGGAAGACAAAGAGCCTGGGATTTAACTCCATTTCTGAAGGGAAACACACAGCATTTTTCTCATCCATGGATCACACTCTGCTTTAGAGCGAGAAGCTCGCTCTTGCTTTCTGGAGTCTCTAACCCAGCAAGAAACGTGAGTGTGCTGAGAACAAAAGAACGGTGTTTCCGACACATACGGACCATATCTAGTCCAACTCTTCTTCTGAAACTGATACAAATCACTGGTCCTCTAACATCCAATGCTTGTCAGTTAAGATGGGAAACGTGTGAGCTTCATGAACTATGTAGTTCGTTTGAGCAGAAAAGTAACTGCCCTTACATGAATCGAAGTCTTGCTTGTAGGAAGACTCAGAGCCTGGGATTTAACTCCATTTCTGAAGTGAAACACACAGCAGTGTAATCATCCATTGATCACACTCTGCTTTAGAACAAGAAGCACGCTCTTGCTTTCTAGAGTCTCTAAGACAGCAGGAAACGTGTGTGTGCTGAGAGCAAAAGAACGGTGTTTCTTAAACATACGGACCATATCTAGTTCAACTCTGCTTCTGAAACTGATACAAAGCACTGGTCCTCTAACATCCAATGCTTGTCTGTTAAGATGAGAAACGTGTGAGCTTCGTGAACGATGTAGTTCGTTTGAGCTGAAAAGTGACTGCCCTTACCTGAAACGAAGTCTTGCTTGTAGGAAGACACAGAGCCTGGGATTTAACTCCATTTCTGAAGGGAAACACACAGCATTTTTCTCATCCATGGATCACACTCTGCTTTAGAGCGAGAAGCACGCTCTTGCTTTTAGAGTCTCTAATATAGCAGGTAATCTGAGTTTGCCCAGAACAAAAGAACGGTATTTCCTACACATACAGACCATATGTAGTCCAAATCTGCTTCTGAAAGTGACACAAAGCACTGACCCTCTAACATCTAATGCTTGTCAGTTAAGATGAGAAACGTGTGAGCTTTGTGAACGATGTAGTACATTTGAGCAGAAAAGTGACTGCCCTTACCTGAATCGAAGTCTTGCTTGTAGGAAGACTCAGAGCCTGGGATTTAACTCCATTTCTGAAGTGAAACACACAGCAGTGTAATCATCCATTGATCACACTCTGCTTTAGAACAAGAAGCACGCTCTTGCTTTCTAGAGTTTCTAAGACAGCAGGAAACGTGTGTGTGCTGAGAACAAAAGAATGGTATTTCCTAAACATACGGACGATATCTAGTCCAACTCTGCTTCTTAAACTGATACAAATCACTGGTCCTCTAACATCCAATGCTTGTCAGTTAAGATGGGAAATGTGTGAGCTTCATGAACAATGTAGTTCGTTTGAGCAGAAAAGTGACTGTCCTTACATGAATGGAAGTCTTGCTTGTAGGAAGACTCAGAGCCTGGGATTTAACTCCATTTCTGAAGTGAAACACACAGCAGTGTAATCATCCATTGATCACACTCTGCTTTAGAACAAGAAGCACGCTCTTGCTTTCTAGAGTTTCTAAGACAGCAGGAAACGTGTGTGTGCTGAGAACAAAAGAACGGGGTTTCCTAAACATACGGACCATATCTAGTCCAACTCTGCTTCTTAAACTGACACAAAGCACTGGTCCTCTAACATCCAATGCTTGTCTGTTAAGATGAGAAACGTGTGAGCTCGGTGAACGATGTAGTTCGTTTGAGCTGAAAAGTGACTGACCTTACCTTAAACGATGTCTTGCTTGTAGGAAGACACAGAGCCTGGGATTGAACTCCATTTCTGAAAGGAAACACACAGCATTTTTCTCATCCATGGATCACACTCTGCTTTAGAGCGAGAAGCTCGCTCTTGCTTCTGGAGTCTCTAACACAGCAGGAAACGTGAGTGTGCTGAGAACAAAAGAAGGGTGTTTCCTACACATACGGACCATATCTAGTCTAATTCTTCTTCTGAAACTGATACAAATCACTGGTCCTCTAACATCCAATGCTTGTCAATTAAGATGGGAAACGTGTGAGCTTCATGAACAATGTAGATCGTTTGAGCATAAAAGTGACTGCCCTTACATGAATCGAAGTCTTGCTTGTAGGAAGACTCAGAGCCTGGGGTTTAACTCCATTTCTGAAGGGAAACACACAGCATTTTTCTCATCCATGGATCAGACTCTGCTTTAGAGCGAGAAGCACGCTCTTGCTTTTAGAGTCTCTATTATAGCAGGTAATCTGAGTGTGCCCAGAACAACAGAACGGTGTTTCCTACACATGCAGACCATATGTAGTCCAAATCTGCTTCTGAAACTGATACAAAGCACTGACCCTCTAACATCCAATGCTTGTCAGTTAAGATGAGAAACGTGTGAGCTCCGTGAACGATGTAGTTCGTTTGAGCTGAAAAGTGACTGCCCTTATCTGAATCGAAGTCTTGCTTGTAGGAAGACACAGAGCCTGGGATTTAACTCCATTTCTGAAAGGAAACACACAGCATTTTTCTCATCCATGGATCACACTCTGCTTTAGAGCGAGAAGCACGCTCTTGCTTTCTGGAGTCTCTAACACAGCAGGAAAAGTGAGTGTGCTGAGAACAAAAGAACGGTGTTTCCGACACATACGGACCATATCTAGTCCAACTCTTCTTCTGAAACTGATACAAATCACTGGTCCTCTAACATCCAATGCTTGTCAGTGAAGATGGTAAACGTGTGAGCTTCATGAACGATGTAGTTCGTTTGAGCTGAAAAGTGACAGCCCTTATCTGAAACGAAGTCTTGCTTGTAGGAAGACACAGAGCCTGGGATTTAACTCCATTTCTGAAGGGAAACACACAGCATTTTTCTCATCCATGGATCACACTCTGCTTTAGAGCGAGAAGCACGCTCTTGCTTTTAGAGTCTCTAATATAGCAGGTAATCTGAGTTTGCCCAGAACAAAAGAACGGTGTTTCCTACACATACAGACCATATGTAGTCCAAATCTGCTTCTGAAACTGACACAATGCACTGACCCTCTAACATCTAATGCTTGTCAGTTAAGATGAGAAACGTGTGAGCTTCGTGAACGATGTAGTTCATTTGAGCAGAAAAGTGACTGCCCTTACCTGAATCGAAGTCTTGCTTGTAGGAAGACTCAGAGCCTGGGATTTAACTCCATTTCTGGAGTGAAACACACAGCAGTGTAATCATCCATTGATCACACTCTGCTTTAGAACAAGAAGCACGCTCTTGCTTTCTAGAGTCTCTAAGACAGCAGGAAACGTGTGTGTGCTGAGAACAAAAGAACGGTGTTTCCTAAACATACGGACCATATCTAGTTCAACTCTGCTTCTGAAACTGATACAAAGCACTTGTCCTCTAACATCCAATGCTTGTCTGTTAAGATGAGAAACGTGTGAGCTTCATGAACGATGTAGTTCGTTTGAGCTGAAAAGTGACTGCCCTTACCTGAAACGAAGTCTTGCTTGTAGGAAGACACAGAGCCTGGGATTTAACTCCATTTCTGAAGGGAAACACACAGCATTTTTCTCATCCATGGATCACACTCTGCTTTAGAGCGAGAAGCACGCTCTTGCTTTTAGAGTCTCTAATATAGCAGGTAATCTGAGTTTGCCCAGAACAAAAGAACGGTATTTCCTACACATACAGACCATATGTAGTCCAAATCTGCTTCTGAAAGTGACACAAAGCACTGACCCTCTAACATCTAATGCTTGTCAGTTAAGATGAGAAACGTGTGAGCTTCGTGAACGAGGTAGTACATTTGAGCAGAAAAGTGACTGCCCTTACCTGAATCGAAGTCTTGCTTGTAGGAAGACTCAGAGCCTGGGATTTAACTCCATTTCTGAAGTGAAACACACAGCAGTGTAATCATCCATTGATCACACTCTGCTTTAGAACAAGAAGCACGCTCTTGCTTTCTAGAGTTTCTAAGACAGCAGGAAACGTGTGTGTGCTGAGAACAAAAGAACGGTGTTTCCTAAACATACGGACGATATCTAGTCCAACTCTGCTTCTTAAACTGACACAAAGCACTGGTCCTCTAACATCCAATGCTTGTCTGTTAAGATGAGAAACGTGTGAGCTCCGTGAACGATGTAGTTCGTTTGAGCTGAAAAGTGACTGACCTTATCTCAAACGAAGTCTTGCTTGTAGGAAGACACAGAGCCTGGGATTGAACTCCATTTCTGAAAGGAAACACACAGCATTTTTCTCATCCATGGATCACACTCTGCTTTAGAGCGAGAAGCACGCTCTTGCTTTCTGGAGTCTCTAACCCAGCAGGAAACGTGAGTGTGCTGAGAACAAAAGAAGGGTGTTTCCTGCACATACGGACCATATCTAGTCTAATTCTTCTTCTGAAACTGATACAAATCACTGGTCCTCTAACATCCAATGCTTGTCAGTTAAGATGGGAAATGTGTGAGCTTCATGAACAATGTAGTTCGTTTGAGCAGAAAAGTGACTGCCCTTACATGAATGGAAGTCTTGCTTGTAGGAAGACTCAGAGCCTGGGATTTAACTCCATTTCTGAAGTGAAACACACAGCAGTGTAATCATCCATTGATCACACTCTGCTTTAGAACAAGAAGCACGCTCTTGCTTTCTAGAGTTTCTAAGACAGCAGGAAACGTGTGTGTGCTGAGAACAAAAGAACGGGGTTTCCTAAACATACGGACCATATCTAGTCCAACTCTGCTTCTTAAACTGACACAAAGCACTGGTCTTCTAACATCCAATGCTTGTCTGTTAAGATGAGAAACGTGTGAGCTTCGTGAAAGATGTAGTTCGTTTGAGCTGAAAAGTGACTGCCCTTACCTGAAACGAAGTCTTGCTTGTAGGAAGACACAGAGCCTGGGATTTAACTCCATTTCTGAAGGGAAACACACAGCATTTTTCTCATCCATGGATCACACTCTGCTTTAGAGCGAGAAGCTCGCTCTTGCTTTCTGGAGTCTCTAACCCAGCAAGAAACGTGAGTGTGCTGAGAACAAAAGAACGGTGTTTCCGACACATACGGACCATATCTAGTCCAACTCTTCTTCTGAAACTGATACAAATCACTGGTCCTCTAACATCCAATGCTTGTCAGTTAAGATGGGAAACGTGTGAGCTTCATGAACGATGTAGTTCGTTTGAGCAGAAAAGTAACTGCCCTTACATGAATCGAAGTCTTGCTTGTAGGAAGACTCAGAGCCTGGGATTTAACTCCATTTCTGAAGTGAAACACACAGCAGTGTAATCATCCATTGATCACACTCTGCTTTAGAACAAGAAGCACGCTCTTGCTTTCTAGAGTCTCTAAGACAGCAGGAAACGTGTGTGTGCTGAGAACAAAAGAACGGTGTTTCCTAAACATACAGACCATATCTAGTTCAACTCTGCTTCTGAAACTGATACAAAGCACTGGTCCTCTAACATCCAATGCTTGTCTGTTAAGATGAGAAACGTGTGAGCTTCGTGAACGATGTAGTTCGTTTGAGCTGAAAAGTGACTGCCCTTACCTGAAACGAAGTCTTGCTTGTAGGAAGACACAGAGCCTGGGATTTAACTCCATTTCTGAAGGGAAACACACAGCATTTTTCTCATCCATGGATCACACTCTGCTTTAGAGCGAGAAGCACGCTCTTGCTTTTAGAGTCTCTAATATAGCAGGTAATCTGAGTGTGCCCAGAACAAAAGAACGGTGTTTCCTACACATACAGACCATATGTAGTCCAAATCTGCTTCTGAAACTGATACAAAGCACTGACCCTCTAACATCCAATGCTTGTCAGTTAAGATGAGAAACGTGTGAGCTTCGTGAATGATGTAGTTCGTTCAAGCAGAAAAGTGACTGCCCTTACCTGAATCGAAGTCTTGCTTGTAGGAAGACTCAGAGCTTGGGATTTAACTCCATTTCTGAAGTGAAACACACAGCAGTGTAATCACCCATTGATCACACTCTGCTTTAGAACAAGAAGCACGCTCTTGCTTTCTAGAGTCTCTAAGACAGCAGGAAACGTGTGTGTGCTGAGAACAAAAGAACGGTGTTTCCTAAACATACGGACCATATCTAGTCCAACTCTGCTTCTTAAACTGACACAAAGCACTGGTCCTCTAACATCCAATGCTTGTCTGTTAAGATGAGAAACGTGTGAGCTCCGTGAACGATGTAGTTCGTTTGAGCTGAAAAGTGACTGACCTTACCTTAAATGATGTCTTGCTTGTAGGAAGACACAGAGCCTGGGATTGAACTCCATTTCTGAAAGGAAACACACAGCATTTTTCTCATCCATGGATCACACTCTGCTTTAGAGCGAGAAGCTCGCTCTTGCTTCTGGAGTCTCTAACACAGCAGGAAACGTGAGTGTGCTGAGAACAAAAGAAGGGTGTTTCCTACACATACGGACCATATCTAGTCTAATTCTTCTTCTGAAACTGATACAAATCACTGGTCCTCTAACATCCAATGCTTGTCAGTTAAGATGAGAAACGTGTGAGCTTCATGAACAATGTAGATCGTTTGAGCATAAAAGTAACTGCCCTTACATGAATCGAAGTCTTGCTTGTAGGAAGACTCAGAGCCTGGGGTTTAACTCCATTTCAGAAGGGAAACACACAGCATTTTTCTCATCCATGGATCAGACTCTGCTTTAGAGCGAGAAGCACGCTCTTGCTTTTAGAGTCTCTATTATAGCAGGTAATCTGAGTGTGCCCAGAACAAAAGAACGGTGTTTCCTACACATACAGACCATATGTAGTCCAAATCTGCTTCTGAAACTGATACAAAGCACTGACCCTCTAACATCCAATGCTTGTCAGTTAAGATGAGAAACGTGTGAGCTCCGTGAATGATGTAGTTCGTTTGAGCTGAAAAGTGACTGCCCTTATCTGAATCGAAGTCTTGCTTGTAGGAAGACACAGAGCCTGGGATTTAACTCCATTTCTGAAAGGAAACACACAGCATTTTTCTCATCCATGGATCACACTCTGCTTTAGAGCGAGAAGCACGCTCTTGCTTTCTGGAGTCTCTAACACAGCAGGAAACGTGAGTGTGCTGAGAAAAAAAGAACGGTGTTTCCGACACATACGGACCATATCTAGTCCAACTCTTCTTCTGAAACTGATACAAATCACTGGTCCTCTAACATCCAATGCTTGTCAGTGAAGATGGGAAACGTGTGAGCTTCATGAACGATGTAGTTCGTTTGAGCTGAAAAGTGACTGCCCTTACCTAAAACGAAGTCTTGCTTGTAGGAAGACTCAGAGCCTGGGATTTAACTCCATTTCTGGAGTGAAACACACAGCAGTGTAATCATCCATTGATCACACTCTGCTTTAGAACAAGAAGCACGCTCTTGCTTTCTAGAGTCTCTAAGACAGCAGGAAATGTGATTTAGCTGAGAACAAAAGAACGGTGTTTCCTACACTTACGGACCATATCTAGTCCAACTCTGCTTCTTAAACTGACATAAAGCACTGGTCCTCTAACATCCAATGCTTGTCTGTAAAGATGAGAAACGTGTGAGCTCCATGAACAATGTAGTTCGTTTGAGGTGAAAAGTGACAGCCCTTATCTGAAACGAAGTCTTGCTTGTAGGAAGACACAGAGCCTGGGATTTAACTCCATTTCTGAAGGGAAACACACAGCATTTTTCTCATCCATGGATCACACTCTGCTTTAGAGCGAGAAGCACGCTCTTGCTTTTAGAGTCTCTAATATAGCAGGTAATCTGAGTGTGCCCAGAACAAAAGAACGGTGTTTCCTACACATACAGACCATATGTAGTCCAAATCTGCTTCTGAAACTGATACAAAGCACTGACCCTCTAACATCCAATGCTTGTCAGTTAAGATGAGAAACGTGTGAGCTCCGTGAATGATGTAGTTCGTTTGAGCTGAAAAGTGACTGCCCTTATCTGAATCGAAGTCTTGCTTGTAGGAAGACACAGAGCCTGGGATTTAACTCCATTTCTGAAAGGAAACACACAGCATTTTTCTCATCCATGGATCACACTCTGCTTTAGAGCGAGAAGCACGCTCTTGCTTTCTGGAGTCTCTAACACAGCAGGAAACGTGAGTGTGCTGAGAACAAAAGAACGGTGTTTCTGACACATACGGACCATATCTAGTCCAACTCTTCTTCTGAAACTGATACAAATCACTGGTCCTCTAACATCCAATGCTTGTCAGTGAAGATGGGAAACGTGTGAGCTTCATGAACGATGTAGTTCGTTTGAGCTGAAAAGTGACTGCCCTTACCTAACACGAAGTCTTGCTTGTAGGAAGACACAGAGCCTGGGATTTAACTCCATTTCTGAAGGGAAACACACAGCATTTTTCTCATCCATGGATCACACTCTGCTTTAGAGCGAGAAGCACGCTCTTGCTTTTAGAGTCTCTAATATAGCAGGTAATCTGAGTGTGCCCAGAACAAAAGAACGGTGTTTCCTACACATACAGACCATATGTAGTCCAAATCTGCTTCTGAATCTGACACAAAGCACTGACCCTCTAACATCTAATGCTTGTCAGTTAAGATGAGAAACGTGTGAGCTTCGTGAACGATGTAGTTCATTTGAGCAGAAAAGTGACTGCCCTTACCTGAATCGAAGTCTTGCTTGTAGGAAGACTCAGAGCCTGGGATTTAACTCCATTTCTGGAGTGAAACACACAGCAGTGTAATCATCCATTGATCACACTCTGTTTTAGAACAAGAAGCACGCTCTTGCTTTCTAGAGTCTCTAAGACAGCAGGAAATGTGATTTAGCTGAGAACAAAAGAACGGTGTTTCCTACACTTACGGACCATATCTAGTCCAACTCTGCTTCTTAAACTGACATAAAGCACTGGTCCTCTAACATCCAATGCTTGTCTGTAAAGATGAGAAACGTGTGAGCTCCGTGAACAATGTAGTTCGTTTGAGCTGAAAAGTGACAGCCCTTATCTGAAACGAAGTCTTGCTTGTAGGAAGACACAGAGCCTGGGATTTAACTCCATTTCTGAAGGGAAACACACAGCATTTTTCTCATCCATGGATCACACTCTGCTTTAGAGCGAGAAGCACGCTCTTGCTTTTAGAGTCTCTAATATAGCAGGTAATCTGAGTGTGCCCAGAACAAAAGAACGGTGTTTCCTACACATACAGACCATATGTAGTCCAAATCTGCTTCTGAAACTGATACAAAGCACTGACCCTCTAACATCCAATGCTTGTCAGTTAAGATGAGAAACGTGTGAGCTTCGTGAACGATGTAGTTCGTTCAAGCAGAAAAGTGACTGCCCATACCTGAATCGAAGTCTTGCTTGTAGGAAGACTCAGAGCCTGGGATTTAACTCCATTTCTGAAGTGAAACACACAGCAGTGTAATCATCCATTGATCACACTCTGCTTTAGAACAAGAAGCACGCTCTTGCTTTCTAGAGTTTCTAAGACAGCAGGAAACGTGTGTGTGCTGAGAACAAAAGAATGGTGTTTCCTAAACATACGCACGATATCTAGTCCAACTCTGCTTCTTAAACTGACACAAAGCACTGGTCCTCTAACATCCAATGCTTGTCTGTTAAGATGAGAAACGTGTGAGCTCCGTGAACGATGTAGTTCGTTTGAGCTGAAAAGTGACTGACCTTATCTCAAACAGAGTCTTGCTTGTAGGAAGACACAGAGCCTGGGATTGAACTCCATTTCTGAAAGGAAACACACAGCATTTTTCTCATCCATGGATCACACTCTGCTTTAGAGCGAGAAGCACGCTCTTGCTTTCTGGAGTCTCTAACCCAGCAGGAAACGTGAGTGTGCTGAGAACAAAAGAAGGGTGTTTCCTACACATACGGACCATATCTAGTCTAATTCTTCTTCTGAAACTGATACAAATCACTGGTCCTCTAACATCCAATGCTTGTCAGTTAAGATGGGAAATGTGTGAGCTTCATGAACAATGTAGTCCGTTTGAGCAGAAAAGTGACTGCCCTTACATGAATGGAAGTCTTGCTTGTAGGAAGACTCAGAGCCTGGGATTTAACTCCATTTCTGAAGTGAAACACACAGCAGTGTAATCATCCATTGATCACACTCTGCTTTAGAACAAGAAGCACGCTCTTGCTTTCTAGAGTCTCTAAGACAGCAGGGAATGTGATTTGGCTGAGAACAAATGAACGGTGTTTCCTACACTTACGGACCATATCTAGTCCAACTCTGCTTCTTAAACTGACACAAAGCGCTGGTCCTCTAACATCCAATGCTTGTCTGTTAAGATGAGAAACGTGAGAGCTTCGTGAACGATGTAGTTCGTTTGAGCTGAAAAGTGACTGCCCTTATCTGAAACGAGGTCTTGCTTGTACGAAGACACAGAGCCTGGGATTTAACTCCATTTCTGAAAGGAAACACACAGCATTTTTCTCATCCATGGATCACACTCTGCTTTAGAGCGAGAAGCACGCTCTTGCTTTTAGAGTCTCTAATATAGCAGGTAATCTGAGTGTGCCCAGAACAAAAGAACGGTGTTTCCTACAAATACAGACCATATGTAGTCCAAATCTGCTTCTGAAAATCATACAAAGCACTGACCCTCTAACATCTAATGCTTGTCAGTTACGATGAGAAACGTGTGAGCTTCGTGAACGATGTAGTTCATTTGAGCAGAAAAGTGACTGCCCTTACCTGAATCGAAGTCTTGCTTGTAGGAAGACTCAGAGCCTGGGATTTAACTCCATTTCTGAAGTGAAACACACAGCAGTGTAATCACCCATTGATCACACTCTGCTTTAGAACAAGAAGCACGCTCTTGCTTTCTAGAGTCTCTAAGACAGCAGGAAACGTGTGTGTGCTGAGAACAAAAGAACGGTGTTTCCTAAACATACGGACCATATCTAGTTCAACTCTGCTTCTGAAACTGATACAAAGCACTGGTCCTCTAACATCCAATGCTTGTCTGTTAAGATGAGAAACGTGTGAGCTTCGTGAAAGATGTAGTTCGTTTGAGCTGAAAAGTGACTGCCCTTACCTGAAACGAAGTCTTGCTTGTAGGAAGACACAGAGCCTGGGATTTAACTCCATTTCTGAAGGGAAACACACAGCATTTTTCTCATCCATGGATCACACTCTGCTTTAGAGCGAGAAGCTCGCTCTTGCTTTCTGGAGTCTCTAACCCAGCAAGAAACGTGAGTGTGCTGAGAACAAAAGAACGGTGTTTCCGACACATACGGACCATATCTAGTCCAACACTTCTTCTGAAACTGATACAAATCACTGGTCCTCTAACATCCAATGCTTGTCAGTTAAGATGGGAAACGTGTGAGCTTCATGAACGATGTAGTTCGTTTGAGCAGAAAAGTAACTGCCCTTACATGAATCGAAGTCTTGCTTGTAGGAAGACTCAGAGCCTGGGATTTAACTCCATTTCTGAAGTGAAACACACAGCAGTGTAATCATCCATTGATCACACTCTGCTTTAGAACAAGAAGCACGCTCTTGCTTTCTAGAGTCTCTAAGACAGCAGGAAACGTGTGTGTGCTGAGAACAAAAGAACGGTGTTTCCTAAACATACGGACCATATCTAGTTCAACTCTGCTTCTGAAACTGATACAAAGCACTGGTCCTCTAACATCCAATGCTTGTCTGTTAAGATGAGAAACGTGTGAGCTTCGTGAACGATGTAGTTCGTTTGAGCTGAAAAGTGACTGCCCTTACCTGAAACGAAGTCTTGCTTGTAGGAAGACACAGAGCCTGGGATTTAACTCCATTTCTGAAGGGAAACACACAGCATTTTTCTCATCCATGGATCACACTCTGCTTTAGAGCGAGAAGCACGCTCTTGCTTTTAGAGTCTCTAATATAGCAGGTAATCTGATTGTGCCCAGAACAAAAGAACGGTGTTTCCTACACATACAGACCATATGTAGTCCAAATCTGCTTCTGAAACTGACACAAAGCACTGACCCTCTAACATCTAATGCTTGTCAGTTAAGATGAGAAACGTGTGAGCTTCGTGAACGATGTAGTTCGTTCAAGCAGAAAAGTGACTGCCCTTACCTGAATCGAAGTCTTGCTTGTAGGAAGACTCAGAGCCTGGGATTTAACTCCATTTCTGAAGTGAAACACACAGCAGTGTAATCACCCATTGATCACACTCTGCTTTAGAACAAGAAGCACGCTCTTGCTTTCTAGAGTCTCTAAGACAGCAGGAAACGTGTGTGTGCTGAGAACAAAAGAATGGTGTTTCCTAAACATACGGACCATATCTAGTTCAACTCTGCTTCTGAAACTGATACAAAGCACTGGTCCTCTAACATCCAATGCTTGTCTGTTAAGATGAGAAACAAGTGAGCTTCGTGAACGATGTAGTTCGTTTGAGCTGAAAAGTGACTGCCCTTATCTGAAACGAAGTCTTGCTTGTAGGAAGACACAGAGCCTGGGATTTAACTCCATTTCTGAAGGGAAACACACAGCATTTTTCTCATCCATGGATCACACTCTGCTTTAGAGCGAGAAGCACGCTCTTGCTTTTAGAGTCTCTAATATAGCAGGTAATCTGAGTGTGCCCAGAACAAAAGAACGGTGTTTCCTACACATACAGACCATATGTAGTCCAAATCTGCTTCTGAAACTGATACAAAGCACTGACCCTCTAACATCCAATGCTTGTCAGTTAAGATGAGAAACGTGTGAGCTTCGTGAACGATGTAGTTCGTTCAAGCAGAAAAGTGACTGCCCTTACCTGAATCGAAGTCTTGCTTGTAGGAAGACTCAGAGCCTGGGATTTAACTCCATTTCTGAAGTGAAACACACAGCAGTGTAATCACCCATTGATCACACTCTGCTTTAGAACAAGAAGCACGCTCTTGCTTTCTAGAGTCTCTAAGACAGCAGGAAACGTGTGTGTGCTGAGAACAAAAGAACGGTGTTTCCTAAACATACGGACCATATCTAGTCCAACTCTGCTTCTTAAACTGACACAAAGCACTGGTCCTCTAACATCCAATGCTTGTCTGTTAAGATGAGAAATGTGTGAGCTCCGTGAACGATGTAGTTCGTTTGAGCTGAAAAGTGACTGACCTTACCTTAAACGATGTCTTGCTTGTAGGAAGACACAGAGCCTGGGATTGAACTCCATTTCTGAAAGGAAACACACAGCATTTTTCTCATCCATGGATCACACTCTGCTTTAGAGCGAGAAGCACGCTCTTGCTTCTGGAGTCTCTAACACAGCAGGAAACGTGAGTGTGCTGAGAACAAAAGAAGGGTGTTTCCTACACATACGGACCATATCTAGTCTAATTCTTCTTCTGAAACTGATACAAATCACTGGTCCTCTAACATCCAATGCTTGTCAGTTAAGATGGGAAACGTGTGAGCTTCATGAACAATGTAGATCGTTTGAGCATAAAAGTGACTGCCCTTACATGAATCGAAGTCTTGCTTGTAGGAAGACTCAGAGCCTGGGGTTTAACTCCATTTCTGAAGGGAAACACACAGCATTTTTCTCATCCATGGATCACACTCTGCTTTAGAGCGAGAAGCACGCTCTTGCTTTCTGGAGTCTCTAACACAGCAGGAAACGTGAGTGTGCTGAGAACAAAAGAACGGTGTTTCCGACACATACGGACCATATCTAGTCCAACTCTTCTTCTGAAACAGATACAAATCACTGGTCCTCTAACCTCCAATGCTTGTCAGTTAAGATGAGAAACGTGTGAGCTTCGTGAACGATGTAGTTCGTTTGAGCTGAAAAGTGACTGCCCTTATCTGAAACGAAGTCTTGCTTGTAGGAAGACACAGAGCCTGGGATTTAACTCCATTTCTGAAAGGAAACACAAAGCATTTTTCTCATCCATGGATCACACTCTGCTTTAGAGCGAGAAGCACGCTCTTGCTTTTAGATTCTCTAATATAGCAGGTAATCTGAGTGTGCCCAGAACAAAAGAACGGTGTTTCCTAAAAATACAGACCATATGTAGTCCAAATCTACTTCTGAAACTCATTCAAAGCACTGACCCTCTAACATCTAATGCTTGTCAGTTACGATGAGAAACGTGTGAGCTTCGTGAACGATGTAGTTCGTTTGAGCAGAAAAGTGACTGCCCTTACCTGAATCGAAGTCTTGCTTGTAGGAAGACTCAGAGCCTGGGATTTAACTCCATTTCTGAAGTGAAACACACAGCAGTGTAATCACCCATTGATCACACTCTGCTTTAGAACAAGAAGCACGCTCTTGCTTTCTAGAGTCTCTAAGACAGCAGGAAACGTGTGTGTGCTGAGAACAAAAGAACGGTGTTTCCTAAACATACAGACCATATCTAGTTCAACTCTGCTTCTGAAACTGTTACAAAGCACTGGTCCTCTAACATCCAATGCTTGTCTGTTAAGATGAGAAACGTGTGAGCTTCGTGAACGATGTAGTTCGTTTGAGCTGAAAAGTGACTGCCCTTACCTGAAACGAAGTCTTGCTTGTAGGAAGACACAGAGCCTGGGATTTAACTCCATTTCTGAAGGGAAACACACAGCATTTTTCTCATCCATGGATCACACTCTGCTTTAGAGCGAGAAGCTCGCTCTTGCTTCTGGAGTCTCTAACACAGCAGGAAACGTGAGTGTGCTGAGAACAAAAGAAGGGTGTTTCCTACACATACGGACCATATCTAGTCTAATTCTTCTTCTGAAACTGATACAAATCACTGGTCCTCTAACATCCAATGCTTGTCAGTTAAGATGAGAAACGTGTGAGCTTCATGAACAATGTAGATCGTTTGAGCATAAAAGTAACTGCCCTTACATGAATCGAAGTCTTGCTTGTAGGAAGACTCAGAGCCTGGGGTTTAACTCCATTTCTGAAGGGAAACACACAGCATTTTTCTCATCCATGGATCAGACTCTGCTTTAGAGCGAGAAGCACGCTCTTGCTTTTAGAGTCTCTATTATAGCAGGTAATCTGAGTGTGCCCAGAACAAAAGAACGGTGTTTCCTACACATACAGACCATATGTAGTCCAAATCTGCTTCTGAAACTGATACAAAGCACTGACCCTCTAACATCCAATGCTTGTCAGTTAAGATGAGAAACGTGTGAGCTCCGTGAATGATGTAGTTCGTTTGAGCTGAAAAGTGACTGCCCTTATCTGAATCGAAGTCTTGCTTGTAGGAAGACACAGAGCCTGGGATTTAACTCCATTTCTGAAAGGAAACACACAGCATTTTTCTCATCCATGGATCACACTCTGCTTTAGAGCGAGAAGCACGCTCTTGCTTTCTGGAGTCTCTAACACAGCAGGAAACGTGAGTGTGCTGAGAACAAAAGAACGGTGTTTCCGACACATACGGACCATATCTAGTCCAACTCTTCTTCTGAAACTGATACAAATCACTGGTCCTCTAACATCCAATGCTTGTCAGTGAAGATGGGAAACGTGTGAGCTTCATGAACGATGTAGTTCGTTTGAGCTGAAAAGTGACTGCCCTTACCTAAAACGAAGTCTTGCTTGTAGGAAGACACAGAGCCTGGGATTTAACTCCATTTCTGAAGGGAAACACACAGCATTTTTCTCATCCATGGATCACACTCTGCTTTAGAGCGAGAAGCACGCTCTTGCTTTTAGAGTCTCTAATATAGCAGGTAATCTGAGTGTGCTGAGAACAAAAGAACGGTGTTTCCTACACATACAGACCATATGTAGTCCAAATCTGCTTCTGAATCTGACACAAAGCACTGACCCTCTAACATCTAATGCTTGTCAGTTAAGATGAGAAACGTGTGAGCTTCGTGAACGATGTAGTTCATTTGAGCAGAAAAGTGACTGCCCTTACCTGAATCGAAGTCTTGCTTGTAGGAAGACTCAGAGCCTGGGATTTAACTCCATTTCTGGAGTGAAACACACAGCAGTGTAATCATCCATTGATCACACTCTGCTTTAGAACAAGAAGCACGCTCTTGCTTTCT
Organism: Onychomys leucogaster; assembly: GCA_949786385.1. Lineage (NCBI taxonomy): Eukaryota > Metazoa > Chordata > Mammalia > Rodentia > Cricetidae > Onychomys > Onychomys leucogaster. Next base: position 1,656,215 of record CATKUP010000084.1, read on the forward strand.
AGAGTCTCTAAGACAGCAGGAAATGTGATTTAGCTGAGAACAAAAGAACGGTGTTTCCTACACTTACGGACCATATCTAGTCCAACTCTGCTTCTTAAACTGACATAAAGCACTGGTCCTCTAACATCCAATGCTTGTCTGTAAAGATGAGAAACGTGTGAGCTCCGTGAACAATGTAGTTCGTTTGAGCTGAAAAGTGACAGCCCTTATCTGAAACGAAGTCTTGCTTGTAGGAAGACACAGAGCCTGGGATTTAACTCCATTTCTGAAGGGAAACACACAGCATTTTTCTCATCCATGGATCACACTCTGCTTTAGAGCGAGAAGCACGCTCTTGCTTTTAGAGTCTCTAATATAGCAGGTAATCTGAGTGTGCCCAGAACAAAAGAACGGTGTTTCCTACACATACAGACCATATGTAGTCCAAATCTGCTTCTGAAACTGATACAAAGCACTGACCCTCTAACATCCAATGCTTGTCAGTTAAGATGAGAAACGTGTGAGCTCCGTGAATGATGTAGTTCGTTTGAGCTGAAAAGTGACTGCCCTTATCTGAATCGAAGTCTTGCTTGTAGGAAGACACAGAGCCTGGGATTTAACTCCATTTCTGAAAGGAAACACACAGCATTTTTCTCATCCATGGATCACACTCTGCTTTAGAGCGAGAAGCACGCTCTTGCTTTCTGGAGTCTCTAACACAGCAGGAAACGTGAGTGTGCTGGGAACAAAAGAACGGTGTTTCTGACACATACGGACCATATCTAGTCCAACTCTTCTTCTGAAACTGATACAAATCACTGGTCCTCTAACATCCAATGCTTGTCAGTGAAGATGGGAAACGTGTGAGCTTCATGAACGATGTAGTTCGTTTGAGCTGAAAAGTGACTGCCCTTACCTAAAACGAAGTCTTGCTTGTAGGAAGACACAGAGCCTGGGATTTAACTCCATTTCTGAAGGGAAACACACAGCATTTTTCTCATCCATGGATCACACTCTGCTTTAGAGCGAGAAGCACGCTCTTGCTTTTAGAGTCTCTAATATAGCAGGTAATCTGAGTGTGCCCAGAACAAAAGAACGGTGTTTCCTACACATACAGACCATATGTAGTCCAAATCTGCTTCTGAATCTGACACAAAGCACTGACCCTCTAACATCTAATGCTTGTCAGTTAAGATGAGAAACGTGTGAGCTTCGTGAACGATGTAGTTCATTTGAGCAGAAAAGTGACTGCCCTTACCTGAATCGAAGTCTTGCTTGTAGGAAGACTCAGAGCCTGGGATTTAACTCCATTTCTGGAGTGAAACACACAGCAGTGTAATCATCCATTGATCACACTCTGCTTTAGAACAAGAAGCACGCTCTTGCTTTCTAGAGTCTCTAAGACAGCAGGAAATGTGATTTAGCTGAGAACAAAAGAACGGTGTTTCCTACACTTACGGACCATATCTAGTCCAACTCTGCTTCTTAAACTGACATAAAGCACTGGTCCTCTAACATCCAATGCTTGTCTGTAAAGATGAGAAACGTGTGAGCTCCGTGAACAATGTAGTTCGTTTGAGCTGAAAAGTGACAGCCCTTATCTGAAACGAAGTCTTGCTTGTAGGAAGACACAGAGCCTGGGATTTAACTCCATTTCTGAAGGGAAACACACAGCATTTTTCTCATCCATGGATCACACTCTGCTTTAGAGCGAGAAGCACGCTCTTGCTTTTAGAGTCTCTAATATAGCAGGTAATCTGAGTGTGCCCAGAACAAAAGAACGGTGTTTCCTACACATACAGACCATATGTAGTCCAAATCTGCTTCTGAAACTGATACAAAGCACTGACCCTCTAACATCCAATGCTTGTCAGTTAAGATGAGAAACGTGTGAGCTTCGTGAACGATGTAGTTCGTTCAAGCAGAAAAGTGACTGCCCATACCTGAATCGAAGTCTTGCTTGTAGGAAGACTCAGAGCCTGGGATTTAACTCCATTTCTGAAGTGAAACACACAGCAGTGTAATCATCCATTGATCACACTCTGCTTTAGAACCAGAAGCACGCTCTTGCTTTCTAGAGTTTCTAAGACAGCAGGAAACGTGTGTGTGCTGAGAACAAAAGAATGGTGTTTCGTAAACATACGCACGATATCTAGTCCAACTCTGCTTCTTAAACTGACACAAAGCACTGGTCCTCTAACATCCAATGCTTGTCTGTTAAGATGAGAAACGTGTGAGCTCCGTGAACGATGTAGTTCGTTTGAGCTGAAAAGTGACTGACCTTATCTCAAACAGAGTCTTGCTTGTAGGAAGACACAGAGCCTGGGATTGAACTCCATTTCTGAAAGGAAACACACAGCATTTTTCTCATCCATGGATCACACTCTGCTTTAGAGCGAGAAGCACGCTCTTGCTTTCTGGAGTCTCTAACCCAGCAGGAAACGTGAGTGTGCTGAGAACAAAAGAAGGGTGTTTCCTACACATACGGACCATATCTAGTCTAATTCTTCTTCTGAAACTGATACAAATCACTGGTCCTCTAACATCCAATGCTTGTCAGTTAAGATGGGAAATGTGTGAGCTTCATGAACAATGTAGTCCGTTTGAGCAGAAAAGTGACTGCCCTTACATGAATGGAAGTCTTGCTTGTAGGAAGACTCAGAGCCTGGGATTTAACTCCATTTCTGAAGTGAAACACACAGCAGTGTAATCATCCATTGATCACACTCTGCTTTAGAACAAGAAGCACGCTCTTGCTTTCTAGAGTCTCTAAGACAGCAGGGAATGTGATTTGGCTGAGAACAAATGAACGGTGTTTCCTACACTTACGGACCATATCTAGTCCAACTCTGCTTCTTAAACTGACACAAAGCCCTGGTCCTCTAACATCCAATGCTTGTCTGTTAAGATGAGAAACGTGTGAGCTTCGTGAACGATGTAGTTCGTTTGAGCTGAAAAGTGACTGCCCTTATCTGAAACGAGGTCTTGCTTGTACGAAGACACAGAGCCTGGGATTTAACTCCATTTCTGAAAGGAAACACACAGCATTTTTCTCATCCATGGATCACACTCTGCTTTAGAGCGAGAAGCACGCTCTTGCTTTTAGAGTCTCTAATATAGCAGGTAATCTGAGTGTGCCCAGAACAAAAGAACGGTGTTTCCTACAAATACAGACCATATGTAGTCCAAATCTGCTTCTGAAAATCATACAAAGCACTGACCCTCTAACATCTAATGCTTGTCAGTTACGATGAGAAACGTGTGAGCTTCGTGAACGATGTAGTTCATTTGAGCAGAAAAGTGACTGCCCTTACCTGAATCGAAGTCTTGCTTGTAGGAAGACTCAGAGCCTGGGATTTAACTCCATTTCTGAAGTGAAACACACAGCAGTGTAATCACCCATTGATCACACTCTGCTTTAGAACAAGAAGCACGCTCTTGCTTTCTAGAGTCTCTAAGACAGCAGGAAACGTGTGTGTGCTGAGAACAAAAGAACGGTGTTTCCTAAACATACGGACCATATCTAGTTCAACTCTGCTTCTGAAACTGATACAAAGCACTGGTCCTCTAACATCCAATGCTTGTCTGTTAAGATGAGAAACGTGTGAGCTTCGTGAAAGATGTAGTTCGTTTGAGCTGAAAAGTGACTGCCCTTACCTGAAACGAAGTCTTGCTTGTAGGAAGACACAGAGCCTGGGATTTAACTCCATTTCTGAAGGGAAACACACAGCATTTTTCTCATCCATGGATCACACTCTGCTTTAGAGCGAGAAGCTCGCTCTTGCTTTCTGGAGTCTCTAACCCAGCAAGAAACGTGAGTGTGCTGAGAACAAAAGAACGGTGTTTCCGACACATACGGACCATATCTAGTCCAACACTTCTTCTGAAACTGATACAAATCACTGGTCCTCTAACATCCAATGCTTGTCAGTTAAGATGGGAAACGTGTGAGCTTCATGAACGATGTAGTTCGTTTGAGCAGAAAAGTAACTGCCCTTACATGAATCGAAGTCTTGCTTGTAGGAAGACTCAGAGCCTGGGATTTAACTCCATTTCTGAAGTGAAACACACAGCAGTGTAATCATCCATTGATCACACTCTGCTTTAGAACAAGAAGCACGCTCTTGCTTTCTAGAGTCTCTAAGACAGCAGGAAACGTGTGTGTGCTGAGAACAAAAGAACGGTGTTTCCTAAACATACGGACCATATCTAGTTCAACTCTGCTTCTGAAACTGATACAAAGCACTGGTCCTCTAACATCCAATGCTTGTCTGTTAAGATGAGAAACGTGTGAGCTTCGTGAACGATGTAGTTCGTTTGAGCTGAAAAGTGACTGCCCTTACCTGAAACGAAGTCTTGCTTGTAGGAAGACACAGAGCCTGGGATTTAACTCCATTTCTGAAGGGAAACACACAGCATTTTTCTCATCCATGGATCACACTCTGCTTTAGAGCGAGAAGCACGCTCTTGCTTTTAGAGTCTCTAATATAGCAGGTAATCTGAGTGTGCCCAGAACAAAAGAACGGTGTTTCCTACACATACAGACCATATGTAGTCCAAATCTGCTTCTGAAACTGACACAAAGCACTGACCCTCTAACATCTAATGCTTGTCAGTTAAGATGAGAAACGTGTGAGCTTCGTGAACGGTGTAGTTCGTTCAAGCAGAAAAGTGACTGCCCTTACCTGAATCGAAGTCTTGCTTGTAGGAAGACTCAGAGCCTGGGATTTAACTCCATTTCTGAAGTGAAACACACAGCAGTGTAATCACCCATTGATCACACTCTGCTTTAGAACAAGAAGCACGCTCTTGCTTTCTAGAGTCTCTAAGACAGCAGGAAACGTGTGTGTGCTGAGAACAAAAGAATGGTGTTTCCTAAACATACGGACCATATCTAGTTCAACTCTGCTTCTGAAACTGATACAAAGCACTGGTCCTCTAACATCCAATGCTTGTCTGTTAAGATGAGAAACAAGTGAGCTTCGTGAACGATGTAGTTCGTTTGAGCTGAAAAGTGACTGCCCTTATCTGAAACGAAGTCTTGCTTGTAGGAAGACACAGAGCCTGGGATTTAACTCCATTTCTGAAGGGAAACACACAGCATTTTTCTCATCCATGGATCACACTCTGCTTTAGAGCGAGAAGCACGCTCTTGCTTTTAGAGTCTCTAATATAGCAGGTAATCTGAGTGTGCCCAGAACAAAAGAACGGTGTTTCCTACACATACAGACCATATGTAGTCCAAATCTGCTTCTGAAACTGATACAAAGCACTGACCCTCTAACATCCAATGCTTGTCAGTTAAGATGAGAAACGTGTGAGCTTCGTGAACGATGTAGTTCGTTCAAGCAGAAAAGTGACTGCCCTTACCTGAATCGAAGTCTTGCTTGTAGGAAGACTCAGAGCCTGGGATTTAACTCCATTTCTGAAGTGAAACACACAGCAGTGTAATCACCCATTGATCACACTCTGCTTTAGAACAAGAAGCACGCTCTTGCTTTCTAGAGTCTCTAAGACAGCAGGAAACGTGTGTGTGCTGAGAACAAAAGAACGGTGTTTCCTAAACATACGGACCATATCTAGTCCAACTCTGCTTCTTAAACTGACACAAAGCACTGGTCCTCTAACATCCAATGCTTGTCTGTTAAGATGAGAAACGTGTGAGCTCCGTGAACGATGTAGTTCGTTTGAGCTGAAAAGTGACTGACCTTACCTTAAACGATGTCTTGCTTGTAGGAAGACACAGAGCCTGGGATTGAACTCCATTTCTGAAAGGAAACACACAGCATTTTTCTCATCCATGGATCACACTCTGCTTTAGAGCGAGAAGCACGCTCTTGCTTCTGGAGTCTCTAACACAACAGGAAACGTGAGTGTGCTGAGAACAAAAGAAGGGTGTTTCCTACACATACGGACCATATCTAGTCTAATTCTTCTTCTGAAACTGATACAAATCACTGGTCCTCTAACATCCAATGCTTGTCAGTTAAGATGGGAAACGTGTGAGCTTCATGAACAATGTAGATCGTTTGAGCATAAAAGTGACTGCCCTTACATGAATCGAAGTCTTGCTTGTAGGAAGACTCAGAGCCTGGGGTTTAACTCCATTTCTGAAGGGAAACACACAGCATTTTTCTCATCCATGGATCACACTCTGCTTTAGAGCGAGAAGCACACTCTTGCTTTCTGGAGTCTCTAACACAGCAGGAAACGGGAGTGTGCTGAGAACAAAAGAACGGTGTTTCCGACACATACGGACCATATCTAGTCCAACTCTTCTTCTGAAACAGATACAAATCACTGGTCCTCTAACCTCCAATGCTTGTCAGTTAACATGAGAAACGTGTGAGCTTCGTGAACGATGTAGTTCGTTTGAGCTGAAAAGTGACTGCCCTTATCTGAAACGAAGTCTTGCTTGTAGGAAGACACAGAGCCTGGGATTTAACTCCATTTCTGAAAGGAAACACAAAGCATTTTTCTCATCCATGGATCACACTCTGCTTTAGAGCGAGAAGCACGCTCTTGCTTTTAGATTCTCTAATATAGCAGGTAATCTGAGTGTGCCCAGAACAAAAGAACGGTGTTTCCTAAAAATACAGACCATATGTAGTCCAAATCTACTTCTGAAACTCATACAAAGCACTGACCCTCTAACATCTAATGCTTGTCAGTTACGATGAGAAACGTGTGAGCTTCGTGAACGATGTAGTTCGTTTGAGCAGAAAAGTGACTGCCCTTACCTGAATCGAAGTCTTGCTTGTAGGAAGACTCAGAGCCTGGGATTTAACTCCATTTCTGAAGTGAAACACACAGCAGTGTAATCACCCATTGATCACACTCTGCTTTAGAACAAGAAGCACGCTCTTGCTTTCTAGAGTCTCTAAGACAGCAGGAAACGTGTGTGTGCTGAGAACAAAAGAACGGTGTTTCCTAAACATACGGACCATATCTAGTTCAACTCTGCTTCTGAAACTGATACAAAGCACTGGTCCTCTAACATCCAATGCTTGTCTGTTAAGATGAGAAACGTGTGAGCTTCGTGAAAGATGTAGTTCGTTTGAGCTGAAAAGTGACTGCCCTTACCTGAAACGAAGTCTTGCTTGTAGGAAGACACAGAGCCTGGGATTTAACTCCATTTCTGAAGGGAAACACACAGCATTTTTCTCATCCATGGATCACACTCTGCTTTAGAGCGAGAAGCTCGCTCTTGCTTTCTGGAGTCTCTAACCCAGCAAGAAACGTGAGTGTGCTGAGAACAAAAGAACGGTGTTTCCGACACATACGGACCATATCTAGTCCAACACTTCTTCTGAAACTGATACAAATCACTGGTCCTCTAACATCCAATGCTTGTCAGTTAAGATGGGAAACGTGTGAGCTTCATGAACGATGTAGTTCGTTTGAGCAGAAAAGTAACTGCCCTTACATGAATCGAAGTCTTGCTTGTAGGAAGACTCAGAGCCTGGGATTTAACTCCATTTCTGAAGTGAAACACACAGCAGTGTAATCATCCATTGATCACACTCTGCTTTAGAACAAGAAGCACGCTCTTGCTTTCTAGAGTCTCTAAGACAGCAGGAAACGTGTGTGTGCTGAGAACAGAAGAACGGTGTTTCCTAAACATACGGACCATATCTAGTTCAACTCTGCTTCTGAAACTGATACAAAGCACTGGTCCTCTAACATCCAATGCTTGTCTGTTAAGATGAGAAACGTGTGAGCTTCGTGAACGATGTAGTTCGTTTGAGCTGAAAAGTGACTGCCCTTACCTGAAACGAAGTCTTGCTTGTAGGAAGACACAGAGCCTGGGATTTAACTCCATTTCTGAAGGGAAACACACAGCATTTTTCTCATCCATGGATCACACTCTGCTTTAGAGCGAGAAGCACGCTCTTGCTTTTAGAGTCTCTAATATAGCAGGTAATCTGAGTGTGCCCAGAACAAAAGAACGGTGTTTCCTACACATACAGACCATATGTAGTCCAAATCTGCTTCTGAAACTGACACAAAGCACTGACCCTCTAACATCTAATGCTTGTCAGTTAAGATGAGAAACGTGTGAGCTTCGTGAACGATGTAGTTCGTTCAAGCAGAAAAGTGACTGCCCTTACCTGAATCGAAGTCTTGCTTGTAGGAAGACTCAGAGCCTGGGATTTAACTCCATTTCTGAAGTGAAACACACAGCAGTGTAATCACCCATTGATCACACTCTGCTTTAGAACAAGAAGCACGCTCTTGCTTTCTAGAGTCTCTAAGACAGCAGGAAACGTGTGTGTGCTGAGAACAAAAGAATGGTGTTTCCTAAACATACGGACCATATCTAGTTCAACTCTGCTTCTGAAACTGATACAAAGCACTGGTCCTCTAACATCCAATGCTTGTCTGTTAAGATGAGAAACAAGTGAGCTTTGTGAACGATGTAGTTCGTTTGAGCTGAAAAGTGACTGCCCTTATCTGAAACGAAGTCTTGCTTGTAGGAAGACACAGAGCCTGGGATTTAACTCCATTTCTGAAGGGAAACACACAGCATTTTTCTCATCCATGGATCACACTCTGCTTTAGAGCGAGAAGCACGCTCTTGCTTTTAGAGTCTCTAATATAGCAGGTAATCTGAGTGTGGCCAGAACAAAAGAACGGTGTTTCCTACACATACAGACCATATGTAGTCCAAATCTGCTTCTGAAACTGATACAAAGCACTGACCCTCTAACATCCAATGCTTGTCAGTTAAGATGAGAAACGTGTGAGCTTCGTGAACGATGTAGTTCGTTCAAGCAGAAAAGTGACTGCCCTTACCTGAATCGAAGTCTTGCTTGTAGGAAGACTCAGAGCCTGGGATTTAACTCCATTTCTGAAGTGAAACACACAGCAGTGTAATCACCCATTGATCACACTCTGCTTTAGAACAAGAAGCACGCTCTTGCTTTCTAGAGTCTCTAAGACAGCAGGAAACGTGTGTGTGCTGAGAACAAAAGAACGGTGTTTCCTAAACATACGGACTATATCTAGTGCAACTCTGCTTCTTAAACTGACACAAAGCACTGGTCCTCTAACATCCAATACTTGTCTGTTAAGATGAGAAACGTGTGAGCTCCCTGAACGATGTAGTTCGTTTGAGCTGAAAAGTGACTGACCTTACCTTAAACGATGTCTTGCTTGTAGGAAGACACAGAGCCTGGGATTGAACTCCATTTCTGAAAGGAAACACACAGCATTTTTCTCATCCATGGATCACACTCTGCTTTAGAGCGAGAAGCACGCTCTTGCTTCTGGAGTCTCTAACACAGCAGGAAACGTGAGTGTGCTGAGAACAAAAGAAGGGTGTTTCCTACACATACGGACCATATCTAGTCCAATTCTTCTTCTGAAACTGATACAAATCACTGGTCCTCTAACATCCAATGCTTGTCTGTTAAGATGAGAAACGTGTGAGCTTCGTGAACGATGTAGTTCGTTTGAGCTGAAAAGTGACTGCCCTTACCTGAAACGAAGTCTTGCTTGTAGGAAGACACAGAGCCTGGGATTTAACTCCATTTCTGAAGGGAAACACACAGCATTTTTCTCATCCATGGATCACACTCTGCTTTAGAGCGAGAAGCACGCTCTTGCTTTTAGAGTCTCTAATATATCAGGTAATCTGAGTGTGCCCAGAACAAAAGAACGGCGTTTCCTACACATACAGACCATATGTAGTCCAAATCTGCTTCTGAAACTGATACAAAGCACTGACCCTCTAACATCCAATGCTTGTCAGTTAAGATGAGAAACGTGTGAGCTCCGTGAACGATGTAGTTCGTTTGAGCTGAAAAGTGACTGCCCTTACCTGAATCGAAGTCTTGCTTGTAGGAAGACTCAGAGCCTGGGATTTAACTCCATTTCTGAAGTGAAACACACAGCAGTGTAATCACCCATTGATCACACTCTGCTTTAGAACAAGAAGCACGCTCTTGCTTTCTAGAGTCTCTAAGACAGCAGGAAACGTGTGTGTGCTGAGAACAAAAGAATGGTGTTTCCTAAACATACGGACCATATCTAGTTCAACTCTGCTTCTGAAACTGATACAAAGCACTGGTCCTCTAACATCCAATGCTTGTCAGTTAAGATGAGAAACGTGTGAGCTTCGTGAACGATGTAGTTCATTTGAGCAGAAAAGTGACTGCCCTTACATGAATCGAAGTCTTGCTTGTAGGAATACTCAGAGCCTGGGATTTAACTCCATTTCTGGAGTGAAACACACAGCAGTGTAATCATCCATTGATCACACTCTGCTTTAGAACAAGAAGCACGCTCTTGCTTTCTAGAGTCTCTAAGACAGCAGGAAATGTGATTTAGCTGAGAACAAAAGAACGGTGTTTCCTACACTTACGGACCATATCTAGTCCAACTCTGCTTCTTAAACTGACACAAAGCACTGGTCCTCTAACATCCAATGCTTGTCTGTAAAGATGAGAAACGTGTGAGCTCCGTGAACAATGTAGTTCGTTTGAGATGAAAAGTGACAGCCCTTATCTGAAACGAAGTCTTGCTTGTAGGAAGACACAGAGCCTGGGATTTAACTCCATTTCTGAAGGGAAACACACAGCATTTTTCTCATCCATGGATCACACTCTGCTTTAGAGCGAGAAGCACGCTCTTGCTTTTAGAGTCTCTAATATAGCAGGTAATCTGAGTGTGCCCAGAATAAAAGAACGGTGTTTCCTACACATACAGACCATATGTAGTCCAAATCTGCTTCTGAAACTGATACAAAGCACTGACCCTCTAACATCCAATGCTTGTCAGTTAAGATGAAAAACGTGTGAGCTTCGTGAATGATGTAGTTCGTTCAAGCAGAAAAGTGACTGCCCTTACCTGAATCGAAGTCTTGCTTGTAGGAAGACTCAGAGCTTGGGATTTAACTCCATTTCTGAAGTGAAACACACAGCAGTGTAATCACCCATTGATCACACTCTGCTTTAGAACAAGAAGCACGCTCTTGCTTTCTAGAGTCTCTAAGACAGCAGGAAACGTGTGTGTGCTGAGAACAAAAGAACGGTGTTTCCTACACATATGGACCATATCTAGTCCAACTCTGCTTCTGAAACTGACACAAAGCACTGGTCCTCTAACATCCAATGCTTGTCTGTTAAGATGAGAAACGTGTGAGCTCCGTGAACGATGTAGTTCGTTTGAGCTGAAAAGTGACTGACCTTACCTTAAACGATGTCTTGCTTGTAGGAAGACACAGAGCCTGGGATTGAACTCCATTTCTGAAAGGAAACACACAGCATTTTTCTCATCCATGGATCACACTCTGCTTTAGAGCGAGAAGCTCGCTCTTGCTTCTGGAGTCTCTAACACAGCAGGAAACGTGAGTGTGCTGAGAACAAAAGAAGGGTGTTTCCTACACATACGGACCATATCTAGTCTAATTCTTCTTCTGAAACTGATACAAATCACTGGTCCTCTAACATCCAATGCTTGTCAGTTAAGATGGGAAACGTGTGAGCTTCATGAACAATGTAGATCGTTTGAGCATAAAAGTAACTGCCCTTACATGAATCAAAGTCTTGCTTGTAGGAAGACTCAGAGCCTGGGGTTTAACTCCATTTCTGAAGGGAAACACACAGCATTTTTCTCATCCATGGATCACACTCTGCTTTAGAGCGAGAAGCACGCTCTTGCTTTTAGAGTCTCTATTATAGCAGGTAATCTGAGTGTGCCCAGAACAAAAGAACGGTGTTTCCTACACATACAGACCATATGTAGTCCAAATCTGCTTCTGAAACTGATACAAAGCACTGACCCTCTAATATCCAATGCTTGTCAGTTAAGATGAGAAACGTGTGAGCTCCGTGAACGATGTAGTTCGTTTGAGCTGAAAAGTGACTGCCCTTATCTGAATCGAAGTCTTGCTTGTAGGAAGACACAGAGCCTGGGATTTAACTCCATTTCTGAAAGGAAACACACAGCATTTTTCTCATCCATGGATCACACTCTGCTTTAGAGCGAGAAGCACGCTCTTGCTTTCTGGAGTCTCTAACACAGCAGGAAACGTGAGTGTGCTGAGAACAAAAGAACGGTGTTTCCTAAACATACGGACCATATCAAGTTCAACTCTGCTTCTGAAACTGATACAAAGCACTTGTCCTCTAACATCCAATGCTTGTCTGTTAAGATGAGAAACGTGTGAGCTTCATGAACGATGTAGTTCGTTTGAGCTGAAAAGTGACTGCCCTTACCTGAAACGAAGTCTTGCTTGTAGGAAGACACAGAGCCTGGGATTTAACTCCATTTCTGAAGGGAAACACACAGCATTTTTCTCATCCATGGATCACACTCTGCTTTAGAGCGAGAAGCACGCTCTTGCTTTTAGAGTCTCTAATATAGCAGGTAATCTGAGTTTGCCCAGAACAAAAGAACGGTATTTCCTACACATACAGATCATATGTAGTCCAAATCTGCTTCTGAAAGTGACACAAAGCACTGACCCTCTAACATCTAATGCTTGTCAGTTAAGATGAGAAACGTGTGAGCTTCGTGAACGATGTAGTACATTTGAGCAGAAAAGTGACTGCCCTTACCTGAATCGAAGTCTTGCTTGTAGGAAGACTCAGAGCCTGGGATTTAACTCCATTTCTGAAGTGAAACACACAGCAGTGTAATCATCCATTGATCACACTCTGCTTTAGAACAAGAAGCACGCTCTTGCTTTCTAGAGTTTCTAAGACAGCAGGAAACGTGTGTGTGCTGAGAACAAAAGAACGGTGTTTCCTAAACATACGGACCATATCTAGTCCAACTCTGCTTCTTAAACTGACACAAAGCACTGGTCCTCTAACATCCAATGCTTGTCTGTTAAGATGAGAAACGTGTGAGCTCCGTGAACGATGTAGTTCGTTTGAGCTGAAAAGTGACTGACCTTATCTCAAACGAAGTCTTGCTTGTAGGAAGACACAGAGCCTGGGATTGAACTCCATTTCTGAAAGGAAACACACAGCATTTTTCTCATCCATGGATCACACTCTGCTTTAGAGCGAGAAGCACGCTCTTGCTTTCTGGAGTCGTGAGTGTGCTGAGAACAAAAGAAGGGTGTTTCCTACACATACGGACCATATCTAGTCTAATTCTTCTTCTGAAACTGATACAAATCACTGGTCCTCTAACATCCAATGCTTGTCAGTTAAGATGGGAAATGTGTGAGCTTCATGAACAATGTAGTCGTTTGAGCAGAAAAGTGACTGCCCTTACATGAATGGAAGTCTTGCTTGTGGGAAGACTCAGAGCCTGGGATTTAACTCCATTTCTGAAGTGAAACACACAGCAGTGTAATCATCCATTGATCACACTCTGCTTTAGAACAAGAAGCACGATCTTGCTTTCTAGAGTCTCTAAGACAGCAGGGAATATGATTTGGCTGAGAACAAAAGAACGGTGTTTCCTACACTTACGGACCATATCTAGTCCAACTCTGCTTCTTAAACTGACACAAAGCACTGGTCCTCTAACATCCAATGCTTGTCTGTTAAGATGAGAAACGTGTGAGCTTCGTGAACGATGTAGTTCGTTTGAGCTGAAAAGTGACTGCCCTTATCTGAAACGAAGTCTTGCTTGTACGAAGACACAGAGCCTGGGATTTAACTCCATTTCTGAAAGGAAACACACAGCATTTTTCTCATCCATGGATCACACTCTGCTTTAGAGCGAGAAGCACGCTCTTGCTTTTAGAGTCTCTAATATAGCAGGTAATCTGAGTGTGCCCAGAACAAAAGAACGGTGTTTCCTACAAATACAGACCATATGTAGTCCAAATCTGCTTCTGAAAATCATACAAAGCACTGACCCTCTAACATCTAATGCTTGTCAGTTACGATGAGAAACGTGTGAGCTTCGTGAACGATGTAGTTCATTTGAGCAGAAAAGTGACTGCCCTTACCTGAATCGAAGTCTTGCTTGTAGGAAGACTCAGAGCCTGGGATTTAACTCCATTTCTGAAGTGAAACACACAGCAGTGTAATCACCCATTGATCACACTCTGCTTTAGAACAAGAAGCACGCTCTTGCTTTCTAGAGTCTCTAAGACAGCAGGAAACGTGTGTGTGCTGAGAACAAAAGAACGGTGTTTCCTAAACATACGGACCATATCTAGTTCAACTCTGCTTCTGAAACTGATACAAAGCACTGGTCCTCTAACATCCAATGCTTGTCTGTTAAGATGAGAAACGTGTGAGCTTCGTGAAAGATGTAGTTCGTTTGAGCTGAAAAGTGACTGCCCTTACCTGAAACGAAGTCTTGCTTGTAGGAAGACACAGAGCCTGGGATTTAACTCCATTTCTGAAGGGAAACACACAGCATTTTTCTCATCCATGGATCACACTCTGCTTTAGAGCTAGAAGCTCGCTCTTGCTTTCTGGAGTCTCTAACCCAGCAAGAAACGTGAGTGTGCTGAGAACAAAAGAACGGTGTTTCCGACACATACGGACCATATCTAGTCCAACTCTTCTTCTGAAACTGATACAAATCACTGGTCCTCTAACATCCAATGCTTGTCAGTTAAGATGGGAAACGTGTGAGCTTCATGAACGATGTAGTTCGTTTGAGCAGAAAAGTAACTGCCCTTACATGAATCGAAGTCTTGCTTGTAGGAAGACTCAGAGCCTGGGATTTAACTCCATTTCTGAAGTGAAACACACAGCAGTGTAATCATCCATTGATCACACTCTGCTTTAGAACAAGAAGCACGCTCTTGCTTTCTAGAGTCTCTAAGACAGCAGGAAACATGTGTGTGCTGAGAACAAAAGAACGGTGTTTCCTAAACATACGGACCATATCTAGTTCAACTCTGCTTCTGAAACTGATACAAAGCACTGGTCCTCTAACATCCAATGCTTGTCTGTTAAGATGAGAAACGTGTGAGCTTCGTGAACGATGTAGTTCGTTTGAGCTGAAAAGTGACTGCCCTTACCTGAAACGAAGTCTTGCTTGTAGGAAGACACAGAGCCTGGGATTTAACTCCATTTCTGAAGGGAAACACACAGCATTTTTCTCATCCATGGATCACACTCTGCTTTAGAGCGAGAAGCACGCTATTGCTTTTAGAGTCTCTAATATAGCAGGTAATCTGAGTGTGCCCAGAACAAAAGAACGGTGTTTCCTACACATACAGACCATATGTAGTCCAAATCTGCTTCTGAAACTGACACAAAGCACTGACCCTCTAACATCTAATGCTTGTCAGTTAAGATGAGAAACGTGTGAGCTTCGTGAACGATGTAGTTCGTTCAAGCAGAAAAGTGACTGCCCTTACCTGAATCGAAGTCTTGCTTGTAGGAAGACTCAGAGCCTGGGATTTAACTCCATTTCTGAAGTGAAACACACAGCAGTGTAATCACCCATTGATCACACTCTGCTTTAGAACAAGAAGCACGCTCTTGCTTTCTAGAGTCTCTAAGACAGCAGGAAACGTGTGTGTGCTGAGAACAAAAGAATGGTGTTTCCTAAACATACATACCATATCTAGTTCAACTCTGCTTCTGAAACTGATACAAAGCACTGGTCCTCTAACATCCAATGCTTGTCTGTTAAGATGAGAAACAAGTGAGCTTCGTGAACGATGTAGTTCATTTGAGCTGAAAAGTGACTGCCCTTATCTGAAACGAAGTCTTGCTTGTAGGAAGACACAGAGCCTGGGATTTAACTCCATTTCTGAAGGGAAACACACAGCATTTTTCTCATCCATGGATCACACTCTGCTTTAGAGCGAGAAGAACGCTCTTGCTTTTAGAGTCTCTAATATAGCAGGTAATCTGAGTGTGCCCAGAACAAAAGAACGGTGTTTCCTACACATACAGACCATATGTAGTCCAAATCTGCTTCTGAAACTGATACAAAGCACTGACCCTCTAACATCCAATGCTTGTCAGTTAAGATGAGAAACGTGTGAGCTTCGTGAACGATGTAGTTCGTTCAAGCAGAAAAGTGACTGCCCTTACCTGAATCGAAGTCTTGCTTGTAGGAAGACTCAGAGCCTGGGATTTAACTCCATTTCTGAAGTGAAACACACAGCAGTGTAATCACCCATTGATCACACTCTGCTTTAGAACAAGAAGCACGCTCTTTCTTTCTAGAGTCTCTAAGACAGCAGGAAATGTGTGTGTGCTGAGAACAAAAGAACGGTGTTTCCTAAACATACGGACCATATCTAGTTCAACTCTGCTTCTTAAACTGACACAAAGCACTGGTCCTCTAACATCCAATGCTTGTCTGTTAAGATGAGAAACGTGTGAGCTCCGTGAACGATGTAGTTCGTTTGAGCTGAAAAGTGACTGACCTTACCTTAAACGATGTCTTGCTTGTAGGAAGACACAGAGCCTGGGATTGAACTCCATTTCTGAAAGGAAACACACAGCATTTTTCTCATCCATGGATCACACTCTGCTTTAGAGTGACAAGCATGCTCTTGCTTCTGGAGTCTCTAACACAGCAGGAAACGTGAGTGTGCTGAGAACAAAAGAAGGGTGTTTCCTACACATACGGACCATATCTAGTCTAATTCTTCTTCTGAAACTGATACAAATCACTGGTCCTCTAACATCCAATGCTTGTCAGTTAAGATGGGAAACGTGTGAGCTTCATGAACAATGTAGATCGTTTGAGCATAAAAGTGACTGCCCTTACATGAATCGAAGTCTTGCTTGTAGGAAGACTCTGAGCCTGGGGTTTAACTCCATTTCTGAAGGGAAACACACAGCATTTTTCTCATCCATGGATCACACTCTGCTTTAGAGCGAGAAGCACGCTCTTGCTTTCTGGAGTCTCTAACACAGCAGGAAACGTGAGTGTGCTGAGAACAAAAGAACGGTGTTTCCGACACATACGGACCATATCTAGTCCAACTCTTCTTCTGAAACAGATACCAATCACTGGTCCTCTAACATCCAATGCTTGTCAGTTAAGATGAGAAACGTGTGAGCTTCGTGAACGATGTAGTTCATTTGAGCATAAAGTGACTGCCCTTACCTGAATCGAAGTCTTGCTTGTAGGAAGACTCAGAGCCTGGGATTTAACTCCATTTCTGAAGTGAAACACACAGCAGTGTAATCACCCATTGATCACACTCTGCTTTAGAGCAAGAAGCACGCTCTTGCTTTCTAGAGTCTCTAAGACAGCAGGAAACGTGTGTGTGCTGAGAACAAAAGAACGGTGTTTCCTAAACATACGGACCATATCTAGTTCAACTCTGCTCCTGAAACTGATACAAAGCACTGGTCCTCTAACATCCAATGCTTGTCTGTTAAGATGAGAAACGTGTGAGCTTCGTGAACGATGTAGTTCGTTTGAGCTGAAAAGTGACTGCCCTTACCTGAAACGAAGTCTTGCTTGTAGGAAGACACAGAGCCTGGGATTTAACTCCATTTCTGAAGGGAAACACACAGCATTTTTCTCATCCATGGATCACACTCTGCTTTAGAGCGAGAAGCACGCTCTTGCTTTTAGAGTCTCTAATATATCAGGTAATCTGAGTGTGCCCAGAACAAAAGAACGGTGTTTCCTACAAATACAGACCATATGTAGTCCAAATCTGCTTCTGAAACTGATACAAAGCACTGACCCTCTAACATCCAATGCTTGTCAGTTAAGATGAGAAACGTGTGAGCTCCGTGAACGATGTAGTTCGTTTGAGCTGAAAAGTGACTGTCCTTACCTGAATCGAAGTCTTGTTTGTAGGAAGACTCAGAGCCTGGGATTTAACTCCATTTCTGAAGTGAAACACACAGCAGTGTAATCACCCATTGATCACACTCTGCTGTAGAACAAGAAGCACGCTCTTGCTTTCTAGAGTCTCTAAGACAGCAGGAAACGTGTGTGTGCTGAGAACAAAAGAATGGTGTTTCCTAAACATACGGACCATATCTAGTTCAACTCTGCTTCTGAAACTGATACAAAGCACTGGTCCTCTAACATCCAATGCTTGTCAGTTAAGATGAGAAACGTGTGAGCTTCGTGAACGATGTAGTTCATTTGAGCAGAAAAGTGACTGCCCTTACATGAATCGAAGTCTTGCTTGTAGGAATACTCAGAGCCTGGGATTTAACTCCATTTCTGGAGTGAAACACACAGCAGTGTAATCATCCATTGATCACACTCTGCTTTAGAACAAGAAGCACGCTCTTGCTTTCTAGAGTCTCTAAGACAGCAGGAAATGTGATTTAGCTGAGAACAAAAGAACGGTGTTTCCTACACTTACGGACCATATCTAGTAGAACTCTGCTTCTTAAACTGACACAAAGCACTGGTCCTCTAACATCCAATGCTTGTCTGTAAAGATGAGAAACGTGTGAGCTCCGTGAACAATGTAGTTCGTTTGAGCTGAAAAGTGACAGCCCTTATCTGAAACTAAGTCTTGCTTGTAGGAAGACACAGAGCCTGGGATTTAACTCCATTTCTGAAGGGAAACACACAGCATTTTTCTCATCCATGGATCACACTCTGCTTTAGAGCGAGAAGCACGCTCTTGCTTTTAGAGTCTCTAATATAGCAGGTAATCTGAGTGTGCCCAGAATAAAAGAACGGTGTTTCCTACACATAGAGACCATATGTAGTCCAAATCTGCTTCTGAAACTGATACAAAGCACTGACCCTCTAACATCCAATGCTTGTCAGTTAAGATGAGAAACGTGTGAGCTTCGTGAACGATGTAGTTCGTTCAAGCAGAAAAGTGACTGCCCATACCTGAATCGAAGTCTTGCTTGTAGGAAGACTCAGAGCCTGGGATTTAACTCCATTTCTGAAGTGAAACACACAGCAGTGTAATCATCCATTGATCACACTCTGCTTTAGAACAAGAAGCACGCTCTTGCTTTCTAGAGTCTCTAAGACAGCAGGAAACGTGTGTTTGCTGAGAACAAAAGAACGGTGTTTCCTAAACATACGGACCATATCTAGTTCAACTCTGCTTCTGAAACTGATACAAAGCACTGGTCCTCTAACATCCAATGATGTCTGTTAAGATGAGAAACGTGTGAGCTTCGTGAACGATGTAGTTCGTTTGAGCTGAAAAGTGACTGCCCTTACCTGAAACGAAGTCTTGCTTGTAGGAGACACAGAGCCTGGGATTTAACTCCATTTCTGAAGGGAAACACACAGCATTTTTCTCATCCATGGATCACACTCTGCTTTAGAGCGAGAAGCACGCTCTTGCTTTTAGAGTCTCTAATATAGCAGGTAATCTGAGTGTGCCCAGAACAAAAGAACGGTGTTTCCTACACATACAGACCATATGTAGTCCAAATCTGCTTCTGAAACTGATACAAAGCACTGACCCTCTAACATCCAATGCTTGTCAGTTAAGATGAGAAACGTGTGAGCTCCGTGAACGATGTAGTTCGTTTGAGCTGAAAAGTGACTGCCCTTATCTGAATCGAAGTCTTGCTTGTAGGAAGACACAGAGCCTGGGATTTAACTCCATTTCTGAAAGGAAACACACAGCATTTTTCTCATCCATGGATCACACTCTGCTTTAGAGCGAGAAGCACGCTCTTGCTTTCTGGAGTCTCTAACACAGCAGGAAACGTGAGTGTGCTGAGAACAAAAGAACGGTGTTTCCGACACATACGGACCATATCTAGTCCAACTCTTCTTCTGAAACTGATACAAATCACTGGTCCTCTAACATCCAATGCTAGTCAGTGAAGATGGGAAACGTGTGAGCTTCATGAACGATGTAGTTCGTTTGAGCTGAAAAGTGACTGCCCTTACCTAAAACGAAGTCTTGCTTGTAGGAAGACACAGAGCCTGGGATTTAACTCCATTTCTGAAGGGAAACACACAGCCTTTTTCTCATCCATGGATCACACTCTGCTTTAGAGCGAGAAGCACGCTCTTGCTTTTAGAGTCTCTAATATAGCAGGTAATCTGAGTGTGCCCAGAACAAAAGAACGGTGTTTCCTACACATACAGACCATATGTAGTCCAAATCTGCTTCTGAAACTGACACAAAGCACTGACCCTCTAACATCTAATGCTTGTCAGTTAAGATGAGAAACGTGTGAGCTTCGTGAACGATGTAGTTCATTTGAGCAGAAAAGTGACTGCCCTTACCTGAATCGAAGTCTTGCTTGTAGGAAGACTCAGAGCCTGGGATTTAACTCCATTTCTGGAGTGAAACACACAGCAGTGTAATCATCCATTGATCACACTCTGCTTTAGAACAAGAAGCACGCTCTTGCTTTCTAGAGTCTCTAAGACAGCAGGAAATGTGATTTAGCTGAGAACAAAAGAACGGTGTTTCCTACACTTACGGACCATATCTAGTCCAACTCTGCTTCTTAAACTGACACAAAGCACTGGTCCTCTAACATCCAATGCTTGTCTGTAAAGATGAGAAACGTGTGAGCTCCGTGAACAATGTAGTTCGTTTGAGCTGAAAAGTGACAGCCCTTATCTGAAACGAAGTCTTGCTTGTAGGAAGACACAGAGCCTGGGATTTAACTCCATTTCTGAAGGGAAACACACAGCATTTTTCTCATCCATGGATCACACTCTGCTTTAGAGCGAGAAGCACGCTCTTGCTTTTAGAGTCTCTAATATAGCAGGTAATCTGAGTGTGCCCAGATCAAAAGAATGGTGTTTCCTACACATACAGACCATATGTAGTCCAAATCTGCTTCTGAAACTGATACAAAGCACTGACCCTCTAACATCCAATGCTTGTCAGTTAAGATGAGAAACGTGTGAGCTTCGTGAACGATGTAGTTCGTTCAAGCAGAAAAGTGACTGCCCATACCTGAATCGAAGTCTTGCTTGTAGGAAGACTCAGAGCCTGGGATTTAACTCCATTTCTGAAGTGAAACACACAGCAGTGTAATCATCCATTGATCACACTCTGCTTTAGAACAAGAAGCACTCTCTTGCTTTCTAGAGTCTCTAAGACAGCAGGAAACGTGTGTGTGCTGAGAACAAAAGAACGGTGTTTCCTAAACATACGGACCATATCAAGTTCAACTCTGCTTCTGAAACTGATACAAAGCACTTGTCCTCTAACATCCAATGCTTGTCTGTTAAGATGAGAAACGTGTGAGCTTCATGAACGATGTAGTTCGTTTGAGCTGAAAAGTGACTGCCCTTACCTGAAACGAAGTCTTGCTTGTAGGAAGACACAGAGCCTGGGATTTAACTCCATTTCTGAAGGGAAACACACAGCATTTTTCTCATCCATGGATCACACTCTGCTTTAGAGCGAGAAGCACGCTCTTGCTTTTAGAGTCTCTAATATAGCAGGTAATCTGAGTGTGCCCAGAACAAAAGAACGGTGTTTCCTACACATACAGACCATATGTAGTCCAAATCTGCTTCTTAAACAGACACAAAGCACTGGTCCTCTAACATCCAATGCTTGTCTGTTAAGATGAGAAACGTGTGAGCTCCGTGAACGATGTAGTTCGTTTGAGCTGAAAAGTGACTGACCTTACCTTAAACGATGTCTTGCTTGTAGGAAGACACAGAGCCTGGGATTGAACTTCATTTCTGAAAGGAAACACACAGCATTTTTCTCATCCATGGATCACACTCTGCTTTAGAGCGAGAAGCTCGCTCTTGCTTCTGGAGTCTCTAACACAGCAGGAAACGTGAGTGTGCTGAGAACAAAAGAAGGGTGTTTCCTACACATACGGACCATATCTAGTCAAATTCTTCTTCTGAAACTGATACAAATCACTGGTCCTCTAACATCCAATGCTTGTCAGTTAAGATGGGAAACGTGTGAGCTTCATGAACAATGTAGATCGTTTGAGCATAAAAGTAACTGCCCTTACATGAATCGAAGTCTTGCTTGTAGGAAGACTCAGAGGCTGGGGTTTAACTCCATTTCTGAAGGGAAACACACAGCATTTTTCTCATCCATGGATCAGACTCTGCTTTAGAGCGAGAAGCACGCTCTTGCTTTTAGAGTCTCTATTATAGCAGGTAATCTGAGTGTGCCCAGAACAAAAGAACGGTGTTTCCTACACATACAGACCATATGTAGTCCAAATCTGCTTCTGAAACTGATACAAAGCACTGACCCTCTAACATCCAATGCTTGTCAGTTAAGATGAGAAACGTGTGAGCTCCGTGAACGATGTAGTTCGTTTGAGCTGAAAAGTGACTGCCCTTATCTGAATCGAAGTCTTGCTTGTAGGAAGACACAGAGCCTGGGATTTAACTCCATTTCTGAAAGGAAACACACAGCATTTTTCTCATCCATGGATCACACTCTGCTTTAGAGCGAGAAGCACGCTCTTGCTTTTAGAGTCTCTAATATAGCAGGTAATCTGAGTGTGCCCAGAACAAAAGAACGGTGTTTCCTACACATACAGACCATATGTAGTCCAAATCTGCTTCTGAAACTGACACAAAGCACTGACCCTCTAACATCTAATGCTTGTCAGTTAAGATGAGAAACGTGTGAGCTTCGTGAACGATGTAGTTCATTTGAGCAGAAAAGTGACTGCCCTTACCTGAATCGAAGTCTTGCTTGTAGGAAGACTCAGAGCCTGGGATTTAACTCCATTTCTGGAGTGAAACACACAGCAGTGTAATCATCCATTGATCACACTCTGCTTTAGAACAAGAAGCACGCTCTTGCTTTCTAGAGTCTCTAAGACAGCAGGAAATGTGATTTAGGTGAGAACAAAAGAACGGTGTTTCCTACACTTACGGACCATATCTAGTCCAACTCTGCTTCTTAAACTGACACAAAGCACTGGTCCTCTAACATCCAATGCTTGTCTGTAAAGATGAGAAACGTGTGAGCTCCGTGAACAATGTAGTTCGTTTGAGCTGAAAAGTGACAGCCCTTATCTGAAACGAAGTCTTGCTTGTAGGAAGACACAGAGCCTGGGATTTAACTCCATTTCTGAAGGGAAACACACAGCATTTTTCTCATCCATGGATCACACTCTGCTTTAGAGCGAGAAGCACGCTCTTGCTTTTAGAGTCTCTAATATAGCAGGTAATCTGAGTGTGCCCAGAACAAAAGAATGGTGTTTCCTACACATACAGACCATATGTAGTCCAAATCTGCTTCTGAAACTGATACAAAGCACTGACCCTCTAACATCCAATGCTTGTCAGTTAAGATGAGAAACGTGTGAGCTTCGTGAACGATGTAGTTCGTTCAAGCAGAAAAGTGACTGCCCATACCTGAATCGAAGTCTTGCTTGTAGGAAGACTCAGAGCCTGGGATTTAACTCCATTTCTGAAGTGAAACACACAGCAGTGTAATCATCCATTGATCACACTCTGCTTTAGAACAAGAAGCACGCTCTTGCTTTCTAGAGTCTCTAAGACAGCAGGAAACGTGTGTGTGCTGAGAACAAAAGAACGGTGTTTCCTAAACATACGGACCATATCAAGTTCAACTCTGCTTCTGAAACTGATACAAAGCACTTGTCCTCTAACATCCAATGCTTGTCTGTTAAGATGAGAAACGTGTGAGCTCCGTGAACGATGTAGTTCGTTTGAGCTGAAAAGTGACTGACCTTATCTCAAACGAAGTCTTCCTTGTAGGAAGACACAGAGCCTGGGATTGAACTCCATTTCTGAAAGGAAACACACAGCATTTTTCTCATCCATGGATCACACTCTGCTTTAGAGCGAGAAGCACGCTCTTGCTTTCTGGTGTCTCTAACCCAGCAGGAAACGTGAGTGTGCTGAGAACAAAAGAAGGGTGTTTCCTACACATACGGACCATGTCTAGTCTAATTCTTCTTCTGAAACTGATACAAATCACTGGTCCTCTAACATCCAATGCTTGTCAGTTAAGATGGGAAATGTGTGAGCTTCATGAGCAATGTAGTTCGTTTGAGCAGAAAAGTGACTGCCCTTACATGAATGGAAGTCTTGCTTGTAGGAAGACTCAGAGCCTGGGATTTAACTCCATTTCTGAAGTGAAACACACAGCAGTGTAATCATCCATTGACCACACTCTGCTTTAGAACAAGAAGCACGATCTTGCTTTCTAGAGTCTCTAAGACAGCAGGGAATATGATTTGGCTGAGAACAAAAGAACGGTGTTTCCTACACTTACGGACCATATCTAGTCCAACTCTGCTTCTTAAACTGACACAAAGCACTGGTCCTCTAACATCCAATGCTTGTCTGTTAAGATGAGAAACGTGTGAGCTTCGTGAACGATGTAGTTCGTTTGAGCTGAAAAGTGACTGCCCTTATCTGAAACGAAGTCTTGCTTGTACGAAGACACAGAGCCTGGGATTTAACTCCATTTCTGAAAGGAAACACACAGCATTTTTCTCATCCATGGATCACACTCTGCTTTAGAGCGAGAAGCACGCTCTTGCTTTTAGAGTCTCTAATATAGCAGGTAATCTGAGTGTGCCCAGAACAAAAGAACGGTGTTTCCTACAAATACAGACCATATGTAGTCCAAATCTGCTTCTGAAAATCATACAAAGCACTGACCCTCTAACATCTAATGCTTGTCAGTTACGATGAGAAACGTGTGAGCTTCGTGAACGATGTAGTTCATTTGAGCAGAAAAGTGACTGCCCTTACCTGAATTGAAGTCTTGCTTGTAGGAAGACTCAGAGCCTGGGATTTAACTCCATTTCTGAAGTGAAACACACAGCAGTGTAATCACCCATTGATCACACTCTGCTTTAGAACAAGAAGCACGCTCTTGCTTTCTAGAGTCTCTAAGACAGCAGGAAACGTGTGTGTGCTGAGCACAAAAGAACGGTGTTTCCTAAACATACGGACCATATCTAGTTCAACTCTGCTTCTGAAACTGATACAAAGCACTGGTCCTCTAACATCCAATGCTTGTCTGTTAAGATGAGAAACGTGTGAGCTTCGTGAAAGATGTAGTTCGTTTGAGCTGAAAAGTGACTGCCCTTACCTGAAACGAAGTCTTGCTTGTAGGAAGACACAGAGCCTGGGATTTAACTCCATTTCTGAAGGGAAACACACAGCATTTTTCTCATCCATGGATCACACTCTGCTTTAGAGCGAGAAGCTCGCTCTTGCTTTCTGGAGTCTCTAACCCAGCAAGAAACGTGAGTGTGCTGAGAACAAAAGAACGGTGTTTCCGACACATAGGGACCATATCTAGTCCAACTCTTCTTCTGAAACTGATACAAATCACTGGTCCTCTAACATCCAATGCTTGTCAGTTAAGATGGGAAACGTGTGAGCTTCATGAACGATGTAGTTCGTTTGAGCAGAAAAGTAACTGCCCTTACATGAATCGAAGTCTTGCTTGTAGGAAGACTCAGAGCCTGGGATTTAACTCCATTTCTGAAGTGAAACACACAGCAGTGTAATCATCCATTGATCACACTCTGCTTTAGAACAAGAAGCACGCTCTTGCTTTCTAGAGTCTCTAAGACAGCAGGAAACGTGTGTGTGCTGAGAACAAAAGAACGGTGTTTCCTAAACATACGGACCATATCTAGTTCAACTCTGCTTCTGAAACTGATACAAAGCACTGGTCCTCTAACATCCAATGCTTGTCTGTTAAGATGAGAAACGTGTGAGCTTCGTGAACGATGTAGTTCGTTTGAGCTGAAAAGTGACTGCCCTTACCTGAAACGAAGTCTTGCTTGTAGGAAGACACAGAGCCTGGGATTTAACTCCATTTCTGAAGGGAAACACACAGCATTTTTCTCATCCATGGATCACACTCTGCTTTAGAGCGAGAAGCACGCTCTTGCTTTTAGAGTCTCTAATATAGCAGGTAATCTGAGTGTGCCCAGAACAAAAGAACGGTGTTTCCTACACATACAGACCATATGTAGTCCAAATCTGCTTCTGAAACTGACACAAAGCACTGACCCTCTAACATCTAATGCTTGTCAGTTAAGATGAGAAACGTGTGAGCTTCGTGAACAATGTAGTTCGTTCAAGCAGAAAAGTGACTGCCCTTACCTGAATCGAAGTCTTGCTTGTAGGAAGACTCAGAGCCTGGGATTTAACTCCATTTCTGAAGTGAAACACACAGCAGTGTAATCACCCATTGATCACACTCTGCTTTAGAACAAGAAGCACGCTCTTGCTTTCTAGAGTCTCTAAGACAGCAGGAAACGTGTGTGTGCTGAGAACAAAAGAATGGTGTTTCCTAAACATACGGACCATATCTAGTTCAACTCTGCTTCTGAAACTGATACAAAGCACTGGTCCTCTAACATCCAATGCTTGTCTGTTAAGATGAGAAACAAGTGAGCTTCGTGAACGATGTAGTTCGTTTGAGCTGAAAAGTGACTGCCCTTATCTGAAACGAAGTCTTGCTTGTAGGAAGACACAGAGCCTGGGATTTAACTCCATTTCTGAAGGGAAACACACAGCATTTTTCTCATCCATGGATCACACTCTGCTTTAGAGCGAGAAGCACGCTCTTGCTTTTAGAATCTCTAATATAGCAGGTAATCTGAGTGTGCCCAGAACAAAAGAACGGTGTTTCCTACACATACAGACCATATGTAGTCCAAATCTGCTTCTGAAACTGATACAAAGCACTGACCCTCTAACATCCAATGCTTGTCAGTTAAGATGAGAAACGTGTGAGCTTCGTGAACGATGTAGTTCGTTCAAGCAGAAAAGTAACTGCCCTTACCTGAATCGAAGTCTTGCTTGTAGGAAGACTCAGAGCCTGGGATTTAACTCCATTTCTGAAGTGAAACACACAGCAGTGTAATCACCCATTGATCACACTCTGCTTTAGAACAAGAAGCACGCTCTTGCTTTCTAGAGTCTCTAAGACAGCAGGAAACGTGTGTGTGCTCAGAACAAAAGAACGGTGTTTCCTAAACATACGGACCATATCTAGTCCAACTCTGCTTCTTAAACTGACACAAAGCACTGGTCCTCTAACATCCAATGCTTGTCTGTTAAGATGAGAAACGTGTGAGCTCCGTGAACGATGTAGTTCGTTTGAGCTGAAAAGTGACTGACCTTACCTTAAACGATGTCTTGCTTGTAGGAAGACACAGAGCCTGGGATTGAACTCCATTTCTGAAAGGAAACACACAGCATTTTTCTCATCCATGGATCACACTCTGCTTTAGAGCGAGAAGCACGCTCTTGCTTCTGGAGTCTCTAACACAGCAGGAAACGTGAGTGTGCTGAGAACAAAAGAAGGGTGTTTCCTACACATACGGACCATATCTAGTCTAATTCTTCTTCTGAAACTGATACAAATCACTGGTCCTCTAACATCCAATGCTTGTCAGTTAAGATGGGAAACGTGTGAGCTTCATGAACAATGTAGATCGTTTGAGCATAAAAGTGACTGCCCTTACATGAATCGAAGTCTTGCTTGTAGGAAGACTCAGAGCCTGGGGTTTAACTCCATTTCTGAAGGGAAACACACAGCATTTTTCTCATCCATGGATCACACTCTGCTTTAGAGCGAGAAGCACGCTCTTGCTTTCTGGAGTCTCTAACACAGCAGGAAACGTGAGTGTGCTGAGAACAAAAGAACGGTGTTTCCGACACATACGGACCATATCTAGTCCAACTCTGCTTCTTAAACTGACACAAAGCACTGGTCCTCTAACATCCAATGCTTGTCTGTAAAGATGAGAAACGTGTGAGCTCCGTGAACAATGTAGTTCGTTTGAGCTGAAAAGTGACAGCCCTTATCTGAAACGAAGTCTTGCTTGTAGGAAGACACAGAGCCTGGGATTTAACTCCATTTCTGAAGGGAAACACACAGCATTTTTCTCATCCATTGATCACACTCTGCTTTAGAGCGAGAAGCACGCTCTTGCTTTTAGAGTCTCTAATATAGCAGGTAATCTGAGTGTGCCCAGAATAAAAGAACGGTGTTTCCTACACATACAGACCATATGTAGTCCAAATCTGCTTCTGAAACTGATAGAAAGCACTCACCCTCTAACATCCAATGCTTGTCATTTAAGATGAGAAACGTGTGAGCTTCGTGAACGATGTAGTTCGTTCAAGCAGAAAAGTGACTGCCCATACCTGAATCGAAGTCTTGCTTGTAGGAAGACTCAGAGCCTGGGATTTAACTCCATTTCTGAAGTGAAACACACAGCAGTGTAATCATCCATTGATCACACTCTGCTTTAGAACAAGAAGCACGCTCTTGCTTTCTAGAGTCTCTAAGACAGCAGGAAACGTGTGTTTGCTGAGAACAAAAGAACGGTGTTTCCTAAACATACGGACCATATCTAGTTCAACTCTGCTTCTGAAACTGATACAAAGCACTGGTCCTCTAACATCCAATGCTTGTCTGTTAAGATGAGAAACGTGTGAGCTTCGTGAACGATGTAGTTCGTTTGAGCTGAAAAGTGACTGCCCTTACCTGAAACGAAGTCTTGCTTGTAGGAAGACACAGAGCCTGGGATTAAACTCCATTTCTGAAGGGAAACACACAGCATTTTTCTCATCCATGGATCACACTCTGCTTTAGAGCGAGAAGAACGCTCTTGCTTTTAGAGTCTCTAATATAGCAGGTAATCTGAGTGTGCCCAGAACAAAAGAACGGTGTTTCCTACACATACAGACCATATGTAGTCCAAATCTGCTTCTGAAACTGATACAAAGCACTGACCCTCTAACATCCAATGCTTGTCAGTTAAGATGAGAAACGTGTGAGCTCCGTGAACGATGTAGTTCGTTTGAGCTGAAAAGTGACTGCCCTTATCTGAAACGAAGTCTTGCTTGTAGGAAGACACAGAGCCTGGGATTTAACTCCATTTCTGAAAGGAAACACACAGCATTTTTCTCATCCATGGATCACACTCTGCTTTAGAGCGAGAAGCATGCTCTTGCTTTCTGGAGTCTCTAACACAGCAGGAAACGTGAGTGTGCTGAGAACAAAAGAACGGTGTTTCCGACACATTCGGACCATATCTAGTCCAACTCTTCTTCTGAAACTGATACAAATCACTGGTCCTCTAACATCCAATGCTTGTCAGTTAAGATGGGAAACGTGTGAGCTTCACGAACGATGTAGTTCCTTTGAGCAGAAAAGTGACTGCCCTTACCTGAAACTAAGTCTTGCTTGTAGGAAGACTCAGAGCCTGGGATTTAACTCCATTTCTGAAGTGAAACACACAGCAGTGTAATCATCCATTGATCACATTCTGCTTTAGAACAAGAAGCACGCTCTTGCTTTCTAGAGTCTCTAAGACAGCAGGAAATGTGATTTTGCTGAGAACAAAAGAACGGTGTTTCCTACACTTACGCACCATATTTAGTCCAACTCTGCTTCTTAAACTGACACAAAGCACTGGTCCTCTAACATCCAATGCTTGTCTGTTAAGATGAGAAACGTGTGAGCTTCGTGAACGATGTAGTTCGATTGAGCTGAAAAGTGACTGCCCTTATCTGAAACGAAGTCTTGCTTGTAGGAAGATACAGAGCCTGGGATTTAACTCCATTTCTGAAAGGAAACACAAAGCATTTTTCTCATCCATGGATCACACTCTGCTTTAGAGCGAGAAGCACGCTCTTGCTTTTAGATTCTCTAATATGGCAGGTAATCTGAGTGTGCCCAGAACAAAAGAACGGTGTTTCCTAAAAATACAGACCATATGTAGTCCAAATCTACTTCTGAAACTCATACAAAGCACTGACCCTCTAACATCTAATGCTTGTCAGTTACGATGAGAAACGTGTGAGCTTCGTGAATGATGTAGTTCATTTGAGCAGAAAAGTGACTGCCCTTACCTGAATCGAAGTCTTGCTTGTAGGAAGACTCAGAGCCTGGGATTTAACTCCATTTCTGAAGTGAAACACACAGCAGTGTAATCACCCATTGGTCACACTCTGCTTTAGAGCCAGAAGCACGCTCTTGCTTTCTAGAGTCTCTAAGACAGCAGGAAACGTGTGTGTGCTGAGAACAAAAGAACGGTGTTTCCTAAACATACGGACCATATCTAGTTCAACTCTGCTCCTGAAACTGATACAAAGCACTGGTCCTCTAATATCCAATGCTTGTCTGTTAAGATGAGAAACGTGTGAGCTTCAGGAACGATGTAGTTCTTTGAGCTGAAAAGTGACTGCCCTTACCTGAAACGAAGTCTTGCTTGTAGGAAGACACAGAGCCTGGGATTTAACTCCATTTCTGAAGGGAAACACACAGCATTTTTCTCATCCATGGATCACACTCTGCTTTAGAGCGAGAAGCACGCTCTTGCTTTTAGAGTCTCTAATATAGCAGGTAATCTGAGTGTGCCCAGAACAAAAGAACGGTGTTTCCTACACATACAGACCATATGTAGTCCAAATCTGCTTCTGAAACTGATACAAAGCACTGACCCTCTAACATCCAATGCTTGTCAGTTAAGATGAGAAACGTGTGAGCTCCGTGAACGATGTAGTTCGTTCAAGCAGAAAAGTGACTGCCCTTACCTGAATCGAAGTCTTGCTTGTAGGAAGACTCAGAGCCTGGGATTTAACTCCATTTCTGAAGTGAAACACACAGCAGTGTAATCACCCATTGATCACACTCTGCTTTAGAACAAGAAGCACGCTCTTGCTTTTAGATTCTCTAATATAGCAGGTAATCTGAGTGTGCCCAGAACAAAAGAACGGTGTTTCCTAAAAATACAGACCATATGTAGTCCAAATCTACTTCTGAAACTGATACAAAGCACTGACCCTCTAACATCCAATGCTTGTCAGTTAAGATGAGAAACGTGTGAGCTTCGTGAAAGATGTAGTTCGTTCAAGCAGAAAAGTGACTGCCCTTACCTGAATCGAAGTCTTGCTTGTAGGAAGACTCAGAGCCTGGGATTTAACTCCATTTCTGAAGTGAAACACACAGCAGTGTAATCACCCATTGATCACACTCTGCTTTAGAACAAGAAGCACGCTCTTGCTTTCTAGAGTCTCTAAGACAGCAGGAAACGTGTGTGTGCTGAGAACAAAAGAACGGTGTTTCCTAAACATACGGACCATATCTAGTTCAACTCTGCTCCTGAAACAGATACAAAGCACTGGTCCTCCAACATCCAATGCTTGTCTGTTAAGATGAGAAACGTGTGAGCTTCGTGAACGATGTAGTTCGTTTGAGCTGAAAAGTGACTGCCCTTACCTGAAACGAAGTCTTGCTTGTAGGAAGACACAGAGCCTGGGATTTAACTCCATTTCTGAAGGGAAACACACCGCATTTTTCTCATCCATCGATCACACTCTGCTTTAGAGCGAGAAGCACGCTCTTGCTTTTAGAGTCTCTAATATAGCAGGTAATCTGAGTGTGCCCAGAACAAAAGAACGGTGTTTCCTACACATACAGACCATATGTAGTCCAAATCTGCTTCTGAAACTGATACAAAGCACTGACCCTCTAACATCCAATGCTTGTCAGTTAAGATGAGAAACGTGTGAGCTCCGTGAACGATGTAGTTCGTTCAAGCAGAAAAGTGACTGCCCTTACCTGAATCGAAGTCTTGCTTGTAGGAAGACTCAGAGCCTGGGATTTAACTCCATTTCTGAAGTGAAACACACAGCAGTGTAATCACCCATTGATCACACTCTGCTTTAGAACAAGAAGCACGCTCTTGCTTTCTAGACTCTCTAAGACAGCAGGAAACGTGTGTGTGCTGAGAACAAAAGAGTGGTGTTTCCTAAACATACGGACCATATCTAGTTCAACTCTGCTTCTGAAACTGATACAAAGCACTGGTCCTCTAACATCCAATGCTTGTCTGTTAAGATGAGAAACAAGTGAGCTTCGTGAACGATGTAGTTCATTTGAGCTGAAAAGTGACTGCCCTTATCTGAAACGAAGTCTTGCTTGTAGGAAGACACAGAGCCTGGGATTTAACTCCATTTCTGAAAGGAAACACAAAGCATTTTTCTCATCCATGGATCACACTCTGCTTTAGAGCGAGAAGCACGCTCTTGCTTTTAGATTCTCTAATATGGCAGGTAATCTGAGTGTGCCCAGAACAAAAGAACGGTGTTTCCTAAAAATACAGACCATATGTAGTCCAAATCTACTTCTGAAACTCATACAAAGCACTGACCCTCTAACATCTAATGCTTGTCAGTTACGATGAGAAACGTGTGAGCTTCGTGAACGATGTAGTTCATTTGAGCAGAAAAGTGACTGCCCTTACCTGAATCGAAGTCTTGCTTGTAGGAAGACTCAGAGCCTGGGATTTAACTCCATTTCTGAAGTGAAACACACAGCAGTGTAATCACCCATTGGTCACACTCTGCTTTAGAGCCAGAAGCACGCTCTTGCTTTCTAGAGTCTCTAAGACAGCAGGAAACGTGTGTGTGCTGAGAACAAAAGAACGGTGTTTCCTAAACATACGGACCATATCTAGTTCAACTCTGCTCCTGAAACTGATACAAAGCACTGACCCTCTAACATCCAATGCTTGTCAGTTAAGATGAGAAACGTGTGAGCTCCGTGAACGATGTAGTTCGTTCAAGCAGAAAAGTGACTGCCCTTACCTGAATCGAAGTCTTGCTTGTAGGAAGACTCAGAGCCTGGGATTTAACTCCATTTCTGAAGTGAAACACACAGCAGTGTAATCACCCATTGATCACACTCTGCTTTAGAACAAGAAGCACGCTCTTGCTTTTAGATTCTCTAATATAGCAGGTAATCTGAGTGTGCCCAGAACAAAAGAACGGTGTTTCCTAAAAATACAGACCATATGTAGTCCAAATCTATTTCTGAAACTGATACAAAGCACTGACCCTCTAACATCCAATGCTTGTCAGTTAAGATGAGAAACGTGTGAGCTTCGTGAAAGATGTAGTTCGTTCAAGCAGAAAAGTGACTGCCCTTACCTGAATCGAAGTCTTGCTTGTAGGAAGACTCAGAGCCTGGGATTTAACTCCATTTCTGAAGTGAAACACACAGCAGTGTAATCACCCATTGATCACACTCTGCTTTAGAACAAGAAGCACGCTCTTGCTTTCTAGAGTCTCTAAGACAGCAGGAAACGTGTGTGTGCTGAGAACAAAAGAACGGTGTTTCCTAAACATACGGACCATATCTAGTTCAACTCTGCTCCTGAAACTGATACAAAGCACTGGTCCTCCAACATCCAATGCTTGTCTGTTAAGATGAGAAACGTGTGAGCTTCGTGAACGATGTAGTTCGTTTGAGCTGAAAAGTGACTGCCCTTACTTGAAACGAAGTCTTGCTTGTAGGAAGACACAGAGCCTGGGATTTAACTCCATTTCTGAAGGGAAACACACCGCATTTTTCTCATCCATTGATCACACTCTGCTTTAGAGCGAGAAGCACGCTCCTGCTTTTAGAGTCTCTAATATAGCAGGTAATCTGAGTGTGCCCAGAACAAAAGAACGGCGTTTCCTACACATACAGACCATATGTAGTCCAAATCTGCTTCTGAAACTGATACAAAGCACTGACCCTCTAACATCCAATGCTTGTCAGTTAAGATGAGAAACGTGTGAGCTCCGTGAACGATGTAGTTCGTTCAAGCAGAAAAGTGACTGCCCTTACCTGAATCGAAGTCTTGCTTGTAGGAAGACTCAGAGCCTGGGATTTAACTCCATTTCTGAAGTGAAACACACAGCAGTGTAATCACCCATTGATCACACTCTGCTTTAGAACAAGAAGCACGCTCTTGCTTTCTAGACTCTCTAAGACAGCAGGAAACGTGTGTGTGCTGAGAACAAAAGAGTGGTGTTTCCTAAACATACGGACCATATCTAGTTCAACTCTGCTTCTGAAACTGATACATAGCACTGGTCCTCTAACATCCAATGCTTGTCTGTTAAGATGAGAAACAAGTGAGCTTCATGAACGATGTAGTTCATTTGAGCTGAAAAGTGACTGCCCTTATCTGAAACGAAGTCTTGCTTGTAGGAACACACAGAGCCTGGGATTTAACTCCACTTCTGAAGGGAAACACACAGCATTTTTCTCATCCATGGATCACACTCTGCTTTAGAGCGAGAAGCACGCTCTTGCTTTTAGATTCTCTAATATAGCAGGTAATCTGAGTGTGCCCAGAACAAAAGAACGGTGTTTCCTAAAAATACAGACCATATGTAGTCCAAATCTACTTCTGAAACTCATACAAAGCACTGACCCTCTAATATCTAATGCTTGTCAGTTACGATGAGAAACGTGTGAGCTTCGTGAACGATGTAGTTCATTTGAGCAGAAAAGTGACTGCCCTTACCTGAATCGAAGTCTTGCTTGTAGGAAGACTCAGAGCCTGGGATTTAACTCCATTTCTGAAGTGAAACACACAGCAGTGTAATCACCCATTGATCACACTCTGCTTTAGAGCAAGAAGCACGCTCTTGCTTTCTAGAGTCTCTAAGACAGCAGGAAACGTGTGTGTGCTGAGAACAAAAGAACGGTGTTTCCTAAACATACGGACCATATCTAGTTCAACTCTGCTCCTGAAACTGATACAAAGCACTGGTCCTCCAACATCCAATGCTTGTCTGTTAAGATGAGAAACGCGTGAGCTTCGTGAACGATGTAGTTCGTTTGAGCTGAAAAGTGACTGCCCTTACCTGAAACGAAGTCTTGCTTGTAGGAAGACACAGAGCCTGGGATTTAACTCCATTTCTGAAGGGAAACACACCGCATTTTTCTCATCCATTGATCACACTCTGCTTTAGAGCGAGAAGCACGCTCTTGCTTTTAGAGTCTCTATTATAGCAGGTAATCTGAGTGTGCCCAGAACAAAAGAACGGTGTTTCCTACACATACAGACCATATGTAGTCCAAATCTGCTTCTGAAACTGATACAAAGCACTGACCCTCTAACATCCAATGCTTGTCAGTTAAGATGAGAAACGTGTGAGCTCCGTGAACGATGTAGTTCGTTCAAGCAGAAAAGTGACTGCCCTTACCTGAATCGAAGTCTTGCTTGTAGGAAGACTCAGAGCCTGGGATTTAACTCCATTTCTGAAGTGAAACACACAGCAGTGTAATCACCCATTGATCACACTCTGCTTTAGAACAAGAAGCACGCTCTTGCTTTCTAGAGTCTCTAAGACAGCAGGAAACGTGTG
Organism: Onychomys leucogaster; assembly: GCA_949786385.1. NCBI lineage: Eukaryota > Metazoa > Chordata > Mammalia > Rodentia > Cricetidae > Onychomys > Onychomys leucogaster. Next base: position 1,691,162 of record CATKUP010000084.1, read on the forward strand.
TGTGCTGAGAACAAAAGAATGGTGTTTCCTAAACATACGGACCATATCTAGTTCAACTCTGCTTCTGAAACTGATACAAAGCACTGGTCCTCTAACATCCAACGCTTGTCTGTTAAGATGAGAAACGTGTGAGCTTCATGAACGATGTAGTTCATTTGAGCTGAAAAGTGACTGCCCTTATCTGAAACGAAGTCTTGCTTGTAGGAAGACACAGAGCCTGGGATTTAACTCCACTTCTGAAGGGAAACACACAGCATTTTTCTCATCCATGGATCACACTCTGCTTTAGAGCGAGAAGCACGCTCTTGCTTTTAGATTCTCTAATATAGCAGGTAATCTGAGTGTGCCCAGAACAAAAGAACGGTGTTTCCTAAAAATACAGACCATATGTAGTCCAAATCTACTTCTGAAACTCATACAAAGCACTGACCCTCTAATATCTAATGCTTGTCAGTTACGATGAGAAACGTGTGAGCTTCGTGAACGATGTAGTTCATTTGAGCAGAAAAGTGACTGCCCTTACCTGAATCAAAGTCTTGCTTGTAGGAAGACTCAGAGCCTGGGATTTAACTCCATTTCTGAAGTGAAACACACAGCAGTGTAATCACCCATTGATCACACTCTGCTTTAGAGCAAGAAGCACGCTCTTGCTTTCTAGAGTCTCTAAGACAGCAGGAAACGTGTGTGTGCTGAGAACAAAAGAACGGTGTTTCCTAAACATACGGACCATATCTAGTTCAACTCTGCTCCTGAAACTGATACAAAGCACTGGTCCTCTAACATCCAATGCTTGTCTGTTATGATGAGAAACGTGTGAGCTTCGTGAACGATGTAGTTCGTTTGAGCTGAAAAGTGACTGCCCTTACCTGAAACGAAGTCTTGCTTGTAGGAAGACACAGAGCCTGGGATTTAACTCCATTTCTGAAGGGAAACACACAGCATTTTTCTCATCCATGGATCACACTCTGCTTTAGAGCGAGAAGCACGCTCTTGCTTTTAGAGTCTCTAATATAGCAGGTAATCTGAGTGTGCCCAGAACAAAAGAACGGAGTTTCCTACACATACAGACCATATGTAGTCCAAATCTGCTTCTGAAACTGATACAAAGCACTGACCCTCTAACATCCAATGCTTGTCAGTTAAGATGAGAAACGTGTGAGCTCCGTGAACGATGTAGTTCGTTTGAGCTGAAAAGTGACTGCCCTTACCTGAATCGAAGTCTTGCTTGTAGGAAGACTCAGAGCCTGGGATTTAACTCCATTTCTGAAGTGAAACACACAGCAGTGTAATCACCCATTGATCACACTCTGCTTTAGAACAAGAAGCACGCTCTTGCTTTCTAGACTCTCTAAGACAGCAGGAAACGTGTGTGTGCTGAGAACAAAAGAGTGGTGTTTCCTAAACATACGGACCATATCTAGTTCAACTCTGCTTCTGAAACTGATACAAAGCACTGGTCCTCTAACATCCAATGCTTGTCTGTTAAGATGAGAAACAAGTGAGCTTCGTGAACGATGTAGTTCATTTGAGCTGAAAAGTGACTGCCCTTATCTGAAACGAAGTCTTGCTTGTAGGAAGACACAGAGCCTGGGATTTAACTCCACTTCTGAAGGGAAACACACAGCATTTTTCTCATCCATGGATCACACTCTGCTTTAGAGCGAGAAGCACGCTCTTGCTTTTAGATTCTCTAATATAGCAGGTAATCTGAGTGTGCCCAGAACAAAAGAACGGTGTTTCCTAAAAATACAGACCATATGTAGTCCAAATCTACTTCTGAAACTCATACAAAGCACTGACCCTCTAATATCTAATGCTTGTCAGTTACGATGAGAAACGTGTGAGCTTCGTGAACGATGTAGTTCATTTGAGCAGAAAAGTGACTGCCCTTACCTGAATCGAAGTCTTGCTTGTAGGAAGACTCAGAGCCTGGGATTTAACTCCATTTCTGAAGTGAAACACACAGCAGGGTAATCACCCATTGATCACACTCTGCTTTAGAGCAAGAAGCACGCTCTTGCTTTCTAGATTCTCTAAGACAGCAGGAAACGTGTGTGTGCTGAGAACAAAAGAACGGTGTTTCCTAAACATACAGACCATATCTAGTTCAACTCTGCTCCTGAAACTGATACAAAGCACTGGTCCTCTAACATCCAATGCTTGTCTGTTAAGATGAGAAACGTGTGAGCTTCGTGAACGATGTAGTTCGTTTGAGCTGAAAAGTGACTGCCCTTACCTGAAACGAAGTCTTGCTTGTAGGAAGACACAGAGCCTGGGATTTAACTCCATTTCTGAAGGGAAACACACAGCATTTTTCTCATCCATGGATCACACTCTGCTTTAGAGCGAGAAGCACGCTCTTGCTTTTAGAGTCTCTAATATAGCAGGTAATCTGACTGTGCCCAGAACAAAAGAACGGTGTTTCCTACAAATACAGACCATATGTAGTCCAAATCTGCTTCTGAAACTGATACAAAGCACTGACCCTCTAACATCCAATGCTTGTCAGTTAAGATGAGAAACGTGTGAGCTTCGTGAACGATGTAGTTCGTTCAAGCAGAAAAGTGACTGCCCTTACCTGAATCGAAGTCTTGCTTGTAGGAAGACTCAGAGCCTGGGATTTAACTCCATTTCTGAAGTGAAACACACAGCAGTGTAATCACCCATTGATCACACTCTGCTTTAGAACAAGAAGCACGCTCTTGCTTTCTAGAGTCTCTAAGACAGCAGGAAACGTGTGTGTGCTGAGAACAAAAGAACGGTGTTTCCTAAACATACGGACCATATCTAGTTCAACTCTGCTCCTGAAACTGATACAAAGCACTGGTCCTCCAACATCCAATGCTTGTCTGTTAAGATGAGAAACGTGTGAGCTTCGTGAACGATGTAGTTCGTTTGAGCTGAAAAGTGACTGCCCTTACCTGAAACGAAGTCTTGCTTGTAGGAAGACACAGAGCCTGGGATTTAACTCCATTTCTGAAGGGAAACACACCGCATTTTTCTCATCCATTGATCACACTCTGCTTTAGAGCGAGAAGCACGCTCTTGCTTTTAGAGTCTCTATTATAGCAGGTAATCTGAGTGTGCCCAGAACAAAAGAACGGTGTTTCCTACACATACAGACCATATGTAGTCCAAATCTGCTTCTGAAACTGATACAAAGCACTGACCCTCTAACATCCAATGCTTGTCAGTTAAGATGAGAAACGTGTGAGCTCCGTGAACGATGTAGTTCGTTCAAGCAGAAAAGTGACTGCCCTTACCTGAATCGAAGTCTTGCTTGTAGGAAGACTCAGAGCCTGGGATTTAACTCCATTTCTGAAGTGAAACACACAGCAGTGTAATCACCCATTGATCACACTCTGCTTTAGAACAAGAAGCACGCTCTTGCTTTCTAGAGTCTCTAAGACAGCAGGAAACGTGTGTGTGCTGAGAACAAAAGAATGGTGTTTCCTAAACATACGGACCATATCTAGTTCAACTCTGCTTCTGAAACTGATACAAAGCACTGGTCCTCTAACATCCAATGCTTGTCTGTTAAGATGAGAAACGTGTGAGCTTCATGAACGATGTAGTTCATTTGAGCTGAAAAGTGACTGCCCTTATCTGAAACGAAGTCTTGCTTGTAGGAAGACACAGAGCCTGGGATTTAACTCCACTTCTGAAGGGAAACACACAGCATTTTTCTCATCCATGGATCACACTCTGCTTTAGAGCGAGAAGCACGCTCTTGCTTTTAGATTCTCTAATATAGCAGGTAATCTGAGTGTGCCCAGAACAAAAGAACGGTGTTTCCTAAAAATACAGACCATATGTAGTCCAAATCTACTTCTGAAACTCATACAAAGCACTGACCCTCTAATATCTAATGCTTGTCAGTTACGATGAGAAACGTGTGAGCTTCGTGAACGATGTAGTTCATTTGAGCAGAAAAGTGACTGCCCTTACCTGAATCGAAGTCTTGCTTGTAGGAAGACTCAGAGCCTGGGATTTAACTCCATTTCTGAAGTGAAACACACAGCAGTGTAATCACCCATTGATCACACTCTGCTTTAGAGCAAGAAGCACGCTCTTGCTTTCTAGAGTCTCTAAGACAGCAGGAAACGTGTGTGTGCTGAGAACAAAAGAACGGTGTTTCCTAAACATACGGACCATATCTAGTTCAACTCTGCTCCTGAAACTGATACAAAGCACTGGTCCTCTAACATCCAATGCTTGTCTGTTAAGATGAGAAACGTGTGAGCTTCGTGAACGATGTAGTTCGTTTGAGCTGAAAAGTGACTGCCCTTACCTGAAACGAAGTCTTGCTTGTAGGAAGACACAGAGCCTGGGATTTAACTCCATTTCTGAAGGGAAACACACAGCATTTTTCTCATCCATGGATCACACTCTGCTTTAGAGCGAGAAGCACGCTCTTGCTTTTAGAGTCTCTAATATAGCAGGTAATCTGAGTGTGCCCAGAACAAAAGAACGGTGTTTCCTACACATACAGACCATATGTAGTCCAAATCTGCTTCTGAAACTGATACAAAGCACTGGTCCTCTAACATCCAATGCTTGTCAGTTAAGATGAGAAACGTGTGAGCTCCGTGAACGATGTAGTTCGTTTGAGCTGAAAAGTGACTGCCCTTACCTGAATCGAAGTCTTGCTTGTAGGAAGACTCAGAGCCTGGGATTTAACTCCATTTCTGAAGTGAAACACACAGCAGTGTAATCACCCATTGATCACACTCTGCTTTAGAACAAGAAGCACGCTCTTGCTTTCTAGAGTCTCTAAGACAGCAGGAAACGTGTGTGTGCTGAGAACAAAAGAATGGTGTTTCCTAAACATACGGACCATATCTAGTTCAACTCTGCTTCTGAAACTGATACAAAGCACTGGTCCTCTAACATCCAATGCTTGTCAGTTAAGATGAGAAACGTGTGAGCTTCGTGAACGATGTAGTTCTTTGAGCTGAAAAGTGACTGCCCTTACCTGAAACGAAGTCTTGCTTGTAGGAAGACACAGAGCCTGGGATTTAACTCCATTTCTGAAGGGAAACACACAGCATTTTTCTCATCCATGGATCACACTCTGCTTTAGAGCGAGAAGCACGCTCTTGCTTTTAGAGTCTCTAATATAGCAGGTAATCTGAGTGTGCCCAGAACAAAAGAACGGTGTTTCCTACACATACAGACCATATGTAGTCCAAATCTGCTTCTGAAACTGATACAAAGCACTGACCCTCTAACATCCAATGCTTGTCAGTTAAGATGAGAAACGTGTGAGCTCCGTGAACGATGTAGTTCGTTCAAGCAGAAAAGTGACTGCCCTTACCTGAATCGAAGTCTTGCTTGTAGGAAGACTCAGAGCCTGGGATTTAACTCCATTTCTGAAGTGAAACACACAGCAGTGTAATCACCCATTGATCACACTCTGCTTTAGAACAAGAAGCACGCTCTTGCTTTCTAGAGTCTCTAAGACAGCAGGAAACGTGTGTGTGCTGAGAACAAAAGAACGGTGTTTCCTAAACATACGGACCATATCTAGTCCAACTCTGCTTCTTAAACTGACACAAAGCACTGGTCCTCTAACATCCAATGCTTGTCTGTTAAGATGAGAAACGTGTGAGCTCCGTGAACAATGTAGTTCGTTTGAGCTGAAAAGTGACTGACCTTACCTTAAATGATGTCTTGCTTGTAGGAAGACACAGAGCCTGGGATTGAACTCCATTTCTGAAAGGAAACACACAGCATTTTTCTCATCCATGGATCACACTCTGCTTTAGAGCGAGAAGCACGCTCTTGCTTCTGGAGTCTCTAACACAGCAGGAAACGTGAGTGTGCTGAGAACAAAAGAAGGGTGTTTCCTACACATACGGACCATATCTAGTCTAATTCTTCTTCTGAAACTGATACAAATCACTGGTCCTCTAACATCCAATGCTTGTCAGTTAAGATGGGAAACGTGTGAGCTTCATGAAAAATGTAGTTCGTTTGAGCAGAAAAGTGACTGCCCTTACATGAATCGAAGTCTTGCTTGTAGGAAGACTCAGAGCCTGGGGTTTAACTCCATTTCTGAAGTGAAACACACAGCAGTGTAATCATCCATTGATCACACTCTGCTTTAGAACAAGAAGCACGCTCTTGCTTTCTAGAGTCTCTAAGACGGCAGGGAATGTGATTTGGCTGAGAACAAAAGAACGGTGTTTCCTACACTTACGGACCATATCTAGTCCAACTCTGCTTCTTAAACTGACACAAAGCACTGGTCCTCTAACATCCAATGCTTGTCTGTTAAGATGAGAAACGTGTGAGCTTCGTGAACGATGTAGTTCGTTTGAGCTGAAAAGTGACTGCCCTTATCTGAAACGAAGTCTTGCTTGTAGGAAGACACAGAGCCTGGGATTTAACTCCATTTCTGAAAGGAAACACACAGCATTTTTCTCATCCATGGATCACACTCTGCTTTAGAGCGAGAAGCACGCTCTTGCTTTCTGGAGTCTCTAACACAGCAGAAAACGTGAGTGTGCTGAGAACAAAAGAACGGTGTTTCCGACACATTCGGACCATATCTAGTCCAACTCTTCTTCTGAAACTGATACAAATCACTGGTCCTCTAACATCCAATGCTTGTCAGTTAAGATGGGAAACGTGTGAGCTTCACGAACGATGTAGTTCGTTTGAGCAGAAAAGTGACTGCCTTTACATGAATCGAAGTCTTGCTTGTAGGAAGACTCAGAGCCTGGGATTTAACTCCATTTCTGAAGTGAAACACATAGCAGTGTAATCACCCATTGATCACACTCTGCTTTAGAACAAGAAGCACGCTCTTGCTTTCTAGAGTCTCTAAGACAGCAGGAAACGTGTGTGTGCTGAGAACAAAAGAACGGTGTTTCCTAAACATACGGACCATATCTAGTTCAACTCTGCTCCTGAAACTGATACAAAGCACTGGTCCTCTAACATCCAATGCTTGTCTGTTAAGATGAGAAACGTGTGAGCTTCGTGAACGATGTAGTTCGTTTGAGCTGAAAAGTGACTGCCCTTACCTGAAACGAAGTCTTGCTTGTAGGAAGACACAGAGCCTGGGATTTAACTCCATTTCTGAAGGGAAACACACAGCATTTTTCTCATCCATGGATCACACTCTGCTTTAGAGCGAGAAGCACGCTCTTGCTTTTAGAGTCTCTAATATATCAGGTAATCTGAGTGTGCCCAGAACAAAAGAACGGTGTTTCCTACACATACAGACCATATGTAGTCCAAATCTGCTTCTGAAACTGATACAAAGCACTGACCCTCTAAAATCCAATGCTTGTCAGTTAAGATGAGAAACGTGTGAGCTCCGTGAACGATGTAGTTCGTTCAAGCAGAAAAGTGACTGCCCTTACCTGAATCGAAGTCTTGCTTGTAGGAAGACTCAGAGCCTGGGATTTAACTCCATTTCTGAAGTGAAACACACAGCAGTGTAATCACCCATTGAACACACTCTGCTTTAGAACAAGAAGCATGCTCTTGCTTTTAGATTCTCTAATATAGCAGGTAATCTGAGTGTGCCCAGAACAAAAGAACGGTGTTTCCTAAACATACGGACCATATCTAGTCCAACTCTGCTTCTTAAACTGACACAAAGCACTGGTCCTCTAACATCCAATGCTTGTCTGTTAAGATGAGAAACGTGTGAGCTCCGTGAACAATGTAGTTCGTTTGAGCTGAAAAGTGACTGACCTTACCTTAAACGATGTCTTGCTTGTAGGAAGACACAGAGCCTGGGATTGAACTCCATTTCTGAAAGGAAACACACAGCATTTTTCTCATCCATGGATCACACTCTGCTTTAGAGCGAGAAGCACGCTCTTGCTTCTGGAGTCTCTAACACAGCAGGAAACGTGAGTGTGCTGAGAAAAAAAGAAGGGTGTTTCCTACACATACGGACCATATCTAGTCTAATTCTTCTTCTGAAACTGATACAAATCACTGGTCCTCTAACATCCAATGCTTGTCAGTTAAGATGGGAAACGTGTGAGCTTCATGAAAAATGTAGTTCGTTTGAGCAGAAAAGTGACTGCCCTTACATGAATCGAAGTCTTGCTTGTAGGAAGACTCAGAGCCTGGGGTTTAACTCCATTTCTGAAGTGAAACACACAGCAGTGTAATCATCCATTGATCACACTCTGCTTTAGAACAAGAAGCACGCTCTTGCTTTCTAGAGTCTCTAAGACGGCAGGGAATGTGATTTGGCTGAGAACAAAAGAACGGTGTTTCCTACACTTACGGACCATATCTAGTCCAACTCTGCTTCTTAAACTGACACAAAGCACTGGTCCTCTAACATCCAATGCTTGTCTGTTAAGATGAGAAACGTGTGAGCTTCGTGAACGATGTAGTTCGTTTGAGCTGAAAAGTGACTGCCCTTATCTGAAACGAAGTCTTGCTTGTAGGAAGACACAGAGCCTGGGATTTAACTCCATTTCTGAAAGGAAACACACAGCATTTTTCTCATCCATGGATCACACTCTGCTTTAGAGCGAGAAGCACGCTCTTGCTTTTAGAGTCTCTAATATAGCAGGTAATCTGAGTGTGCCCAGAACAAAAGAACGGTGTTTCCTACAAATACAGACCATATGTAGTCCAAATCTGCTTCTGAAACTCATACAAAGCACTGACCCTCTAACATCTAATGCTTGTCAGTTACGATGAGAAACGTGTGAGCTTCGTGAACGATGTAGTTCATTTTAGCAGAAAAGTGACTGCCCTTACCTGAATCGAGGTCTTGGTTGTAGGAAGACTCAGAGCCTGGGATTTAACTCCATTTCTGAAGTGAAACACATAGCAGTGTAATCACCCATTGATCACACTCTGCTTTAGAACAAGAAGCACGCTCTTGCTTTCTCGAGTCTCTAAGACAGCAGGCAACGTGTGTGTGCTGAGAACAAAAGAACGGTGTTTCCTAAACATACGGACCATATCTAGTTCAACTCTGCTTCTGAAACTGATACAAAGCACTGGTCCTCTAACATCCAATGCTTGTCTGTTAAGATGAGAAACGTGTGAGCTTCGTGAACGATGAAGTTCGTTTGAGCTGAAAAGTGACTGCCCTTATCTGAAACGAAGTCTTGCTTGTAGGAAGACTCAGAGCCTGGGATTTAACTCCATTTCTGAAGTGAAACACACAGCAGTGTAATCACCCATTGATCACACTCTGCTTTAGAACAAGAGGCACGCTCTTGCTTTCTAGAGTCTCTAAGACAGCAGGAAACGTGTGTGTGCTGAGAACAAAAGAATGGTGTTTCCTAAACATACGGACCATATCTAGTTCAACTCTGCTTCTGAAACTGATACAAAGCACTGGTCCTCTAACATCCAATGCTTGTCAGTTAAGATGAGAAACGTGTGAGCTTCGTGAACGATGTAGTTCTTTGAGCTGAAAAGTGACTGCCCTTACCTGAAACGAAGTCTTGCTTGTAGGAAGACACAGAGCCTGGGATTTAACTCCATTTCTGAAGGGAAACACACAGCATTTTTCTCATCCATGGATCACACTCTGCTTTAGAGCGAGAAGCACGCTCTTGCTTTTAGAGTCTCTAATATAGCAGGTAATCTGAGTGTGCCCAGAACAAAAGAACGGTGTTTCCTACACATACAGACCATATGTAGTCCAAATCTGCTTCTGAAACTGATACAAAGCACTGACCCTCTAACATCCAATGCTTGTCAGTTAAGATGAGAAACGTGTGAGCTCCGTGAACGATGTAGTTCGTTCAAGCAGAAAAGTGACTGCCCTTACCTGAATCTAAGTCTTGCTTGTAGGAAGACTCAGAGCCTGGGATTTAACTCCATTTCTGAAGTGAAACACACAGCAGTGTAATCACCCATTGATCACACTCTGCTTTAGAACAAGAAGCATGCTCTTGCTTTTAGATTCTCTAATATAGCAGGTAATCTGAGTGTGCCCAGAACAAAAGAACGGTGTTTCCTAAAAATACAGACCATATGTAGTCCAAATCTACTTCTGAAACTCATACAAAGCACTGACCCTCTAACATCTAATGCTTGTCAGTTACGATGAGAAACGTGTGAGCTTCGTGAACGATGTAGTTCATTTGAGCATAAAAGTGACTGCCCTTACCTGAATCGAAGTCTTGCTTGTAGGAAGACTCAGAGCCTGGGATTTAACTCCATTTCTGAAGTGAAACACACAGCAGTGTAATCACCCATTGATCACACTCTGCTTTAGAGCAAGAAGCACGCTCTTGCTTTCTAGAGTCTCTAAGACAGCAGGAAACGTGTGTGTGCTGAGAACAAAAGAACGGTGTTTCCTAAACATACGGACCATATCTAGTTCAACTCTGCTCCTGAAACTGATACAAAGCACTGGTCCTCTAACATCCAATGCTTGTCTGTTAAGATGAGAAACGTGTGAGCTTCGTGAACGATGTAGTTCGTTTGAGCTGAAAAGTGACTGCCCTTACCTGAAACGAAGTCTTGCTTGTAGGAAGACACAGAGCCTGGGATTTAACTCCATTTCTGAAGGGAAACACACAGCATTTTTCTCATCCATGGATCACACTCTGCTTTAGAGCGAGAAGCATGCTCTTGCTTTTAGAGTCTCTAATATAGCAGGTAATCTGAGTGTGCCCAGAACAAAAGAACGGTGTTTCCTACACATACAGACCGTATGTAGTCCAAATCTGCTTCTGAAACTGATACAAAGCACTGACCCTCTAACATCCAATGCTTGTCAGTTAAGATGAGAAACGTGTGAGCTCCGTGAACGATGTAGTTCGTTCAAGCAGAAAAGTGACTGCCCTTACCTGAATCGAAGTCTTGCTTGTAGGAAGACTCAGAGCCTGGGATTTAACTCCATTTCTGAAGTGAAACACACAGCAGTGTAATCACCCATTGATCACACTCTGCTTTAGAACAAGAAGCACGCTCTTGCTTTCTAGAGTCTCTAAGACAGCAGGAAACGTGTGTGTGCTGAGAACAAAAGAATGGTGTTTCCTAAACATACGGACCATATCTAGTTCAACTCTGCTTCTGAAACTGATACAAAGCACTGGTCCTCTAACATCCAATGCTTGTCTGTTAAGATGAGAAACAAGTGAGCTTCGTGAACGATGTAGTTCGTTTGAGCTGAAAAGTGACTGCCCTTATCTGAAACGAAGTCTTGCTTGTAGGAAGACACAGAGCCTGGGATTTAACTCCATTTCTGAAGGGAAACACACAGCATTTTTCTCATCCATGGATCACACTCTGCTTTAGAGCGAGAAGCACGCTCTTGCTTTTAGAGTCTCTAATATAGCAGGTAATCTGAGTGTTCCCAGAACAAAAGAACGGTGTTTCCTACAAATACAGACCATATGTAGTCCAAATCTGCTTCTGAAACTGATACAAAGCACTGACCCTCTAACATCCAATGCTTGTCAGTTAAGATGAGAAACGTGTGAGCTTCGTGAAAGATGTAGTTCGTTCAAGCAGAAAAGTGACTGCCCTTACCTGAATCGAAGTCTTGCTTGTAGGAAGACTCAGAGCCTGGGATTTAACTCCATTTCTGAAGTGAAACACACAGCAGTGTAATCACCCATTGATCACACTCTGCTTTAGAACAAGAAGCACGCTCTTGCTTTCTAGAGTCTCTAAGACAGCAGGAAACGTGTGTGTGCTGAGAACAAAAGAATGGTGTTTCCTAAACATACGGACCATATCTAGTTCAACTCTGCTTCTGAAACTGATACAAAGCACTGGTCCTCTAACATCCAATGCTTTTCAGTTAAGATGAGAAACGTGTGAGCTTCGTGAACGATGTAGTTCTTTGAGCTGAAAAGTGACTGCCCTTACCTGAAACGAAGTCTTGCTTGTAGGAAGACACAGAGCCTGGGATTTAACTCCATTTCTGAAGGGAAACACACAGCATTTTTCTCATCCATGGATCACACTCTGCTTTAGAGCGAGAAGCACGCTCTTGCTTTTAGAGTCTCTAATATAGCAGGTAATCTGAGTGTGCCCAGAACAAAAGAACGGTGTTTCCTACACATACAGACCATATGTAGTCCAAATCTGCTTCTGAAACTGATACAAAGCACTGACCCTCTAACATCCAATGCTTGTCAGTTAAGATGAGAAACGTGTGAGCTCCGTGAACGATGTAGTTCGTTCAAGCAGAAAAGTGACTGCCCTTACCTGAATCGAAGTCTTGCTTGTAGGAAGACTCAGAGCCTGGGATTTAACTCCATTTCTGAAGTGAAACACACAGCAGTGTAATCACCCATTGATCACACTCTGCTTTAGAACAAGAAGCACGCTCTTGCTTTTAGATTCTCTAATATAGCAGGTAATCTGAGTGTGCCCAGAACAAAAGAACGGTGTTTCCTAAAAATACAGACCATATGTAGTCCAAATCTACTTCTGAAACTCATACAAAGCACTGACCCTCTAACATCTAATGCTTGTCAGTTACGATGAGAAACGTGTGAGCTTCGTGAACGATGTAGTTCATTTGAGCAGAAAAGTGACTGCCCTTACCTGAATCGAAGTCTTGCTTGTAGGAAGACTCAGAGCCTGGGATTTAACTCCATTTCTGAAGTGAAACACACAGCAGTGTAATCACCCATTGATCACACTCTGATTTAGAGCAAGAAGCACGCTCTTGCTTTCTAGAGTCTCTAAGACAGCAGGAAACGTGTGTGTGCTGAGAACAAAAGAACGGTGTTTCCTAAACATACGGACCATATCTAGTTCAACTCTGCTCCTGAAACTGATACAAAGCACTGGTCCTCTAACATCCAATGCTTGTCTGTTAAGATGAGAAACGTGTGAGCTTCGTGAACGATGTAGTTCGTTTGAGCTGAAAAGTGACTGCCCTTACCTGAAACGAAGTCTTGCTTGTAGGAAGACACAGAGCCTGGGATTTAACTCCATTTCTGAAGGGAAACACACAGCATTTTTCTCATCCATGGATCACACTCTGCTTTAGAGCGAGAAGCACGCTCTTGCTTTTAGAGTCCCTAATATATCAGGTAATCTGAGTGTGCCCAGAACAAAAGAACGGTGTTTCCTACACATACAGACCATATGTAGTCCAAATCTGCTTCTGAAACTGATACAAAGCACTGACCCTCTAACATCCAATGCTTGTCAGTTAAGATGAGAAACGTGTGAGCTCCGTGAACGATGTAGTTCGTTTGAGCTGAAAAGTGACTGCCCTTACCTGAATCGAAGTCTTGCTTGTAGGAAGACTCAGAGCCTGGGATTTAACTCCATTTCTGAAGTGAAACACACAGCAGTGTAATCACCCATTGATCACACTCTGCTTTAGAACAAGAAGCACGCTCTTGCTTTCTAGAGTCTCTAAGACAGCAGGAAACGTGTGTGTGCTGAGAACAAAAGAATGGTGTTTCCTAAACATACAGACCATATCTAGTTCAACTCTTCTTCTGAAACTGATACAAAGCACTGGTCCTCTAACATCCAATGCTTGTCAGTTAAGATGAGAAACGTGTGAGCTTCGTGAACGATGTAGTTCTTTGAGCTGAAAAGTGACTGCCCTTACCTGAAACGAAGTCTTGCTTGTAGGAAGACACAGAGCCTGGGATTTAACTCCATTTCTGAAGGGAAACACACAGCATTTTTCTCATCCATGGATCACACTCTGCTTTAGAGCGAGAAGCACGCTCTTGCTTTTAGAGTCTCTAATATAGCAGGTAATCTGAGTGTGCCCAGAACAAAAGAACGGTGTTTCCTACACATACAGACCATATGTAGTCCAAATCTGCTTCTGAAACTGATACAAAGCACTGACCCTCTAACATCCAATGCTTGTCAGTTAAGATGAGAAACGTGTGAGCTCCGTGAACGATGTAGTTCGTTCAAGCAGAAAAGTGACTGCCCTTACCTGAATCGAAGTCTTGCTTGTAGGAAGACTCAGAGCCTGGGATTTAACTCCATTTCTGAAGTGAAACACACAGCAGTGTAATCACCCATTGATCACACTCTGCTTTAGAACAAGAAGCACGCTCTTGCTTTCTAGAGTCTCTAAGACAGCAGGAAACGTGTGTGTGCTGAGAACAAAAGAATGGTGTTTCCTAAACATACAGACCATATCTAGTTCAACTCTGCTTCTGAAACTGATACAAAGCACTGGTCCTCTAACATCCAATGCTTGTCAGTTAAGATGAGAAACGTGTGAGCTTCGTGAACGATGTAGTTCTTTGAGCTGAAAAGTGACTGCCCTTACCTGAAACGAAGTCTTGCTTGTAGGAAGACACAGAGCCTGGGATTTAACTCCATTTCTGAAGGGAAACACACAGCATTTTTCTCATCCATGGATCACACTCTGCTTTAGAGCGAGAAGCACGCTCTTGCTTTTAGAGTCTCTAATATAGCAGGTAATCTGAGTGTGCCCAGAACAAAAGAACGGTGTTTCCTACACATACAGACCATATGTAGTCCAAATCTGCTTCTGAAACTGATACAAAGCACTGACCCTCTAACATCCAATGCTTGTCAGTTAAGATGAGAAACGTGTGAGCTCCGTGAACGATGTAGTTCGTTCAAGCAGAAAAGTGACTGCCCTTACCTGAATCGAAGTCTTGCTTGTCGGAAGACTCAGAGCCTGGGATTTAACTCCATTTCTGAAGTGAAACACACAGCAGTGTAATCACCCATTGATCACACTCTGCTTTAGAACAAGAAGCACGCTCTTGCTTTTAGATTCTCTAATATAGCAGGTAATCTGAGTGTGCCCAGAACAAAAGAACGGTGTTTCATAAAAATACAGACCATATGTAGTCCAAATCTACTTCTGAAACTCATACAAAGCACTGACCCTCTAACATCTAATGCTTGTCAGTTACGATGAGAAACGTGTGAGCTTCGTGAACGATGTAGTTCATTTGAGCAGAAAAGTGACTGCCCTTACCTGAATCGAAGTCTTGCTTGTAGGAAGACTCAGAGCCTGGGATTTAACTCCATTTCTGAAGTGAAACACACAGCAGTGTAATCACCCATTGATCACACTCTGCTTTAGAGCAAGAAGCACGCTCTTGCTTTCTAGAGTCTCTAAGACAGCAGGAAACGTGTGTGTGCTGAGAACAAAAGAACGGTGTTTCCTAAACATACGGACCATATCTAGTTCAACTCTGCTCCTGAAACTGATACAAAGCACTGGTCCTCTAACATCCAATGCTTGTCTGTTAAGATGAGAAACGTGTGAGCTTCGTGAACGATGTAGTTCGTTTGAGCTGAAAAGTGACTGCCCTTACCTGAAACGAAGTCTTGCTTGTAGGAAGACACAGAGCCTGGGATTTAACTCCATTTCTGAAGGGAAACACACAGCATTTTTCTCATCCATGGATCACACTCTGCTTTAGAGCGAGAAGCACGCTCTTGCTTTTAGAGTCCCTAATATATCAGGTAATCTGAGTGTGCCCAGAACAAAAGAACGGTGTTTCCTACACATACAGACCATATGTAGTCCAAATCTGCTTCTGAAACTGAAACAAAGCACTGACCCTCTAACATCCAATGCTTGTCAGTTAAGATGAGAAACGTGTGAGCTCCGTGAACGATGTAGTTCGTTTGAGCTGAAAAGTGACTGCCCTTACCTGAATCGAAGTCTTGCTTGTAGGAAGACTCAGAGCCTGGGATTTAACTCCATTTCTGAAGTGAAACACACAGCAGTGTAATCACCCATTGATCACACTCTGCTTTAGAACAAGAAGCACGCTCTTGCTTTCTAGAGTCTCTAAGACAGCAGGAAACGTGTGTGTGCTGAGAACAAAAGAATGGTGTTTCCTAAACATACAGACCATATCTAGTTCAACTCTTCTTCTGAAACTGATACAAAGCACTGGTCCTCTAACATCCAATGCTTGTCAGTTAAGATGAGAAACTTGTGAGCTTCGTGAACGATGTAGTTCTTTGAGCTGAAAAGTGACTGCCCTTACCTGAAACGAAGTCTTGCTTGTAGGAAGACACAGAGCCTGGGATTTAACTCCATTTCTGAAGGGAAACACACAGCATTTTTCTCATCCATGGATCACACTCTGCTTTAGAGCGAGAAGCACGCTCTTGCTTTTAGAGTCTCTAATATAGCAGGTAATCTGAGTGTGCCCAGAACAAAAGAACGGTGTTTCCTACACATACAGACCATATGTAGTCCAAATCTGCTTCTGAAACTGATACAAAGCACTGACCCTCTAACATCCAATGCTTGTCAGTTAAGATGAGAAACGTGTGAGCTCCGTGAACGATGTAGTTCGTTCAAGCAGAAAAGTGACTGCCCTTACCTGAATCGAAGTCTTGCTTGTAGGAAGACTCAGAGCCTGGGATTTAACTCCATTTCTGAAGTGAAACACACAGCAGTGTAATCACCCATTGATCACACTCTGCTTTAGAACAAGAAGCACGCTCTTGCTTTCTAGAGTCTCTAAGACAGCAGGAAACGTGTGTGTGCTGAGAACAAAAGAATGGTGTTTCCTAAACATACAGACCATATCTAGTTCAACTCTGCTTCTGAAACTGATACAAAGCACTGGTCCTCTAACATCCAATGCTTGTCAGTTAAGATGAGAAACGTGTGAGCTTCGTGAACGATGTAGTTCTTTGAGCTGAAAAGTGACTGCCCTTACCTGAAACGAAGTCTTGCTTGTAGGAAGACACAGAGCCTGGGATTTAACTCCATTTCTGAAGGGAAACACACAGCATTTTTCTCATCCATGGATCACACTCTGCTTTAGAGCGAGAAGCACGCTCTTGCTTTTAGAGTCTCTAATATAGCAGGTAATCTGAGTGTGCCCAGAACAAAAGAACGGTGTTTCCTACACATACAGACCATATGTAGTCCAAATCTGCTTCTGAAACTGATACAAAGCACTGACCCTCTAACATCCAATGCTTGTCAGTTAAGATGAGAAACGTGTGAGCTCCGTGAACGATGTAGTTCGTTCAAGCAGAAAAGTGACTGCCCTTACCTGAATCGAAGTCTTGCTTGTCGGAAGACTCAGAGCCTGGGATTTAACTCCATTTCTGAAGTGAAACACACAGCAGTGTAATCACCCATTGATCACACTCTGCTTTAGAACAAGAAGCACGCTCTTGCTTTTAGATTCTCTAATATAGCAGGTAATCTGAGTGTGCCCAGAACAAAAGAACGGTGTTTCATAAAAATACAGACCATATGTAGTCCAAATCTACTTCTGAAACTCATACAAAGCACTGACCCTCTAACATCTAATGCTTGTCAGTTACGATGAGAAACGTGTGAGCTTCTTGAACGATGTAGTTCATTTGAGCAGAAAAGTGACTGTCCTTACCTGAATCGAAGTCTTGCTTGTAGGAAGACTCAGAGCCTGGGATTTAACTCCATTTCTGAAGTGAAACACACAGCAGTGTAATCACCCATTGATCACACTCTGCTTTAGAGCAAGAGGCACGCTCTTGCTTTCTAGAGTCTCTAAGACAGCAGGAAACGTGTGTGTGCTGAGAACAAAAGAACGGTGTTTCCTAAACATACGGACCATATCTAGTTCAACTCTGCTCCTGAAACTGATACAAAGCACTGGTCCTCTAACATCCAATGCTTGTCTGTTAAGATGAGAAACAAGTGAGCTTCGTGAACGATGTAGTTCGTTTGAGCTGAAAAGTGACTGCCCTTATCTGAAACGAAGTCTTGCTTGTAGGAAGACACAGAGCCTGGGATTTAACTCCATTTCTGAAGGGAAACACACAGCATTTTTCTCATCCATGGATCACACTCTGCTTTAGAGCGAGAAGCACGCTCTTGCTTTTAGAGTCTCTAATATAGCAGGTAATCTGAGTGTGCCCAGAACAAAAGAACGGCGTTTCCTACACATACAGACCATATGTAGTCCAAATCTGCTTCTGAAACTGATACAAAGCACTGACCCTCTAACATCCAATGCTTGTCAGTTAAGATGAGAAACGTGTGAGCTCCGTGAACGATGTAGTTCGTTCAAGCAGAAAAGTGACTGCCCTTACCTGAATCGAAGTCTTGCTTGTAGGAAGACTCAGAGCCTGGGATTTAACTCCATTTCTGAAGTTAAACACACAGCAGTGTAATCACCCATTGATCACACTCTGCTTTAGAACAAGAAGCACGCTCTTGCTTTCTAGAGTCTCTAAGACAGCAGGAAACGTGTGTGTGCTGAGAACAAAAGAATGGTGTTTCCTAAACATACGGACCATATCTAGTTCAACTCTGCTACTGAAACTGATACAAAGCACTGGTCCTCTAACATCCAATGCTTGTCTGTTAAGATGAGAAACAAGTGAGCTTCGTGAACGATGTAGTTCATTTGAGCTGAAAAGTGACTGCCCTTACCTGAAACGAAGTCTTGCTTGTAGGAAGACACAGAGCCTGGGATTTAACTCCATTTCTGAAGGGAAACACACAGCATTTTTCTCATCCATGGATCACACTCTGCTTTAGAGCGAGAAGCACGCTCTTGCTTTTAGATTCTCTAATATAGCAGGTAATCTGAGTGTGCCCAGAACAAAAGAACGGTGTTTCCTAAAAATACAGACCATATGTAGTCCAAATCTACTTCTGAAACTCATACAAAGCACTGACCCTCTAATATCTAATGCTTGTCAGTTACGATGAGAAACGTGTGAGCTTCGTGAACGATGTAGTTCATTTGAGCAGAAAAGTGACTGCCCTTACCTGAATCGAAGTCTTGCTTGTAGGAAGACTCAGAGCCTGGGATTTAACTCCATTTCTGAAGTGAAACACACAGCAGTGTAATCACCCATTGATCACACTCTGCTTTAGAGCAAGAAGCACGCTCTTGCTTTCTAGAGTCTCTAAGACAGCAGGAAACGTGTGTGTGCTGAGAACAAAAGAACGGTGTTTCCTAAACATACGGACCATATCTAGTTCAACTCTGCTCCTGAAACTGATACAAAGCACTGGTCCTCTAACATCCAATGCTTGTCTGTTAAGATGAGAAACGTGTGAGCTTCGTGAACGATGTAGTTCGTTTGAGCTGAAAAGTGACTGCCCTTACCTGAAACGAAGTCTTGCTTGTAGGAAGACACAGAGCCTGGGATTTAACTCCATTTCTGAAGGGAAACACACAGCATTTTTCTCATCCATGGATCACACTCTGCTTTAGAGCGAGAAGCACGCTCTTGCTTTTAGAGTCTCTAATATAGCAGGTAATCTGAGTGTGCCCAGAACAAAAGAACGGAGTTTCCTACACATACAGACCGTATGTAGTCCAAATCTGCTTCTGAAACTGATACAAAGCACTGACCCTCTAACATCCAATGCTTGTCAGTTAAGATGAGAAACGTGTGAGCTTCGTGAACGATGTAGTTCGTTCAAGCAGAAAAGTGACTGCCCTTACCTGAATCGAAGTCTTGCTTGTAGGAAGACTCAGAGCCTGGGATTTAACTCCATTTCTGAAGTGAAACACACAGCAGTGTAATCACCCATTGATCACACTCTGCTTTAGAGCAAGAAGCACGCTCTTGCTTTCTAGAGTCTCTAAGACAGCAGGAAACGTGTGTGTGCTGAGAACAAAAGAACGGTGTTTCCTAAACATACGGACCATATCTAGTTCAACTCTGCTCCTGAAACTGATACAAAGCACTGGTCCTCTAACATCCAATGCTTGTCTGTTAAGATGAGAAACGTGTGAGCTTCGTGAACGATGTAGTTCGTTTGAGCTGAAAAGTGACTGCCCTTACCTGAAACGAAGTCTTGCTTGTAGGAAGACACAGAGCCTGGGATTTAACTCCATTTCTGAAGGGAAACACACAGCATTTTTCTCATCCATGGATCACACTCTGCTTTAGAGCGAGAAGCATGCTCTTGCTTTTAGAGTCTCTAATATAGCAGGTAATCTGAGTGTGCCCAGAACAAAAGAATGGTGTTTCCTACACATACAGACCGTATGTAGTCCAAATCTGCTTCTGAAACTGATACAAAGCACTGACCCTCTAACATCCAATGCTTGTCAGTTACGATGAGAAACGTGTGAGCTCCGTGAACGATGTAGTTCGTTCAAGCAGAAAAGTGACTGCCCTTACCTGAATCGAAGTCTTGCTTGTAGGAAGACTCAGAGCCTGGGATTTAACTCCATTTCTGAAGTGAAACACACAGCAGTGTAATCACCCATTGATCACACTCTGCTTTAGAACAAGAAGCACGCTCTTGCTTTCTAGAGTCTCTAAGACAGCAGGAAACGTGTGTGTGCTGAGAACAAAATAATGGTGTTTCCTAAACATACGGACCATATCTAGTTCAACTCTGCTACTGAAACTGATACAAAGCACTGGTCCTCTAACATCCAATGCTTGTCTGTTAAGATGAGAAACAAGTGAGCTTCGTGAACGATGTAGTTCATTTGAGCTGAAAAGTGACTGCCCTTACCTGAAACGAAGTCTTGCTTGTAGGAAGACACAGAGCCTGGGATTTAACTCCATTTCTGAAGGGAAACACACAGCATTTTTCTCATCCATGGATCACACTCTGCTTTAGAGCGAGAAGCACGCTCTTGCTTTTAGATTCTCTAATATAGCAGGTAATCTGAGTGTGCCCAGAACAAAAGAACGGTGTTTCCTAAAAATACAGACCATATGTAGTCCAAATCTACTTCTGAAACTCATACAAAGCACTGACCCTCTAATATCTAATGCTTGTCAGTTACGATGAGAAACGTGTGAGCTTTGTGAACGATGTAGTTCATTTGAGCAGAAAAGTGACTGCCCTTACCTGAATCGAAGTCTTGCTTGTAGGAAGACTCAGAGCCTGGGATTTAACTCCATTTCTGAAGTGAAACACACAGCAGTGTAATCACCCATTGATCACACTCTGCTTTAGAGCAAGAAGCACGCTCTTGCTTTCTAGAGTCTCTAAGACAGCAGGAAACGTGTGTGTGCTGAGAACAAAAGAACGGTGTTTCCTAAACATACGGACCATATCTAGTTCAACTCTGCTCCTGAAACTGATACAAAGCACTGGTCCTCTAACATCCAATGCTTGTCTGTTAAGATGAGAAACGTGTGAGCTTCGTGAACGATGTAGTTCGTTTGAGCTGAAAAGTGACTGCCCTTACCTGAAACGAAGTCTTGCTTGTAGGAAGACACAGAGCCTGGGATTTAACTCCATTTCTGAAGGGAAACACACAGCATTTTTCTCATCCATGGATCACACTCTGCTTTAGAGCGAGAAGCACGCTCTTGCTTTTAGAGTCTCTAATATAGCAGGTAATCTGAGTGTGCCCAGAACAAAAGAACGGAGTTTCCTACACATACAGACCGTATGTAGTCCAAATCTGCTTCTGAAACTGATACAAAGCACTGACCCTCTAACATCCAATGCTTGTCAGTTAAGATGAGAAACGTGTGAGCTTCGTGAACGATGTAGTTCGTTCAAGCAGAAAAGTGACTGCCCTTACCTGAATCGAAGTCTTGCTTGTAGGAAGACTCAGAGCCTGGGATTTAACTCCATTTCTGAAGTGAAACACACAGCAGTGTAATCACCCATTGATCACACTCTGCTTTAGAGCAAGAAGCACGCTCTTGCTTTCTAGAGTCTCTAAGACAGCAGGAAACGTGTGTGTGCTGAGAACAAAAGAACGGTGTTTCCTAAACATACGGACCATATCTAGTTCAACTCTGCTCCTGAAACTGATACAAAGCACTGGTCCTCTAACATCCAATGCTTGTCTGTTAAGATGAGAAACGTGTGAGCTTCGTGAACGATGTAGTTCGTTTGAGCTGAAAAGTGACTGCCCTTACCTGAAATGAAGTCTTGCTTGTAGGAAGACACAGAGCCTGGGATTTAACTCCATTTCTGAAGGGAAACACACAGCATTTTTCTCATCCATGGATCACACTCTGCTTTAGAGCGAGAAGCATGCTCTTGCTTTTAGAGTCTCTAATATAGCAGGTAATCTGAGTGTGCCCAGAACAAAAGAACGGTGTTTCCTACACATACAGACCGTATGTAGTCCAAATCTGCTTCTGAAACTGATACAAAGCACTGACCCTCTAACATCCAATGCTTGTCAGTTAAGATGAGAAACGTGTGAGCTCCGTGAACGATGTAGTTCGTTCAAGCAGAAAAGTGACTGCCCTTACCTGAATCGAAGTCTTGCTTGTAGGAAGACTCAGAGCCTGGGATTTAACTCCATTTCTGAAGTGAAACACACAGCAGTGTAATCACCCATTGATCACACTCTGCTTTAGAACAAGAAGCACGCTCTTGCTTTCTAGGGTCTCTAAGACAGCAGGAAACGTGTGTGTGCTGAGAACAAAAGAACGGTGTTTCCTAAACATACGGACCATATCTAGTTCAACTCTGCTTCTGAAACTGATACAAAGCACTGGTCCTCTAACATCCAATGCTTGTCTGTTAAGATGAGAAACAAGTGAGCTTCGTGAACGATGTAGTTCGTTTGAGCTGAAAAGTGACTGCCCTTATCTGAAACGAAGTCTTGCTTGTAGGAAGACACAGAGCCTGGGATTTAACTCCATTTCTGAAGGGAAACACACAGCATTTTTCTCATCCATGGATCACACTCTGCTTTAGAGCGAGAAGCACGCTCTTGCTTTTAGAGTCTCTAATATAGCAGGTAATCTGAGTGTTCCCAGAACAAAAGAACGGTGTTTCCTACAAATACAGACCATATGTAGTCCAAATCTGCTTCTGAAACTGATACAAAGCACTGACCCTCTAACATCCAATGCTTGTCAGTTAAGATGAGAAACGTGTGAGCTTCGTGAAAGATGTAGTTCGTTCAAGCAGAAAAGTGACTGCCCTTACCTGAATCGAAGTCTTGCTTGTAGGAAGACTCAGAGCCTGGGATTTAACTCCATTTCTGAAGTGAAACACACAGCAGTGTAATCACCCATTGATCACACTCTGCTTTAGAACAAGAAGCACGCTCTTGCTTTCTAGAGTCTCTAAGACAGCAGGAAACGTGTGTGTGCTGAGAACAAAAGAACGGTGTTTCCTAAACATACGGACCATATCTAGTTCAACTCTGCTCCTGAAACTGATACAAAGCACTGGTCCTCTAACATCCAATGCTTGTCTGTTAAGATGAGAAACGTGTGAGCTTCGTGAACGATGTAGTTCGTTTGAGCTGAAAAGTGACTGCCCTTACCTGAAACGAAGTCTTGCTTGTAGGAAGACACAGAGCCTGGGATTTAACTCCATTTCTGAAGGGAAACACACAGCATTTTTCTCATCCATGGATCACACTCTGCTTTAGAGCGAGAAGCACGCTCTTGCTTTTAGAGTCTCTAATATATCAGGTAATCTGAGTGTGCCCAGAACAAAAGAACGGTGTTTCCTACACATACAGACCATATGTAGTCCAAATCTGCTTCTGAAACTGATACAAAGCACTGACCCTCTAACATCCAATGCTTGTCAGTTAAGATGAGAAACGTGTGAGCTCCGTGAACGATGTAGTTCGTTTGAGCTGAAAAGTGACTGCCCTTACCTGAATCGAAGTCTTGCTTGTAGGAAGACTCAGAGCCTGGGATTTAACTCCATTTCTGAAGTGAAACACACAGCAGTGTAATCACCCATTGATCACACTCTGCTTTAGAACAAGAAGCACGCTCTTGCTTTTAGATTCTCTAATATAGCAGGTAATCTGAGTGTGCCCAGAACAAAAGAACGGTGTTTCCTAAAAATACAGACCATATGTAGTCCAAATCTACTTCTGAAACTCATACAAAGCACTGACCCTCTAACATCTAATGCTTGTCAGTTACGATGAGAAACGTGTGAGCTTCGTGAACGATGTAGTTCATTTGAGCATAAAAGTGACTGCCCTTACCTGAATCGAAGTCTTGCTTGTAGGAAGACTCAGAGCCTGGGATTTAACTCCATTTCTGAAGTGAAACACACAGCAGTGTAATCACCCATTGATCACACTCTGCTTTAGAGCAAGAAGCACGCTCTTGCTTTCTAGAGTCTCTAAGACAGCAGGAAACGTGTGTGTGCTGAGAACAAAAGAACGGTGTTTCCTAAACATACGGACCATATCTAGTTCAACTCTGCTCCTGAAACTGATACAAAGCACTGGTCCTCTAACATCCAATGCTTGTCTGTTAAGATGAGAAACGTGTGAGCTTCGTGAACGATGTAGTTCGTTTGAGCTGAAAAGTGACTGCCCTTACCTGAAACGAAGTCTTGCTTGTAGGAAGACACAGAGCCTGGGATTTAACTCCATTTCTGAAGGGAAACACACAGCATTTTTCTCATCCATGGATCACACTCTGCTTTAGAGCGAGAAGCACGCTCTTGCTTTTAGAGTCCCTAATATATCAGGTAATCTGAGTGTGCCCAGAACAAAAGAACGGTGTTTCCTACACATACAGACCATATGTAGTCCAAATCTGCTTCTGAAACTGATACAAAGCACTGACCCTCTAACATCCAATGCTTGTCAGTTAAGATGAGAAACGTGTGAGCTCCGTGAACGATGTAGTTCGTTCAAGCAGAAAAGTGACTGCCCTTACCTGAATCGAAGTCTTGCTTGTAGGAAGACTCAGAGCCTGGGATTTAACTCCATTTCTGAAGTGAAACACACAGCAGTGTAATCACCCATTGATCACACTCTGCTTTAGAACAAGAAGCACGCTCTTGCTTTCTAGAGTCTCTAAGACAGCAGGAAACGTGTGTGTGCTGAGAACAAAAGAATGGTGTTTCCTAAACATACAGACCATATCTAGTTCAACTCTGCTTCTGAAACTGATACAAAGCACTGGTCCTCTAACATCCAATGCTTGTCAGTTAAGATGAGAAACGTGTGAGCTTCGTGAACGATGTAGTTCTTTGAGCTGAAAAGTGACTGCCCTTACCTGAAACGAAGTCTTGCTTGTAGGAAGACACAGAGCCTGGGATTTAACTCCATTTCTGAAGGGAAACACACAGCATTTTTCTCATCCATGGATCACACTCTGCTTTAGAGCGAGAAGCACGCTCTTGCTTTTAGAGTCTCTAATATAGCAGGTAATCTGAGTGTGCCCAGAACAAAAGAACGGTGTTTCCTACACATACAGACCATATGTAGTCCAAATCTGCTTCTGAAACTGATACAAAGCACTGACCCTCTAACATCCAATGCTTGTCAGTTAAGATGAGAAACGTGTGAGCTCCGTGAACGATGTAGTTCGTTCAAGCAGAAAAGTGACTGCCCTTACCTGAATCGAAGTCTTGCTTGTCGGAAGACTCAGAGCCTGGGATTTAACTCCATTTCTGAAGTGAAACACACAGCAGTGTAATCACCCATTGATCACACTCTGCTTTAGAACAAGAAGCACGCTCTTGCTTTTAGATTCTCTAATATAGCAGGTAATCTGAGTGTGCCCAGAACAAAAGAACGGTGTTTCATAAAAATACAGACCATATGTAGTCCAAATCTACTTCTGAAACTCATACAAAGCACTGACCCTCTAACATCTAATGCTTGTCAGTTACGATGAGAAACGTGTGAGCTTCTTGAACGATGTAGTTCATTTGAGCAGAAAAGTGACTGTCCTTACCTGAATCGAAGTCTTGCTTGTAGGAAGACTCAGAGACTGGGATTTAACTCCATTTCTGAAGTGAAACACACAGCAGTGTAATCACCCATTGATCACACTCTGCTTTAGAGCAAGAGGCACGCTCTTGCTTTCTAGAGTCTCTAAGACAGCAGGAAACGTGTGTGTGCTGAGAACAAAAGAACGGTGTTTCCTAAACATACGGACCATATCTAGTTCAACTCTGCTCCTGAAACTGATACAAAGCACTGGTCCTCTAACATCCAATGCTTGTCTGTTAAGATGAGAAACAAGTGAGCTTCGTGAACGATGTAGTTCGTTTGAGCTGAAAAGTGACTGCCCTTATCTGAAACGAAGTCTTGCTTGTAGGAAGACACAGAGCCTGGGATTTAACTCCATTTCTGAAGGGAAACACACAGCATTTTTCTCATCCATGGATCACACTCTGCTTTAGAGCGAGAAGCACGCTCTTGCTTTTAGAGTCTCTAATATAGCAGGTAATCTGAGTGTGCCCAGAACAAAAGAACGGCGTTTCCTACACATACAGACCATATGTAGTCCAAATCTGCTTCTGAAACTGATACAAAGCACTGACCCTCTAACATCCAATGCTTGTCAGTTACGATGAGAAACGTGTGAGCTCCGTGAACGATGTAGTTCGTTCGAGCAGAAAAGTGACTGCCCTTACCTGAATCGAAGTCTTGCTTGTAGGAAGACTCAGAGCCTGGGATTTAACTCCATTTCTGAAGTGAAACACACAGCAGTGTAATCACCCATTGATCACACTCTGCTTTAGAACAAGAAGCACGCTCTTGCTTTCTAGAGTCTCTAAGACAGCAGGAAACGTGTGTGTGCTGAGAACAAAAGAATGGTGTTTCCTAAACATACGGACCATATCTAGTTCAACTCTGCTACTGAAACTGATACAAAGCACTGGTCCTCTAACATCCAATGCTTGTCTGTTAAGATGAGAAACAAGTGAGCTTCGTGAACGATGTAGTTCATTTGAGCTGAAAAGTGACTGCCCTTATCTGAAACGAAGTCTTGCTTGTAGGAAGACACAGAGCCTGGGATTTAACTCCACTTCTGAAGGGAAACACACAGCACTTTTCTCATCCATGGATCACACTCTGCTTTAGAGCGAGAAGCACGCTCTTGCTTTTAGATTCTCTAATATAGCAGGTAATCTGAGTGTGCCCAGAACAAAAGAACGGTGTTTCCTAAAAATACAGACCATATGTAGTCCAAATCTACTTCTGAAACTCATACAAAGCACTGACCCTCTAATATCTAATGCTTGTCAGTTACGATGAGAAACGTGTGAGCTTCGTGAACGATGTAGTTCATTTGAGCAGAAAAGTGACTGCCCTTACCTGAATCGAAGTCTTGCTTGTAGGAAGACTCAGAGCCTGGGATTTAACTCCATTTCTGAAGTGAAACACACAGCAGTGTAATCACCCATTGATCACACTCTGCTTTAGAGCAAGAAGCACGCTCTTGCTTTCTAGAGTCTCTAAGACAGCAGGAAACGTGTGTGTGCTGAGAACAAAAGAACGGTGTTTCCTAAACATACGGACCATATCTAGTTCAACTCTGCTCCTGAAACTGATACAAAGCACTGGTCCTCTAACATCCAATGCTTGTCTGTTAAGATGAGAAACGTGTGAGCTTCGTGAACGATGTAGTTCGTTTGAGCTGAAAAGTGACTGCCCTTACCTGAAACGAAGTCTTGCTTGTAGGAAGACACAGAGCCTGGGATTTAACTCCATTTCTGAAGGGAAACACACAGCATTTTTCTCATCCATGGATCACACTCTGCTTTAGAGCGAGAAGCACGCTCTTGCTTTTAGAGTCTCTAATATAGCAGGTAATCTGAGTGTGCCCAGAACAAAAGAACGGTGTTTCCTACAAATACAGACCATATGTAGTCCAAATCTGCTTCTGAAACTGATACAAAGCACTGACCCTCTAACATCCAATGCTTGTCAGTTAAGATGAGAAACGTGTGAGCTTCGTGAACGATGTAGTTCGTTCAAGCAGAAAAGTGACTGCCCTTACCTGAATCGAAGTCTTGCTTGTAGGAAGACTCAGAGCCTGGGATTTAACTCCATTTCTGAAGTGAAACACACAGCAGTGTAATCACCCATTGATCACACTCTGCTTTAGAGCAAGAAGCACGCTCTTGCTTTCTAGAGTCTCTAAGACAGCAGGAAACGTGTGTGTGCTGAGAACAAAAGAACGGTGTTTCCTAAACATACGGACCATATCTAGTTCAACTCTGCTCCTGAAACTGATACAAAGCACTGGTCCTCTAACATCCAATGCTTGTCTGTTAAGATGAGAAACGTGTGAGCTTCGTGAACGATGTAGTTCGTTTGAGCTGAAAAGTGACTGCCCTTACCTGAAACGAAGTCTTGCTTGTAGGAAGACACAGAGCCTGGGATTTAACTCCATTTCTGAAGGGAAACACACAGCATTTTTCTCATCCATGGATCACACTCTGCTTTAGAGCGAGAAGCATGCTCTTGCTTTTAGAGTCTCTAATATAGCAGGTAATCTGAGTGTGCCCAGAACAAAAGAACGGTGTTTCCTACACATACAGACCGTATGTAGTCCACATCTGCTTCTGAAACTGATACAAAGCACTGACCCTCTAACATCCAATGCTTGTCAGTTAAGATGAGAAACGTGTGAGCTCCGTGAACGATGTAGTTCGTTCAAGCAGAAAAGTGACTGCCCTTACCTGAATCGAAGTCTTGCTTGTAGGAAGACTCAGAGCCTGGGATTTAACTCCATTTCTGAAGTGAAACACACAGCAGTGTAATCACCCATTGATCACACTCTGCTTTAGAACAAGAAGCACGCTCTTGCTTTCTAGAGTCTCTAAGACAGCAGGAAACGTCTGTGTGCTGAGAACAAAAGAATGGTGTTTCCTAAACATACGGACCATATCTAGTTCAACTCTGCTTCTGAAACTGATACAAAGCACTGGTCCTCTAACATCCAATGCTTGTCTGTTAAGATGAGAAACAAGTGAGCTTCGTGAACGATGTAGTTCGTTTGAGCTGAAAAGTGACTGCCCTTATCTGAAACGAAGTCTTGCTTGTAGGAAGACACAGAGCCTGGGATTTAACTCCATTTCTGAAGGGAAACACACAGCATTTTTCTCATCCATGGATCACACTCTGCTTTAGAGCGAGAAGCACGCTCTTGCTTTTAGAGTCTCTAATATAGCAGGTAATCTGAGTGTTCCCAGAACAAAAGAACGGTGTTTCCTACAAATACAGACCATATGTAGTCCAAATCTGCTTCTGAAACTGATACAAAGCACTGACCCTCTAACATCCAATGCTTGTCAGTTAAGATGAGAAACGTGTGAGCTTCGTGAAAGATGTAGTTCGTTCAAGCAGAAAAGTGACTGCCCTTACCTGAATCGAAGTCTTGCTTGTAGGAAGACTCAGAGCCTGGGATTTAACTCCATTTCTGAAGTGAAACACACAGCAGTGTAATCACCCATTGATCACACTCTGCTTTAGAACAAGAAGCACGCTCTTGCTTTCTAGAGTCTCTAAGACAGCAGGAAACGTGTGTGTGCTGAGAACAAAAGCACGGTGTTTCCTAAACATACGGACCATATCTAGTTCAACTCTGCTCCTGAAACTGATACAAAGCACTGGTCCTCTAACATCCAATGCTTGTCTGTTAAGATGAGAAACGTGTGAGCTTCGTGAACGATGTAGTTCCTTTGAGCTGAAAAGTGACTGCCCTTACCTGAAACGAAGTCTTGCTTGTAGGAAGACACAGAGCCTGGGATTTAACTCCATTTCTGAAGGGAAACACACAGCATTTTTCTCATCCATGGATCACACTCTGCTTTAGAGCGAGAAGCACGCTCTTGCTTTTAGAGTCTCTAATATAGCAGGTAATCTGAGTGTGCCCAGAACAAAAGAACGGTGTTTCCTACACATACAGACCATATGTAGTCCAAATCTGCTTCTGAAACTGATACAAAGCACTGACCCTCTAACATCCAATGCTTGTCAGTTAAGATGAGAAACGTGTGAGCTCCGTGAACGATGTAGTTCGTTTGAGCTGAAAAGAGACTGCCCTTACCTGAATCGAAGTCTTGCTTGTAGGAAGACTCAGAGCCTGGGATTTAACTCCATTTCTGAAGTGAAACACACAGCAGTGTAATCACCCATTGATCACACTCTGCTTTAGAACAAGAAGCACGCTCTTGCTTTCTAGAGTCTCTAAGACAGCAGGAAACGTGTGTGTGCTGAGAACAAAAGAATGGTGTTTCCTAAACATACGGACCATATCTAGTTCAACTCTGCTTCTGAAACTGATACAAAGCACTGGTCCTCTAACATCCAATGCTTGTCAGTTAAGATGAGAAACGTGTGAGCTTCGTGAACGATGTAGTTCTTTGAGCTGAAAAGTGACTGCCCTTACCTGAAACGAAGTCTTGCTTGTAGGAAGACACAGAGCCTGGGATTTAACTCCATTTCTGAAGGGAAACACACAGCATTTTTCTCATCCATGGATCACACTCTGCTTTAGAGCGAGAAGCACGCTCTTGCTTTTAGAGTCTCTAATATAGCAGGTAATCTGAGTGTGCCCAGAACAAAAGAACGGTGTTTCCTACACATACAGACCATATGTAGTCCAAATCTGCTTCTGAAACTGATACAAAGCACTGACCCTCTAACATCCAATGCTTGTCAGTTAAGATGAGAAACGTGTGAGCTCCGTGAACGATGTAGTTCGTTTGAGCTGAAAAGTGACTGCCCTTACCTGAATCGAAGTCTTGCTTGTAGGAAGACTCAGAGCCTGGGATTTAACTCCATTTCTGAAGTGAAACACACAGCAGTGTAATCACCCATTGATCACATTCTGCTTTAGAACAAGAAGCACGCTCTTGCTTTCTAGAGTCTCTAAGACAGCAGGAAACGTGTGTGTGCTGAGAACAAAAGAATGGTGTTTCCTAAACATACAGACCATATCTAGTTCAACTCTGCTTCTGAAACTGATACAAAGCACTGGTCCTCTAACATCCAATGCTTGTCAGTTAAGATGAGAAACGTGTGAGCTTCGTGAACGATGTAGTTCTTTGAGCTGAAAAGTGACTGCCCTTACCTGAAACGAAGTCTTGCTTGTAGGAAGACACAGAGCCTGGGATTTAACTCCATTTCTGAAGGGAAACACACAGCATTTTTCTCATCCATGGATCACACTCTGCTTTAGAGCGAGAAGCACGCTCTTGCTTTTAGAGTCTCTAATATAGCAGGTAATCTGAGTGTGCCCAGAACAAAAGAACGGTGTTTCCTAAAAATACAGACCATATGTAGTCCAAATCTACTTCTGAAACTCATACAAAGCACTGACCCTCTAATATCTAATGCTTGTCAGTTACGATGAGAAACGTGTGAGCTTCGTGAACTATGTAGTTCGTTCAAGCAGAAAAGTGACTGCTCTTACCTGAATCGAAGTCTTGCTTGTAGGAAGACTCAGAGCCTGGGATTTAACTCCATTTCTGAAGTGAAACACACAGCAGTGTAATCACCCATTGATCACACTCTGCTTTAGAGCAAGAAGCACGCTCTTGCTTTCTAGAGTCTCTAAGACAGCAGGAAACGTGTGTGTGCTGAGAACAAAAGAACGGTGTTTCCTAAACATACGGACCATATCTAGTTCAACTCTGCTCCTGAAACTGATACAAAGCACTGGTCCTCTAACATCCAATGCTTGTCTGTTAAGATGAGAAACGTGTGAGCTTCGTGAACGATGTAGTTCTTTGAGCTGAAAAGTGACTGCCCTTACCTGAAACGAAGTCTTGCTTGTAGGAAGACACAGAGCCTGGGATTTAACTCCATTTCTGAAGTGAAACACACAGCAGTGTAATCACCCATTGATCACACTCTGCTTTAGAACAAGAAGCACGCTCTTGCTTTTAGATTCTCTAATATAGCAGGTAATCTGAGTGTGCCCAGAACAAAAGAACGGTGTTTCCTAAAAATACAGACCATATGTAGTCCAAATCTACTTCTGAAACTCATACAAAGCACTGACCCTCTAACATCTAATGCTTGTCAGTTACGATGAGAAACGTGTGAGCTTCGTGAACAATGTAGTTCATTTGAGCAGAAAAGTGACTGTCCTTACCTGAATCGAAGTCTTGCATGTAGGAAGACTCAGAGCCTGGGATTTAACTCCATTTCTGAAGTGAAACACACAGCAGTGTAATCACCCATTGATCACACTCTGCTTTAGAGCAAGAAGCACGCTCTTGCTTTCTAGAGTCTCTAAGACAGCAGGAAACGTGTGTGTGCTGAGAACAAAAGAACGGTGTTTCCTAAACATACGGACCATATCTAGTTCAACTCTGCTCCTGAAACTGATACAAAGCACTGGTCCTCTAACATCCAATGCTTGTCTGTTAAGATGAGAAACGTGTGAGCTTCGTGAACGATGTAGTTCGTTTGAGCTGAAAAGTGACTGCCCTTACCTGAAACGAAGTCTTGCTTGTAGGAAGACACAGAGCCTGGGATTTAACTCCATTTCTGAAGGGAAACACACAGCATTTTTCTCATCCATGGATCACACTCTGCTTTAGAGCGAGAAGCATGCTCTTGCTTTTAGAGTCTCTAATATAGCAGGTAATCTGAGTGTGCCCAGAACAAAAGAACGGTGTTTCCTACACATACAGACCGTATGTAGTCCAAATCTGCTTCTGAAACTGATACAAAGCACTGACCCTCTAACATCCAATGCTTGTCAGTTAAGATGAGAAACGTGTGAGCTCCGTGAAAGATGTAGTTCGTTCAAGCAGAAAAGTGACTGCCCTTACCTGAATCGAAGTCTTGCTTGTAGGAAGACTCAGAGCCTGGGATTTAACTCCATTTCTGAAGTGAAACACACAGCAGTGTAATCACCCATTGATCACACTCTGCTTTAGAACAAGAAGCACGCTCTTGCTTTCTAGAGTCTCTAAGACAGCAGGAAACGTGTGTGTGCTGAGAACAAAAGAATGGTGTTTCCTAAACATACGGACCATATCTAGTTCAACTCTGCTTCTGAAACTGATACAAAGCACTGGTCCTCTAACATCCAATGCTTGTCTGTTAAGATGAGAAACGTGTGAGCTTCGTGAACGATGTAGTTTGTTTGAGCTGAAAAGTGACTGCCCTTATCTGAAACGAAGTCTTGCTTGTAGGAAGACACAGAGCCTGGGATTTAACTCCATTTCTGAAGGGAAACACACAGCATTTTTCTCATCCATGGATCACACTCTGCTTTAGAGCGAGAAGCACGCTCTTGCTTTTAGAGTCTCTAATATAGCAGGTAATCTGAGTGTTCCCAGAACAAAAGAACGGTGTTTCCTACAAATACAGACCATATGTAGTCCAAATCTGCTTCTGAAACTGATACAAAGCACTGACCCTCTAACATCCAATGCTTGTCAGTTAAGATGAGAAACGTGTGAGCTTCGTGAAAGATGTAGTTCGTTCAAGCAGAAAAGTGACTGCCCTTACCTGAATCGAAGTCTTGCTTGTAGGAAGACTCAGAGCCTGGGATTTAACTCCATTTCTGAAGTGAAACACACAGCAGTGTAATCACCCATTGATCACACTCTGCTTTAGAACAAGAAGCACGCTCTTGCTTTCTAGAGTCTCTAAGACAGCAGGAAACGTGTGTGTGCTGAGAACAAAAGAACGGTGTTTCCTAAACATACGGACCATATCTAGTTCAACTCTGCTCCTGAAACTGATACAAAGCACTGGTCCTCTAACATCCAATGCTTGTCTGTTAAGATGAGAAACGTGTGAGCTTCGTGAACGATGTAGTTCGTTTGAGCTGAAAAGTGACTGCCCTTACCTGAAACGAAGTCTTGCTTGTAGGAAGACACAGAGCCTGGGATTTAACTCCATTTCTGAAGGGAAACACACAGCATTTTTCTCATCCATGGATCACACTCTGCTTTAGAGCGAGAAGCACGCTCTTGCTTTTAGAGTCTCTAATATAGCAGGTAATCTGAGTGTGCCCAGAACAAAAGAACGGTGTTTCCTACACATACAGACCATATGTAGTCCAAATCTGCTTCTGAAACTGATACAAAGCACTGACCCTCTAACATCCAATGCTTGTCAGTTAAGATGAGAAACGTGTGAGCTCCGTGAACGATGTAGTTCGTTCAAGCAGAAAAGTGACTGCCCTTACCTGAATCGAAGTCTTGCTTGTAGGAAGACTCAGAGCCTGGGATTTAACTCCATTTCTGAAGTGAAACACACAGCAGTGTAATCACCCATTGATCACACTCTGCTTTAGAACAAGAAGCACGCTCTTGCTTTTAGATTCTCTAATATAGCAGGTAATCTGAGTGTGCCCAGAACAAAAGAACGGTGTTTCCTAAAAATACAGACCATATGTAGTCCAAATCTACTTCTGAAACTCATACAAAGCACTGACCCTCTAACATCTAATGCTTGTCAGTTACGATGAGAAACGTGTGAGCTTCGTGAACGATGTAGTTCATTTGAGCAGAAAAGTGACTGTCCTTACCTGAATCGAAGTCTTGCTTGTAGGAAGACTCAGAGCCTGGGATTTAACTCCATTTCTGAAGTGAAACACGCAGCAGTGTAATCACCCATTGATCACACTCTGCTTTAGAGCAAGAAGCACGCTCTTGCTTTCTAGAGTCTCTAAGACAGCAGGAAACGTGTGTGTGCTGAGAACAAAAGAACGGTGTTTCCTAAACATACGGACCATATCTAGTTCAACTCTGCTCCTGAAACTGATACAAAGCACTGGTCCTCTAACATCCAATGCTTGTCTGTTAAGATGAGAAACGTGTGAGCTTCGTGAACGATGTAGTTCGTTTGAGCTGAAAAGTGACTGCCCTTACCTGAAACGAAGTCTTGCTTGTAGGAAGACTCAGAGCCTGGGATTTAACTCCATTTCTGAAGGGAAACACACAGCATTTTTCTCATCCATGGATCACACTCTGCTTTAGAGCGAGAAGCACGCTCTTGCTTTTAGAGTCTCTAATATAGCAGGTAATCTGAGTGTTCCCAGAACAAAAGAACGGTGTTTCCTACAAATACAGACCATATGTAGTCCAAATCTGCTTCTGAAACTGATACAAAGCACTGACCCTCTAACATCCAATGCTTGTCAGTTAAGATGAGAAACGTGTGAGCTTCGTGAAAGATGTAGTTCGTTCAAGCAGAAAAGTGACTGCCCTTACCTGAATCGAAGTCTTGCTTGTAGGAAGACTCAGAGCCTGGGATTTAACTCCATTTCTGAAGTGAAACACACAGCAGTGTAATCACCCATTGATCACACTCTGCTTTAGAACAAGAAGCACGCTCTTGCTTTCTAGAGTCTCTAAGACAGCAGGAAACGTGTGTGTGCTGAGAACAAAAGAACGGTGTTTCCTAAACATACGGACCATATCTAGTTCAACTCTGCTCCTGAAACTGATACAAAGCACTGGTCCTCTAACATCCAATGCTTGTCTGTTAAGATGAGAAACGTGTGAGCTTCGTGAACGATGTAGTTCGTTTGAGCTGAAAAGTGACTGCCCTTACCTGAAACGAAGTCTTGCTTGTAGGAAGACACAGAGCCTGGGATTTAACTCCATTTCTGAAGGGAAACACACAGCATTTTTCTCATCCATGGATCACACTCTGCTTTAGAGCGAGAAGCACGCTCTTGCTTTTAGAGTCTCTAATATATCAGGTAATCAGAGTGTGCCCAGAACAAAAGAACGGTGTTTCCTACACATACAGACCATATGTAGTCCAAATCTGCTTCTGAAACTGATACAAAGCACTGACCCTCTAACATCCAATGCTTGTCAGTTAAGATGAGAAACGTGTGAGCTCCGTGAACGATGTAGTTCGTTTGAGCTGAAAAGTGACTGCCCTTACCTGAATCGAAGTCTTGCTTGTAGGAAGACTCAGAGCCTGGGATTTAACTCCATTTCTGAAGTGAAACACACAGCAGTGTAATCACCCATTGATCACACTCTGCTTTAGAACAAGAAGCACGCTCTTGCTTTCTAGAGTCTCTAAGACAGCAGGAAACGTGTGTGTGCTGAGAACAAAAGAATGGTGTTTCCTAAACATACGGACCATATCTAGTTCAACTCTGCTTCTGAAACTGATACAAAGCACTGGTCCTCTAACATCCAATGCTTGTCAGTTAAGATGAGAAACGTGTGAGCTTCGTGAACGATGTAGTTCTTTGAGCTGAAAAGTGACTGCCCTTACCTGAAACGAAGTCTTGCTTGTAGGAAGACACAGAGCCTGGGATTTAACTCCATTTCTGAAGGGAAACACACAGCATTTTTCTCATCCATGGATCACACTCTGCTTTAGAGCGAGAAGCACGCTCTTGCTTTTAGAGTCTCTAATATAGCAGGTAATCTGAGTGTGCCCAGAACAAAAGAACGGTGTTTCCTACACATACAGACCATATGTAGTCCAAATCTGCTTCTGAAACTGATACAAAGCACTGACCCTCTAACATCCAATGCTTGTCAGTTAAGATGAGAAACGTGTGAGCTCCGTGAACGATGTAGTTCGTTCAAGCAGAAAAGTGACTGCCCTTACCTGAATCGAAGTCTTGCTTGTAGGAAGACTCAGAGCCTGGGATTTAACTCCATTTCTGAAGTGAAACACACAGCAGTGTAATCACCCATTGATCACACTCTGCTTTAGAACAAGAAGCACGCTCTTGCTTTTAGATTCTCTAATATAGCAGGTAATCTGAGTGTGCCCAGAACAAAAGAACGGTGTTTCCTAAAAATACAGACCATATGTAGTCCAAATCTACTTCTGAAACTCATACAAAGCACTGACCCTCTAACATCTAATGCTTGTCAGTTACGATGAGAAACGTGTGAGCTTCGTGAACGATGTAGTTCATTTGAGCAGAAAAGTGACTGCCCTTACCTGAATCGAAGTCTTGCTTGTAGGAAGACTCAGAGCCTGGGATTTAACTCCATTTCTGAAGTGAAACACACAGCAGTGTAATCACCCATTGATCACACTCTGCTTTAGAGCAAGAAGCACGCTCTTGCTTTCTAGAGTCTCTAAGACAGCAGGAAACGTGTGTGTGCTGAGAACAAAAGAACGGTGTTTCCTAAACATACGGACCATATCTAGTTCAACTCTGCTCCTGAAACTGATACAAAGCACTGGTCCTCTAACATCCAATGCTTGTCTGTTAAGATGAGAAACGTGTGAGCTTCGTGAACGATGTAGTTCGTTTGAGCTGAAAAGTGACTGCCCTTACCTGAAACGAAGTCTTGCTTGTAGGAAGACACAGAGCCTGGGATTTAACTCCATTTCTGAAGGGAAACACACAGCATTTTTCTCATCCATGGATCACACTCTGCTTTAGAGCGAGAAGCACGCTCTTGCTTTTAGAGTCTCTAATATATCAGGTAATCTGAGTGTGCCCAGAACAAAAGAACGGTGTTTCCTACACATACAGACCATATGTAGTCCAAATCTGCTTCTGAAACTGATACAAAGCACTGACCCTCTAACATCCAATGCTTGTCAGTTAAGATGAGAAACGTGTGAGCTCCGTGAACGATGTAGTTCGTTTGAGCTGAAAAGTGACTGCCCTTACCTGAATCGAAGTCTTGCTTGTAGGAAGACTCAGAGCCTGGGATTTAACTCCATTTCTGAAGTGAAACACACAGCAGTGTAATCACCCATTGATCACACTCTGCTTTAGAACAAGAAGCACGCTCTTGCTTTCTAGAGTCTCTAAGACAGCAGGAAACGTGTGTGTGCTGAGAACAAAAGAATGGTGTTTCCTAAACATACAGACCATATCTAGTTCAACTCTGCTTCTGAAACTGATACAAAGCACTGGTCCTCTAACATCCAATGCTTGTCAGTTAAGATGAGAAACGTGTGAGCTTCGTGAACGATGTAGTTCTTTGAGCTGAAAAGTGACTGCCCTTACCTGAAACGAAGTCTTGCTTGTAGGAAGACACAGAGCCTGGGATTTAACTCCATTTCTGAAGGGAAACACACAGCATTTTTCTCATCCATGGATCACACTCTGCTTTAGAGCGAGAAGCACGCTCTTGCTTTTAGAGTCTCTAATATAGCAGGTAATCTGAGTGTGCCCAGAACAAAAGAACGGTGTTTCCTACACATACAGACCATATGTAGTCCAAATCTGCTTCTGAAACTGATACAAAGCACTGACCCTCTAACATCCAATGCTTGTCAGTTAAGATGAGAAACGTGTGAGCTCCGTGAACGATGTAGTTCGTTCAAGCAGAAAAGTGACTGCTCTTACCTGAATCGAAGTCTTGCTTGTAGGAAGACTCAGAGCCTGGGATTTAACTCCATTTCTGAAGTGAAACACACAGCAGTGTAATTACCCAATGATCACACTCTGCTTTAGAACAAGAAGCACGCTCTTGCTTTCTAGAGTCTCTAAGACAGCAGGAAACGTGTGTGTGCTGAGAACAAAAGAATGGTGTTTCCTAAACATACAGACCATATCTAGTTCAACTCTGCTTCTGAAACTGATACAAAGCACTGGTCCTCTAACATCCAATGCTTGTCAGTTAAGATGAGAAACGTGTGAGCTTCGTGAACGATGTAGTTCTTTGAGCTGAAAAGTGACTGCCCTTACCTGAAACGAAGTCTTGCTTGTAGGAAGACACAGAGCCTGGGATTTAACTCCATTTCTGAAGGGAAACACACAGCATTTTTCTCATCCATGGATCACACTCTGCTTTAGAGCGAGAAGCACGCTCTTGCTTTTAGAGTCTCTAATATAGCAGGTAATCTGAGTGTGCTGAGAACAAAAGAACGGTGTTTCCTACACATACAGACCATATGTAGTCCAAATCTGCTTCTGAAACTGATACAAAGCACTGACCCTCTAACATCCAATGCTTGTCAGTTAAGATGAGAAACGTGTGAGCTCCGTGAACGATGTAGTTCGTTCAAGCAGAAAAGTGACTGCTCTTACCTGAATCGAAGTCTTGCTTGTAGGAAGACTCAGAGCCTGGGATTTAACTCCATTTCTGAAGTGAAACACACAGCAGTGTAATCACCCATTGATCACACTCTGCTTTAGAACAAGAAGCACGCTCTTGCTTTCTAGAGTCTCTAAGACAGCAGGAAACGTGTGTGTGCTGAGAACAAAAGAATGGTGTTTCCTAAACATACAGACCATATCTAGTTCAACTCTGCTTCTGAAACTGATACAAAGCACTGGTCCTCTAACATCCAATGCTTGTCAGTTAAGATGAGAAACGTGTGAGCTTCGTGAACGATGTAGTTCTTTGAGCTGAAAAGTGACTGCCCTTACCTGAAACGAAGTCTTGCTTGTAGGAAGACACAGAGCCTGGGATTTAACTCCATTTCTGAAGGGAAACACACAGCATTTTTCTCATCCATGGATCACACTCTGCTTTAGAGCGAGAAGCACGCTCTTGCTTTTAGAGTCTCTAATATAGCAGGTAATCTGAGTGTTCCCAGAACAAAAGAACGGTGTTTCCTACAAATACAGACCATATGTAGTCCAAATCTGCTTCTGAAACTGATACAAAGCACTGACCCTCTAACATCCAATGCTTGTCAGTTAAGATGAGAAACGTGTGAGCTTCGTGAAAGATGTAGTTCGTTCAAGCAGAAAAGTGACTGCCCTTACCTGAATCGAAGTCTTGCTTGTAGGAAGACTCAGAGCCTGGGATTTAACTCCATTTCTGAAGTGAAACACACAGCAGTGTAATCACCCATTGATCACACTCTGCTTTAGAACAAGAAGCACGCTCTTGCTTTCTAGAGTCTCTAAGACAGCAGGAAACGTGTGTGTGCTGAGAACAAAAGAACGGTGTTTCCTAAACATACGGACCATATCTAGTTCAACTCTGCTCCTGAAACTGATACAAAGCACTGGTCCTCTAACATCCAATGCTTGTCTGTTAAGATGAGAAACGTGTGAGCTTCGTGAACGATGTAGTTCGTTTGAGCTGAAAAGTGACTGCCCTTACCTGAAACGAAGTCTTGCTTGTAGGAAGACACAGAGCCTGGGATTTAACTCCATTTCTGAAGGGAAACACACAGCATTTTTCTCATCCATGGATCACACTCTGCTTTAGAGCGAGAAGCACGCTCTTGCTTTTAGAGTCTCTAATATAGCAGGTAATCTGAGTGTGCCCAGAACAAAAGAACGGTGTTTCCTACACATACAGACCATATGTAGTCCAAATCTGCTTCTGAAACTGATACAAAGCACTGACCCTCTAACATCCAATGCTTGTCAGTTAAGATGAGAAACGTGTGAGCTCCGTGAACGATGTAGTTCGTTTGAGCTGAAAAGTGACTGCCCTTACCTGAATCGAAGTCTTGCTTGTAGGAAGACTCAGAGCCTGGGATTTAACTCCATTTCTGAAGTGAAACACACAGCAGTGTAATCACCCATTGATCACACTCTGCTTTAGAACAAGAAGCACGCTCTTGCTTTCTAGAGTCTCTAAGACAGCAGGAAACGTGTGTGTGCTGAGAACAAAAGAATGGTGTTTCCTAAACATACGGACCATATCTAGTTCAACTCTGCTTCTGAAACTGATACAAAGCACTGGTCCTCTAACATCCAATGCTTGTCAGTTAAGATGAGAAACGTGTGAGCTTCGTGAACGATGTAGTTCTTTGAGCTGAAAAGTGACTGCCCTTACCTGAAACGAAGTCTTGCTTGTAGGAAGACACAGAGCCTGGGATTTAACTCCATTTCTGAAGGGAAACACACAGCATTTTTCTCATCCATGGATCACACTCTGCTTTAGAGCGAGAAGCACGCTCTTGCTTTTAGAGTCTCTAATATAGCAGGTAATCTGAGTGTGCCCAGAACAAAAGAACGGTGTTTCCTACACATACAGACCATATGTAGTCCAAATCTGCTTCTGAAACTGATACAAAGCACTGACCCTCTAACATCCAATGCTTGTCAGTTAAGATGAGAAACGTGTGAGCTCCGTGAACGATGTAGTTCGTTCAAGCAGAAAAGTGACTGCCCTTACCTGAATCGAAGTCTTGCTTGTAGGAAGACTCAGAGCCTGGGATTTAACTCCATTTCTGAAGTGAAACACACAGCAGTGTAATCACCCATTGATCACACTCTGCTTTAGAACAAGAAGCACGCTCTTGCTTTTAGATTCTCTAATATAGCAGGTAATCTGAGTGTGCCCAGAACAAAAGAACGGTGTTTCCTAAAAATACAGACCATATGTAGTCCAAATCTACTTCTGAAACTCATACAAAGCACTGACCCTCTAACATCTAATGCTTGTCAGTTACGATGAGAAACGTGTGAGCTTCGTGAACGATGTAGTTCATTTGAGCAGAAAAGTGACTGCCCTTACCTGAATCGAAGTCTTGCTTGTAGGAAGACTCAGAGCCTGGGATTTAACTCCATTTCTGAAGTGAAACACACAGCAGTGTAATCACCCATTGATCACACTCTGCTTTAGAGCAAGAAGCACGCTCTTGCTTTCTAGAGTCTCTAAGACAGCAGGAAACGTGTGTGTGCTGAGAACAAAAGAACGGTGTTTCCTAAACATACGGACCATATCTAGTTCAACTCTGCTCCTGAAACTGATACAAAGCACTGGTCCTCTAACATCCAATGCTTGTCTGTTAAGATGAGAAACGTGTGAGCTTCGTGAACGATGTAGTTCGTTTGAGCTGAAAAGTGACTGCCCTTACCTGAAACGAAGTCTTGCTTGTAGGAAGACACAGAGCCTGGGATTTAACTCCATTTCTGAAGGGAAACACACAGCATTTTTCTCATCCATGGATCACACTCTGCTTTAGAGCGAGAAGCACGCTCTTGCTTTTAGAGTCTCTAATATATCAGGTAATCTGAGTGTGCCCAGAACAAAAGAACGGTGTTTCCTACACATACAGACCATATGTAGTCCAAATCTGCTTCTGAAACTGATACAAAGCACTGACCCTCTAACATCCAATGCTTGTCAGTTAAGATGAGAAACGTGTGAGCTCCGTGAACGATGTAGTTCGTTTGAGCTGAAAAGTGACTGCCCTTACCTGAATCGAAGTCTTGCTTGTAGGAAGACTCAGAGCCTGGGATTTAACTCCATTTCTGAAGTGAAACACACAGCAGTGTAATCACCCATTGATCACACTCTGCTTTAGAACAAGAAGCACGCTCTTGCTTTCTAGAGTCTCTAAGACAGCAGGAAACGTGTGTGTGCTGAGAACAAAAGAATGGTGTTTCCTAAACATACAGACCATATCTAGTTCAACTCTGCTTCTGAAACTGATACAAAGCACTGGTCCTCTAACATCCAATGCTTGTCAGTTAAGATGAGAAACGTGTGAGCTTCGTGAACGATGTAGTTCTTTGAGCTGAAAAGTGACTGCCCTTACCTGAAACGAAGTCTTGCTTGTAGGAAGACACAGAGCCTGGGATTTAACTCCATTTCTGAAGGGAAACACACAGCATTTTTCTCATCCATGGATCACACTCTGCTTTAGAGCGAGAAGCACGCTCTTGCTTTTAGAGTCTCTAATATAGCAGGTAATCTGAGTGTGCCCAGAACAAAAGAACGGTGTTTCCTACACATACAGACCATATGTAGTCCAAATCTGCTTCTGAAACTGATACAAAGCACTGACCCTCTAACATCCAATGCTTGTCAGTTAAGATGAGAAACGTGTGAGCTCCGTGAACGATGTAGTTCGTTCAAGCAGAAAAGTGACTGCTCTTACCTGAATCGAAGTCTTGCTTGTAGGAAGACTCAGAGCCTGGGATTTAACTCCATTTCTGAAGTGAAACACACAGCAGTGTAATCACCCATTGATCACACTCTGCTTTAGAACAAGAAGCACGCTCTTGCTTTCTAGAGTCTCTAAGACAGCAGGAAACGTGTGTGTGCTGAGAACAAAAGAATGGTGTTTCCTAAACATACAGACCATATCTAGTTCAACTCTGCTTCTGAAACTGATACAAAGCACTGGTCCTCTAACATCCAATGCTTGTCAGTTAAGATGAGAAACGTGTGAGCTTCGTGAACGATGTAGTTCTTTGAGCTGAAAAGTGACTGCCCTTACCTGAAACGAAGTCTTGCTTGTAGGAAGACACAGAGCCTGGGATTTAACTCCATTTCTGAAGGGAAACACACAGCATTTTTCTCATCCATGGATCACACTCTGCTTTAGAGCGAGAAGCACGCTCTTGCTTTTAGAGTCTCTAATATAGCAGGTAATCTGAGTGTGCCCAGAACAAAAGAACGGTGTTTCCTACACATACAGACCATATGTAGTCCAAATCTGCTTCTGAAACTGATACAAAGCACTGACCCTCTAACATCCAATGCTTGTCAGTTAAGATGAGAAACGTGTGAGCTCCGTGAACGATGTAGTTCGTTCAAGCAGAAAAGTGACTGCCCTTACCTGAATCGAAGTCTTGCTTGTAGGAAGACTCAGAGCCTGGGATTTAACTCCATTTCTGAAGTGAAACACACAGCAGTGTAATCACCCATTGATCACACTCTGCTTTAGAACAAGAAGCACGCTCTTGCTTTTAGATTCTCTAATATAGCAGGTAATCTGAGTGTGCCCAGAACAAAAGAACGGTGTTTCCTAA
Organism: Onychomys leucogaster; assembly: GCA_949786385.1. Taxonomy (NCBI): domain Eukaryota; kingdom Metazoa; phylum Chordata; class Mammalia; order Rodentia; family Cricetidae; genus Onychomys; species Onychomys leucogaster. The sequence continues at coordinate 1,734,326 of CATKUP010000084.1, forward strand.
AAATACAGACCATATGTAGTCCAAATCTACTTCTGAAACTCATACAAAGCACTGACCCTCTAACATCTAATGCTTGTCAGTTACGATGAGAAACGTGTGAGCTTCGTGAACGATGTAGTTCATTTGAGCAGAAAAGTGACTGTCCTTACCTGAATCGAAGTCTTGCTTGTAGGAAGACTCAGAGCCTGGGATTTAACTCCATTTCTGAAGTGAAACACACAGCAGTGTAATCACCCATTGATCACACTCTGCTTTAGAGCAAGAGGCACGCTCTTGCTTTCTAGAGTCTCTAAGACAGCAGGAAACGTGTGTGTGCTGAGAACAAAAGAACGGTGTTTCCTAAACATACGGACCATATCTAGTTCAACTCTGCTCCTGAAACTGATACAAAGCACTGGTCCTCTAACATCCAATGCTTGTCTGTTAAGATGAGAAACAAGTGAGCTTCGTGAACGATGTAGTTCGTTTGAGCTGAAAAGTGACTGCCCTTATCTGAAACGAAGTCTTGCTTGTAGGAAGACACAGAGCCTGGGATTTAACTCCATTTCTGAAGGGAAACACACAGCATTTTTCTCATCCATGGATCACACTCTGCTTTAGAGCGAGAAGCACGCTCTTGCTTTTAGAGTCTCTAATATAGCAGGTAATCTGAGTGTGCCCAGAACAAAAGAACGGTGTTTCCTACAAATACAGACCATATGTAGTCCAAATCTGCTTCTGAAACTGATACAAAGCACTGACCCTCTAACATCCAATGCTTGTCAGTTAAGATGAGAAACGTGTGAGCTTCGTGAAAGATGTAGTTCGTTCAAGCAGAAAAGTGACTGCCCTTACCTGAATCGAAGTCTTGCTTGTAGGAAGACTCAGAGCCTGGGATTTAACTCCATTTCTGAAGTGAAACACACAGCAGTGTAATCACCCATTGATCACACTCTGCTTTAGAGCAAGAAGCACGCTCTTGCTTTCTAGAGTCTCTAAGACAGCAGGAAACGTGTGTGTGCTGAGAACAAAAGAACGGTGTTTCCTAAACATACGGACCATATCTAGTTCAACTCTGCTCCTGAAACTGATACAAAGCACTGGTCCTCTAACATCCAATGCTTGTCTGTTAAGATGAGAAACGTGTGAGCTTCGTGAACGATGTAGTTCGTTTGAGCTGAAAAGTGACTGCCCTTATCTGAAACGAAGTCTTGCTTGTAGGAAGACACAGAGCCTGGGATTTAACTCCATTTCTGAAAGGAAACACACAGCATTTTTCTCATCCATGGATCACACTCTGCTTTAGAGCGAGAAGCACGCTCTTGCTTTTAGAGTCTCTAATATAGCAGGTAATCTGAGTGTGCCCAGAACAAAAGAACGGTGTTTCCTACAAATACAGACCATATGTAGTCCAAATCTGCTTCTGAAACTCATACAAAGCACTGACCCTCTAACATCTAATGCTTGTCAGTTACGATGAGAAACGTGTGAGCTTCGTGAACGATGTAGTTCATTTGAGCAGAAAAGTGACTGCCCTTACCTGAATCGAGGTCTTGCTTGTAGGAAGACTCAGAGCCTGGGATTTAACTCCATTTCTGAAGTGAAACACACAGCAGTGTAATCACCCATTGATCACACTCTGCTTTAGAACAAGAAGCACGCTCTTGCTTTCTAGAGTCTCTAAGACAACAGGAAACGTGTGTGTGCTGAGAACAAAAGAATGGTGTTTCCTAAACATACGGACCATATCTAGTTCAACTCTGCTTCTGAAACTGATACAAAGCACTGGTCCTCTAACATCCAATGCTTGTCAGTTAAGATGGGAAACGTGTGAGCTTCATGAACGATGTAGTTCGTTCAAGCAGAAAAGTGACTGCCCTTACCTGAATCGAAGTCTTGCTTGTAGGAAGACTCAGAGCCTGGGATTTAACTCCATTTCTGAAGTGAAACACACAGCAGTGTAATCACCCATTGATCACACTCTGCTTTAGAACAAGAAGCACGCTCTTGCTTTTAGATTCTCTAATATAGCAGGTAATCTGAGTGTGCCCAGAACAAAAGAACGGTGTTTCCTAAAAATACAGACCATATGTAGTCCAAATCTACTTCTGAAACTCATACAAAGCACTGACCCTCTAACATCTAATGCTTGTCAGTTACGATGAGAAACGTGTGAGCTTCGTGAACGATGTAGTTCATTTGAGCAGAAAAGTGACTGCCCTTACCTGAATCGAAGTCTTGCTTGTAGGAAGACTCAGAGCCTGGGATTTAACTCCATTTCTGAAGTGAAACACACAGCAGTGTAATCACCCATTGATCACACTCTGCTTTAGAGCAAGAAGCACGCTCTTGCTTTCTAGAGTCTCTAAGACAGCAGGAAACGTGTGTGTGCTGAGAACAAAAGAACGGTGTTTCCTAAACATACGGACCATATCTAGTTCAACTCTGCTCCTGAAACTGATACAAAGCACTGGTCCTCTAACATCCAATGCTTGTCTGTTAAGATGAGAAACGTGTGAGCTTCGTGAACGATGTAGTTCGTTTGAGCTGAAAAGTGACTGCCCTTACCTGAAACGAAGTCTTGCTTGTAGGAAGACACAGAGCCTGGGATTTAACTCCATTTCTGAAGGGAAACACACAGCATTTTTCTCATCCATGGATCACACTCTGCTTTAGAGCGAGAAGCACGCTCTTGCTTTTAGAGTCTCTAATATAGCAGGTAATCTGAGTGTGCCCAGAACAAAAGAACGGTGTTTCCTACACATACAGACCATATGTAGTCCAAATCTGCTTCTGAAACTGATACAAAGCACTGACCCTCTAACATCCAATGCTTGTCAGTTAAGATGAGAAACGTGTGAGCTTCGTGAACGATGTAGTTCGTTCAAGCAGAAAAGTGACTGCCCTTACCTGAATCGAAGTCTTGCTTGTGGGAAGACTCAGAGCCTGGGATTTAACTCCATTTCTGAAGTGAAACACACAGCAGTGTAATCACCCATTGATCACACTCTGCTTTAGAACAAGAAGCACGCTCTTGCTTTCTAGAGTCTCTAAGACAGCAGGCAACGTGTGTGTGCTGAGAACAAAAGAACGGTGTTTCCTAAACATACGGACCATATCTAGTCCAACTCTGCTTCTTAAACTGACACAAAGCACTGGTCCTCTAACATCCAATGCTTGTCTGTTAAGATGAGAAACGTGTGAGCTCCGTGAACAATGTAGTTCGTTTGAGCTGAAAAGTGACTGACCTTACCTTAAACGATGTCTTGCTTGTAGGAAGACACAGAGCCTGGGATTGAACTCCATTTCTGAAAGGAAACACACAGCATTTTTCTCATCCATGGATCACACTCTGCTTTAGAGCGAGAAGCACGCTCTTGCTTCTGGAGTCTCTAACACAGCAGGAAACGTGAGTGTGCTTAGAACAAAAGAAGGGTGTTTCCTACACATACGGACCATATCTAGTCTAATTCTTCTTCTGAAACTGACACAAATCACTGGTCCTCTAACATCCAATGCTTGTCAGTTAAGATGGGAAACGTGTGAGCTTCATGAAAAATGTAGTTCGTTTGAGCAGAAAAGTGACTGCCCTTACATGAATCGAAGTCTTGCTTGTAGGAAGACTCAGAGCCTGGGGTTTAACTCCATTTCTGAAGTGAAACACACAGCAGTGTAATCATCCATTGATCACACTCTGCTTTAGAACAAGAAGCACGCTCTTGCTTTCTAGAGTCTCTAAGACAGCAGGGAATGTGATTTGGCTGAGAACAAAAGAACGGTGTTTCCTACACTTACGGACCATATCTAGTCCAACTCTGCTTCTTAAACTGACACAAAGCACTGGTCCTCTAACATCCAATGCTTGTCTGTTAAGATGAGAAACGTGTGAGCTTCGTGAACGATGTAGTTCGTTTGAGCTGAAAAGTGACTGCCCTTACCTGAAACGAAGTCTTGCTTGTAGGAAGACTCAGAGCCTGGGATTTAACTCCATTTCTGAAGTGAAACACACAGCAGTGTAATCACCCATTGATCACACTCTGCTTTAGAACAAGAAGCACGCTCTTGCTTTTAGATTCTCTAATATAGCAGGTAATCTGAGTGTGCCCAGAACAAAAGAACGGTGTTTCCTAAAAATACAGACCATATGTAGTCCAAATCTACTTCTGAAACTCATATAAAGCACTGACCCTCTAACATCTAATGCTTGTCAGTTACGATGAGAAACGTGTGAGCTTCGTGAACGATGTAGTTCATTTGAGCAGAAAAGTGACTGCCCTTACCTGAATCGAAGTCTTGCTTGTAGGAAGACTCAGAGCCTGGGATTTAACTCCATTTCTGAAGTGAAACACACAGCAGTGTAATCACCCATTGATCACACTCTGCTTTAGAGCAAGAAGCACGCTCTTGCTTTCTAGAGTCTCTAAGACAGCAGGAAACGTGTGTGTGCTGAGAACAAAAGAACGGTGTTTCCTAAACATACGGACCATATCTAGTTCAACTCTGCTCCTGAAACTGATACAAAGCACTGGTCCTCTAACATCCAATGCTTGTCTGTTAAGATGAGAAACGTGTGAGCTTCGTGAACGATGTAGTTCGTTTGAGCTGAAAAGTGACTGCCCTTATCTGAAACGAAGTCTTGCTTGTAGGAAGACACAGAGCCTGGGATTTAACTCCATTTCTGAAGGGAAACACACAGCATTTTTCTCATCCATGGATCACACTCTGCTTTAGAGCGAGAAGCACGCTCTTGCTTTTAGAGTCTCTAATATAGCAGGTAATCTGAGTGTGCCCAGAACAAAAGAACGGTGTTTCCTACAAATACAGACCATATGTAGTCCAAATCTGCTTCTGAAACTGATACAAAGCACTGACCCTCTAACATCCAATGCTTGTCAGTTAAGATGAGAAACGTGTGAGCTTCGTGAAAGATGTAGTTCGTTCAAGCAGAAAAGTGACTGCCCTTACCTGAATCGAAGTCTTGCTTGTAGGAAGACTCAGAGCCTGGGATTTAACTCCATTTCTGAAGTGAAACACACAGCAGTGTAATCACCCATTGATCACACTCTGCTTTAGAACAAGAAGCACGCTCTTGCTTTCTAGAGTCTCTAAGACAGCAGGAAACGTGTGTGTGCTGAGAACAAAAGAACGGTGTTTCCTAAACATACGGACCATATCTAGTTCAACTCTGCTCCTGAAACTGATACAAAGCACTGGTCCTCTAACATCCAATGCTTGTCTATTAAGATGAGAAACGTGTGAGCTTCGTGAACGATGTAGTTCGTTTGAGCTGAAAAGTGACTGCCCTTACCTGAAACGAAGTCTTGCTTGTAGGAAGACACAGAGCCTGGGATTTAACTCCATTTCTGAAGGGAAACACACCGCATTTTTCTCATCCATTGATCACACTCTGCTTTAGAGCGAGAAGCACGCTCTTGCTTTTAGAGTCTCTAATATAGCAGGTAATCTGAGTGTGCCCAGAACAAAAGAACGGCGTTTCCTACACATACAGACCATATGTAGTCCAAATCTGCTTCTGAAACTGATACAAAGCACTGACCCTCTAACATCCAATGCTTGTCAGTTACGATGAGAAACGTGTGAGCTCCGTGAACGATGTAGTTCGTTCAAGCAGAAAAGTGACTGCCCTTACCTGAATCGAAGTCTTGCTTGTAGGAAGACTCAGAGCCTGGGATTTAACTCCATTTCTGAAGTGAAACACACAGCAGTGTAATCACCCATTGATCACACTCTGCTTTAGAACAAGAAGCACGCTCTTGCTTTCTAGAGTCTCTAAGACAGCAGGAAACGTGTGTGTGCTGAGAACAAAAGAATGGTGTTTCCTAAACATACGGACCATATCTAGTTCAACTCTGCTTCTGAAACTGATACAAAGCACTGGTCCTCTAACATCCAATGCTTGTCTGTTAAGATGAGAAACAAGTGAGCTTCGTGAACGATGTAGTTCATTTGAGCTGAAAAGTGACTGCCCTTATCTGAAACGAAGTCTTGCTTGTAGGAAGACACAGAGCCTGGGATTTAACTCCACTTCTGAAGGGAAACACACAGCATTTTTCTCATCCATGGATCACACTCTGCTTTAGAGCGAGAAGCACGCTCTTGCTTTTAGATTCTCTAATATAGCAGGTAATCTGAGTGTGCCCAGAACAAAAGAACGGTGTTTCCTAAAAATACAGACCATATGTACTCCAAATCTACTTCTGAAACTCATACAAAGCACTGACCCTCTAATATCTAATGCTTGTCAGTTACGATGAGAAACGTGTGAGCTTTGTGAACGATGTAGTTCATTTGAGCAGAAAAGTGACTGCCCTTACCTGAATCGAAGTCTTGCTTGTAGGAAGACTCAGAGCCTGGGATTTAACTCCATTTCTGAAGTGAAACACACAGCAGTGTAATCACCCATTGGTCACACTCTGCTTTAGAGCAAGAAGCACGCTCTTGCTTTCTAGAGTCTCTAAGACAGCAGGAAACGTGTGTGTGCTGAGAACAAAAGAACGGTGTTTCCTAAACATACGGACCATATCTAGTTCAACTCTGCTCCTGAAACTGATACAAAGCACTGGTCCTCTAACATCCAATGCTTGTCTGTTAAGATGAGAAACGTGTGAGCTTCGTGAACGATGTAGTTCGTTTGAGCTGAAAAGTGACTGCCCTTACCTGAAACGAAGTCTTGCTTGTAGGAAGACACAGAGCCTGGGATTTAACTCCATTTCTGAAGGGAAACACACAGCATTTTTCTCATCCATGGATCACACTCTGCTTTAGAGCGAGAAGCACGCTCTTGCTTTTAGAGTCTCTAATATAGCAGGTAATCTGAGTGTGCCCAGAACAAAAGAACGGTGTTTCCTACAAATACAGACCATATGTAGTCCAAATCTGCTTCTGAAACTGATACAAAGCACTGACCCTCTAACATCCAATGCTTGTCAGTTAAGATGAGAAACGTGTGAGCTTCGTGAACGATGTAGTTCGTTCAAGCAGAAAAGTGACTGCCCTTACCTGAATCGAAGTCTTGCTTGTAGGAAGACTCAGAGCCTGGGATTTAACTCCATTTCTGAAGTGAAACACACAGCAGTGTAATCACCCACTGATCACACTCTGCTTTAGAACAAGAAGCACGCTCTTGCTTTCTAGAGTCTCTAAGACAGCAGGCAACGTGTGTGTGCTGAGAACAAAAGAACGGTGTTTCCTAAACATACGGACCATATCTAGTCCAACTCTGCTTCTTAAACTGACACAAAGCACTGGTCCTCTAACATCCAATGCTTGTCTGTTAAGATGAGAAACGTGTGAGCTCCGTGAACAATGTAGTTCGTTTGAGCTGAAAAGTGACTGACCTTACCTTAAACGATGTCTTGCTTGTAGGAAGACACAGAGCCTGGGATTGAACTCCATTTCTGAAAGGAAACACACAGCATTTTTCTCATCCATGGATCACACTCTGCTTTAGAGCGAGAAGCACGCTCTTGCTTCTGGAGTCTCTAACACAGCAGGAAACGTGAGTGTGCTGAGAACAAAAGAAGGGTGTTTCCTACACATACGGACCATATCTAGTCTAATTCTTCTTCTGAAACTGATACAAATCACTGGTCCTCTAACATCCAATGCTTGTCAGTTAAGGTGGGAAACGTGTGAGCTTCATGAAAAATGTAGTTCGTTTGAGCAGAAAAGTGACTGCCCTTACATGAATCGAAGTCTTGCTTGTAGGAAGACTCAGAGCCTGGGGTTTAACTCCATTTCTGAAGTGAAACACACAGCAGTGTAATCATCCATTGATCACACTCTGCTTTAGAACAAGAAGCACGCTCTTGCTTTCTAGAGTCTCTAAGACAGCAGGAAACGTGTGTGTGCTGAGAACAAAAGAACGGTGTTTCCTAAACATACGGACCATATCTAGTTCAACTCTGCTCCTGAAACTGATACAAAGCACTGGTCCTCTAACATCCAATGCTTGTCTATTAAGATGAGAAACGTGTGAGCTTCGTGAACGATGTAGTTCGTTTGAGCTGAAAAGTGACTGCCCTTACCTGAAACGAAGTCTTGCTTGTAGGAAGACACAGAGCCTGGGATTTAACTCCATTTCTGAAGGGAAACACACCGCATTTTTCTCATCCATTGATCACACTCTGCTTTAGAGCGAGAAGCACGCTCTTGCTTTTAGAGTCTCTAATATAGCAGGTAATCTGAGTGTGCCCAGAACAAAAGAACGGCGTTTCCTACACATACAGACCATATGTAGTCCAAATCTGCTTCTGAAACTGATACAAAGCACTGACCCTCTAACATCCAATGCTTGTCAGTTACGATGAGAAACGTGTGAGCTCCGTGAACGATGTAGTTCGTTCAAGCAGAAAAGTGACTGCCCTTACCTGAATCGAAGTCTTGCTTGTAGGAAGACTCAGAGCCTGGGATTTAACTCCATTTCTGAAGTGAAACACACAGCAGTGTAATCACCCATTGATCACACTCTGCTTTAGAACAAGAAGCACGCTCTTGCTTTCTAGAGTCTCTAAGACAGCAGGAAACGTGTGTGTGCTGAGAACAAAAGAACGGTGTTTCCTAAACATACGGACCATATCTAGTTCAACTCTGCTTCTGAAACTGATACAAAGCACTGGTCCTCTAACATCCAATGCTTGTCTGTTAAGATGAGAAACAAGTGAGCTTCGTGAACGATGTAGTTCATTTGAGCTGAAAAGTGACTGCCCTTATCTGAAACGAAGTCTTGCTTGTAGGAAGACACAGAGCCTGGGATTTAACTCCACTTCTGAAGGGAAACACACAGCATTTTTCTCATCCATGGATCACACTCTGCTTTAGAGCGAGAAGCACGCTCTTGCTTTTAGATTCTCTAATATAGCAGGTAATCTGAGTGTGCCCAGAACAAAAGAACGGTGTTTCCTAAAAATACAGACCATATGTACTCCAAATCTACTTCTGAAACTCATACAAAGCACTGACCCTCTAATATCTAATGCTTGTCAGTTACGATGAGAAACGTGTGAGCTTCGTGAACGATGTAGTTCATTTGAGCAGAAAAGTGACTGCCCTTACCTGAATCGAAGTCTTGCTTGTAGGAAGACTCAGAGCCTGGGATTTAACTCCATTTCTGAAGTGAAACACACAGCAGTGTAATCACCCATTGGTCACACTCTGCTTTAGAGCAAGAAGCACGCTCTTGCTTTCTAGAGTCTCTAAGACAGCAGGAAACGTGTGTGTGCTGAGAACAAAAGAACGGTGTTTCCTAAACATACGGACCATATCTAGTTCAACTCTGCTCCTGAAACTGATACAAAGCACTGGTCCTCTAACATCCAATGCTTGTCTGTTAAGATGAGAAACGTGTGAGCTTCGTGAACGATGTAGTTCGTTTGAGCTGAAAAGTGACTGCCCTTACCTGAAACGAAGTCTTGCTTGTAGGAAGACACAGAGCCTGGGATTTAACTCCATTTCTGAAGGGAAACACACAGCATTTTTCTCATCCATGGATCACACTCTGCTTTAGAGCGAGAAGCACGCTCTTGCTTTTAGAGTCTCTAATATAGCAGGTAATCTGAGTGTGCCCAGAACAAAAGAACGGTGTTTCCTACAAATACAGACCATATGTAGTCCAAATCTGCTTCTGAAACTGATACAAAGCACTGACCCTCTAACATCCAATGCTTGTCAGTTAAGATGAGAAACGTGTGAGCTTCGTGAACGATGTAGTTCGTTCAAGCAGAAAAGTGACTGCCCTTACCTGAATCGAAGTCTTGCTTGTAGGAAGACTCAGAGCCTGGGATTTAACTCCATTTCTGAAGTGAAACACACAGCAGTGTAATCACCCATTGATCACACTCTGCTTTAGAACAAGAAGCACGCTCTTGCTTTCTAGAGTCTCTAAGACAGCAGGCAACGTGTGTGTGCTGAGAACAAAAGAACGGTGTTTCCTAAACATACGGACCATATCTAGTCCAACTCTGCTTCTTAAACTGACACAAAGCACTGGTCCTCTAACATCCAATGCTTGTCTGTTAAGATGAGAAACGTGTGAGCTCCGTGAACAATGTAGTTCGTTTGAGCTGAAAAGTGACTGACCTTACCTTAAACGATGTCTTGCTTGTAGGAAGACACAGAGCCTCGGATTGAACTCCATTTCTGAAAGGAAACACACAGCATTTTTCTCATCCATGGATCACACTCTGCTTTAGAGCGAGAAGCACGCTCTTGCTTCTGGAGTCTCTAACACAGCAGGAAACGTGAGTGTGCTGAGAACAAAAGAAGGGTGTTTCCTACACATACGGACCATATCTAGTCTAATTCTTCTTCTGAAACTGATACAAATCACTGGTCCTCTAACATCCAATGCTTGTCAGTTAAGGTGGGAAACGTGTGAGCTTCATGAAAAATGTAGTTCGTTTGAGCATAAAAGTGACTGCCCTTACATGAATCGAAGTCTTGCTTGTAGGAAGACTCAGAGCCTGGGGTTTAACTCCATTTCTGAAGTGAAACACACAGCAGTGTAATCATCCATTGATCACACTCTGCTTTAGAACAAGAAGCACGCTCTTGCTTTCTAGAGTCTCTAAGACAGCAGGGAATGTGATTTGGCTGAGAACAAAAGAACGGTGTTTCCTACACTTACGGACCATATCTAGTCCAACTCTGCTTCTTAAACTGACACAAAGCACTGGTCCTCTAACATCCAATGCTTGTCTGTTAAGATGAGAAACGTGTGAGCTTCGTGAACGATGTAGTTCGTTTGAGCTGAAAAGTGACTGCCCTTATCTGAAACGAAGTCTTGCTTGTAGGAAGACACAGAGCCTGGGATTTAACTCCATTTCTGAAAGGAAACACACAGCATTTTTCTCATCCATGGATCACACTCTGCTTTAGAGCGAGAAGCACGCTCTTGCTTTTAGAGTCTCTAATATAGCAGGTAATCAGAGTGTGCCCAGAACAAAAGAACGGTGTTTCCTACAAATACAGACCATATGTAGTCCAAATCTGCTTCTGAAACTCATACAAAGCACTGACCCTCTAACATCTAATGCTTGTCAGTTACGATGAGAAACGTGTGAGCTTTGTGAACGATGTAGTTCATTTGAGCAGAAAAGTGACTGCCCTTACCTGAATCGAGGTCTTGCTTGTAGGAAGACTCAGAGCCTGGGATTTAACTCCATTTCTGAAGTGAAACACATAGCAGTGTAATCACCCATTGATCACACTCTGCTTTAGAACAAGAAGCACGCTCTTGCTTTCTCGAGTCTCTAAGACAGCAGGCAACGTGTGTGTGCTGAGAACAAAAGAACGGTGTTTCCCAAACATACGGACCATATCTAGTTCAACTCTGCTTCTGAAACTGATACAAAGCACTGGTCCTCTAACATCCAATGCTTGTCTGTTAAGATGAGAAACGTGTGAGCTTCGTGAACGATGTAGTTCGTTTGAGCTGAAAAGTGACTGCCCTTATCTGAAACGAAGTCTTGCTTGTAGGAAGACACAGAGCCTGGGATTTAACTCCATTTCTGAAAGGAAACACACAGCATTTTTCTCATCCATGGATCACACTCTGCTTTAGAGCGAGAAGCACGCTCTTGCTTTCTGGAGTCTCTAACACAGCAGGAAACGTGAGTGTGCTGAGAACAAAAGAACGGTGTTTCCGACACATTCGGACCATATCTAGTCCAACTCTTCTTCTGAAACTGATACAAATCACTGGACCTCTAACATCCAATGCTTGTCAGTTAAGATGGGAAACGTGTGAGCTTCACGAACGATGTAGTTCGTTTGAGCAGAAAAGTGACTGCCTTTACATGAATCGAAGTCTTGCTTGTAGGAAGACTCAGAGCCTGGGATTTAACTCCATTTCTGAAGTGAAACACATAGCAGTGTAATCACCCATTGATCACACTCTGCTTTAGAACAAGAAGCACGCTCTTGCTTTCTAGAGTCTCTAAGACAGCAGGAAACGTGTGTGTGCTGAGAACAAAAGAACGGTGTTTCCTAAACATACGGACCATATCTAGTTCAACTCTGCTCCTGAAACTGATACAAAGCACTGGTCCTCTAACATCCAATGCTTGTCTGTTAAGATGAGAAACGTGTGAGCTTCGTGAACGATGTAGTTCGTTTGAGCTGAAAAGTGACTGCCCTTACCTGAAACGAAGTCTTGCTTGTAGGAAGACACAGAGCCTGGGATTTAACTCCATTTCTGAAGGGAAACACACAGCATTTTTCTCATCCATGGATCACACTCTGCTTTAGAGCGAGAAGCACGCTCTTGCTTTTAGAGTCTCTAATATATCAGGTAATCTGAGTGTGCCCAGAACAAAAGAACGGTGTTTCCTACACATACAGACCATATGTAGTCCAAATCTGCTTCTGAAACTGATACAAAGCACTGACCCTCTAACATCCAATGCTTGTCAGTTAAGATGAGAAACGTGTGAGCTCCGTGAACGATGTAGTTCGTTTGAGCTGAAAAGTGACTGCCCTTACCTGAATCGAAGTCTTGCTTGTAGGAAGACTCAGAGCCTGGGATTTAACTCCATTTCTGAAGTGAAACACACAGCAGTGTAATCACCCATTGATCACACTCTGCTTTAGAACAAGAAGCACGCTCTTGCTTTCTAGAGTCTCTAAGACAGCAGGAAACGTGTGTGTGCTGAGAACAAAAGAATGGTGTTTCCTAAACATACGGACCATATCTAGTTCAACTCTGCTTCTGAAACTGATACAAAGCACTGGTCCTCTAACATCCAATGCTTGTCAGTTAAGATGAGAAACGTGTGAGCTTCGTGAAGGATGTAGTTCATTTGAGCAGAAAAGTGACTGCCCTTACCTGAATCGAAGTCTTGCTTGTAGGCATACTCAGAGCCTGGGATTTAACTCCATTTCTGGAGTGAAACACACAGCAGTGTAATCATCCATTGATCACACTCTGCTTTAGAACAAGAAGCACGCTTTTGCTTTCTAGATTCTCTAAGACAGCAGGAAATGTGATTTAGCTGAGATCAAAAGAACGGTGTTTCCTACACTTACGGACCATATCTAGTCCAACTCTGCTTCTTAAACTGACACAAAGCACTGGTCCTCTAACATCCAATGCTTGTCTGTAAAGATGAGAAACGTGTGAGCTCCGTGAACAATGTAGTTCGTTTGAGCTGAAAAGTGACAGCCCTTATCTGAAACGAAGTCTTGCTTGTAGGAAGACACAGAGCCTGGGATTTAACTCCATTTCTAAAGGGAAACACACAGCATTTTTCTCATCCATGGATCACACTCTGCTTTAGAGCGAGAAGCACGCTCTTGCTTTTAGAGTCTCTAATATAGCAGGTAATCTGAGTGTGCCCAGAATAAAAGAACGGTGTTTCCTACACATACAGACCATATGTAGTCCAAATCTGCTTCTGAAACTGATACAAAGCACTGACCCTCTAACATCCAATGCTTGTCAGTTAAGATGAGAAATGTGTGAGCTCCGTGAACGATGTAGTTCGTTCAAGCAGAAAAGTGACTGCCCATACCTGAATCGAAGTCTTGCTTGTAGGAAGACTCAGAGCCTGGGATTTAACTCCATTTCTGAAGTGAAACACACAGCAGTGTAATCATCCATTGATCACACTCTGCTTTAGAACAAGAAGCACGCTCTTGCTTTCTAGAGTCTCTAAGACAGCAGGAAACGTGTGTTTGCTGAGAACAAAAGAACGGTGTTTCCTAAACATACGGACCATATCTAGTTCAATTCTGCTTCTGAAACTGATACAAATCACTGGTCCTCTAACATCCAATGCTTGTCAGTTAAGATGGGAAACGTGTGAGCTTCACGAACGATGTAGTTCCTTTGAGCAGAAAAGTGACTGCCCTTACCTGAAACTAAGTCTTGCTTGTAGGAAGACTCAGAGCCTGGGATTTAACTCCATTTCTGAAGTGAAACACACAGCAGTGTAATCACCCATTGATCACATTCTGCTTTAGAACAAGAAGCACGCTCTTGCTTTCTAGAGTCTCTAAGACAGCAGGAAATGTGATTTTGCTGAGAACAAAAGAACGGTGTTTCCTACACTTACGCACCATATTTAGTCCAACTCTGCTTCTTAAACTGACACAAAGCACTGGTCCTCTAACATCCAATGCTTGTCTGTTAAGATGAGAAACGTGTGAGCTTCGTGAACGATGTAGTTCGATTGAGCTGAAAAGTGACTGCCCTTACCTGAAACGAAGTCTTGCTTGTAGGAAGACATAGAGCCTGGGATTTAACACCATTTCTGAAGGCAAACACATACCATAGTTCTCATCCATGGATCACACTCTGATTTAGAGCGAGAAGCACGCTCTTGCTTTCTAGAGTCTCTAAGACAGCAGGAAACGTGAGTGTGCTGAGAACAAAAGAACGGTGTTTCCTACACATACGGACCATATCTAGTCCATCTCTTCTTCTGAAACTGAAACAAAGCACTGGTCCTCTAACATCCAATGCTTGTCAGTTAAGATGAGAAACGTGTGACCTTCGTGAACAATGTAGTTCCTTTGAGCAGAAAAGTGTCTGCCCTTACCTGAAACGAAGTCTTGCTTGTAGGGAGACATAGAGCATGGGATTTAACTCCATTTGAAGTGAAACACACAGCATAGTCTCATCCATGGATCACACTCTGTTTTAGAGCGAGAAGCACGCTCTTGCTTTCTAGAGTCTCTAAGACAGCAGGAAACGTGAGTGTGCCCAGAACAAAAGATCTGTGTGTCCTACACATATGGACCATATGTAGTCCAAATCTGCTTCTGAAACTGATACAAAGCACTAACCCTCTAACATCCAATTCTTGTCAGTTAAGATGAGAAACGTGTGAGCTTCGTGAAGGATGTAGTTCGTTTGAGCACAAAACTGACTGCCCTTACCTGAAACAAAGTCTTGCTTGTAGGAAGACTCAGAGCCTGGGATTTAACTCCATTTCTGAAGGCAAACACATACCATAGTTCTCATCCATGGATCACACTCTGCTTTAGAGCGAGAAGCACGCTCTTGCTTTCTAGAGTCTCTAAAACAGCAGGAAACGTGAGTGTGCCGAGAACAAAAGAACGGTGTTTCCTACACATAGGGACCATATCTAGTCCAACTCTGCATCTGAAACAGATACAAAGCACTGGTCCTCTAACATCCAATGCTTGTCATTTAAGATGAGAAACGTGTGAGCTTCGTGAACGATGTAGGTCGTTTGAGCACAAAAGTGACTGCCCTTACCTGAAACGAAGTCTTGCTTATAGGAAGACTCAGAGCCTGGGATTTAACTCCATTTCTGAAGTGAAACACACAGCAGTGTTCTCATCCATTGATCACACTCTGCGTTAGAAGAAGAAGCATGCTCTTGCTTTCTAGAGTCTCTAAGACAGCAGGAAACATGAGTTTGCTGAGAACAAAAGAAGGGTGTTTCCTACACATACGGACCATATCTAGTCCAACTCTTCTTTTGAAAGTGATACAAAGCACTGGTCCTCGAACATCCAATGATTGTCAGTTAAGATGAGAAACGTGTAAGTTCCGTGAAAGATGTAGTTCGTTTGAGCTGAAAAGTGACTTCCCTTACCTGAAACGAAGTTTTGTTGTAGGAAGACATAGAGCCTGGGATTTAACTACTTTTCTGAAGGGAAACACACAGCATAGTTTTCATCCATGGATCACACTCTGCTTTAGAGCAAGAAGCACACTCTTGCTTTCTAGAGTCTGTAAGACAGCAGGAAATCTGAGTGTGCCCAGAACAAAAGAACGGTGTTTCGTACACATATGGACCATATCTAGTCCAACTCTTCTTTTGAAACTGAAACAAAGCACTGGTCCTCTAACATCCAATGCTTGTCAGTTAAGATGAGAAACGTGTGAGCTTCGTGAACGATGTAGTTCGTTTGAGCAGAAAAGTGACTGCCCTTACCTGAAACGAAGTCTTGCTTGTGGGAAGATTCAGAGCCTGGGATTTAACTCCATTTCTCATGTGAAACACACAGCAGTGTTCTCATCCATGGATCACACTCTGCTTTAGAGCGAGAAGCAGGCTCTTGCTTTCTAAAGTCTCTAATACAGCAGGAAACGTGAGTGTGCTGAGAACAAAAGAACGGTGTTCCTACACCTAGGGACCATATCTAGTCCAACTCTGCTTCTGAAACAGATACAAAGCACTGGTCCTCTAACATCCAATGCTTGTCAGTTAAGATGAGAAACGTGTGACCTTCGTGAACAATGTAGTTCCTTTGAGCAGAAAAGTGTCTGCCCTTACCTGAAACGAAGTCTTGCTTGTAGGGAGACATAGAGCATGGGATTTAACTCCATTTGAAGTGAAACACACAGCATAGTCTCATCCATGGATCACACTCTGTTTTAGAGCGAGAAGCACGCTCTTGCTTTCTAGAGTCTCTAAGACAGCAGGAAACGTGAGTGTGCCCAGAACAAAAGATCTGTGTTTCCTACACATATGGACCATATGTAGTCCAAATCTGCTTCTGAAACTGATACAAAGCACTAACCCTGTAACATCCAATTCTTGTCAGTTAAGATGAGAAACGTGTGAGCTTCGTGAAGGATGTAGTTCGTTTGAGCACAAAACTGATTGCCCTTACCTGAAACAAAGTCTTGCTTGTAGGAAGACTCAGAGCCTGGGATTTAACTCCATTTCTGAAGGCAAACACATACCATAGTTCTCATCCATGGATCACACTCTGCTTTAGAGCGAGAAGCACGCTCTTGCTTTCTAGAGTCTCTAAAACAGCAGGAAACGTGAGTGTGCTGAGAACAAAAGAACGGTGTTTCCTACACATACGGACCATATCTAGTGCAACTCTTCTTTTGAAAGTGATCCAAAGCACTGGTCCTCTAACATCCAATGCTTGTCAGTTAAGATGAGAAACGTGTGAGTTCCATGAAAGATGTAGTTCGTTTGAGCTGAAAAGTGACTGCCCTTACCTGAAACGAAGTCTTGCTTGTAGGAAGTCATAGAGCCTGGGATTTAAGTACTTTTCTGAAGGGAAACACACAGCATAGTTTTCATCCATGGATCACACTCTGCTTTAGAGCGAGAAGCACACTCTTGCTTTCTAGAGTCTCTAAGACTGCAGGAAATCTGTGTGTGCCCAGAACAAAACCACGGTGTTTCCTACACATATGGACCATATCTAGTCCAAATCTGCTTCTGAAACTGATACAAAGCACTGACCCTCTAACTTCCAATGCTTGTCAGTTAAGATGAGAAATGTGTGAGCTCAGTGAACGATGTAGTTCGTTTGAGCATAAAAGTGACTGCCCTTACCTGAAACGAAGTCTTGCTTGTAGGAAGACTCAGAGCTTGGGATTTAACTCCATTTCTGAAGGCAAACACACAGCATAGTTCTCATCAATGGATCACACTCTGCTTTAGAAAGAAGCACGCTCTTGCTTTCTAGAGTCTCTAAGACAGCAGGAAACGTGAGTGTGCTGAGAACAAAAGAACGGTGTTTCCTACACATACGGACCATATCTAGTCCAACTCTGCTTCTGAAACAGATACAAAGCACTGGTCCTCTAACATCCAATGCTTGTCAGTTAAGATGAGAAACGTGTGACCTTCGTGAACAATGTAGTTCCTTTGAGCAGAAAAGTGTCTGCCCTTACCTGAAACGAAGTCTTGCTTGTAGGGAGACATAGAGCATGGGATTTAACTCCATTTGAAGTGAAACACACAGCATAGTCTCATCCATGGATCACACTCTGTTTTAGAGCGAGAAGCACGCTCTTGCTTTCTAGAGTCTCTAAGACAGCAGGAAACGTGAGTGTGCCCAGAACAAAAGATCTGTGTGTCCTACACATATGGACCATATGTAGTCCAAATCTGCTTCTGAAACTGATACAAAGCACTAACCCTCTAACATCCAATTCTTGTCAGTTAAGATGAGAAACGTGTGAGTTTCGTGAAGGATGTAGTTCGTTTGAGCACAAAACTGACTGCCCTTACCTGAAACAAAGTCTTGCTTGTAGGAAGACTCAGAGCCTGGGATTTAACTCCATTTCTGAAGGCAAACACATACCATAGTTCTCATCCATGGATCACACTCTGCTTTAGAGCGAGAAGCACGCTCTTGCTTTCTAGAGTCTCTAAAACAGCAGGAAACGTGAGTGTGCCGAGAACAAAAGAACGGTGTTTCCTACACATAGGGACCATATCTAGTCCAACTCTGCATCTGAAACAGATACAAAGCACTGGTCCTCTAACATCCAATGCTTGTCATTTAAGATGAGAAACGTGTGAGCTTCGTGAACGATGTAGGTCGTTTGAGCACAAAAGTGACTGCCCTTACCTGAAACGAAGTCTTGCTTATAGGAAGACTCAGAGCCTGGGATTTAACTCCATTTCTGAAGTGAAACACACAGCAGTGTTCTCATCCATTGATCACACTCTGCGTTAGAAGAAGAAGCATGCTCTTGCTTTCTAGAGTCTCTAAGACAGCAGGAAACATGAGTTTGCTGAGAACAAAAGAAGGGTGTTTCCTACACATACGGACCATATCTAGTCCAACTCTTCTTTTGAAAGTGATACAAAGCACTGGTCCTCGAACATCCAATGATTGTCAGTTAAGATGAGAAACGTGTAAGTTCCGTGAAAGATGTAGTTCGTTTGAGCTGAAAAGTGACTTCCCTTACCTGAAACGAAGTTTTGTTGTAGGAAGACATAGAGCCTGGGATTTAACTACTTTTCTGAAGGGAAACACACAGCATAGTTTTCATCCATGGATCACACTCTGCTTTAGAGCAAGAAGCACACTCTTGCTTTCTAGAGTCTGTAAGACAGCAGGAAATCTGAGTGTGCCCAGAACAAAAGAACGGTGTTTCGTACACATATGGACCATATCTAGTCCAACTCTTCTTTTGAAACTGAAACAAAGCACTGGTCCTCTAACATCCAATGCTTGTCAGTTAAGATGAGAAACGTGTGAGCTTCGTGAACGATGTAGTTCGTTTGAGCAGAAAAGTGACTGCCCTTACCTGAAACGAAGTCTTGCTTGTGGGAAGACTCAGAGCCTGGGATTTAACTCCATTTCTCATGTGAAACACACAGCAGTGTTCTCATCCATGGATCACACTCTGCTTTAGAGCGAGAAGCAGGCTCTTGCTTTCTAAAGTCTCTAATACAGCAGGAAACGTGAGTGTGCTGAGAACAAAAGAACGGTGATTCCTACACCTAGGGACCATATCTAGTCCAACTCTGCTTCTGAAACAGATACAAAGCACTGGTCCTCTAACATCCAATGCTTGTCAGTTAAGATGAGAAACGTGTGACCTTCGTGAACAATGTAGTTCCTTTGAGCAGAAAAGTGTCTGCCCTTACCTGAAACGAAGTCTTGCTTGTAGGGAGACATAGAGCATGGGATTTAACTCCATTTGAAGTGAAACACACAGCATAGTGTCATCCATGCATCACACTCTGTTTTAGAGCGAGAAGCACGCTCTTGCTTTCTAGAGTCTCTAAGACAGCAGGAAACGTGAGTGTGCCCAGAACAAAAGATCTGTGTTTCCTACACATATGGACCATATGTAGTCCAAATCTGCTTCTGAAACTGATACAAAGCACTAACCCTCTAACATCCAATTCTTGTCAGTTAAGATGAGAAACGTGTGAGCTTCGTGAAGGATGTAGTTCGTTTGAGCACAAAACTGACTGCCCTTACCTGAAACAAAGTCTTGCTTGTAGGAAGACTCAGAGCCTGGGATTTAACTCCATTTCTGAAGGCAAACACATACCATAGTTCTCATCCATGGATCACACTCTGCTTTAGAGCGAGAAGCACGCTCTTGCTTTCTAGAGTCTCTAAAACAGCAGGAAACGTGAGTGTGCTGAGAACAAAAGAACGGTGTTTCCTACACATACGGACCATATCTAGTGCAACTCTTCTTTTGAAAGTGATCCAAAGCACTGGTCCTCTAACATCCAATGCTTGTCAGTTAAGATGAGAAACGTGTGAGTTCCATGAAAGATGTAGTTCGTTTGAGCTGAAAAGTGACTGCCCTTACCTGAAACGAAGTCTTGCTTGTAGGAAGTCATAGAGCCTGGGATTTAAGTACTTTTCTGAAGGGAAACACACAGCATAGTTTTCATCCATGGATCACACTCTGCTTTAGAGCGAGAAGCACACTCTTGCTTTCTAGAGTCTCTAAGACTGCAGGAAATCTGTGTGTGCCCAGAACAAAACCACGGTGTTTCCTACACATATGGACCATATCTAGTCCAAATCTGCTTCTGAAACTGATACAAAGCACTGACCCTCTAACTTCCAATGCTTGTCAGTTAAGATGAGAAATGTGTGAGCTCAGTGAACGATGTAGTTCGTTTGAGCATAAAAGTGACTGCCCTTACCTGAAACGAAGTCTTGCTTGTAGGAAGACTCAGAGCCTGGTTTTAACTCCATTTCTGAAGGCAAACACATAGCATAGTTCTCATCCATGGATCACACTCTGATTTAGAGCGAGAAGCACGTTCTTGCTTTCTAGAGTCTCTAAGACAGCAGGAAACGTGAGTGTGCTGAGAACAAAAGAACGGTGTTTCCTACACATACGGACCATATCTAGTCCATCTCTTCTTCTGAAACTGAAACAAAGCACTGGTCCTCTAACATCCAATGCTTGTCAGTTAAGATGAGAAACGTGTGAGCTTCGTGAACGATGTAGTTCGTTTGAGCAGAAAAGTGACTGCCCTTACCTGAAACGAATTCTTGCTTGTGGGAAGACTCAGAGCCTGGGATTTAACTCCGTTTCTGATGTGAAACACACAGCAGTGTTCTCATCCATGGATCACACTCTGCTTTAGAGCGAGAAGCAGGCTCTTGCTTTCTAGAGTCTCTAAGACAGCAGGAAACGTGAGTGTGCTGAGAACAAAAGAACGGTGTTTCCTACACATACGGACCATATCTAGTCCAACTCTGCTTCTGAAACAGATACAAAGCACTGGTCCTCTAACATCCAATGCTTGTCAGTTAAGATGAGAAACGTGTGACCTTCGTGAACAATGTAGTTCCTTTGAGCAGAAAAGTGTCTGCCCTTACCTGAAACGAAGTCTTGCTTGTAGGGAGACATAGAGCATGGGATTTAACTCCATTTGAAGTGAAACACACAGCATAGTCTCATCCATGGATCACACTCTGTTTTAGAGCGAGAAGCACGCTCTTGCTTTCTAGAGTCTCTAAGACAGCAGGAAACGTGAGTGTGCCCAGAACAAAAGATCTGTGTGTCCTACACATATGGACCATATGTAGTCCAAATCTGCTTCTGAAACTGATACAAAGCACTAACCCTCTAACATCCAATTCTTGTCAGTTAAGATGAGAAACGTGTGAGTTTCGTGAAGGATGTAGTTCGTTTGAGCACAAAACTGACTGCCCTTACCTGAAACAAAGTCTTGCTTGTAGGAAGACTCAGAGCCTGGGATTTAACTCCATTTCTGAAGGCAAACACATACCATAGTTCTCATCCATGGATCACACTCTGCTTTAGAGCGAGAAGCACGCTCTTGCTTTCTAGAGTCTCTAAAACAGCAGGAAACGTGAGTGTGCCGAGAACAAAAGAACGGTGTTTCCTACACATAGGGACCATATCTAGTCCAACTCTGCATCTGAAACAGATACAAAGCACTGGTCCTCTAACATCCAATGCTTGTCATTTAAGATGAGAAACGTGTGAGCTTCGTGAACGATGTAGGTCGTTTGAGCACAAAAGTGACTGCCCTTACCTGAAACGAAGTCTTGCTTATAGGAAGACTCAGAGCCTGGGATTTAACTCCATTTCTGAAGTGAAACACACAGCAGTGTTCTCATCCATTGATCACACTCTGCGTTAGAAGAAGAAGCATGCTCTTGCTTTCTAGAGTCTCTAAGACAGCAGGAAACATGAGTTTGCTGAGAACAAAAGAAGGGTGTTTCCTACACATACGGACCATATCTAGTCCAACTCTTCTTTTGAAAGTGATACAAAGCACTGGTCCTCGAACATCCAATGATTGTCAGTTAAGATGAGAAACGTGTAAGTTCCGTGAAAGATGTAGTTCGTTTGAGCTGAAAAGTGACTTCCCTTACCTGAAACGAAGTTTTGTTGTAGGAAGACATAGAGCCTGGGATTTAACTACTTTTCTGAAGGGAAACACACAGCATAGTTTTCATCCATGGATCACACTCTGCTTTAGAGCAAGAAGCACACTCTTGCTTTCTAGAGTCTGTAAGACAGCAGGAAATCTGAGTGTGCCCAGAACAAAAGAACGGTGTTTCGTACACATATGGACCATATCTAGTCCAACTCTTCTTTTGAAACTGAAACAAAGCACTGGTCCTCTAACATCCAATGCTTGTCAGTTAAGATGAGAAACGTGTGAGCTTCGTGAACGATGTAGTTCGTTTGAGCAGAAAAGTGACTGCCCTTACCTGAAACGAAGTCTTGCTTGTGGGAAGACTCAGAGCCTGGGATTTAACTCCATTTCTCATGTGAAACACACAGCAGTGTTCTCATCCATGGATCACACTCTGCTTTAGAGCGAGAAGCAGGCTCTTGCTTTCTAAAGTCTCTAATACAGCAGGAAACGTGAGTGTGCTGAGAACAAAAGAACGGTGATTCCTACACCTAGGGACCATATCTAGTCCAACTCTGCTTCTGAAACAGATACAAAGCACTGGTCCTCTAACATCCAATGCTTGTCAGTTAAGATGAGAAACGTGTGACCTTCGTGAACAATGTAGTTCCTTTGAGCAGAAAAGTGTCTGCCCTTACCTGAAACGAAGTCTTGCTTGTAGGGAGACATAGAGCATGGGATTTAACTCCATTTGAAGTGAAACACACAGCATAGTGTCATCCATGCATCACACTCTGTTTTAGAGCGAGAAGCACGCTCTTGCTTTCTAGAGTCTCTAAGACAGCAGGAAACGTGAGTGTGCCCAGAACAAAAGATCTGTGTTTCCTACACATATGGACCATATGTAGTCCAAATCTGCTTCTGAAACTGATACAAAGCACTAACCCTCTAACATCCAATTCTTGTCAGTTAAGATGAGAAACGTGTGAGCTTCGTGAAGGATGTAGTTCGTTTGAGCACAAAACTGACTGCCCTTACCTGAAACAAAGTCTTGCTTGTAGGAAGACTCAGAGCCTGGGATTTAACTCCATTTCTGAAGGCAAACACATACCATAGTTCTCATCCATGGATCACACTCTGCTTTAGAGCGAGAAGCACGCTCTTGCTTTCTAGAGTCTCTAAAACAGCAGGAAACGTGAGTGTGCTGAGAACAAAAGAACGGTGTTTCCTACACATACGGACCATATCTAGTGCAACTCTTCTTTTGAAAGTGATCCAAAGCACTGGTCCTCTAACATCCAATGCTTGTCAGTTAAGATGAGAAACGTGTGAGTTCCATGAAAGATGTAGTTCGTTTGAGCTGAAAAGTGACTGCCCTTACCTGAAACGAAGTCTTGCTTGTAGGAAGTCATAGAGCCTGGGATTTAAGTACTTTTCTGAAGGGAAACACACAGCATAGTTTTCATCCATGGATCACACTCTGCTTTAGAGCGAGAAGCACACTCTTGCTTTCTAGAGTCTCTAAGACTGCAGGAAATCTGTGTGTGCCCAGAACAAAACCACGGTGTTTCCTACACATATGGACCATATCTAGTCCAAATCTGCTTCTGAAACTGATACAAAGCACTGACCCTCTAACTTCCAATGCTTGTCAGTTAAGATGAGAAATGTGTGAGCTCAGTGAACGATGTAGTTCGTTTGAGCATAAAAGTGACTGCCCTTACCTGAAACGAAGTCTTGCTTGTAGGAAGACTCAGAGCCTGGTTTTAACTCCATTTCTGAAGGCAAACACATAGCATAGTTCTCATCCATGGATCACACTCTGATTTAGAGCGAGAAGCACGTTCTTGCTTTCTAGAGTCTCTAAGACAGCAGGAAACGTGAGTGTGCTGAGAACAAAAGAACGGTGTTTCCTACACATACGGACCATATCTAGTCCATCTCTTCTTCTGAAACTGAAACAAAGCACTGGTCCTCTAACATCCAATGCTTGTCAGTTAAGATGAGAAACGTGTGAGCTTCGTGAACGATGTAGTTCGTTTGAGCAGAAAAGTGACTGCCCTTACCTGAAACGAATTCTTGCTTGTGGGAAGACTCAGAGCCTGGGATTTAACTCCGTTTCTGATGTGAAACACACAGCAGTGTTCTCATCCATGGATCACACTCTGCTTTAGAGCGAGAAGCAGGCTCTTGCTTTCTAAAGTCTCTAATACAGCAGGAAACGTGAGTGTGCTGAGAACAAAAGAACGGTGTTTCCTACACCTAGGGACCATATCTAGACCAACTCTGCTTCTGAAACAGATACAAAGCACTGGTCCTCTAACATCCAATGCTTGTCATTTAAGATGAGAAACGTGTGACCTTCGTGAACAATGTAGTTCCTTTGAGCAGAAAAGTGTCTGCCCTTACCTGAAACGAAATCTTGCTTGTAGGGAGACATAGAGCATGGGATTTAACTCTATTTGAAGTGAAACACACAGCATAGTCTCATCCATGGATCACACTCTGTTTTAGAGCGAGAAGCACGCTCTTGCTTTCTAGAGTCTCTAAGACAGCAGGAAACGTGAGTGTGCCCAGAACAAAAGATCTGTGTGTCCTACACATATGGACCATATGTAGTCCAAATCTGCTTCTGAAACTGATACAAAGCACTAACCCTCTAACATCCAATTCTTGTCAGTTAAGATGAGAAACGTGTGAGCTTCGTGAAGGATGTAGTTCGTTTGAGCACAAAACTGACTGCCCTTACCTGAAACAAAGTCTTGCTTGTAGGAAGACTCAGAGCCTGGGATTTAACTCCATTTCTGAAGGCAAACACATACCATAGTTCTCATCCATGGATCACACTCTGCTTCAGAGCGAGAAGCACGCTCTTGCTTTCTAGAGTCTCTAAAACAGCAGGAAACGTGAGTGTGCTGAGAACAAAAGAACGGTGTTTCCTACACATAGGGACCATATCTAGTCCAACTCTGCATCTGAAACAGATACAAAGCACTGGTCCTCTAACATCCAATGCTTGTCATTTAAGATGAGAAACGTGTGAGCTTCGTGAACGATGTAGTTCGTTTGAGCACAAAAGTGACTGCCCTTACCTGAAACAAAGTCTTGCTTATAGGAAGACTCAGAGCCTGGGATTTAACTCCATTTCTGAAGTGAAACACACAGCAGTGTTCTCATCCATTGATCACACTCTGCGTTAGAAGAAGAAGCATGCTCTTGCTTTCTAGAGTCTCTAAGACAGCAGGAAACATGAGTTTGCTGAGAACAAAAGAAGGGTGTTTCCTACATATACGGACCATATCTAGTCGAAATCTGCTTCTGAAACTGATACAAAGCACTGGTCTTCTAACATCCAATGCTTGTCTGTTAAGATGAGAAACGTGTGAGCTCCATGAAAGATGTAGTTCGTTTGAGCTGAAAAGTGACTGCCCTTACCTGAAACGATGTCTTGCTTGTAGGAAGACATAGAGCCTGGGATTTAACTACTTTTCTGAAGGGAAACACACAGCATAGTTTTCATCCATGGATCACATTCTGCTTAAGAGCGAGAAGCACACTCTTGCTTTCTAGAGTCTCTAAGACAGCAGGAAATCTGAGTGTGCCCAGAACAAAAGAACGGTGTTTCCTACACATATGGACCATATCTAGTCCAAATCTCCTTCTGAAACTGATACAAAGCACTGACCCTCTAACTTCCAATGCTTGTCAGTTAAGATGTGAAACGTGTGAGCTCAGTTAACGATGTAGTTCGTTTGAGCAGAAAAGTGACTGCCCTTACCTGAAACGAAGTCTTGCTTGTAGGAAGACTCAGAGCCTGGGATTTAACTCCATTTCTGAAGGCAAACACATAGCATAGTTCTCATCCATGGATCACACTCTGCTTTAGAGCAAGAAGCACGCTCTTGCTTTCTAGAGTCTCTAAGACAGCAGGAAACGTGAGTGTGCTGAGAACAAAAGAACGGTGTTTCCTACACATACGGACCATATCTAGTCCAACTCTTCTTCTGAAACTGATACAAAGCACTGGTTCTCTAACATCCAATGCTTGTCAGTTAAGATGAGAAACGTGTGAGTTCCGTGAAAGATGTAGTTCGTTTGAGCAGAAAAGTGACTGCCCTTACCTGAAGCGAAGTCTTGCTTGTAGGAAGACTCAGAGTCTGGGATTTAACTCCATTTCTGAAGTGAAACACACAGCATACTGTCATCCATGGATCACACTCTGTTTTGAGAGAAAAGCACGCTCTTGCTTTCTAGAGTCTCTAATACAGCAGGAAACGTGAGTGTGCCCAGAACAAAAGATTGGTGTTTCCTACACATATGGACCATATCTAGTCGAACTCTGCTTCTGAAACTGATACAAAGCACTGACCCTCTAACTTCCAATGCTTGTCAGTTAAGATGAGAAACGTGTGAGCTCAGTGAATGATGTAGTTCGTTTGAGCAGAAAAGTGACTGCCCTTACCTGAAACGAAGTCTTGCTTGTATGAAGACTCAGAGCCTGGGATTTAACTCCATTTCTGAAGGCGAACACACAGCATAGTTCTCATCCATGGATCACACTCTCCTTTAGAAAGAAGCATGCTCTTGCTTTCTAGAGTCTCTAAGACAGCAGGAAACGTGAGTTTGCTGAGAACAAAAGAACGGTGTTTCCTACACATAAGGACCCTATCTAGTCCAACTCGTCTTCTGAAACTGATACAAAGCACTGGTCCTCTAACATCCAATGCTTTTCAGTTAAGATGAGAAACGTGTGAGCTTCGTGAACGATGTAGTTCCTTTGAGCAGAAAAGTGACTGCCCTTAACTGAATTGAAGTCTTGCTTGTAGGAAGACTCAGAGCCTGGCATTTAACTCCATTTCTGAAGGCAAACACATAGCATAGTACTCATCCATGGATCACACTCTGATTTAGAGCAAGAAGCACGCTCTTGCTTTCAAGAGTCTCTAAGACAGCAGGAAATGTGAGTGTGCTGAGAACAAAAGAACGGTGTTTCCTACACATACGGACCATATCTAGTCCAACTCTTCTTTTGAAAGTGATACAAAGCACTGGTTCCCAACATCCAATGATTGTCAGTTAAGATGAGAAACGTGTGAGTTCCGTGAAAGATGTAGTTCGTTTGAGCTGAAAAGTGACTGCCCTTACCTGAAACGAAGTCTTGCTTGTAGGAAGACATAGAGCCTGGGATTTAACTACTTTTCTGAAGGGAAACACACAGCATAGTTTTCATCCATGGATCACACTCTGCTTTAGAGCAAGAAGCACAATATTGCTTTCTAGAGTCTCTAAGACAGCAGGAAATCTGAGTGTGCCCAGAACAAAAGAACGGTGTTTCGTACACATATGGACCATATCTACTCCAAATCTGCTTCTGAAACTGATAAAAAGCACTTACCCTCTAACTTCCAAAGCTTGTCAGTTAAGATGAGAAACGTGTGAGCTCAGTTAATGATGTAGTTCGTTTGAGCAGAAAAGTGACTGCCCTTACCTGAAACGAAGTCTTGCTTGTAGGAAGACTCAGAGCCTGGGATTTAACTGCATTTCTGAAGGCAAACACATAGCATAGTTCTCATCCATGGATCACACTCTGCTTTAGAGCGAGAAGCACGCTCTTGCTTTCTAGAGTCTCTAAGACAGCAGGAAACGTGAGTATGCTGAGAACAAAAGAACGGTGTTTCCTACACATACGGACCATATCTAGTCCAACTCTTCTTCTGAAACTGATACAAAGCACTGGTCCTCTAACATCCAATGCTTGTCAGTTAAGATGAGAAACGTGTGAGTTCCGTGAAAGATGTAGTTCGTTTGAGCTGAAAAGTGACTGCCCTTACCTGAAACGAAGTCTTGCTTGTAGGAAGTCATAGAGCCTGGGATTTAAGTACTTTTCTGAAGGGAAACAAACAGCATAGTTTTCATCCATGGATCACACTCTGCTTTAGAGTGAGAAGCACACTCTTGCTTTCTAGAGTCTCTAAGACTGCAAGAAATCTGAGTGTGCCCAGAACAAAACAACGGTGTTTCCTACACATATGGACCATATCTAGTCCAAATCTGCTTCTGAAACTGATACAAAGCACTGACCCTCTAACTTCCAATGCTTGTCAGTTAAGATGAGAAACGTGTGAGCTCAGTTAACGATGTAGTTCGTTTGAGCTGAAAAGTGACTGCCCTTCCCTGAAACGAAGTGTTGCTTGTAGGAAGACTCAGAGCCTGGGATTTAACTCCATTTCTGAAGGCAAACACATAGCATAGTTCTCATCCATGGATCACACTCTGATTTAGAGCGAGAAGCACGTTCTTGCTTTCTAGAGTCTCTAAGACAGCAGGAAAAGTGAGTGTGCTGAGAACAAAAGAACGGTGTTTCCTACACATACGGACCATATTTAGTCCATCTCTTCTTCTGAAACTGAAACAAAGCACTGGTCCTCTAACATCCAATGCTTGTCAGTTAAGATGAGAAACGTGTGAGCTTCGTGAACGATGTAGTTCCTTTGAGCACAAAAGTGACTGCCCATACCTGAAACGAAGTCTTGCTTGTGGGAAGACTCAGAGCCTGGGATTTAACTCCATTTCTGATGTGAAACACACAGCAGTGTTCTCATCCATGGATCACACTCTGCTTTAGAGCGAGAAGCAGGCTCTTGCTTTCTAAAGTCTCTAATACAGCAGGAAACGTGAGTGTGCTGAGAACAAAGGAACGGTGTTTCCTACACATAGGGACCATATCTAGTCCAACTCTGCTTCTGAAACAGATACAAAGCACTGGTCCTCGAACATCCAATGCTTGTCAGGTAAGATGAGAAAAGTGTGACCTTCGTGAACGATGTAGTTCCTTTGAGCAGAAAAGTGTCTGCCCTTACCTGAAACGAAGTCTTGCTTGTAGGGAGACATAGAGCATGGGATTTACCTCCATTTGAAGTGAAACACACAGCATAGTCTCATCCATGGATCACACTCTGTTTTAGAGCGAGAAGCACGCTCTTGCTTTCTAGAGTCTCTAAGACAGCAGGAAACGTGAGTGTGCCCTAAACAAAAGATCGGTGTTTCCTACACATATGGAACATATGTAGTCCAAATCTGCTTCTGAAACTGACACAAAGCACAGACCCTCTAACATCCAATGCTTGTCATTTAAGATGAGAAACGTGTGAGCTTCGTGAACGATGTAGTTCGTTTGAGCACAAAACTGACTGCCCTTACCTGAAACGAAGTCTTGCTTATAGGAAGACTCAGAGCCTGGGATTTAACTCCATTTCTGAAGTGAAACACACAGCAGTGTTCTCATCCATTGATCACACTCTGCGTTAGAACAAGAAGCATGCTCTTGCTTTCTAGAGTCTCTAAGACAGCAGGAAACATGAGTTTGCTGAGAACAAAAGATGGGTGTTTCCTACATATACGGACCATATCTAGTAGAAATCTGCTTCTGAAACTGATACAAAGCACTGGTCCTCTAACATCCAATGCTTGTCTGTTAAGATGAGAAACGTGTGAGCTCCGTGAAAGATGTAGTTCGATTGAGCTGAAAAGTGACTGCCCTTACCTGAAACGAAGTGTTGCTTGTAGGAAGACATAGAGCCTAGGATTTAACTACTTTTCTGAAGGGAAACACACAGCATAGTTTTCTTCCATGGATCACACTCTGCTTTAGAGCGAGAAGCACACTCTTGCTTTCTAGAGTCTCTAAGACAGCAGGAAATCTGAGTGTGCCCAGAACAAAAGAACGGTGTTTCCTACACATATGGACCATATCTAGTCCAAATCTGCTTCTGAAACTGATACAAAGCACTGACCCTCTAACTTCCAATGCTTGTCAGTTAAGATGAGAAACGTGTGAGCTCAGTTAAAGATGTAGTTCCTTTGAGCAGAAAAGTGACTGCCCTTAAATGAAATGAAGTCTTGCTTGTAGGAAGACTCAGAGCCTGGGATTTAACTCCATTTCTGAAGGCAAACACATACCATAGTTCTCATCCATGGATCACACTCTGATTTAGAGCGAGAAGCACGCTCTTGCTTTCTAGAGTCTCTAAGACAGCAGGAAACGTGAGTGTGCTGAGAACAAAAGAACGGTGTTTCCTACACATATGGACCATATCTAGTCCATCTCTTCTTCTGAAACTGAAACAAAGCACTGGTCCTCTAACATCCAATGCTTGTCAGTTAAGATGAGAAACGTGTGAGCTTCGTGAACGATGTAGTTCGTTTGAGAAGAAAAGTGACTGCCCTTACCTGAAACGAAGTCTTGCTTGTGGGAAGACTCAGAGCCTGGGATTTAACTCCATTTCTGATGTGAAACACACAGCAGTGTTCTCATCCATGGATCACACTCTGCTTTAGAGCGAGAAGCAGGCTCTTGCTTTCTAAAGTCTCTAAAACAGCAGGAAACGTGAGTGTGCTGAGAACAAAAGAACGGTGTTTCCTACACCTAGGGACCATATCTAGTCCAACTCTGCTTCTGAAACAGATACAAAGCACTGGTCCTCTAACATCCAATGTTTGTCAGTTAAGATGAAACGTGTGACCTTCGTGAACAATGTAGTCTCTTTGAGCAGAAAAGTGTCTGCCCTTACCTGAAACGAAGTCTTGCTTGTAGGGAGACATAGAGCATGGGATTTAACTCCATTTGAAGTGAAACACACAGCATAGTCTCATCCATGGATCACACTCTGTTTTAGAGCGAGAAGCACGCTCTTGCTTTCTAGAGTCTCTAAGACAGCAGGAAACGTGAGTGTGCCCAGAACAAAAGATCTGTGTTTCCTACACATATGGACCATATGTAGTCCAAATCTGCTTCTGAAACTGATACAAAGCACTAACCCTCTAACATCCAATTCTTGTCAGTTAAGATGAGAAACGTGTGAGCTTCGTGAAGGATGTAGTTCGTTTGAGCACAAAACTGACTGCCCTTACCTGAAACAAAGTCTTGCTTGTAGGAAGACTCAGAGCCTGGGATTTAACTCCATTTCTGAAGGCAAACACATACCATAGTTCTCATCCATGGATCACACTCTGCTTTAGAGCGAGAAGCACGCTCTTGCTTTCTAGAGTCTCTAAAACAGCAGGAAACGTGAGTGTGCTGAGAACAAAAGAACGGTGTTTCCTACACATACGGACCATATCTAGTCCAACTCTTCTTTTGAAAGTGATCCAAAGCACTGGTCCTCTAACATCCAATGCTTGTCAGTTAAGATGAGAAACGTGTGAGTTCCATGAAAGATGTAGTTCGTTTGAGCTGAAAAGTGACTGCCCTTACCTGAAACGAAGTCTTGCTTGTAGGAAGTCATAGAGCCTGGGATTTAAGTACTTTTCTGAAGGGAAACACACAGCATAGTTTTCATCCATGGATCACACTCTGCTTTAGAGCGAGAAGCACACTCTTGCTTTCTAGAGTCTCTAAGACTGCAGGAAATCTGAGTGTGCCCAGAACAAAACCACGGTGTTTCCTACACATATGGACCATATCTACTCCAAATCTGCTTCTGAAACTGATACAAAGCACTGAACCTCTAACTTCCAATGCTTGTCAGTTAAGATGAGAAATGTGTGAGCTCAGTGAACGATGTAGTTCGTTTGAGCATAAAAGTGACTGCCCTTACCTGAAACGAAGTCTTGCTTGTAGGAAGACTCAGAGCTTGGGATTTAACTCCATTTCTGAAGGCAAACACACAGCATAGTTCTCATCAATGGATCACACTCTGCTTTAGAAAGAAGCACGCTCTTGCTTTCTAGAGTCTCTAAGACAGCAGGAAACGTGAGTGTGCTGAGAACAAAAGAACGGTGTTTCCTACACATACGGACCATATCTAGTCCAACTCTTCTTCTGAAACTGATACAAAGCACTGGTCCTCTAACATCCAATGCTTGTCAGTTAAGATGAGAAACGTGTGAGTTCCGTGAAAGATGTAGTTCTTTTGAGCTGAAAAGTGACTGCCCTTACCTGAAACGAAGTCTTGCTTGTAGGAAGTCATAGAGCCTGGGATTTAAGTACTTTTCTTAAGGGAAACAAACAGCATAGTTTTCATCCATGGATCACACTCTGCTTTAGAGCGAGAAGCACACTCTTGCTTTCTAGAGTCTCTAAGACTGCAGGAAATCTGAGTGTGCCCAGAACAAAACAACGGTGTTTCCTACACATATGGACCATATCTAGTCCAAATCTGCTTCTGAAACTGATACAAAGCACTGAACCTCTAACTTCCAGTGCTTGTCAGTTAAGATGAGAAACGTGTGAGCTCAGTTAATGATGTAGTTCGTTTGAGCTGAAAAGTGACTGCCCTTACCTGAAACGAAGTGTTGCTTGTAGGAAGACTCAGAGCCTGGGATTTAACTCCATTTCTGAAGGCAAACACATAGCATAGTTCTCATCCATGGATCACACTCTGATTTAGAGCGAGAAGCACGTTCTTGCTTTCTAGAGTCTCTAAGACAGCAGGAAATGTGAGTGTGCTGAGAACAAAAGAACGGTGTTTCCTACACATACGGACCATATTTAGTCCATCTCTTCTTCTGAAACTGAAACAAAGCACTGGTCCTCTAACATCCAATGCTTGTCAGTTAAGATGAGAAACGTGTGAGCTTCGTGAACGATGTAGTTCCTTTGAGCACAAAAGTGACTGCCCATACCTGAAAGGAAGTCTTGCTTGTGGGAAGACTCAGAGCCTGGGATTTAACTCCATTTCTGATGTGAAACACACAGCAGTGTTCTCATCCATGGATCACACTCTGCTTTAGAGCGAGAAGCAGGCTCTTGCTTTCTAAAGTCTCTAATACAGCAGGAAACGTGAGTGTGCTGAGAACAAAAGAAAGGTGTTTCCTACACATAGGGACCATATCTAGTCCAACTCTGCTTCTGAAACAGATACAAAGCACTGGTCCTAGAACATCCAATGCTTGTCAGTTAAGATGAGAAAAGTGTGACCTTCGTGAACGATGTAGTTCCTTTGAGCAGAAAAGTGTCTGCCCTTACCTGAAACGAAGTCTTGCTTGTAGGGAGACATAGAGCATGGGATTTACCTCCATTTGAAGTGAAACACACAGCATAGTCTCATCCATGGATCACACTCTGTTTTAGAGCGAGAAGCACGCTCTTGCTTTCTAGATTCTATAAGACAGCAGGAAACGTGAGTGTGCCCAGAACAAAAGATCGGTGTTTCCTACACATATGGACCATATGTAGTCCAAATCTGCTTCTGAAACTGATACAAAGCACTAACCCTCTAACATCCAATTCTTGTCAGTTAAGATGAGAAACATGTGAGCTTCGTGAACGATGTAGTTCGTTTGAGCACAAAACTGACTGCCCTTACCTGAAACGAAGTCTTGCTTGTAGGAAGACTCAGAGCCTGGGATTTAACTCCATTTCTGAAGGCAAACACATAGCATAGTTCTCATCCATGGATCACACTCTGCTTTTGAGCGAGAAGCACGCTCTTGCTTTCTAGAGTCTCTAAGACAGCAGGAAACGTGAGTGTGCTGAGAACAAAAGAACGGTGTTTCCTACACATACGGACCATATCTAGTCCAACTCTTCTTTTGAAAGTGATACAAAGCACTGGTCCTCGAACATCTAATGATTGTCAGTTAAGATGAGAAACGTGTAAGTTCCGTGAACGATGTAGTTCGTTTGAGCTGAAAAGTGACTGCCCTTACCTGAAACGAAGTCTTGTTGTAGGAAGACATAGAGCCTGGGATTTAACTACTTTTCTGAAGGGAAACACACAGCATAGTTTTCATCCATGGATCACACTCTGCTTTAGAGCAAGAAGCACACTCTTGCTTTCTAGAGTCTGTAAGACAGCAGGAAATCTGAGTGTGCCCAGAACAAAAGAACGGTGTTTCGTACACATATGGACCATATCTAGTCCAAATCTGCTTCTGAAACTGATAAAAAGCACTTACCCTCTAACTTCCAATGCTTGTCAGTTAAGATGAGAAACGTGTGAGCTCAGTGAATGATGTAGTTCGTTTGAGCAGAAAAGTGACTGCCCTTACCTGAAACGAAGTCTTGCTTGTAGGAAGACTCAGAGCTTGGGATTTAACTCCATTTCTGAAGGCAAACACATAGCATAGTTCTCATCCATGGATCATACTCTGCTTTAGAGCGAAAAGCACGCTCTTGCTTTCTAGAGTCTCTAAGACAGCAGGAAACGTGAGTGTGCTGAGAAAAAAAGAACGGTGTTTCCTACACATACGGACCATATCTAGTCCAACTCTTCTTCTGAAACTGATACAAAGCACTGGTGCTCTAACATCCAATGCTTCTCAGTTAAGATGAGAAACGTGTGAGTTCTGTGAAAGATGTAGTTCTTTTGAGCTGAAAAGTGACTGCCCTTACCTGAAACGAAGTCTTGCTTGTAGGAAGACATAGAGCCTGGGATTTAACTACTTTTCTGAAGGGAAACACACAGCATAGTTTTCATCCATGGATCACACTCTGCTTTAGGGCAAGAAGACTGCTCTTGCTTTCTAGAGTCTCTAAGACAGCAGGAAATCTGAGTGGGCCCAGAACAAAACAACGGTGTTTCCTACACATATGGACCATATCTAGTCCAAATCTGCTTCTGAAACTGATACAAAGCACTGACCCTCTAACTTCCAATGCTTGTCAGTTAAGATGAGAAACGTGTGAGCTCAGTGAACGATGTAGTTCTTTTGAGCATAAAAGTGACTGCCCTTACCTGAAACGAAGTCTTGCTTGTAGGAAGACTCAGAGCCTGGGATTTAACTCCATTTCTGAAGGCAAACACACAGCATAGTTCTCATCAATGGATCACACTCTGCTTTAGAAAGAAGCACGCTCTTGCTTTCTAAAGTCTCTAAGACAGCAGGAAACGTGAGTGTGCTGAGAACAAAAGAACGGTGTTTCCTACACATAGGACCATATCTAGTCCAACTCTGCTTCTGAAACTGATACAAAGCACTGGTCCTCTAACATCCAATGCTTGTCAGTTAAGATGAGAAACGTGTGAGCTTCGTGAACGATGTAGTTCCTTTGAGCAGAAAAGTGTCGGCCCTTACCTGAAACGAAGTCTTGCTTGTAGGAAGACATAGAGCATGGGATTTAACTCCATTTCTGAAGTGAAACACACAGCATAGTCTCATCCATGGATCACACTCTGTTTTAGAGCGAGAAGCACGCTCTTGCTTTCTAGAGTCTCTAAGACAGCAGGAAACGTGAGTGTGCCCTGAACAAAAGATCGGTGTTTCCTACACATATGGAACATATGTAGTCCAAATCTGCTTCTGAAACTGACACAAAGCACTGACCCTCTAACATCCAATGCTTGTCATTTAAGATGAGAAACGTGTGAGCTTCGTGAACGATGTAGTTCGTTTGAGCACAAAACTGACTGCCCTTACCTGAAACGAAGTCTTGCTTGTAGGAAGACTCAGAGCTTGGGATTTAACTCCATTTCTGAAGGCAAACACATAGCATAGTTCTCATCCATGGATCACACTCTGCTTTAGAGCGAAAAGCACGCTCTTGCTTTCTAGAGTCTCTAAGACAGCAGGAAACGTGAGTGTGCTGAGAACAAAAGAACGGTGTTTCCTACACATACGGACCATATCTAGTCCAACTCTTCTTCTGAAACTGATAGAAAGCACTGGTGCTCTAACATCCAATGCTTGTCAGTTAAGATGAGAAACGTGTGAGTTCTGTGAAAGATGTAGTTCTTTTGAGCTGAAAAGTGACTGCCCTTACCTGAAACGAAGTCTTGCTTGTAGGAAGACATAGAGCCTGGGATTTAACTACTTTTCTGAAGGGAAACACACAGCATAGTTTTCATCCATGGATCACACTCTGCTTTAGGGCAAGAAGACTGCTCTTGCTTTCTAGAGTCTCTAAGACAGCAGGAAATCTGAGTGTGCCCAGAACAAAACAACGGTGTTTCCTACACATATGGACCATATCTAGTCCAAATCTGCTTCTGAAACTGATACAAAGCACTGACCCTCTAACTTCCAATGCTTGTCAGTTAAGATGAGAAACGTGTGAGCTCAGTGAACCATGTAGTTCTTTTGAGCATAAAAGTGACTGCCCTTACCTGAAACGAAGTCTTGCTTGTAGGAAGACTCAGAGCCTGGGATTTAACTCCATTTCTGAAGGCAAACACACAGCATAGTTCTCATCAATGGATCACACTCTGCTTTAGAAAGAAGCACGCTCTTGCTTTCTAGAGTCTCTAAGACAGCAGGAAACGTGAGTGTGCTGAGAACAAAAGAACGGTGTTTCCTACACATACAGACCATATGTAGTCCAACTCTTCTTCTGAAACTGATACAAAGCACTGGTCCTCTAACATACAATGCTTGTCAGTTAAGATGAGAAAAGTGTGAGCTTCATGAACGATGTAGTTCGTTTGAGCATTAAAGTGACTGCCCTTACCTGAAACGAAGTCTTGCTTGTAGGAAGACTCAGAGCCTGTGATTTAACTCCATTTCTGATGTGAAACACACAGCAGTGTTCTCATCCATGGATCACACTGTGCTTTAGAGCGAGAAGCACGCTCTTGCTTTCTAAAGTCTCTAAGACAGCAGGAAACGTGAGTGTGCTGAGAACAAAAGAACGGTGTTTCCTACACATAGGACCATATCTAGTCCAACTCTGCTTCTGAAACAGATACAAAGCACTGGTCCTCTAACATCCAATGCTTGTCAGTTAAGATGAGAAACGTGTGAGCTTCGTGAACGATGTAGTTCCTTTGAGCAGAAAAGTGTCGGCCCTTACCTGAAACGAAGTCTTGCTTGTAGGAAGACATAGAGCATGGGATTTAACTCCATTTCTGAAGTGAAACACACAGCATAGTCTCATCCATGGATCACACTCTGCTTTAGAGCGAGAAGCACGCTCTTGCTTTCTAGAGTCTCTAAGACAGCAGGAAACGTGAGTGTGCCCTGAACAAAAGATCGGTGTTTCCTACACATATGGAACATATGTAGTCCAAATCTGCTTCTGAAACTGACACAAAGCACTGACCCTCTAACATCCAATGCTTGTCATTTAAGATGAGAAACGTGTGAGCTTCGTGAACGATGTAGTTCGTTTGAGCACAAAACTGACTGCCCTTACCTGAAACGAAGTCTTGCTTATAGGAAGACTCAGAGCCTGGGATTTAACTCCATTTCTGAAGTGAAACACACAGCAGTGTTCTCATCCATTGATCACACTCTGCGTTAGAACAAGAAGCATGCTCTTGCTTTCTAGAGTCTCTAAGACAGCAGGAAACATGAGTTTGCTGAGAACAAAAGATGGGTGTTTCCTACATATACGGACCATATCTAGTCGAAATCTGCTTCTGAAACTGATAAAAAGCACTGGTCCTCTAACATCCAATGCTTGTCTGTTAAGATGAGAAACGTGTGAGCTCCGTGAAAGATGTAGTTCGATTGAGCTGAAAAGTGACTGCCCTTACCTGAAACGAAGTCTTGCTTGTAGGAAGACATAGAGCCTGGGATTTAACTACTTTTCTGAAGGGAAACACACAGCATAGTTTTCATCCATGGATCACACTCTGCTTTAGAGCGAGAAGCACACTCTTGCTTTCTAGAGTCTCTAAGACAGCAGGAAATCTGAGTGTGCC
Source organism: Onychomys leucogaster (assembly GCA_949786385.1). Taxonomy (NCBI): domain Eukaryota; kingdom Metazoa; phylum Chordata; class Mammalia; order Rodentia; family Cricetidae; genus Onychomys; species Onychomys leucogaster. The sequence continues at coordinate 1,771,956 of CATKUP010000084.1, forward strand.
CAGAACAAAAGAACGGTGTTTCCTACACATATGGACCATATCTAGTCCAAATCTGCTTCTGAAACTGATACAAAGCACTGACCCTCTAACTTCCAATGCTTGTCAGTTAAGATGAGAAACGTGTGAGCTCAGTTAAAGATGTAGTTCCTTTGAGCAGAAAAGTGACTGCCCTTACCTGAAACGAAGTCTTGCTTGTAGGAAGACTCAGAGCCTGGGATTTAACTCCATTTCTGAAGGCAAACACATAGCATAGTTCTCATCCATGGATCACACTCTGATTTAGAGCGAGAAGCACGCTCTTGCTTTCTAGGGTCTCTAAGACAGCAGGAAACGTGAGTGTGCTGAGAACAAAAGAACGGTGTTTCCTACACATACGGACCATATCTAGTCCATCTCTTCTTCTGAAACTGAAACAAAGCACTGGTCCTCTAACATCCAATGCTTGTCTGTTAAGATGAGAAACGTGTGAGCTTCGTGAACGATGTAGTTCGTTTGAGCAGAAAAGTGACTGCCCTTACCTGAAACGAAGTCTTGCTTGTGGGAAGACTCAGAGCCTGGGATTTAACTCCATTTCTGATGTGAAACACACAGCAGTGTTCTCATCCATGGATCACACTCTGCTTTAGAGCGAGAAGCAGGCTCTTGCTTTCTAAAGTCTCTAATACAGCAGGAAACGTGAGTGTGCTGAGAACAAAAGAACGGTGTTTCCTACACCTAGGGACCATATCTAGTCCAACTCTGCTTCTGAAACAGATACAAAGCACTGGTCCTCTAACATCCAATGCTTGTCAGTTAAGATGAGAAACGTGTGACCTTCGTGAACAATGTAGTTCCTTTGAGCAGAAAAGTGTCTGCCCTTACCTGAAACGAAGTCTTGCTTGTAGGGAGACATAGAGCATGGGATTTAAATCCATTTGAAGTGAAACACACAGCATAGTCTCATCCATGGATCACACTCTGTTTTAGAGCGAGAAGCACGCTCTTGCTTTCTAGAGTCTCTAAGACAGCAGGAAACGTGAGTGTGCCCAGAACAAAAGATCTGTGTTTCCTACACATATGGACCATATGTAGTCCAAATCTGCTTCTGAAACTGATACAAAGCACTAACCCTCTAACATCCAATTCTTGTCAGTTAAGATGAGAAACGTGTGAGCTTCGTGAAGGATGTAGTTCGTTTGAGCACAAAACTGACTGCCCTTACCTGAAACAAAGTCTTGCTTGTAGGAAGACTCAGAGCCTGGGATTTAACTCCATTTCTGAAGGCAAACACATACCATAGTTCTCATCCATGGATCACACTCTGCTTTAGAGCGAGAAGCACGCTCTTGCTTTCTAGAGTCTCTAAAACAGCAGGAAACGTGAGTGTGCTGAGAACAAAAGAACGGTGTTTCCTACACATACGGACCATATCTAGTGCAACTCTTCTTTTGAAAGTGATCCAAAGCACTGGTCCTCTAACATCCAATGCTTGTCAGTTAAGATGAGAAACGTGTGAGTTCCATGAAAGATGTAGTTCTTTTGAGCTGAAAAGTGACTGCCCTTACCTGAAACGAAGTCTTGCTTGTAGGAAGACATAGAGCCTGGGATTTAACTACTTTTCTGAAGGGAAACACACAGCATAGTTTTCATCCATGGATCACACTCTGCTTTAGGGCAAGAAGACTGCTCTTGCTTTCTAGAGTCTCTAAGACAGCAGGAAATCTGAGTGTGCCCAGAACAAAACAACGGTGTTTCCTACACATATGGACCATATCTAGTCCAAATCTGCTTCTGAAACTGATACAAAGCACTGACCCTCTAACTTCCAATGCTTGTCAGTTAAGATGAGAAACGTGTGAGCTCAGTGAACGATGTAGTTCTTTTGAGCATAAAAGTGACTGCCCTTACCTGAAACGAAATCTTGCTTGTAGGAAGACTCAGAGCCTGGGATTTAACTCCATTTCTGAAGGCAAACACACAGCATAGTTCTCATCAATGGATCACACTCTGCTTTAGAAAGAAGCACGCTCTTGCTTTCTAGAGTCTCTAAGACAGCAGGAAACGTGAGTGTGCTGAGAACAAAAGAACGGTGTTTCCTACACATACAGACCATATGTAGTCCAAATCTGCTTCTGAAACTGATACAAAGCACTAACCCTCTAACATCCAATTCTTGTCAGTTAAGATGAGAAACATGTGAGCTTCGTGAACGATGTAGTTCGTTTGAGCACAAAACTGACTGCCCTTACCTGAAACGAAGTCTTGCTTGTAGGAAGACTCAGAGCCTGGGATTTAACTCCATTTCTGAAGGCAAACACATAGCATAGTTCTCATCCATGGATCACACTCTGCTTTTGAGCGAGAAGCACGCTCTTGCTTTCTAGAGTCTCTAAGACAGCAGGAAACGTGAGTGTGCTGAGAACAAAAGAACGGTGTTTCCTACACATAGGACCATATCTAGTCCAACTCTGCTTCTGAAACAGATACAAAGCACTGGTCCTCTAACATCCAATGCTTGTCAGTTAAGATGAGAAACGTGTGAGCTTCGTGAACGATGTAGTTCCTTTGAGCAGAAAAGTGTCGGCCCTTACCTGAAACGAAGTCTTGCTTGTAGGAAGACATAGAGCATGGGATTTAACTCCATTTCTGAAGTGAAACACACAGCATAGTCTCATCCATGGATCACACTCTGCTTTAGAGCGAGAAGCACGCTCTTGCTTTCTAGAGTCTCTAAGACAGCAGGAAACGTGAGTGTGCCCTGAACAAAAGATCGGTGTTTCCTACACATATGGAACATATGTAGTCCAAATCTGCTTCTGAAACTGACACAAAGCACTGACCCTCTAACATCCAATGTTTGTCATTTAAGATGAGAAACGTGTGAGCTTCGTGAACGATGTAGTTCGTTTGAGCACAAAACTGACTGCCCTTACCTGAAACGAAGTCTTGCTTATAGGAAGACTCAGAGCCTGGGATTTAACTCCATTTCTGAAGTGAAACACACAGCAGTGTTCTCATCCATTGATCACACTCTGCGTTAGAACAAGAAGCATGCTCTTGCTTTCTAGAGTCTCTAAGACAGCAGGAAACATGAGTTTGCTGAGAACAAAAGATGGGTGTTTCCTACATATACGGACCATATCTAGTCGAAATCTGCTTCTGAAACTGATAAAAAGCACTGGTCCTCTAACATCCAATGCTTGTCTGTTAAGATGAGAAACGTGTGAGCTCCGTGAAAGATGTAGTTCGATTGAGCTGAAAAGTGACTGCCCTTACCTGAAACGAAGTCTTGCTTGTAGGAAGACATAGAGCCTGGGATTTAACTACTTTTCTGAAGGGAAACACACAGCATAGTTTTCATCCATGGATCACACTCTGCTTTAGAGCGAGAAGCACACTCTTGCTTTCTAGAGTCTCTAAGACAGCAGGAAATCTGAGTGTGCCCAGAACAAAAGAACGGTGTTTCCTACACATATGGACCATATCTAGTCCAAATCTGCTTCTGAAACTGATACAAAGCACTGACCCTCTAACTTCCAATGCTTGTCAGTTAAGATGAGAAACGTGTGAGCTCAGTTAAAGATGTAGTTCCTTTGAGCAGAAAAGTGACTGCCCTTACCTGAAACGAAGTCTTGCTTGTAGGAAGACTCAGAGCCTGGGATTTAACTCCATTTCTGAAGGCAAACACATAGCATAGTTCTCATCCATGGATCACACTCTGATTTAGAGCGAGAAGCACGCTCTTGCTTTCTAGGGTCTCTAAGACAGCAGGAAACGTGAGTGTGCTGAGAACAAAAGAACGGTGTTTCCTACACATACGGACCATATCTAGTCCATCTCTTCTTCTGAAACTGAAACAAAGCACTGGTCCTCTAACATCCAATGCTTGTCTGTTAAGATGAGAAACGTGTGAGCTTCGTGAACGATGTAGTTCGTTTGAGCAGAAAAGTGACTGCCCTTACCTGAAACGAAGTCTTGCTTGTGGGAAGACTCAGAGCCTGGGATTTAACTCCATTTCTGATGTGAAACACACAGCAGTGTTCTCATCCATGGATCACACTCTGCTTTAGAGCGAGAAGCAGGCTCTTGCTTTCTAAAGTCTCTAATACAGCAGGAAACGTGAGTGTGCTGAGAACAAAAGAACGGTGTTTCCTACACCTAGGGACCATATCTAGTCCAACTCTGCTTCTGAAACAGATACAAAGCACTGGTCCTCTAACATCCAATGCTTGTCAGTTAAGATGAGAAACGTGTGACCTTCGTGAACAATGTAGTTCCTTTGAGCAGAAAAGTGTCTGCCCTTACCTGAAACGAAGTCTTGCTTGTAGGGAGACATAGAGCATGGGATTTAAATCCATTTGAAGTGAAACACACAGCATAGTCTCATCCATGGATCACACTCTGTTTTAGAGCGAGAAGCACGCTCTTGCTTTCTAGAGTCTCTAAGACAGCAGGAAACGTGAGTGTGCCCAGAACAAAAGATCTGTGTTTCCTACACATATGGACCATATGTAGTCCAAATCTGCTTCTGAAACTGATATAAAGCACTAACCCTCTAACATCCAATTCTTGTCAGTTAAGATGAGAAACGTGTGAGCTTCGTGAAGGATGTAGTTCGTTTGAGCACAAAACTGACTGCCCTTACCTGAAACAAAGTCTTGCTTGTAGGAAGACTCAGAGCCTGGGATTTAACTCCATTTCTGAAGGCAAACACATACCATAGTTCTCATCCATGGATCACACTCTGCTTTAGAGCGAGAAGCACGCTCTTGCTTTCTAGAGTCTCTAAAACAGCAGGAAACGTGAGTGTGCTGAGAACAAAAGAACGGTGTTTCCTACACATACGGACCATATCTAGTGCAACTCTTCTTTTGAAAGTGATCCAAAGCACTGGTCCTCTAACATCCAATGCTTGTCAGTTAAGATGAGAAACGTGTGAGTTCCATGAAAGATGTAGTTCGTTTGAGCTGAAAAGTGACTGACCTTACCTGAAACGAAGTCTTGCTTGTAGGAAGTCATAGAGCCTGGGATTTAAGTACTTTTCTGAAGGGAAACACACAGCATAGTTTTCATCCATGGATCACACTCTGCTTTAGAGCGAGAAGCACACTCTTGCTTTCTAGAGTCTCTAAGACGGCAGGAAATCTGAGTGTGCCCAGAACAAAACCACGGTGTTTCCTACACATATGGACCATATCTAGTCCAAATCTGCTTCTGAAACTGATACAAAGCACTGACCCTCTAACTTCCAATGCTTGTCAGTTAAGATGAGAAATGTGTGAGCTCAGTGAACGATGTAGTTCGTTTGAGCATAAAAGTGACTGCCCTTACCTGAAACGAAGTCTTGCTTGTAGGAAGACTCAGAGCTTGGGATTTAACTCCATTTCTGAAGGCAAACACACAGCATAGTTCTCATCAATGGATCACACTCTGCTTTAGAAAGAAGCACGCTCTTGCTTTCTAGAGTCTCTAAGACAGCAGGAAACGTGAGTGTGCTGAGAACAAAAGAACGGTGTTTCCTACACATACGGACCATATCTAGTCCAACTCTTCTTCTGAAACTGATACACAGCACTGGTCCTCTAACATCCAATGCTTGTCAGTTAAGATGAGAAACGTGTGAGTTCCGTGAAAGATGTAGTTCTTTTGAGCTGAAAAGTGACTGCCCTTACCTGAAACGAAGTCTTGCTTGTAGGAAGACATAGAGCCTGGGATTTAACTACTTTTCTGAAGGGAAACACATAGCATAGTTCTCATCCATGGATCACACTCTGCTTTAGAGCGAGAAGCAGGCTCTTGCTTTCTAAAGTCTCTAATACAGCAGGAAACGTGAGTGTGCTGAGAACAAAAGAACGGTGTTTCCTACACCTAGGGACCATATCTAGTCCAACTCTGCTTCTGAAACAGATACAAAGCACTGGTCCTCTAACATCCAATGCTTGTCAGTTAAGATGAGAAACGTGTGACCTTCGTGAACAATGTAGTTCCTTTGAGCAGAAAAGTGTCTGCCCTTACCTGAAACGAAGTCTTGCTTGTAGGGAGACATAGAGCATGGGATTTAACTCCATTTGAAGTGAAACACACAGCATAGTCTCATCCATGGATCACACTCTGTTTTAGAGCGAGAAGCACGCTCTTGCTTTCTAGAGTCTCTAAGACAGCAGGAAACGTGAGTGTGCCCAGAACAAAAGATCTGTGTTTCCTAAACATATGGACCATATGTAGTCCAAATCTGCTTCTGAAACTGATACAAAGCACTAACCCTGTAACATCCAATTCTTGTCAGTTAAGATGAGAAACGTGTGAGCTTCGTGAAGGATGTAGTTCGTTTGAGCACAAAACTGACTGCCCTTACCTGAAACAAAGTCTTGCTTGTAGGAAGACTCAGAGCCTGGGATTTAACTCCATTTCTGAAGGCAAACACATACCATAGTTCTCATCCATGGATCACACTCTGCTTTAGAGCGAGAAGCACGCTCTTGCTTTCTAGAGTCTCTAAGACAGCAGGAAACGTGAGTGTGCTGAGAACAAAAGAACGGTGTTTCCTACACATACGGACCATATCTAGTCCAACTCTTCTTCTGAAACTGATACAAAGCACTGGTCCTCTAACATCCAATGCTTGTCAGTTAAGATGAGAAACGTGTGAGTTCCGTGAAAGATGTAGTTCTTTTGAGCTGAAAAGTGACTGCCCTTACCTGAAACGAAGTCTTGCTTGTAGGAAGACATAGAGCCTGGGATTTAACAACTTTTCTGAAGGGAAACACATAGCATAGTTCTCATCCATGGATCACACTCTGATTTAGAGCGAGAAGCACGCTCTTGCTTTCTAGAGTCTCTAAGACAGCAGGAAACGTGAGTGTGCTCAGAACAAAAGAACGGTGTTTCCTACACATACGGACCATATCTAGTCCAACTCTTCTTTTGAAAGTGATACAAAGCACTGGTCCTCGAACATCCAATGATTGTCAGTTAAGATGAGAAACGTGTAAGTTCCGTGAAAGATGTAGTTCGTTTGAGCTGAAAAGTGACTGCCCTTACCTGAAACGAAGTCTTGTTGTAGGAAGACATAGAGCTTGGGATTTAACTACTTTTCTGAAGGGAAACACACAGCATAGTTTTCATCCATGGATCACACTCTGCTTTAGAGCAAGAAGCACACTCTTGCTTTCTAGAGTCTGTAAGACAGCAGGAAATCTGAGTGTGCCCAGAACAAAAGAACGGTGTTTCGTACACATATGGACCATATCTAGTCCAAATCTGCTTCTGAAACTGATAAAAAGCACTTACCCTCTAACTTCCAATGCTTGTCAGTTAAGATGAGAAACGTGTGAGCTCAGTGAACGATGTAGTTCGTTTGAGCAGAAAAGTGACTGCCCTTACCTGAAACGAAGTCTTGCTTGTAGGAAGACTCAGAGCTTGGGATTTAACTCCATTTCTGAAGGCAAACACATAGCATAGTTCTCATCCATGGATCACACTCTGCTTTAGAGCGAAAAGCACGCTCTTGCTTTCTAGAGTCTCTAAGACAGCAGGAAACGTGAGTGTGCTGAGAACAAAAGAACGGTGTTTCCTACACATACGGACCATATCTAGTCCAACTCTTCTTCTGAAACTGATAGAAAGCACTGGTGCTCTAACATCCAATGCTTGTCAGTTAAGATGAGAAACGTGTGAGTTCTGTGAAAGATGTAGTTCTTTTGAGCTGAAAAGTGACTGCCCTTACCTGAAACGAAGTCTTGCTTGTAGGAAGACATAGAGCCTGGGATTTAACTACTTTTCTGAAGGGAAACACACAGCATAGTTTTCATCCATGGATCACACTCTGCTTTAGGGCAAGAAGACTGCTCTTGCTTTCTAGAGTCTCTAAGACAGCAGGAAATCTGAGTGTGCCCAGAACAAAACAACGGTGTTTCCTACACATATGGACCATATCTAGTCCAAATCTGCTTCTGAAACTGATACAAAGCACTGACCCTCTAACTTCCAATGCTTGTCAGTTAAGATGAGAAACGTGTGAGCTCAGTGAACGATGTAGTGCTTTTGAGCATAAAAGTGACTGCCCTTACCTGAAACGAAGTCTTGCTTGTAGGAAGACTCAGAGCCTGGGATTTAACTCCATTTCTGAAGGCAAACACACAGCATAGTTCTCATCAATGGATCACACTCTGCTTTAGAAAGAAGCACGCTCTTGCTTTCTAGAGTCTCTAAGACAGCAGGAAACATGAGTGTGCTGAGAACAAAAGAACGGTGTTTCCTACACATAGGACCATATCTAGTCCAACTCTGCTTCTGAAACAGACACAAAGCACTGGTCCTCTAACATCCAATGCTTGCCAGTTAAGATGAGAAACGTGTGACCTTCGTGAACAATGTAGTTCCTTTGAGCAGAAAAGTGTCTGCCCTTACCTGAAAGGAAGTCTTGCTTGTAGGGAGACATAGAGCATGGGATTTAACTCCATTTGAAGTGAAACAGACAGCATAGTCTCATCCATGGATCACACTCTGTTTTAGAGCGAGAAGCACGCTCTTGCTTTCTAGAGTCTCTAAGACAGCAGGAAACGTGAGTGTGCCCAGAACAAAAGATCTGTGTTTCCTACACATATGGACCATATGTAGTCCAAATCTGCTTCTGAAACTGATACAAAGCACTAACCCTCTAACATCCAATTCTTGTCAGTTAAGATGAGAAACGTGTGAGCTTCGTGAAGGATGTAGTTCGTTTGAGCACAAAACTGACTGCCCTTACCTGAAACAAAGTCTTGCTTGTAGGAAGACTCAGAGCCTGGGATTTAACTCCATTTCTGAAGGCAAACACATACCATAGTTCTCATCCATGGATCACACTCTGCTTTAGAGCGAGAAGCACGCTCTTGCTTTCTAGAGTCTCTAAAACAGCAGGAAACGTGAGTGTGCTGAGAACAAAAGAACGGTGTTTCCTACACATACGGACCATATCTAGTGCAACTCTTCTTTTGAAAGTGATCCAAAGCACTGGTCCTCTAACATCCAATGCTTGTCAGTTAAGATGAGAAACGTGTGAGTTCCATGAAAGATGTAGTTCGTTTGAGCTGAAAAGTGACTGCCCTTACCTGAAACGAAGTCTTGCTTGTAGGAAGTCATAGAGCCTGGGATTTAAGTACTTTTCTGAAGGGAAACACACAGCATAGTTTTCATCCATGGATCACACTCTGCATTAGAGCGAGAAGCACACTCTTGCTTTCTAGAGTCTCTAAGACTGCAGGAAATCTGAGTGTGCCCAGAACAAAACCACGGTGTTTCCTACACATATGGACCATATCTAGTCCAAATCTGCTTCTGAAACTGATACAAAGCACTGACCCTCTAACTTCCAATGCTTGTCAGTTAAGATGAGAAATGTGTGAGCTCAGTGAACGATGTAGTTCGTTTGAGCATAAAAGTGACTGCCCTTACCTGAAACGAAGTCTTGCTTGTAGGAAGACTCAGAGCTTGGGATTTAACTCCATTTCTGAAGGCAAACACACAGCATAGTTCTCATCAATGGATCACACTCTGCTTTAGAAAGAAGCACGCTCTTGCTTTCTAGAGTCTCTAAGACAGCAGGAAACGTGAGTGTGCTGAGAACAAAAGAACGGTGTTTCCTACACATACGGACCATATCTAGTCCAACTCTTCTTCTGAAACTGATACAAAGCACTGGTCCTCTAACATCCAATGCTTGTCAGTTAAGATGAGAAACGTGTGAGTTCCGTGAAAGATGTAGTTCTTTTGAGCTGAAAAGTGACTGCCCTTACCTGAAACGAAGTCTTGCTTGTAGGAAGACATAGAGCCTGGGATTTAACTACTTTTCTGAAGGGAAACACATAGCATAGTTCTCATCCATGGATCACACTCTGATTTAGAGCGAGAAGCACGCTCTTGCTTTCTAGAGTCTCTAAGACAGCAGGAAACGTGAGTGTGCTCAGAACAAAAGAACGGTGTTTCATACACATACGGACCATATCTAGTCCAACTCTTCTTTTGAAAGTGATACAAAGCACTGGTCCTCGAACATCCAATGATTGTCAGTTAAGATGAGAAACGTGTAAGTTCCGTGAAAGATGTAGTTCGTTTGAGCTGAAAAGTGACTGCCCTTACCTGAAACGAAGTCTTGTTGTAGGAAGACATAGAGCTTGGGATTTAACTACTTTTCTGAAGGGAAACACACAGCATAGTTTTCATCCATGGATCACACTCTGCTTTAGAGCAAGAAGCACACTCTTGCTTTCTAGAGTCTGTAAGACAGCAGGAAATCTGAGTGTGCCCAGAACAAAAGAACGGTGTTTCGTACACATATGGACCATATCTACTCCAAATCTGCTTCTGAAACTGATAAAAAGCACTTACCCTCTAACTTCCAATGCTTGTCAGTTAAGATGAGAAACGTGTGAGCTCAGTGAACGATGTAGTTCGTTTGAGCAGAAAAGTGACTGCCCTTACCTGAAACGAAGTCTTGCTTGTAGGAAGACTCAGAGCTTGGGATTTAACTCCATTTCTGAAGGCAAACACATAGCATAGTTCTCATCCATGGATCACACTCTGCTTTAGAGCGAAAAGCACGCTCTTGCTTTCTAGAGTCTCTAAGACAGCAGGAAACGTGAGTGTGCTGAGAACAAAAGAACGGTGTTTCCTACACATACGGACCATATCTAGTCCAACTCTTCTTCTGAAACTGATAGAAAGCACTGGTGCTCTAACATCCAATGCTTGTCAGTTAAGATGAGAAACGTGTGAGTTCTGTGAAAGATGTAGTTCTTTTGAGCTGAAAAGTGACTACCCTTACCTGAAACGAAGTCTTGCTTGTAGGAAGACATAGAGCCTGGGATTTAACTACTTTTCTGAAGGGAAACACACAGCATAGTTTTCATCCATGGATCACACTCTGCTTTAGGGCAAGAAGACTGCTCTTGCTTTCTAGAGTCTCTAAGACAGCAGGAAATCTAAGTGTGCCCAGAACAAAAGAACGGTGTTTCCTACACATATGGACCATATCTAGTCCAAATCTGCTTCTGAAACTGATACAAATCACTGACCCTCTAACTTCCAATGCTTGTCAGTTAAGATGAGAAACGTGTGAGCTCAGTGAACGATGTAGTTCCTTTGAGCAGAAAAGTGACTGCCCTTACCTGAAACGAAGTCTTGCTTGTAGGAAGTCTCAGAGCCTGGGATTTAACTCCATTTCTGAAGGCAAACACATACCATAGTTCTCATCCATGGATCACACTCTGATTTAGAGCGAGAAGCTCGCTCTTGCTTTCTAGAGTCTCTAAGACAGCAGGAAACGTGAGTGTGCTGAGAACAAAAGAACGGTGTTTCCTACACATACGGACCATATCTAGTCCATCTCTTCTTCTGAAACTGAAACAAAGCACTGGTCCTCTAACATCCAATGCTTGTCAGTTAAGATGAGAAACGTGTGAGCTTCGTGAACGATGTAGTTCGTTTGAGCAGAAAAGTGACTGCCCTTACCTGAAACGAAGACTTGCTTGTGGGAAGACTCAGATCCTGGGATTTAACTCCATTTCTGATGTGAAACACACAGCAGTGTTCTCATCCATGGATCACACTCTGCTTTAGAGCGAGAAGCACGCTCTTGCTTTCTAAAGTCTCTAATACAGCAGGAAACCTGAGTGTGCTGAGAACAAAATAACGGTGTTTCCTACACCTAGGGACCATATCTAGTCCAACTCTGCTTCTGAAACAGATACAAAGCACTGGTCCTCTAACATCCAATGCTTGTCAGTTAAGATGAGAAACGTGTGACCTTCGTGAACAATGTAGTTCCTTTGAGCAGAAAAGTGTCTGCCCTTACCTGAAACGAAGTCCTGCTTGTAGGGAGACATAGAGCATGGGATTTAACTCCATTTGAAGTGAAACACACAGCATAGTCTCATCCATGGATCACACTCTGTTTTAGAGCGAGAAGCACGCTCTTGCTTTCTAGAGTCTCTAAGACAGCAGGAAACGTGAGTGTGCCCAGAACAAAAGATCTGTGTTTCCTACACATATGGACCATATGTAGTCCAAATCTGCTTCTGAAACTGATACAAAGCACTAACCCTCTAACATCCAATCCTTTCCAGTTAAGATGAGAATCGTGTGAGCTTCGTGAACGATGTAGTTCGTTTGAGCACAAAACTGACGGCCCTTACCTGAAACGAAGTCTTGCTTGTAGGAAGACTCAGAGCCTGGGATTTAACTCCATTTCTGAAGGCAAACACATAGCATAGTTCTCATCCATGGATCACACTCTGCTTTTGAGCGAGAAGCACGCTCTTGCTTTCTAGAGTCTCTAAGACAGCAGGAAACGTGAGTGTGCTGAGAACAAAAGAACGGTGTTTCCTACACATATGGACCATATCTAGTCCAACTCTTCTTTTGAAAGTGATACAAAGCACTGGTCCTCGAACATCCAATGATTGTCAGTTAAGATGAGAAACGTGTGAGTTCTGAAAAGATGTAGTTCTTTTGAGCTGAAAAGTGACTGCCCTTACCTGAAACGAAGTCTTGCTTGTAGGAAGACATAGAGCCTGGGATTTAACTACTTTTCTGAAGGGAAACACACAGCATAGTTTTCATCCATGGATCACACTCTGCTTTAGGGCAAGAAGACTGCTCTTGCTTTCTAGAGTCTCTAAGACAGCAGGAAATCTGAGTGTGCCCAGAACAAAACAACGGTGTTTCCTACACATATGGACCATATCTAGTCCAACTCTGCTTCTGAAACAGATACGAAGCACTGGTCCTCTAACATCCAATGCTTGTCAGTTAAGATGAGAAACGTGTGAGCTTCGTCAACGATGTAGTTCCTTTGAGCAGAAAAGTGTCGGCCCTTACCTGAAACGAAGTCTTGCTTGTAGGGAGACATAGAGCATGGGATTTAACTCCATTTCTGAAGTGAAACACACAGCATAGTCTCATCCATGGATCACACTCTGTTTTAGAGCGAGAAGCACGCTCTTGCTTTCTAGAGTCTCTAAGACAGCAGGAAATCTGAGTGTGCCCAGAACAAAACAACGGTGTTTCCTACACATATGGACCATATCTAGTCCAACTCTGCTTCTGAAACAGATACGAAGCACTGGTCCTCTAACATCCAATGCTTGTCAGTTAAGATGAGAAACGTGTGAGCTTCGTCAACGATGTAGTTCCTTTGAGCAGAAAAGTGTCGGCCCTTACCTGAAACGAAGTCTTGCTTGTAGGGAGACATAGAGCATGGGATTTAACTCCATTTCTGAAGTGAAACACACAGCATAGTCTCATCCATGGATCACACTCTGTTTTAGAGCGAGAAGCACGCTCTTGCTTTCTAGAGTCTCTAAGACAGCAGGAAACGTGAGTGTGCCCTGAACAAAAGATCGGTGTTTCCTACACATATGGACCATATGTAGTCCAAATCTGCTTCTGAAACTGACACAAAGCACTGACACTCTAACATCCAATGCTTGTCATTTAAGATGAGAAACGTGTGAGCTTCGTGAACGATGTAGTTCGTTTGAGCACAAAACTGACTGCCCTTACCTGAAACGAAGTCTTGCTTATAGGAAGACTCAGAGCATGGGATTTAACTCCATTTCTGAAGTGAAACACACAGCAGTGTTCTCATCCATTGATCACACTCTGCGTTAGAACAAGAAGCATGCTCTTGCTTTCTAGAGTCTCTAAGACAGCAGGAAACATGAGTTTGCTGAGAACAAAAGATGTGTGTTTCCTACATATACGGACCATATCTAGTCGAAATCTGCTTCTGAAACTGATACAAAGCACTGGTCCTCTAACATCCAATGCTTGTCTGTTAAGATGAGAAACGTGTGTGCTCCGTGAAAGATGTAGTTCGTTTGAGCTGAAAAGTGACTGCCCTTACCTGAAACGAAGTCTTGCTTGTAGGAAGACATAGAGCCTGGGATTTAAGTACTTTTCTGAAGGGAAACACACAGCATAGTTTTCATCCATGGATCACACTCTGCTTTAGAGCGAGAAGCACACTCTTGCTTTCTAGAGTCTCTAAGACAGCAGGAAATCTAAGTGTGCCCAGAACAAAAGAACGGTGTTTCCTACACATATGGACCATATCTAGTCCAAATCTGCTTCTGAAACTGATACAAAGCACTGACCCTCTAACTTCCAATGCTTGTCAGTTAAGATGAGAAACGTGTGAGCTCAGTTAACGATGTAGTTCCTTTGAGCAGAAAAGTGACTGCCCTTACCTGAAACGAAGTCTTGCTTGTAGGAAGACTCAGAGCTTGGGATTTAACTCCATTTCTGAAGGCAAACACATAGCATAGTTCTCATCCATGGATCACACTCTGATTTAGAGCGAGAAGCACGCTCTTGCTTTCTAGAGTCTCTAAGACAGCAGGAAACGTGAGTGTGCCCAGAACAAAAGATCTGTGTTTCCTACATATATGGACCATATGTAGTCCAAATCTGCTTCAGAAACTGATAGAAAGCACTAACCCTCTAACATCCAATTCTTGTCAGTTAAGATGAGAAACGTGTGAGCTTCGTGAACAATGTAGTTCCTTTGAGCAGAAAAGTGTCTGCCCTTACCTGAAACGAAGTCTTGCTTGTAGGGAGACATAGAGCATGGGATTTAACTCCATTTGAAGTGAAACACACAGCATAGTCTCATCCATGGATCACACTCTGTTTTAGAGCGAGAAGCACGCTCTTGCTTTCTAGAGTCTCTAAGACAGCAGGAAACGTGAGTGTGCCCAGAACAAAAGATCTGTGTTTCCTACACATATGGACCATATGTAGTCCAAATCTGCTTCAGAAACTGATAGAAAGCACTAACCCTCTAACATCCAATTCTTGTCAGTTAAGATGAGAAACGTGTGAGCTTCGTGAAGGATGTAGTTCGTTTGAGCACAAAACTGACTGCCCTTACCTGAAACAAAGTCTTTCTTGTAGGAAGACTCAGAGGCTGGGATTTAACTCCATTTCTGAAGGCAAACACATAGCATAGTTCTCATCCATGGATCACACTCTGCTTTAGAGCGAGAAGCACGCTCTTGCTTTCTAGAGTCTCTAAGACAGCAGGAAATCTGAGTGTGCCCAGAACAAAACAACGGTGTTTCCTACACATATGGACCATATCTAGTCCAACTCTGCTTCTGAAACAGATACAAAGCACTGGTCCTCTAACATCCAATGCTTGTCAGTTAAGATGAGAAACGTGTGAGCTTCGTGAACGATGTAGTTCCTTTGAGCAGAAAAGTGTCGGCCCTTACCTGAAACGAAGTCTTGCTTGTAGGGAGACATAGAGCATGGGATTTAACTCCATTTCTGAAGTGAAACACACAGCATAGTCTCATCCATGGATCACACTCTGTTTTAGAGCGAGAAGCACGCTCTTGCTTTCTAGAGTCTCTAAGACAGCAGGAAACGTGAGTGTGCCCTGAACAAAAGATCGGTGTTTCCTACACATATGGACCATATGTAGTCCAAATCTGCTTCTGACACTGACACAAAGCACTGACCCTCTAACATCCAATGCTTGTCATTTAAGATGAGAAACGTGTGAGCTTCGTGAACGATGTAGTTCGTTTGAGCACAAAACTGACTGCCCTTACCTGAAACGAAGTCTTGCTTATAGGAAGACTCAGAGCCTGGGATTTAACTACTTTTCTGAAGGGAAACACACAGCATAGTTTTCATCCATGGATCACACTCTGCTTTAGAGCGAGAAGCACACTCTTGCTTTCTAGAGTCTCTAAGACAGCAGGAAATCTAAGTGTGCCCAGAACAAAATAACGGTGTTTCCTACACATATGGACCATATCTAGTCCAAATCTGCTTCTGAAACTGATACAAAGCACTGACCGTCTAACTTCCAATGCTTGTCAGTTAAGATGAGAAACGTGTGAGCTCAGTGAACGATGTAGTTCCTTTGAGCAGAAAAGTGACTGCCCTTACCTGAAACGAAGTCTTGCTTGTAGGAAGACTCAGAGCCTGGGATTTAACTCCATTTCTGAAGGCAAACACATACCATAGTTCTCATCCATGGATCACACTCTGATTTAGAGCGAGAAGCACGCTCTTGCTTTCTAGAGTCTCTAAGACAGCAGGAAACGTGAGTGTGCTGAGAACAAAAGAACGGTGTTTCCTACACATACGGACCATATCTAGTCCATCTCTTCTTCTGAAACTGAAACAAAGCACTGGTCCTCTAACATCCAATGCTAGTCAGTTAAGATGAGAAACGTGTGAGCTTCGTGAACGATGTAGTTCGTTTGAGCAGAAAAGTGACTGCCCTTACCTGAAACGAAGTCTTGCTTGTGGGAAGACTCAGAGCCTGGGATTTAACTCCATTTCTGATGTGAAACACACAGCAGTGTTCTCATCCATGGATCACACTCTGCTTTAGAGCGAGAAGCACGCTCTTGCTTTCTAAAGTCTCTAATACAGCAGGAAACCTGAGTGTGCTGAGAACAAAATAACGGTGTTTCCTACACCTAGGGACCATATCTAGTCCAACTCTGCTTCTGAAACAGATACAAAGCACTGGTCCTCTAACATCCAATGCTTGTCAGTTAAGATGAGAAACGTGTGACCTTCGTGAACAATGTAGTTCCTTTGAGCAGAAAAGTGTCTGCCCTTACCTGAAACGAAGTCCTGCTTGTAGGGAGACATAGAGCATGGGATTTAACTCCATTTGAAGTGAAACACACAGCATAGTCTCATCCATGGATCACACTCTGTTTTAGAGCGAGAAGCTCGCTCTTGCTTTCTAGAGTCTCTAAGACAGCAGGAAACGTGAGTGTGCCCAGAACAAAAGATCTGTGTTTCCTACACATATGGACCATATGTAGTCCAAATCTGCTTCTGAAACTGATACAAAGCACTAACCCTCTAACATCCAATCCTTTTCAGTTAAGATGAGAATCGTGTGAGCTTCGTGACCGATATAGTTCGTTTGAGCACAAAACTGACTGCCCTTACCTGAAACGAAGTCTTGCTTGAAGGAAGACTCAGAGCCTGGGATTTAACTCCATTTCTGAAGGCAAACACATAGCATAGTTCTCATCCATGGATCACACTCTGCTTTTGAGCGAGAAGCACGCTCTTGCTTTCTAGAGTCTCTAAGACAGCAGGAAACGTGAGTGTGCTGAGAACAAAAGAACGGTGTTTCCTACACATACGGACCATATCTAGTCCAACTCTTCTTTTAAAAGTGATACAAAGCACTGGTCCTCGAACATCCAATGATTGTCAGTTAAGATGAGAAACGTGTGAGTTCTGAAAAGATGTAGTTCTTTTGAGCTGAAAAGTGACTGCCCTTACCTGAAACGAAGTCTTGCTTGTAGGAAGACATAGAGCCTGGGATTTAACTACTTTTCTGAAGGGAAACACACAGCATAGTTTTCATCCATGGATCACACTCTGCTTTAGGGCAAGAAGACTGCTCTTGCTTTCTAGAGTCTCTAAGGCAGCACGAAATCTGAGTGTGCCCAGAACAAAACAACGGTGTTTCCTACACATATGGACCATATCTAGTCCAACTCTGCTTCTGAAACAGATACGAAGCACTGGTCCTCTAACATCCAATGCTTGTCAGTTAAGATGAGAAACGTGTGAGCTTCGTGAACGATGTAGTTCCTTTGAGCAGAAAAGTGTCGGCCCTTACCTGAAACGAAGTCTTGCTTGTAGGGAGACATAGAGCATGGGATTTAACTCCATTTCTGAAGTGAAACACACAGCATAGTCTCATCCATGGATCACACTCTGTTTTAGAGCGAGAAGCACGCTCTTGCTTTCTAGAGTCTCTAAGACAGCAAGAAACGTGAGTGTGCCCTGAACAAAAGATCGGTGTTTCCTACACATGGACCATATGTAGTCCAAATCTGCTTCTGAAACTGACACAAAGCACTGACACTCTAACATCCAATGCTTGTCATTTAAGATGAGAAACGTGTGAGCTTCGTGAACGATGTAGTTCGTTTGAGCACAAAACTGACTGCCCTTACCTGAAACGAAGTCTTGCTTATAGGAAGACTCAGAGCCTGGGATTTAACTCCATTTCTGAAGTGAAACACACAGCAGTGTTCTCATCCATTGATCACACTCTGCGTTAGAACAAGAAGCATGCTCTTGCTTTCTAGAGTCTCTAAGACAGCAGGAAACATGAGTTTGCTGAGAACAAAAGATGGGTGTTTCCTACATATACGGACCATATCTAGTCGAAATCTGCTTCTGAAACTGATACAAAGCACTGGTCCTCTAACATCCAATGCTTGTCTGTTAAGATGAGAAACGTGTGAGCTCCGTGAAAGATGTAGTTCGTTTGAGCTGAAAAGTGACTGCCCTTACCTGAAACGAAGTCTTGCTTGTAGGAAGACATAGAGCCTGGGATTTAAGTACTTTTCTGAAGGGAAACACACAGCATAGTTTTCATCCATGGATCACACTCTGCTTTAGAGCGAGAAGCACACTCTTGCTTTCTAGAGTCTCTAAGACAGCAGGAAATCTAAGTGTGCCCAGAACAAAAGAACGGTGTTTCCTACACATATGGACCATATCTAGTCCAAATCTGCTTCTGAAACTGATACAAAGCACTGACCCTCTAACTTCCAATGCTTGTCAGTTAAGATGAGAAACGTGTGAGCTCAGTTAACGATGTAGTTCCTTTGAGCAGAAAAGTGACTGCCCTTACCTGAAACGAAGTCTTGCTTGTAGGAAGACTCAGAGCTTGGGATTTAACTCCATTTCTGAAGGCAAACACATAGCATAGTTCTCATCCATGGATCACACTCTGATTTAGAGCGAGAAGCACGCTCTTGCTTTCTAGAGTCTCTAAGACAGCAGGAAACGTGAGTGTGCCCAGAACAAAAGATCTGTGTTTCCTACACATATGGACCATATGTAGTCCAAATCTGCTTCAGAAACTGATAGAAAGCACTAACCCTCTAACATCCAATTCTTGTCAGTTAAGATGAGAAACGTGTGAGCTTCGTGAACAATGTAGTTCCTTTGAGCAGAAAAGTGTCTGCCCTTACCTGAAACGAAATCTTGCTTGTAGGGAGACATAGAGCATGGGATTTAACTCCATTTGAAGTGAAACACACAGCATAGTCTCATCCATGGATCACACTCTGTTTTAGAGCGAGAAGCACGCTCTTGCTTTCTAGAGTCTCTAAGACAGCAGGAAACGTGAGTGTGCCCAGAACAAAAGATCTGTGTTTCCCACACATATGGACCATATGTAGTCCAAATCTGCTTCAGAAACTGATAGAAAGCACTAACCCTCTAACATCCAATTCTTGTCAGTTAAGATGAGAAACGTGTGAGCTTCGTGAAGGATGTAGTTCGCTTGAGCACAAAACTGACTGCCCTTACCTGAAACAAAGTCTTTCTTGTAGGAAGACTCAGAGCCTGGGATTTAACTCCATTTCTGAAGGCAAACACATAGCATAGTTCTCATCCATGGATCACACTCTGCTTTAGAGCGAGAAGCACACTCTTGCTTTCTAGAGTCTCTAAGACAGCAGGAAATCTAAGTGTGCCCAGAACAAAATAACGGTGTTTCCTACACATATGGACCATATCTAGTCCAAATCTGCTTCTGAAACTGATACAAAGCACTGACCGTCTAACTTCCAATGCTTGTCAGTTAAGATGAGAAACGTGTGAGCTCAGTGAACGATGTAGTTCCTTTGAGCAGAAAAGTGACTGCCCTTACCTGAAACGAAGTCTTGCTTGTAGGAAGACTCAGAGCCTGGGATTTAACTCCATTTCTGAAGGCAAACACATACCATAGTTCTCATCCATGGATCACACTCTGATTTAGAGCGAGAAGCACGCTCTTGCTTTCTAGAGTCTCTAAGACAGCAGGAAACGTGAGTGTGCTGAGAACAAAAGAACGGTGTTTCCTACACATACGGACCATATCTAGTCCATCTCTTCTTCTGAAACTGAAACAAAGCACTGGTCCTCTAACATCCAATGCTAGTCAGTTAAGATGAGAAACGTGTGAGCTTCGTGAACGATGTAGTTCGTTTGAGCAGAAAAGTGACTGCCCTTACCTGAAACGAAGTCTTGCTTGTGGGAAGACTCAGAGCCTGGGATTTAACTCCATTTCTGATGTGAAACACACAGCAGTGTTCTCATCCATGGATCACACTCTGCTTTAGAGCGAGAAGCACGCTCTTGCTTTCTAAAGTCTCTAATACAGCAGGAAACCTGAGTGTGCTGAGAACAAAATAACGGTGTTTCCTACACCTAGGGACCATATCTAGTCCAACTCTGCTTCTGAAACAGATACAAAGCACTGGTCCTCTAACATCCAATGCTTGTCAGTTAAGATGAGAAACGTGTGACCTTCGTGAACAATGTAGTTCCTTTGAGCAGAAAAGTGTCTGCCCTTACCTGAAACGAAGTCCTGCTTGTAGGGAGACATAGAGCATGGGATTTAACTCCATTTGAAGTGAAACACACAGCATAGTCTCATCCATGGATCACACTCTGTTTTAGAGCGAGAAGCTCGCTCTTGCTTTCTAGAGTCTCTAAGACAGCAAGAAACGTGAGTGTGCCCAGAACAAAAGATCTGTGTTTCCTACACATATGGACCATATGTAGTCCAAATCTGCTTCTGAAACTGATACAAAGCACTAACCCTCTAACATCCAATCCTTTTCAGTTAAGATGAGAATCGTGTGAGCTTCGTGACCGATATAGTTCGTTTGAGCACAAAACTGACTGCCCTTACCTGAAACGAAGTCTTGCTTGAAGGAAGACTCAGAGCCTGGGATTTAACTCCATTTCTGAAGGCAAACACATAGCATAGTTCTCATCCATGGATCACACTCTGCTTTTGAGCGAGAAGCACGCTCTTGCTTTCTAGAGTCTCTAAGACAGCAGGAAACGTGAGTGTGCTGAGAACAAAAGAACGGTGTTTCCTACACATATGGACCATATCTAGTCCAACTCTTCTTTTAAAAGTGATACAAAGCACTGGTCCTCGAACATCCAATGATTGTCAGTTAAGATGAGAAACGTGTGAGTTCTGAAAAGATGTAGTTCTTTTGAGCTGAAAAGTGACTGCCCTTACCTGAAACGAAGTCTTGCTTGTAGGAAGACATAGAGCCTGGGATTTAACTACTTTTCTGAAGGGAAACACACAGCATAGTTTTCATCCATGGATCACACTCTGCTTTAGGGCAAGAAGACTGCTCTTGCTTTCTAGAGTCTCTAAGGCAGCACGAAATCTGAGTGTGCCCAGAACAAAACAACGGTGTTTCCTACACATATGGACCATATCTAGTCCAACTCTGCTTCTGAAACAGATACGAAGCACTGGTCCTCTAACATCCAATGCTTGTCAGTTAAGATGAGAAACGTGTGAGCTTCGTGAACGATGTAGTTCCTTTGAGCAGAAAAGTGTCGGCCCTTACCTGAAACGAAGTCTTGCTTGTAGGGAGACATAGAGCATGGGATTTAACTCCATTTCTGAAGTGAAACACACAGCATAGTCTCATCCATGGATCACACTCTGTTTTAGAGCGAGAAGCACGCTCTTGCTTTCTAGAGTCTCTAAGACAGCAGGAAACGTGAGTGTGCCCTGAACAAAAGATCGGTGTTTCCTACACATATGGACCATATGTAGTCCAAATCTGCTTCTGAAACTGACACAAAGCACTGACACTCTAACATCCAATGCTTGTCATTTAAGATGAGAAACGTGTGAGCTTCGTGAACGATGTAGTTCGTTTGAGCACAAAACTGACTGCCCTTACCTGAAACGAAGTCTTGCTTATAGGAAGACTCAGAGCCTGGGATTTAACTCCATTTCTGAAGTGAAACACACAGCAGTGTTCTCATCCATTGATCACACTCTGCGTTAGAACAAGAAGCATGCTCTTGCTTTCTAGAGTCTCTAAGACAGCAGGAAACATGAGTTTGCTGAGAACAAAAGATGGGTGTTTCCTACATATACGGACCATATCTAGTCGAAATCTGCTTCTGAAACTGATACAAAGCACTGGTCCTCTAACATCCAATGCTTGTCTGTTAAGATGAGAAACGTGTGAGCTCCGTGAAAGATGTAGTTCGTTTGAGCTGAAAAGTGACTGCCCTTACCTGAAACGAAGTCTTGCTTGTAGGAAGACATAGAGCCTGGGATTTAAGTACTTTTCTGAAGGGAAACACACAGCATAGTTTTCATCCATGGATCACACTCTGCTTTAGAGCGAGAAGCACACTCTTGCTTTCTAGAGTCTCTAAGACAGCAGGAAATCTAAGTGTGCCCAGAACAAAAGAACGGTGTTTCCTACACATATGGACCATATCTAGTCCAAATCTGCTTCTGAAACTGATACAAAGCACTGACCCTCTAACTTCCAATGCTTGTCAGTTAAGATGAGAAACGTGTGAGCTCAGTTAACGATGTAGTTCCTTTGAGCAGAAAAGTGACTGCCCTTACCTGAAACGAAGTCTTGCTTGTAGGAAGACTCAGAGCTTGGGATTTAACTCCATTTCTGAAGGCAAACACATAGCATAGTTCTCATCCATGGATCACACTCTGATTTAGAGCGAGAAGCACGCTCTTGCTTTCTAGAGTCTCTAAGACAGCAGGAAACGTGAGTGTGCCCAGAACAAAAGATCTGTGTTTCCTACACATATGGACCATATGTAGTCCAAATCTGCTTCAGAAACTGATAGAAAGCACTAACCCTCTAACATCCAATTCTTGTCAGTTAAGATGAGAAACGTGTGAGCTTCGTGAACAATGTAGTTCCTTTGAGCAGAAAAGTGTCTGCCCTTACCTGAAACGAAATCTTGCTTGTAGGGAGACATAGAGCATGGGATTTAACTCCATTTGAAGTGAAACACACAGCATAGTCTCATCCATGGATCACACTCTGTTTTAGAGCGAGAAGCACGCTCTTGCTTTCTAGAGTCTCTAAGACAGCAGGAAACGTGAGTGTGCCCAGAACAAAAGATCTGTGTTTCCTACACATATGGACCATATGTAGTCCAAATCTGCTTCAGAAACTGATAGAAAGCACTAACCCTCTAACATCCAATTCTTGTCAGTTAAGATGAGAAACGTGTGAGCTTCGTGAAGGATGTAGTTCGCTTGAGCACAAAACTGACTGCCCTTACCTGAAACAAAGTCTTTCTTGTAGGAAGACTCAGAGCCTGGGATTTAACTCCATTTCTGAAGGCAAACACATAGCATAGTTCTCATCCATGGATCACACTCTGCTTTAGAGCGAGAAGCATGCTCTTGCTTTCTAGAGTCTCTAAGACAGCAGGAAATCTAAGTGTGCCCAGAACAAAAGAACGGTGTTTCCTACACATATGGACCATATCTAGTCCAAATCTGCTTCTGAAACTGATACAAAGCACTGACCCTCTAACTTCCAATGCTTGTCAGTTAAGATGAGAAATGTGTGAGCTCAGTGAACGATGTAGTTCGTTTGAGCATAAAAGTGACTGCCCTTACCTGAAACGAAGTCTTGCTTGTAGGAAGACTCAGAGCTCGGGATTTAACTCCATTTCTGAAGGCAAACACACAGCATAGTTCTCATCCATGGATCACACTCTGATTTAGAGCGAGAAGCACGCTCTTGCTTTCTAGAGTCTCTAAGACAGCAGGAAACGTGAGTGTGCTGAGAACAAAAGAACGGTGTTTCCTACACATACGGACCATATCTAGTCCATCTCTTCTTCTGAAACTGAAACAAAGCACTGGTCCTCTAACATCCAATGCTTGTCAGTTAAGATGAGAAACATGTGAGCTTCGTGAACGATGTAGTTCGTTTGAGCAGAAAAGTGACTGCCCTTACCTGAAACGAAGTCTTGCTTGTGGGAAGACTCAGAGCCTGGGATTTAACTCCATTTCTGATGTGAAACACACAGCAGTGTTCTCATCCATGGATCACACTCTGCTTTAGAGCGAGAAGCACGCTCTTGCTTTCTAAAGTCTCTAATACAGCAGGAAACGTGAGTGTGCTGAGAACAAAAGAACGGTGTTTCCTACACATAGGGACCATATCTAGTCCAACTCTGCTTCTGAAACAGATACAAAGCACTGGTCCTCTAACATCCAATGCTTGTCAGTTAAGATGAGAAACGTGTGACATTCGTGAATGATGTAGTTCCTTTGAGCAGAAAAGTGTCTGCCCTTACCTGAAACGAAGTCTTGCTTGTAGGGAGACATAGAGCATGGGATTTAACTGCATTTGAAGTGAAACACACAGCATAGTCTCATCCATGGATCACACTCTGTTTTAGAGCGAGAAGCATGCTCTTGCTTTATAGAGTCTCTAAGACAGCAGGAAACGTGAGTGTGCCCAGAACAAAAGATCGGTGTTTCCTACACATATGGACCATATGTAGCCCAAATCTGCTTCTGAAACTGATACAAAGCACTAACCCTCTAACATCCAATTCTTGTCAGTTAAGATGAGAAACGTGTGAGCTTCGTGAACGATGTAGTTCGTTTGAGCACAAAACTGACTGCCCTTACCTGAAACGAAGTCTTGCTTGTAGGAAGACTCAGAGCCTGGGATTTAACTCCATTTCTGAATGCAAACACATAGCATAGTTTTCATCCATGGATCACACTCTGCTTTAGAGCGAGAAGCACACTCTTGCTTTCTAGAGTCTCTAAGACAGCAGGAAATCTGAGTGTGCCCAGAACAAAAGAACGGTGTTTCCTACACATATGGACCATATCTAGTCCAAATCTGCTTCTGAAACTGATAAAAAGCACTTACCCTCTAACTTCCAATGCTTGTCAGTTAAGATGAGAAACGTGTGAGCTCAGTGAACGATGTAGTTCGTTTGAGCATAAAAGTGACTGCCCTTACCTGAAACGAAGTCTTGCTTGTAGGAAGACTCAGAGCTTGGGATTTAACTCCATTTCTGAAGGCAAACACACAGCATAGTTCTCATCCATGGATCACACTCTGATTTAGAGCGAGAAGCACGCTCTTGCTTTCTAGAGTCTCTAAGACAGCAGGAAACGTGAGTGTGCTGAGAACAAAAGAACGGTGTTTCCTACACATACGGACCATATCTAGTCCATCTCTTCTTCTGAAACTGAAACAAAGCACTGGTCCTCTAACATCCAATGCTTGTCAGTTAAGATGAGAAACATGTGAGCTTCGTGAACGATGTAGTTCGTTTGAGCAGAAAAGTGACTGCCCTTACCTGAAACGAAGTCTTGCTTGTGGGAAGACTCAGAGCCTGGGATTTAACTCCATTTCTGATGTGAAACACACAGCAGTGTTCTCATCCATGGATCACACTCTGCTTTAGAGCGAGAAGCACGCTCTTGCTTTCTAAAGTCTCTAATACAGCAGGAAACGTGAGTGTGCTGAGAACAAAAGAACGGTGTTTCCTACACATAGGGACCATATCTAGTCCAACTCTGCTTCTGAAACAGATACAAAGCACTGGTCCTCTAACATCCAATGCTTGTCAGTTAAGATGAGAAACGTGTGACATTCGTGAATGATGTAGTTCCTTTGAGCAGAAAAGTGTCTGCCCTTACCTGAAACGAAGTCTTGCTTGTAGGGAGACATAGAGCATGGGATTTAACTGCATTTGAAGTGAAACACACAGCATAGTCTCATCCATGGATCACACTCTGTTTTAGAGCGAGAAGCATGCTCTTGCTTTATAGAGTCTCTAAGACAGCAGGAAACGTGAGTGTGCCCAGAACAAAAGATCGGTGTTTCCTACACATATGGACCATATGTAGCCCAAATCTGCTTCTGAAACTGATACAAAGCACTAACCCTCTAACATCCAATTCTTGTCAGTTAAGATGAGAAACGTGTGAGCTTCGTGAACGATGTAGTTCGTTTGAGCACAAAACTGACTGCCCTTACCTGAAACGAAGTCTTGCTTGTAGGAAGACTCAGAGCCTGGGATTTAACTCCATTTCTGAATGCAAACACATAGCATAGTTTTCATCCATGGATCACACTCTGCTTTAGAGCGAGAAGCACACTCTTGCTTTCTAGAGTCTCTAAGACAGCAGGAAATCTGAGTGTGCCCAGAACAAAAGAACGGTGTTTCCTACACATATGGACCATATCTAGTCCAAATCTGCTTCTGAAACTGATAAAAAGCACTTACCCTCTAACTTCCAATGCTTGTCAGTTAAGATGAGAAACGTGTGAGCTCAGTTAACGATGTAGTTCGTTTGAGCAGAAAAGTGACTGCCCTTACCTGAAACGAAGTCTTGCTTGTAGGAAGACTCAGAGCCTGGGATTTAACTCCATTTCTGAAGGCAAACACATAGCATAGTTCTCATCCATGGATCACACTCTGCTTTTGAGCGAGAAGCACGCTCTTGCTTTCTAGAGTCTCTAAGACAGCAGGAAACGTGAGTGTGCTGAGAACAAAAGAACGGTGTTTCCTACACATATGGACCATATCTAGTCCAACTCTTCTTCTTAAACTGATACAAAGCACTGGTCCTCTAACATCCAATGCTTGTCAGTTAAGATGAGAAACGTGTGAGTTCCGTGAAAGATGTAGTTCGTTTGAGCTGAAAAGTGACTGCCCTTACCTGAATCGAAGTCTTGCTTGTAGGAAGTCATAGAGCCTGGTATTTAATACTTTTCTGAAGGGAAACACACAGCATAGTTTTCATCCATGGATCACACTCTGCTTTAGAGCGAGAAGCACACTCTTGCTTTCTAGAGACTCTAAGACTGCAGGAAATCTGAGTGTGCCCAGAACAAAACAACGGTGTTTCCTACACATATGGACCATATCTAGTCCATCTCTTCTTCTGAAACTGAAACAAAGCACTGGTCCTCTAACATCCAATGCTTGTCAGTTAAGATGAGAAACGTGTGAGCTTCGTGAACGATGTAGTTCGTTTGAGCAGAAAAGTGACTGCCCTTACCTGAAACGAAGTCTTGCTTGTGGGAAGACTCAGAGCCTGGGATTTAACTCCATTTCTGATGTGAAACACACAGCAGTGTTCTCATCCATGGATCACACTCTGCTTTAGAGCGAGAAGCACGCTCTTGCTTTCTAAAGTCTCTAATACAGCAGGAAACGTGAGTGTGCTGAGAACAAAAGAACGGTGTTTCCTACACATAGGGACCATATCTAGTCCAACTCTGCTTCTGAAGCAGATACAAAGCACTGGTCCTCTAACATCCAATGCTTGTCAGTTAAGATGAGAAACGTGTGACCTTCGTGAATGATGTAGTTCCTTTGAGCAGAAAAGTGTCTGCCCTTACCTGAAACGAAGTCTTGATTGTAGGGAGACATAGAGAATGGGATTTAACTGCATTTGAAGTGAAACACACAGCATAGTCTCATCCATGGATCACACTCTGTTTTAGAGCGAGAAGCACGCTCTTGCTTTATAGAGTCTCTAAGACAGCAGGAAACGTGAGTGTGCCCAGAACAAAAGATCGGTGTTTCCTACACATACGGACCATATCTAGTCCAACTCTTCTTCTTAAACTGATACAAAGCACTGGTCCTCTAACATCCAATGCTTGTCAGTTAAGATGAGAAACGTTTGAGTTCCGTGAAAGATGTAGTTCGTTTGAGCTGAAAAGTGACTGCCCTTACCTGAAACAAAGTCTTTCTTGTAGGAAGACTCAGAGCCTGGGATTTAACTCCATTTCTGAAGGAAAACACATAGCATAGTTCTCATCCATGGATCACACTCTGCTTTAGAGCGAGAAGCACGCTCTTGCTTTCTAGAGTCTCTAAGACAGCAGGAAACGTGAGTGTGCCGAGAAGAAAACATCGGTGTTTCCTACACATATGGACCATATGTAGTCCAAATCTGCTTCTGAAACTGATACAAAGCACTAACCCTCTAACATCCAATTCTTGTCAGTTAAGATGAGAAACGTGTGAGCTTCGTGAACGATGTAGTTCGTTTGAGCACAAAACTGACTGCCCTTACCTGACCAAGTCTTCCTTGTAGGAAGACTCAGTGCCTGGGATTTAACTCCATTTCTGAAGGCAAACACATAGCATAGTTCTCATCCATGGATCACACTCTGCTTTAGAGCGAGAAGCACGCTCTTGCTTTCTAGACTCTCTAAGACAGCAG